>OX465183.1:3041815-3650178 GCA_949987655.1 Polymixis flavicincta | reverse complement strand
GATCTTTTAAACCTTTACAACATTCTTATATTATGGTCATCTATACTATGTATATTTTATTACATATATTAATATTATAAAGCTGAGGAGTTTGCGTGTTTGGTTGAACGCGCTAATATCAGGGAGTACTTTTTCGAATTGAAAAATTATTTTAGGGTTGGATAGCCCATTTATGGAGAAAGGTTATAGGCTATATAACATCACGCTAGGGAGACGAGAAAAAATAAAAAAGTCACGAATACGAAGTAGGTACTCACGGCCAGGCTATTCGATGCGACGGGGTATTCGGGCGAGGGAGCAAGAAATTTGAAGAAGAAGTTTTGCCCGCGTGGTGGTTGAAAATTATCCTACGGGGACTGTACTATTGGGATAAAAGTATCTTACGTGTTAATCCTGGTTACAATACATCTGTTTGGAAATTTTTATCCAAATCCGTTCAGCCAGTGTTTTAGGTGATTGAGCAACAAACATCCAAACATCTGCACATACAAACTATCACACTTACAATGTAACTAGCTTTTGCCTGCGGCTCCACCCACGTGGATGTCAGTTATCGCGTAAAAAAAGTAGCCTATATCCTTCTCCATATTCCAGGCTATATCTCTGCCAAATTTCATGACGATCGGTTTAGCGGTTTAGGCGTGAAAGCGGGACAGACAGACAGACAGAGTTACTTTCGCATTTATAATATTAAGTAGGGATATACTAGGAAATAGGAATAGTAGAAAAGTAGGAATAGTAGGAATAGGAATTAGTAGAATAGTAGGATATCTTAAAATTCAAGCCGTTTCTGTATTTTTTCCGTTATAAATACTTTTTGTATGTTTGTTTAACTCTACAAAATGATCAAAACGAACTTAACGTAAATGACAACTTCAAAGTTGGCACTGACCGTTAATACGGCTTCAAGTTAGCCACAAGTTACTGGCAAATGAAAAAACTTTCGCTCGGACGCAGTCAGAAGCCTCTAGACTTCATGTGGGAAGACTTCCAGCATTTGTTGTGTGGTTTTAAAAGTTTCAGTATTGTTTGAAGTTGCTGTTCGTGGAAGAAAAATATTTTGTCATTTGGAGTCCGCCTGGCATTTAAGTACGTTGGTCGTAATGTGAGAGAAAAGTCGATATGAGATTAAACCTCCACATATTTCTAGGGTGTTTTTTTTGCTAGCCGCATTTCTTTTCCAACTTCTGGGTACAGTACCCGGCGATAAATATTGTTGATCGACCTTTCGAAAGAAACAATTGGCTAATTTCGGCTTCGTAGAGCGTTATCTCTGTCGCACGAAATACAAACAGTCCGGTATCTATTAAGAGCTGTTAAAACAATTATGATTTGCTTCTTTTGATAATAATTTTTATTCTTTGTAAAAAATACACCATTTTTTCTATAAGTGATGGCTTTAGGTTGGGGTAAAATAAAATGGCATAGTACAACTTTAAATTATTTAAATTTGGGGGTGTTAACAACTCTAAATATATATTTTGAACTGGACGCGACCGCACTCTATCGCACTTGAACAACGACTGACGAAACGTCACAGAGGTACAGAGGTAGTGTGCGACAGAGATAACGCTCTACGAAGCCGAAATTAGCCGATTGTCTCTTTCCAAAGGTCGATGTGCAATTTTATTGCCGGGTACTGTAAAAGCCCAGCTCTTTTTTTTCTAAACCATGTTCTATGCAAAATCTGGTCATGTTAGGTTTTGTTATGTTGGCCCTGCAAACCTTATCAGATGTCACACTGCCTTCGCCGTGGTCTACCTCCACTGCCATCTTTGCCAATTACTCCGGGTGTGTTCGTCTGGCGAGTCCGGCCTACAAAAAATGTTTTTGTGAACCTGCAGGCATAACATGACGCTTTATATTTCTACTCTACCGTAGAATAGAAATCGCTTGTCTACATTTCTCGGTTCAAAACTGTCAAATGTCTACACGGAAACGTCATTTTTGTCTATTCTTCCGTCGACAAAACACTTCTCAACGATTCTCGTACTGTCTGCTAGAAATTACTAATAAGAATTTTAAACATGCGTCACCAATATATTCGAAAAACAACGTATTTTTGAGACAAAATCTCCCAAATGCTTACATATTGGAAACGTCCAAATTGCGGCAAACACCCAGTATTTTGTAGCACCGGACCGCGAACCTAATTCATTCGTCCAATGTAATGCATCCGCTGCAACAAAGCGACCCACATATCGAAACAGCGATAAAAGCGCTGCAGCTGCTGAATGTTACTGGGGATTCGTTTTGTGATTGGCTTTTCGGTGCAGCGTATTGGCTGTCGAGGCTGTTAAAATTAAACTGTTTGATATTAAAAGTTCCCTTCTCTTGTAGAACGTGCGGCGCCGGCGCGGCGGTCGAAATGAATCGCAGAATTTGCATAATAGGCGAAAACTCTGTTAGCGTTGAGTGTAAACCGAAATTTTGTAAGAAATTGGAAGCAACATAATCGGTGACTCACTTTGAGCATTGCTGTGCCATTACTCCACTTTTACTTTTAGCGAGAGTCAGAAACAGGCAAAAGAAAAGCAGACATTATAAATGATTAATTAATCTTCAAGCCGCAAAACCTGATCTTTCATGCCCTAAGAAATACCTACAAATGACCTGACAAGAACTGCCCTAGGGACTACGAAACGTGGCTGCGTACATTATTCTAAGTACGCAATAATGTGTTAATATTGCGGTAAATGAGAACGTAACATTACTCAGTGTGGCAGGTAAACCAGCAAAGGTGTTACATGGAACTTGGTACATGTCGTAAGTAGTAGTAAGTGGTAGTTTATCTAACTTTAATAATCATAAGGAAAGTTTGTTTTTCTCGCGGCAGTATTATTAAAACACATGTTGAAGATACTGCCATCGTGTTGAATTTCAATAGTCAACATTAAAATGCATAAACTGATGCCTTCTTTCTATGGGGGTAGGCAGTACACCACCTGCTACGATCCTTACATACTGCTTTGAACTCATTTACGTAAGTACAAATACAATTTTTAAACAAATAATTTTCTGAAAACTTTAGTCCATTTATGTTCCCCTTTTTTGGGTGGGAAATCATCAAATAATTTCTCCCGCTCTGAGTGGAGCAGGAGCGTGTCAGACTTTTACTGACTAAAACCCACCCATATTCCTTCAGTTGCCTGTGTGCCAGGGGCCACGGTATTTCTTTCGAACAACCCGCACCCCTGGCAGGCATCGGCCCTTGTGGACCCACCAGTCGGCGGTGACAGTTGGTGGTGGTGACTCTTTGAGGCGCGCGTGGAACAAAACGCGCCGTCGATCTTGGTCTTTACCAAGATTGGCGGCCGGTGGCCGGGAATCGGCCTGGAATTCCCGACGCCCAGGGCGTCTCCTGTGGTGACTAGGGCCGTGAGAGGGCTCATACGCCTCTACCTCACGTGCGCCGCCTCCCTCTTCCCGAGCATTGCTGCTTCTCGGAAGGAGGTGACGTCTACCCATGCACTCTCGTTCCGAACCATGGCCTGGACGAGGGCCGGACGCGAGAGATCGCCGCCGCCGATCGCCTCCACAAGCCGGGCAGACCTCCACATAAGTACCAATGATTTTATTTTCCTGTATGCATTTATTCTCAATCGTATGTAAATTTAAGGAAGCAACCGGAACAATCAGGTCAGCTGTAGCAAACTAAGTCATCATACTTAAATGTTCCGCACCTACTAACAAACGTTACAGTTAATGCCATAACCGTGAAAGTTCTCCACAAGTGCTCCGAGACCCATTGTTCCCGTTATTACCGTTGGAAAACCAGGAAGCCATGAATTTAACACCCGACCAAATTAAGCAGCTAAGAGGATTGTTATGAAGACTTGGGTGAACATATGGTTTTCATTTGGCTGTTTGTTGCAGACTTTAAGGAAGTGAAATTAATACGACTCGTGCGATGAGTGCTTAGAATGTTTTGTATATAATTCTAAGCAAATATATTAGGAAGTTTTTTTTTTCAAGTGAGGTGTTTTGCGATATTTTGTATTTCTTCTATTAAAATGATGGTATCACAGTAGATAACAGTAAAAAAGATCTTAAAAATCGACTTTTATATTTATTCTACTCATAAAACTTTAATTTTTTTTTGTCGATTTAATTCGAAGAATTTTGAAGAAATTACAAAAATTCTAACTATCCAATAAACATTAAACGTTTCATCGCGTTCATATAAAATCAATAAGATAGAGTTCAAAACACATCTAGAACATTTCCGTGTACATGAAACACAAACAAAGATTACACGATCAACACAAATTGAATTAAATATGACCAGTTTTGCGAGTAAGTGGTATTAATTGCTCAATAGCCCGAGGTCGGTGCCCAGCCTTAATCGCTGGGGCTATTATTTTTATTTACTGCCGCCCTTACAGGACTACGGGTACCTACTCTATCTTACGCTTTCTCGGGATTTGCGAAGTTGTGCAGTTGTATACAATTCTTGTCTTCATTTAGAATGTTAGTTTCTTTAATGACTGTCTGTTTAGTACCTACCTCTTTTTTTTTCTATTTTTATGACTGCTCTGATTGATATTAAGTCTCCGTGTTAAATCTTCCCCAATACATTACTATTGGAGTGAATTCGCAAGAGTTTTGTTAAATTTTGTTAGTTATAGTTAATTAGATAAGGATAGGAGCTAAGAAGTTAAGTTTGATTATGTTTTTTTATTTTTATTTGTGTTTCTTTATATTTTCACATATTAGATTAAGTTTATTTTCTAATTATTTGGTGTATGTATGCAAACCACTATTTTATTGGGATTCTCCTGTAAAGATAGTGTGTGTAAGTTGAATAAATAAATAATTTTGCAATAGTGATTTTATAAGTTTTGGCTAAATTTTGCAACAAATAATCCAAAAACATTTCTCGCTAAATAGAAAAAAAATTGGATCAGTTAAGGCTCCAAAACACAATTCAACTGACCAGAAAATGGAAAATAAATCGACACAAAGGAAAGTAATCGAATTCGAAATAGTACTTAAGTGCGGATTCAGTGATTGGTTACATTGTACCCCTACACACAATGTGGGGCTAAACATGAGTGTGTTTAGCCCCACATTGTGTCTAGACACAATACGGTCTTTGTTAAGGTGGCATAAGTCTATTGTCTTTTTTTTTCTAAAGCCTTTATTGCATGGGGATGATAGTGGTGCAACAGCTCACATTTTTGCTAATGTCTGCCAAAGGCAATGAGATCTCTTGTATAGCTTCCGTCGTGTAAGAAAGTTCTATTTGTTGGAAATTTTCCCGCTTTCGTTTGAAAAATGTACAAAGCAGAGATCTTTTGTGACTGATCTCAGAATTGTTCAGCTTTCGTAGAGATATATTATTATACTAGATAAAGAGCTCTTTATCTAGGTAATCGTATAAACAAATCTTAAGCGATATGCTTCCTAATTTATATTTTAAAACTATCTATAGTGTTCTGATCTTATAAGAGAATAAATGGAAGTTTTCTTCTGTGCCACATTGAATATTTAAAAAGGAAACTTCTGTGGCAGACGGAAAAAAGTGATTTGATCCTAAGGGCAGAAACTGCGTTATGCGGGCGCCCGCGACTGTCAACCGTCGCGGGTTTATGTGCGTGGACACGCGAGGTGGGATCGTAATGATGTCAGTCGCGGGGACATTTTATTTACGACTAGCTGCTGCCCGCGGCTTCGCGGGATCCGCGTGGATGTCGGAAATTATCCCACGGGAACGTGCTACCGCAACTTATAGTACCCTACCCCGCGACGGACGCCCGCGCTTGGGACCGCGACGGGGCACATTTGTATGAAACCGTGCGGACGTCCGCATAACGCAGTTTCAGGCCTAACGGGACGGGGCTTGCGAGGAATTTGATAAACAGGTATTTGAAGAAAAAATTGCCGTCGCGCTGTCAGTAAGTCTGCCTCCGTAGTGTGTGATAGGGACAGCTGCAGCTCAGACCGAAATTATCACAATTTTTTTGATGAGATCGTCGTTTGTATTCCCCTTTTTCTCCTCGAAAACTGAAACGATTTAATTATTTTTACATTAACATTTTTAGAAAGAGTATGTTTAGGTTCCTATTTTTTTTAAATTATGTTAAAATCTTTTCTAATTTGTCTGATAATCCTCTTATCACGGCGGTAAAAATAGAGCATTTTTTGTAAATTTTAGGTCATATTTTCTTTACTTATTATTTGCAGAAAAAAAGAAAATGACAGGAACGTGTTTACACCAGACCTTGATTTTAAGAAAAAAAAAATGCTCTAGAGGCATTATTCAGAAAGAAAAAAGGGGAATACATTTGTATGGAGAATCGCACGCCTAGGAAACAAGGCGTGCGATTCTTAAGTTAAATTCAAATAGCCAAACTACTCGGTTTCATATAAAGCCTTGTGGAGTTAAATGCTATTCTATTAACAGAAACTATCAACGTAACATTATATTACTACTTAGAAGCTTTCCAGTTATATTCATGTTAACTACTTTAACTAGGAGTAAGTTGAAAGCACTTAGGACTTAGGCAGTTAGAACAATAGCTTATTGTGGGTAGTTCTATTACAGTAGCACTACACTATTTAACTATGTTTGAGTACGTCAATGGCATGTATTGTATGAAAGGAAAGTTACCTTCAACAATAAATTTACATTTAAATAAACTAGAGAAATTAATTTGGGGTTCTCAGATTTAAGCATTCATTTTGGAATGCAGTGCTTGCTTTTTCAATATCTACATGTGAAAACGCCAGTGCGGACACCCTAACAAGACATACCTCAGTCATTGATGAATGAACATGGATGAAGCAAATGGAGTACATAAGTAAGGATCATAGAAAGAGGCGTTCTGTAGTTCCAGCATTGATCTCACCGAGTTCTTGCCTGTGACTATATGATTGTTTTTTTTTTTTTTTTTTTGATATAGGCATCTCGCAGTTGACCTTGAGAGGCCGTGACTGCTCAACCGGACTTTCCTGTGAAGGTTTTTAGAACTCTAAAAGCCTCCAGCCAGGGCGTAAAACCTACTTAAACCTAAAACGACTGCGCACTGAGGGCACCCCCTGTGGGGTACGAACCTCGGCTCAGGGAGTCGCTAGCGGGGGGGGGCAGCTAGTACTACTGGGGACAGGCTGGATCAAGATATTATTTTCATGATTATTATACGGGGAATTTAAAGCTACTGGCTCAGCTGCGGCGCGGGCTGGCGCATCAACGAGCAAGGGACGGTCGGGGGTCTGATCGCTACTCGGGAGTCTTCGCGGGGCGCGAGGACCTCGGCGGCGAGGTCGGTAGGACGGTCGTCGTTTGTGTTTGTGTACTGTACTGGTGGCCCTATTGTTTTCTTGGAGAACAGTGATGGGGTCATCTGGGTCGGAGAGGACATGTTTCGGCCGGCGAATACTACTGATTCTACTGGGGACATAACTAGCGGCCTTCACAATCAATGGATTGCGATGTATCTCGGCTTTATCGAAGAAACTTTTCGAGTTGCGTTTCATAAATTGAGCAATAGTGGGCATTTTCAGATCGAGATGGAGGATCTCGTTCCGAACGAACCAAGGGGAGCCTGTGGCTTGGCGGAGGAAACGGTTTTGGAGGGTCTGCATCCTATGGATGTGTCGGGGGTGCGTGTGTGCAAAGACTGCACATGCATACGTCATGATGGGCCTTATGCACGCCGTGTAAATACGCAATTTGCACTTGAGTGACAATTTGCTACGTGCGTTCAGAACAGAGTGCAACCTTCCGAGAGCGAAGGCGGCGCGTGAGCGCGCCTTCCTGATATGCTCAGAGAAGGAGAGGTGCTGATCTAGAATCACTCCAAGATATTTGGCTTGCTTTTCCCAAGGGATCGGTTTGCTGAATATGGAGATGGGCCGGAGGGGGTCGAGGTGGCGTTGCGGTCTCTTAAAGAGAACCGCCTGGCTCTTGTCCGGATTTAATTCGATTCGCCATTTCCTAAACCATGCACCGAGTACGTCGACTGCGGTCTGGAGGGATTTGGCTATCGCTTTGGAACTACGCCCAGAGTGGTAGATGGCCGTGTCGTCTGCGAACAGAGTCAACTGTGCCTTACCACTCTTGGGGATATCGCTGGTGAACAGCGTAAAGATGAGAGGGGATAGCACGGCGCCCTGAGGGACGCCGGCGCGAATCGGGTGGGGGAATGAGAGAGCCCCTTCGATGCGATAGCGAAAGGTGCGGTACGACAGAAAGTCTCGTAAGATGAGTACGATTCGGTCCGGCACGCCGAGTTTGTACAGCTTGTAAATCAAGCCGTTGTGCCAGACCTTGTCGAAGGCTTTCGCTATGTCGAAAAATACTGCACCGGTCGCATAGTTGTGTTGGAGACCAACGCCTATATGCTCTACGATCCGGTGTATCTATATGATTGTAAGTATTTTGTTTATTTTATATCTTTTACTCACAATTTTTTGTTGCACGATCTTGTGTTTTGTTTTTGACAGAGTATGACTTCGGTTATGCGCAATAACCGAAGTCATGCTCTGTTAAAGGACGAAATTCATACTTTCAAACTCTCACTTCAGACCAGAGATACCCTATGAGTAAACCCTGTTTTTTTTAAATCTTTATTTAAAGAGCTTTTTCGATAAATGCGAATATGACACTCTATAGGTATACAAAAGGTTAACATTCATTTTACAGCTAGGTTCTGGGTCTATTCTTCAAGGCGAATTTACCCATCTTTAATATAGGAATTATATTATCCGATAACGGGTTTGATAGGTTTATGTTATGCGCGCCTATTTCCTATTTGTGTTCTGAGCGATTGATTCCGGACACATCTCATCAACATATGATACGTGTCCTCATCTTCGTTACACGTACTGCAAACAGGTAATGTTAACTTATTCATCATAAAACCAAATATATTGAGAGGCATTATGTCCTGAATGCAGCCTTAATAAGGTTAAGTCCTCCCTGGTAACAAAACACTTGTCAATCCAATGTGAGTATGAAGGTTGTGAATGGATTGTTTTATACCAAATGCCTTTTTCCCTGGAACGAAGATCAAAATAGACTTTCCAATTTTGTAGACATATTTTTTTAAGGACAGGAATGTGGTCCGTGTAATGTGAATTAGCTACGAAATCTGTGCCATCCGAACATGCTTGTTTTGCCAAATAATCTGCCTTACCATTTATGCCTATATGGGACGGAATCCACTGAATTATTATTTGTTTACCTTGAGATTTTAGTTTTAAAATTGATTTTATGATTGTGTAGGCTATCGGTCTACCTCGAAAGGTCGAGGTGCATCGAGCCAGATGTTGGATAGAACTCTTTGAATCTGTATAAAAAACATATTTGCCTTGGTCAAGGGATTCAATAAATGATAACGCTTCAGAAACGGCTATGAGTTCGGCAACCATGATAGATACATTGGTGGAGATTTTAAATTTCACGAAACATTCAGTATGTTCGTCATAGAATGCGCATCCTATATGATCTCCGTCTTTTGATCCGTCCATGTATATTTTATAAAATTCTGAATAGTTAGACATACATTTTAATGTTTCCTCTTTTATTTTAGAAATGCTATTTTTATTCTTTGCTTTATTAATTGAGTCTAAGTTGTTTTTTAATACATTATTTAAATCGATATCAGCCATCCATGTATCAAAGGAAAACATTTCTAGTTGTTTACAGGAGGCGATTGGAAATTCTTTTAATTTATTGTGAATGATGGTGAGCACTTTTTTATTTCTTTTATTATGATACCACTTAATTTTTTATGTTGACGCAACTGTATTAGAGAGAAATGTTGCTTAAAATTCAGAAATTCTTCAGGTCACATTATCATAAAGGCTTCTTCAGACAGGTGCGACTCGTAGAACAATTTATATGAATACTTCATCCGCGCTGTCCGACGCACCTGTCTGTAGGAACCTCCATGTTTTACGTCGATCAGTCTTCAACTTCCAGCAAAATAAAACTGAGCAATGTTTCGCTCCCGCAACTCTTTGCTTTTCACAATAATTTAATTGTCTCTCCGTTACAAAAGTTTTCGTCTGTGGTCAGTCGATCACGAGTCATATAGGATGTGACCGCACCGTGATGTGCGGGTGACCCCAATGCCCGCTTGGTTAACATGTACAAAAACTTTAAAACCCTTTTACAGTTGTACACTAGTTTGTTCATGTTACATATTAATAAACTTTTGGCATCATTATGTAATTATGCAGGAAGTCGGTATTTTAGATAAGATCATCTAACTTCGACGTTCATTCCTGGACAATACTGGACATTCCGATCCCCTTTAAATAGAAAAAATAAAATATTACACAACTGCATTGTTGTAAAATGCCTGCTAAAGTAATGAAATAATAATAATAATAATAAAAGTTTATTTATTTCTCTCACAATGGTTGGCATTTAACAGTTTTGGACTAAAATATAATAATTCACATTGTGAGAGCTGATGCCTGACGTAGGTTTTAGAAAAACCTGTATTACAGGTCACCAGACCCCACTTTGTGGCATCATACGAATAGACAGGCGGGTAGAAGGTGTTTCTACTAACTAAACTAGATACATAAGCAATGAAAACCAAAAAAGTAAAAATAACTAACTAAGCAAACAACCAAAAAGAAAAAGTAAAAATAAAAATAGAAAATAAAAATAACACAACTGGAACAGTCAGAGGGTGCGGTGTGAACATTATGGTTCGGAATGTGTAGGTGAATGTTTTTGAATGTGTACGTGAATGGAGGTGAATGTACAGATGAATGATGTAGAATGTGTAGGCGAATGGAGGTGAATGTGTAGTTGAAAGGAAGTGAATGTTGGTGAAAGGGTGTGAATGTGTAGGTAATGATTTGAATACAAGATTTATTTAATTGAGTGGAGCAGTTTCTCTGTGTCCTCATATGAAAGAGTTTTCAGGAAATCAGTTATTTTTTGCTTACAACTGGGTTTCAGTAGAGGATAAATATTTTGAACCTTGTTTATAACATTGTAAAGATAATCCCCTAGGTAGCAGAAGAACTTGTGGGATAAACTTACACGGAAGAAAGTAGTATTGCACACAGTACCTTTTCTTCGTTTATCCTTTAATAAATGCGAATCGTAAGCTAGCTGCGAATGCTTTTTCAGGACTGTATGCAGAACGAAAGTTTGTCTTATAGACAGTACATCCCACATTTTTAGTAAATCGACTGTAGGAAATCGAAAGGGAAGACCCGCAGCAACCTTAAGTATGGCACGTTGAGCCCTTTCCGCCTCTATCATGTGGGTATCAATGAAATCATAACCTTATGTACACAAATTCACCAAATTCAATTCCACTACAGCATGTATCTCATTCGCTACAACGACAAACTCATAAGCATCCATTAGATTAGGACCACACTACACAGAGTGGCGCGCCGTCAACCCGCCGTCATCCAGCCTCCGTGCTGCATCACATTCCTGGCTGATACGATGTCCCTTTTACATGCCTTTGCACAGCCACGGAATGTTGACCAAATATTTAGTATAGTGGATGTAGGGGTAGATTTCATACAGCTTGCTTCGGTTCCGGTGAATTATAGTGTTCTGGGAATCTGAAACAAAACGAAGTTGAAGAAGAGTGAGAAACAGTTCTACAACTCTGGAATTGAATGCGTCTATTGGAAATTATCGTAAAAAAGAGAAACTTTTGCCGAAAATTTCTTATGTTTATAACATCATTATTATCGTGAATTGTATATTTTATGTTTCAAAACTTGCATCCTGATTAAAAAATAGCCCCTAAACTACGACTGTTCCTTAGTTTAGGGCTGTACGGACAACTAAACGAGTGCGTTACGTGACCTAGCAAAGTGTAACACCGAATAAGATGTCCCCGTAAGTTTACTAACACGAAGCACTTAACAACGAATGCACGCTACCACGAAAAACTTAACAACGAATGCACGCTACCTCGAAAAACTCAACAACGTATGCTTGCTACCACGAATAACTTAACAACGAATGCACGCTACCACGAAAAACTTAACGCCGGATCCACGCGATCTCGAATAACACAAAAACTCAAAAAGTATCCGTACAAAGTCTTAATTCTAAAAATCTACCAAATCAAGAAATGGAATTTATATAAGACCATTGAAGAATTAAGCAAGGGACAAAAACATACAGAATTGATGGTAGAAAAGTTAAATTCACAGTCTCAAGAAACCAAAAAAGCAAAGAAAAAAGAAAATAGGGAAGAAAAAATTAAAAAACATTTGGGAAAAAAGGAAACAATGGACTTAACCACATTTTTAGATGGTCTTGCATAATTGTGCTATTTTAAACGATAACTGAACTAATATTCTGTTTTTTTTTTCTCAAATGTTTGATGTGGTTGATTTTTATATGGATTAAGACTTTGTACGGATACTTTTCACTTTTTACTTTTTTGTCACGTAACGCACTCCAACTAAACATGCTATTTACTAAGTGCTTATAAACTAACCGTAGAGGCTGAAAAAATCTACAAAACTCTCACGTTTCGTTAGTTTTTTCTTCCTCAATGAAAGCTTGTTCCCAACACCTGAATCACGCACACGACACTCTACACTAACAGAAAGAAAAGCGTGCCACACACTCTTCAAAAAGCCTCCCCTCTTCTTTTAGAATAGACGGGAACTTTCTGGCCTTGCATACGAGCGGCTATTACGCAAGTCTAATATTTGCTCACGTGTGGCGCGCCTTAATGGGTCCCGGGTGATTCTGCAATTATTGTACGAAGTCCAGGCTTTTATTGGGGATTGCACCCACTGAGCGTTTTTCGAGAAGCATTTTTCCGGTGTCGATTTTCCTTCAAGCGAGCTTTCATTGGATTATTTGACTAAACAGAAATACAGTAAAGAGGAAAAAGATAATAAAAATCACCCTAATGTTATATTTTATCTAATTCTTTAGTATAATTTTCGTTCCAATGCTTCGTAACAAAATTCCATCACCTATAATGCATTAAGGATGTTCAATGGAGCTTATGAAATAATCGGAAGATGTGTTAGAACCTTAACAGCCATGAAATTTCTTTATTGATGGCAATGGTATCTACGAAGGTGATTTTGTTTACATGTTTATTTAGCTGCTTGGTAAATAATATAGAATAATCGTCTACAAAAATAATAAAATATGAAAACAAAGTCATAGTAAAATCGTTTAGTTCAATAATACCAATAAAGGCATTTTTAAAATTATGTGTGTCTTGCTACAATCTGTTTGGACTTTGAAATGGACTAAAAATAAGTAAGTAGGTACTTTAATTCTGCAACTACCAAACTAAACACCGGTAAAGTTTGTTAAATCCAAACGCATGGCAAAGAGATTGGTATTATAGTTTGGTAGTTAAAGAATTAATAATAATGATAGCTAACTCAGCTTTTCATGGTCCTAGTGCGTTACCAATATAGTAACAAACAGAATATTGCGCTGTTAAGCGCTGAAAGCGACGAGCGGCTATCATCCTTAATCGACACTGTTCTGCCGCCAATAATCTAGGCGGACTATTGAGCAGCTTAGTATGAGCTGTAGGCTAGGCTTATTTTGAGAATTTCCTCTTGATTTAGGATTTGCGTATACTTGATAGATGAACGATTTGTGCGGCCAGGAAGTAGATTTATAGGGTTTTTTGCATGAGTAGCCCACGTAATTCAAAGTTTGTTACGAATTTTAGTCTGTATGTTGAACAAAATATGATTTGTGACCGTAACACGTACTCGTATATTTTTACGGAATTTTATTCATTAAAATCATTATTAATACGCCACGTTCAAATAATCCCATTGAATGACTATTTCACGAAAAATATTACAAATTGATGTCGTAGGCTACCTTAACGAATACTTTTCGATATCTATTATAGTAGCAGCTAAGGACTAATAAAACACATTTTGAAAGTTAAAAAAAAACAACAGACTTCCGGAAAAACACTACAAAAAAGGCGGTGACTTTGGATGTTCCAAAATTTTTTGTCACCGACTTCCAAAATTAAAGTTATTTTTCACTTTGTAGTGTTTTTCCGGAAGTCGGTTTTTGAAGTTTTTTTTTCACTTTTTAGTTATAGTAGCTACCCCACACCAATTTGAAATTTCATCATACTCGGGGTCAAAACAATGCATATTTTTGGGATAGAAACAATCGCTGTTGATTTTCTGTCATTTTTTGAAGAGTTCCGTTGTCTATCACCCAAACTCATCATCACATCTTTATGAAATTTAAATGGGGCTATTGAAGAATAAACCCGTTTCGATTTATTGATTAATTATGAATGTGTATAACTATCTAAAATTGTAATGAACTATTTACCTATCTAACATATTTTAAATTGCTTTTTATTTATTGTAACATATCAATGGCATGCCTTCCTTCTAATTTTATAACTGTTCGTGTTAATTTTGTACGCCAAGTATTGGCAAAACATAGCGCACATATTTTAGAATATAATAACTGTAACCATACCTATCTTTAACGAAATAAATGATTGATTGATCGAATATAAAAAGAATTTTGCAAATCAGTCTTCAGGTTATAAGACAGAGTTATGCCCGAACATACATAAAAAAATGAACATGTCGAATTGATAACCTCATCCTTTTTGAAGTCGCTTAAAAATGACAGTACACCTTGAACTATTCCGCCAATGGCAGAGGAAGCAGTTCCTTTACAAAACAATTTTCTGCAATTTCACTTGTAACAACGTCGTTTACTGAATATTTTACCATAAAAAATACACTAGTCTTTCTTGAACTTTAAGATTCATTTGTGCAGAATTGTATAAAATGCATTGCTAGGTAAACAAAGAGATTTCAATGCTGTATTAAATTTAGTTAGAGTTTATTATATAACACTTTAAATATTTCTGGTTTAAGAGAATGTATTTCTTAAGAAGTTTATATTTTACTTAAATGAGAAAATTATTGATCTGCTTACGTAAACTAATTACTGTACTTCGACGGTGAGACTTATGAAAACGAAAAATGAAAATATTTATTTGTCCCGAATCAGTTACCTACATCCATTATAAATGAGACAACCCCAGTAAGTAATTGATAATACTTGTGTTGGGGCTATCTCGCTCTTTCCCTTAATATTAAAAATATTGAGACGATTGCTTACAGTATAAGTTGACAAAAAAACAAAAACTACATTTATGAAGAAAAACCAAAACAATATAAAAGAACAATAATTTTAAAAATAACCGTAAATTTCTTATAAACTAAATTTTAGCTCTTTGTGTAACTGTAGTTGTATGATGTGAACCTGTATGTGCGTACTTATAAATGATTCTAACATTATAATATATCAAAATTCTGTAAAATTTTATTTTGCTTGAACTCCTATAATTCACAACTTGCGGCATTACTGACTACGTGAAACTAGCTCGCTTGAAGAAACATTCTATTCGAGAATTATGTCGAGCGAATTACCTATCTGTTCAAAGATTAATAAGTTTTGTGTTCATATTAAATGGCGTGAGTTAGATTGATGAAAGTGATTATAACTTACAAGATTTATGTCTAACAGTTAGTCTGTGACCTTAAGTTTTGACGTAGGCTTTGTAAATCTGTTCTAGCTTGGTGAATTCAGACATCCGTCAAAATTTGGAAAAGATTTAAACCATGTTACGTGATTTTTATTAAATAGATACGTAACCGCAATGCTGAAACTCGCTTTTTGAAAAGAAATGTGATTTGTATGGCTCCTGTAGTCTATATTAAATACCTGACCAAATTAAAAAAAACTTACAGTTGCAATAATTTAAAAAATGTTTCACGGAATTCCTTGTAGATAAATGGTATTATTATTCTGTGCAGGATTTCTTAAATGATGTTGTATTGTAATATCTTTATTATCTTCTACTTTGTATTAAATTTGCATGCTATATGTACATGGATCCTATTATGTTGTAGCGGCACTACAAATAAAAATGCTTCGCACCAAAATCGAGAAACGCAAAAAGAAAAGTGGCACCATCTACAATGCCACAGTCGAACTATTCTTAGAAATTCTACATCGCGCAATCAGAGTTTACCACGACACTCGAATAGATAAAATATCCCGACATCAACTGTCGGGCAGTTGCCCACCAGACACAATACCCGTCTGGTCGGAAGATCCTCCTTTTCAATCGAGGATGAGTGAACTTTACACGCTGTTCCTCATAACACTATAGCTAAGCTGTAAATGCTGCGCATAACTACTTTGTAATTTACTTTTGGAAATAAATTATTTTTTATTTATTTATTTATTACTATAATATAATTTAACAACTTATTTGTGTACCTACATTCTAAGCAAATAAAGACCTATCCTATTCTATTCTAATGTTATCGACATTCTTCCAGTTAAGTATTGCATGATTAGATTTACGTAGCTACTTCACGTACTACCTCGTTAGTCTAGTAAGCAAGCACTCCTGCTCAGCGTGAGGTTGTAGGTTCGATTCCCAGGTTGGAAAAAGTGTTTATGGGTTTTTCTATCAGAAATTTCTCAATATCAGCTAAGAGTCTCGATTTGTGCCCTTGCAAACAAAAGGCTCACCCCCAATTACATGAGACTTAAGATGCGCTTACACGAGAAATTAAAATTACTCCATCCTGGTCAATTCTCGTCACGACTACATCCAGCAATTTAGAGCAATGGCAACATGTAGCAACCTGTTGCCAGAGATACGGCCACACAATGCCAGGCAATATCGAGTAACTTAAGAAACTAGGCAAAAAGCCAGGCCCCCAATCCCCCTAAGCCGCCTCCACAAAAACGAGACGTAGGTAGTTATACGTTTAAACGAGATAGAAAGAAAATTGACAAAGAAAATCCATACCGGTTGGATATACGACGACTCATATTGACGACTTTGAGACATATGAAATATATACTAAGGAGCAATCAAAAGCAATGTTCCCGAAACAATTTTCGCATTTTATTGTTTTTGCTCCAGATTGCTCAACTTAAATGATCCAGATTGATCCATTAGTGTTGATGAGCAATAATTGCTCAAAAAATTGCCCGTGTAAAGAGAACCTTTCAAAATAATTGGTGAAATGTGCGGGTACTAGTACCTCTGCCTAACCCTTCACGGATCACAATTTTATGTGTTATGTTGCTAAAAGTTAAACTCATGTTAGTGTACACTTTATGTTTTCAGTGAAAAGTTCTAATATGTTGAACAGTATAATGGTATTGACTTACAAAGCAATAAATAGAGCACAATATTGAAATACAGAAGGTGGCTGAACGGTAATATGAAGCTGTGTTTATAGAGCAAATTACGAAATAGAAACTAGTTTTTTCTTCGAGTAGCTAGAAGCAGCATATGATTCATTAAACACGATACGCCTAAAAATAGTATGAGAGAAGCTGAGGCTTTGTTGGCCCAGTAAAATCGTTACTAAATCCAGTGAAAGTATTACTAATATTGGAACAGTATTTTGTTTTTATCGTCCCCAGCAAAGAAATAATGCGCTAGTAACAACGACTGCAATTACCTTTATGCCAAACGAGTGTTAAAATACAACAACATTATGTCATTTATAATTCGGCTAACATACGGACAAAGAATTATAAATACTTGCTTTTTCCGTTTGCAAAGTTCTGAAAGAAAGAAAGAAAGACGAGAAAGTTTCCTAACCATTCTAATCCTGCATTCCAAAACTCCAGGCCCGCTTACAAAGCTGTTTCCGAATTTGTCGAGCAAAACTTTCACTGACCATTTTTCATGCGAAGGGTAAAATTTGGCGAAATTCCTTTTTATCCCTTACCTAAGGCAAACACGACCTTCGGCCAATATTTCAGGGGCTCAGTTCCAGGCGTTTTGTTGGTGGTGACTGTTCAACGGGACTTGTAAACAAAAAGTTTCACAAACGCGGATTATCTTGAGATCGTGTAGACATTTCGGTTTTCTGTCTGCATTTGTGTTAGATTTACGTTCTTATTGGATTGACGTTTCGGATTACTGGCTTTCTTATCGTCTTTAGGTGTTCAAGAAATATGACACGTTTTTACAGGCGAAGTTGTCGAACTGAATGGCATGGGTGCTAACGCTGGTCGCGCTAATATTACTGGGTCAAAATGAAAAGCTAATTTACTTAGTATTAATAAATAACTCATTATTATTCCTACAGTTGGGACTACATCTTTAACGTTGACGGACCCTGTCAGCACTTAAAGCTGAATCTCCTATTATTTTATCATTTACATAATGATGATAATGATGGGACTCCCTTTTCCGCACGTACACTCCCATTCGGTCCGTTGTGCGTGGGGATTCTGGCTAACAGAGCCAGCCTAGCTCCGCCCAAAAGCACAGAAGCTTCCTGGGAGCTTCACAGGCTTCGCGGAGCGACCTCACTGTTCCGAGGATTTTTTCACGTTGAGAAGCCACGACCTCGCATTCCAGGATGACGTGGGCGGCTTCATCTACATAATTCTAAATTTATATTTTTGGTGATTTGGCCTGCTCTAGACCTCGGCCATTGATGAGGCCTATGATGGAGCAAGCGTGACCAGAAGATACTTCTTTACTCTTGCTTTGAAAGCAGACGGATTCAACGTGTAATAACACAGACGCTGGCAGAGAGTTCCACACTTTGGCTGTGCACACAACTGGTCGACATATCAACCAAGTGCGGATGGTACCCTGCAGTATGTTATTACATAATAATATACCATCAACTCGTAAAATACTTGCGGAGGTTGCAGGGACGGATGCAGGTTAAAGCTGTTTTTTTTTTGTGTGGGAAATCATCAAATAACTTCTCCCGCTCTGGGTCGAGCAGGGGGGCGTGTCAGACTTTTACTGACTAAAACCCACCCGTGTTCCTTCATTAGCCCGTATGCCAGGTGCTGTAGTATCTCTTTCGAACAAACCCGCACCCCTGGCAGAGGCTAAAGCTGGTACATTGCAAAATTTGAACGCTCTTGAATAATTCAAACAAAATCGCAACTAATTACTGGTTGGTTGGAGCACGAATCACAAGAAGAACGCGAACGAACGAAAAAACGTTATAAAAATAAAATTGCACCTAAACTTAATATTACTGAACATTGCTCTAAATACCAAGCAGTAGAATTATTTCATAGGTTGCCTACTGACTTAAGATCATTGATTTACAAAGGTACTCTATTTAAAGCTAAACTTAAAGCATTCCTCTTGAATAAATGTATATACTCTGTATCTGAATCGGGGACGAATGATAGTACATAGTTTTAATATTTATTAATTAGTTTATGACATTAAATATATGCAATACTATTAGACTTTATACATTATAGAGAATAGATTTTGGGGAAAGTACTGTTTGAAATTCATAATTTATTATTTTTAACTTTATCTGTCATGTTAATATTAATGTACAAAATATTTCAGACACAATGCGAATTGTTAAATGAATAAATAAATAAAAATAATAAATAAATAGTTAACTGATTAGAAACATTCGTTATTTAATTTTTTAATCAGACGATTGTTGTTAAAACCTAGCGGTCATAAGTTCAGCAATGGGTTTTTAGGTTTACCTGTGAAAAGTTAGTCGTTTACTACAAGTAAATGGTTATTTAAACAAATGATTATCTATACAAAGGCTCAGATTCTCCATCCATTATATTAAAACCAAACCAAATCTCGTATTATTAATGTAATACCTTATAAAATTCACGACGCGAACTTCAATAACGATTCACAATATAAGGTATTCAGTGCTTACCTCTAGTGGATTCCTTATTCATGAAAGCACAGAAGTGTTCTAAAACAAAACCTTCAATGGAATAATAACCTAACACAACATCACACCTTGTTTTCGCGGAGGGTTGGGCAGACGTGTACCTATACTTAGTACAATCACATTTCGCCAGTTGTTTTTTTTTTTGAGGTTGGGAAATCATCAAATAACTTCTCCCGCTCTGGGTGGAGCAGGAGGGGAGTCTGAGTTTTACTGACTAAAACTCCCTGTTCCCTTAATTGCCTGTGTGCCAGGGGCCACGGTATCTCATTCGAACAACCCGCACCCCTGGCAGCGCCGCTAGATATGTTCCAGTTGTGTTGTTCTACGAGATAACATCATCTTCCTAGCCTTTTCCCAACTACGCTGGGGTCGGCTTCCAGTCAAACCGGATGCAACTGAAGACCCGTATTTTACATCGAGCGACTGCATATGTAACCAATTACCTCCACAACCCAGTTACTGGGTAATACAATACCCCTTGTTAAGACTGGTTGTCTGACTTTCAGGCTTCTGACAACCCGTAATGACTGTCAAAGATCCACGAATGACAGTCGGGACCAACAGCTTAACGTACTTTCCGAAGCACGGAGGGATCTTAGTATGTCACCCATCCACGGACCTGCCGCGGTAAGCATACCTTTACCTGATCGATCGATCTGTGTGGCTGTTATAACTTAGCCACAAGCCCCTCCTGTTGTTCTAGGAAATATCTAGATGTTCAATAACCAAGGCTATGAAAACCAACTACAGCCTTTGTAAAATTGTCTGCGAAAAAATTGTGAGAATTCGCGTTTAGTGCAGGATTATTGGTATTCGGCAGCTGGCGCGAGGCCAAGGAGCAATTTTGTTTTATTGCGACTGTGTGCTGTGTTTTATCGTGATTTCTGAAGGATTATCTAGTTGTCCAACGCTTGTGATCTAATCTTGGCAGATTTACATCTTTATTACAGGTGAATAAAATACTGTCTATACTAGTATTATAAATTTGGAAGTAACTCTGGTTATCGGTCAGTCTATTAGTTAGTTTTACCCGTATCAAAATGCGTATGTATATTGATGATGAACGAGTGAATGTTTAAATTAAATTTAGCATACAATCATGACCTGGGCCCAGGACATTTGATACTTTTATGCCGGTAGTACGTTCTTGTGGGATAATGCCCGGTCTGCACGCGGACAAAGCCGCGAGCAAAAGTTAGTAGGTAGTTTAAAGTTTACAATGGGTAAAATAAAATGGTTACTTTATCTATATAATTAAAAAGACAAGTTCTGACTGACTGATTGACTGACTCATCAACGCCCAGTCTAAACCCTTGGACCTAGAAAGCTGAAATTTTGCACAGAGGTTCCCTTTATAATGTAGACAAGGAATAAGAAAGGATTTTTCGAAATTCAACCCCTAAGGGAGTTAAATAGGGGATGAAAGTTACGCGCGGGTGACGCCACTGGCAAAAGCTAGTTTTACATATCAAGAACAATAGGCATTCATATTATCAGATGAATCAAAAGGTACGCTCGATTAATATCAATGCAAGGTTTTCAAACATTACCTATGTATGGTTTGCCCACAAGTTGGCAACTAGTGTGGAGCTGCTAAGAGGCAAGTTTCGCTAGTTAGTGAGGGGACACGAGCGTCCGTCTTTTTTTAGGCTGGGAAATCAAACTCAAACTCAAAGCATTTATTTCAAATAAACCAATTACAGGCACTTTTGAATTGTCAAGGTCGGTGAGTTAGAAAGGTGAAGCTAGTTGCCCATTCCAAAGCGTAGGTACCTATGGAGAAGAACGGGCAAGAAACTCCATGGACACTCTTTTAAAATCATCATTTTGTTACAAAAAGTTGGTTACATCATTATGTTGAAATTATCAATGTGAGAACGATGTAAAAAGTGCACATTAAAAGCGTCCGTAATTAAAATAAAATAAAAATTAAAATAAGCCGTGGGAGCTAAGAGATGACCAGTCCCTACTGGCGGCGCCCTTTCACGGACATGACGTATGCATCAGCACCATTCAGCTCAACCATTTTGAACATATGACATACTCTCAGCTGCCAGGGCACATTCAAGTCAATGAAAGACGTACCCTGTAAATGTTTGCTTTATAGTAGGAACATAGTGCTCACACATATGCTATGCAATTATACAATACTAAAATTTTAATTTATACAATGCAAAGATATCTAGCTTTTACAGTCTTCAGCAGCTCCAACAATGTTTTCAATGTTATTCAATTTAGTTTAAGCTACCTTGTGGAGCAGGACAAGCAGCGTTTAGCCAAGCATTTTTGTCAGCGATGTAATCCCCCAACTTATAATAAGCATGGCTGCATAGTGTGCGTTTTATACAAGATTTAAATTTTGATTCATTCAGTTCGAGTATGTGGGGAGGTATTTTATTGTAACATTTTAAACAGTACCCCATGAAGGATGAGTCTATTTTAGCCAGTCTGAAGCTTGGTTGAACCAATTGGTGCCTATTTCTCGTTCTAATGGTGTGTCTTTCACCTCGTTTACTGAAAAGATTTAAATTTTTCGTAACGTACATGATGTTCTCATAGATATATTGACAAGGAACCGTCATGATATTAATAACTTTGAACAGTTCCCTTAGAGAATCCCGCGTACGGAGGCCATATATTGCTAAATCATCAAATAACTTCTCCCGCTCTGGGCGTGTCAGACTTTTACTGACTAAAACCCACCCGTGTTCCTTTAGTTGCCTGTGTGCTAGGGGCCACGGTATCTCTTTCGAACAACCCGCACCAACCGTCTTCACAGTGCGAAACTGTCGCACTCGTCTTATTATGGTTTAATAGCGGAATTGGAATGTGGGGTAAATTTATGTAGTGGTACCTAATTGGAATTATTAACTTTTCATTACATGACGTAACATCACGCTCGTTTCCCCGAAGGATTGGGAACAGTTGGTCCTTTAGCATATACACATTTCGCCAGTTATGGTTAAGTTCCATATAATATGGGGCCTGCCTAATGCCATCAACCGGGCACAAATCCATAGGCGCTGCAAATGAGAAATACCTGATGGAAAAACCGAATAGCCCTTTGACCTGGGAATTTGAACCCAGGACTGCTCAACAGTTCATACTTGCGGCCACTAGACCAAGAGGGCAGGTTTTTTATTTAATGTTATCTTTAAAACTATAAAGATGTATGTGAGTATGAATCTTCGAAAATATTTGAAGTAAGAAAATGTTAACAAAGCATTTTCTGACTTCAAATATAATACAAAATGTTTTTTTCATTCTAACCGAACCAAAAATTCAAAAGGGAAATCTTCTTAAAAAATTACAGTTGATGAAATTGCATCTCAATATTAGCGAAGTGATTGACTGAAGGAAATGAAATTATTATTAAGAAATTTTTACAAAAACGTGCCTCGGAAATATCACGAAGCGCGGAAGGACAGGCGGGAAGGCGTCCACGAGGTGTTGTCAACTGACTGACGGCGAACGGATATCTCACCAAATAATAGGTCTTTACCTATGAAATTGCCGTTTTGTATGAAAAAATTTAAACGATTTTTTTTCATGAATTTTTTATTTGTATTAATCGAAGTAATCACCCATGCAATCAATGCATCTTTGCCATCGCAGTGGCAGTTTATTGATGCCCTTCTTAAAGAAATCAGCTGGACGGGAGGCAACAAATTCTTCAAAGGCATTTTGTACTGCCTCTCGGGTATTAAATTTTTTTCCCGCCAAGAAGTTATCCAAATTCTGGAAAAAGTAGTAGTCTGTAGGCGCAAGGTCTGGTGAGTAGGGCGGATGACGGAGAGCTTCCAACCCCAGTTCTTGCAACTTGGAGACCGTCTGCTGTGCAGTATGAGGTCGCGCGTTGTAGTGCAGGAGCAGCGGAGACGAGCGATTGACCAATGCTGGTTGGAGATGCGCCAGCTTCTCCATTATTGTGTTCAGTTCTTCACAGTACACATCTGCAGTAATGCTCACCCCGTTTGGTAAGAAGCTGTGATGAATCACACCGGCGCTAGACCACCAAACAGTGACCATCACTTTTCTAGGGGTAAGTTTTCGTTTAGGGCATTGTTTAGGTGCTGAACCAGGATCCAACCAACTTGCTGAGCGCTTACGGTTATCAAACAGAATCCATTTTTCATCGCAGGTAACAATGCGGTTCAAAATTCCTTCATTTGTGTGTCTGTTGAGCAGTGCAAGGCACGTCTCGACGCGTACTTCGCGCTGGCGATCATTGAGTTCGTGGGGCACCCATTTGTCAAGCTTTTTTACCTTGCCAATTTGACGCAAATGGACCAATATTGTTTTGACGCTAACGTCGAAAGCTGCTGCTAATTCAGCCGTAGATTGTGTATCATCAGCTTCCACAATCGCCTTTAATTCGTCATTGTCGACCAAAGTCTTCGGACGACCGCGAGGTTCATTTTTCAGGTCGAAATTTCCAGAACGGAAGCGAGCAAACCAATAACAGGTGGTGCGTTGGTTTGTAGTGTTAGCTCCGTAAACGTCGTTGATGTTGCGTGCCGCTTGTGCCGCGTTGCTGCCACGACGGTACTCATATTCCATAATTACTCGAATTTTTTACGTATCCATGATGACGAAAAAGATTGAAATGCGATGAAAATGTAACACTAATCAATAAAGAAATGACTACTTTTAGAAAAAAAAATCCATGTTTTTAAAATAAAATTAATTTGAAATTAGAATTCTTAGCCAAACAAAAATTATTTTGATTTGAAATGGCCAGTACTGCAGAACGGCAATTTCATAGGTAAAGACCTAATATTATTATGTACTTAGGTTCTATGAATTAATTCATTAAAAATGTACATTTTTCGAAATTGTTGTTTAATTTCGGAATTGCAAAACAGAAATATGTTACTATACCTCGTTCTTTTTGTATTCTGAGTACCTCCATGTTTTACAATTCCGAAGCAAACGAATTTAGTTATAACATTTGGCCTATGTCCAGCAGTGGACGTCTTTCGGCTGAAATGATAATGATGATGATGATTTGGTGAGATATTATTACAATATATTTTACCACAAACAATATAATATTGTTGGTCGTAACACAAAAGATTTTCATTAAATAGTCTGTTATTCGAACTAGTCAAAGTTACACAAAGCAGTTACACCAAAATGCCCGCCTTTCACCATCAGTACCTACAGTCGCACTTCCTGGCACTTTAGCTTGGAAGAACATTAATATATTGTACATTAATAACAAAGCAACTATTAATTTTATTAATATTACGCCACTGGTAAATTGGTTTCAACCGACAATACACTGGCAGTCTTTGTAAATGCTACTTTAGCGACGTTTTAGAAAGCAATTATTTTTGGATTTTTTAAAATAACAAAATTTGCGCTGCAATTAGGTGCATAATGGGAAAAATATATTTCATTTTAAGGGTGCAACGTCAACCAAAAAATAAAGTCAAACAAAACAAACGTCAAACTTTGGAATGCAGGTAGTTAGCTACAAAATGTGATACAAATCGTTATGAGAAACAAGTGACTAAGTAGGTGCCACAGCAGTATCACCGTTATTATATTGTCGTTGTAACTACCAGGTATTATAGCTTCCAAGTTTGAAGTCTTATGTTACTTGGACCGGCATTGAGGAAGTAAGTTGTTTAAGTTGAAGTTAAGTTACATAACTTAGTTAACTTAACTATGCGTTCGGTTGCGTTAGTTTAGTGTAACACTATGCTTAACTAGGACCTTGACATTTCACAGCCATATCTATCGGCTAATTAATACCTAGAAGCAAATGCTAACGCTGAACTCATTTTTAAAAGAATCAGACTATAGCAATTAAAACAAAAAACGAAATAGGAATATCAAAATTTCAATCTAGAAAATGCCTATCATGTGCCACTCAACGTGAAGTCAAAATGTAGGTCTTTATACCACAAACAAAACAGAATCGCGTGCTTCAAGCATACTTTTATAACCTATAAATCTTTTCATATCCGTTGCCGAATTCAGCCAATTTTAATGGCACCTCTATAAACGAATAAATGAACTGTCATTTACGGATTAAGAAAAGAGTTCGTGTCAAGAATTAATGATGTTTCTTTGTTATTTCACTGTCACAGTTGCTTGCGCCACGCAATAATGTGTGTTATTGTTCAAGTACGGTGCTAGTACTGCGGTCCACGGTATAATTGACTTTGAAAAATAGTCAGTGTTAACGAGACCTAATAATTGTAATAGTTATATTTCTTATATTCATAATTGTTACGATCTCATAAATACGTATGTTGTGAGTTCTTTGTCGTTAGATTTATTATTACGAACACTGTTTTAATTCTAGAAGATTTTTATAATGTTTTTCAGCGGAAAAGCGCTAGAAATAATTTAGTAAAATCTGTTACTAAACTACTTTCATTCACGGAATAAATAAATTATAACAAAATGCAAGCATTAGAAAATGAAACCCTACAATTATTTTGAAAAAGATTTATTATGCAGTGGCGTTCTTTGTAAGTAAGAAACATGCAACTGTCACTCGCAGTAACAAGAATAGTATAACTTTGCAAGGTTTTTTTTTTTTTAAAATGCAGTAATAACGTTGTTGCTTTGTTACTCACACGAAAGTTTTTAAAAGTCGTTTCGGTTCGTGTGATATGACACTTAACAACTCTCTTTTCAAAAATAGTATTGCATTGTTTGTTAGATTGATTAATTTTTTTAATTTCCTTCAGGCGCCGATACCATCTAACAAGGGGTCCTCGGGCATATTTCGTTCATTTTCGTAATTAATTTTGGCTGTAATAATGCGGCATGGATTGCATTAATTTTAATGAAAGATTATGCTTACGATAAAAGTATGTTACGGTAAAATTAATTGAGTGAAAAGTGTGAAGTGTGACGATGAAGTGTGTTATTAAATACAGAGATTCGTTGGCGATTTAATAACAGGATTTATTTAAAGCAATTCATTTTGAAAGAAAAGAAAAGTATTTCTTTGTATTAAATCAGAGCGTTAAATGTGATTTAACAGACTATAGCATAAGTGTTTGAATTTAATTTTGATTTGTTTTGAATGTCTTTGTATTGAATTGTCTTTTGTCTTTGGATATTCTGACCGTTTAATTCAAAGACATTGTGACATCCATCAATCCACACTGGGCCTGCGTTACTCTCCACTCCCTTTGACATAGAGGAAGTCTGTGTCCAAACAGTGAGGATATTATAGGCCGATTATGCTTATGCTTTATTCTGACCGTACCTGGTATTGATAGATACCGACTTAGTTCCAGCAGGCTTAGCACGAGAATGGTAGAAAAGCGTTTTGTCAACGAAAGAGTAGACAAAAATTAAGCTTCAGTGTAGACAATTGACAGTTTTGTACCGAGAAATGTAGACAAGCGGTTTCTATTCTACGGTAGAGTAGAAATAAAAAACGTCATTCTAAGGCTTACTGGTGGTTTCACTGTATTTTCCAGTCTGTTTCTCTTGAAAAAAAAACCGGTCAAGTGCGAGTTGGACTCGCGCACCGAGGGTTCCGTACAAACCTGTGGGTATATAAGTAAAAGTTCAAAATTGTCAAAAATATTTATTTTTATATGACGAAACTAAAAAATTTCGGTTTTCGTAATTTTTCCTATATCTGTAGTATAAGACGTGACTTCGTACAAAATTTCAAGATTCTAAGTTCACGGGAAGTACCCTGTAGGTTTTGATTCCCGTGCGAGTTTCGAAAATTTGCGGAATTTTGCGGCCTAAATGGCTGTATCTTTTGATTGCGTTGACTTAGAAGGTTGATTTTTCTACAGCTTCCAGGGACAGTAGAACTAAGTATCATATAGAAATTTCAGTTTGATACCTCCACGCGTTCCTGAGAAAAACGGTCTTGACAGACGGACGGACGGACGGACGGACGGACGGACGGACGGACAACAAAGTGATCTTATAAGGGTTCCGTTTTTTCCTTTAGAGGTACGGAACCCTAAAAACGACTTGTTTTACCGTCGAATTTGCGGTATTTAACTCCAGTATAAAATTGGACGGTTTTATTTTTAACTTAATCCCTGGTAAATAAGTATCCTCGGCCCTAACACTCACAACAACAACTATTTTAAGAATGAATTCCGTACTAGAGGTGCGAACTCATTGTTTCACAAATTGCTCGCTAGTGATGTGCCATGCATTATTTTATTTTCATTGTATGAAAAAAAAATTGAAACAACAAACAGCTACGTTATGCAGTATTAGAAACAGAATAACACGCTTTCTTTTTATCTTTGTTTTTTTGTTATATCCTGTCTTTTTTGTGTTTTTATTTTATTTTATTTTAAATTGCTGTTTTGAACTGCTCTTGACCTCAATTATACCAGATGAAAAGTGATTGATGACATTTATGATGGAAAGAGCATGCCCAGAAGGTGACTGTTCACTCTTTCTTTGAAAGCAGACGGGTTAAATGTGGAATGGAACACAAACGCTGGCAGCATTCTTTGTATAGATGAGTCGTATTTGATAAATATAATATCCATTTGTATTTCGTTTATTTACTTTGGTTTGCGGTTCGTAATGGGAGGTACTTAGCGTTATTACTTTTTGCCGGTTCCTATTTTTCTATTTTAATTAATGTGATGTGCCTGTCTCATATTTGATGAAAAGTCATTTTCAATGAGTACACAGTGGCTTAAAAGCGAGAAAATATTTGAAGAAATATTATTATTAATTGAAAAGCTCAAAAAACTACATGACAGAAACATAGCAGATTCTCCTGTCTATTTAATAAGTAGACGCTTCATTAACTCAACCCATTCAAAAACAGTTCTTAGTTAAATACATTTTAAACGTAAAAGATGAAATACTTTTTAACATAGAACGATAAACAAATTGAGCAGCCTGTCAGTAGCACAACTCGTGAACAAACGGCGGCTGTTAGTAACTTAATTTAAATTGTTAAAATTATTCAAATTGTGCTTAAAGTATAGCCTTTACTCTTTTTTAATGGCTTCATTATTAAGACTTTTTTTTTTGGGTGGGAAGTCATCAAATAACTTCTCCCGCTCTGGGTGGAGCATGAGGGCGTGTCAGACTTTTACTGACTAAAACCCACCCGTGTTCCTTCAGTAGCCCGTATGCCAGGGGCTGTGGTATCTCTTTCGAACAAAGTCGCACCCCTGGCAGGCATCGGCCCTTGCGGGCCCCATCAAATTGTGCTGACATCTCTTTGAGGCGCGCGTGGAACACAACGCGCCGTCGACTTGGGCTTGGTCCTTCCGGACAGCGAGCTACCCATTACTCGCCGTCCGCAAGCTCATGCCTACGGTGGCCGGAAATCGGCCTGGATTATTAAGACATTGGAAAAAAAAATGGATTTTATTTGTAAATCTGACAAAAACAAAGTCGGTTGGCACAATAT
Source organism: Polymixis flavicincta (assembly GCA_949987655.1). Taxonomy (NCBI): domain Eukaryota; kingdom Metazoa; phylum Arthropoda; class Insecta; order Lepidoptera; family Noctuidae; genus Polymixis; species Polymixis flavicincta. Next base: position 3,621,095 of record OX465183.1, on the reverse strand, counting down.
TATGAACGGCAAAAAAACTATAATAGTAATTCAGCTTTCAATTTAATTAGAGATACAGAAGAATTTGAGAAGTTCTTTTTTTTAAACCAGTTGTTTATGGCCTCGTGAAGCAAGGCAGGCGAAGACCTTGCTCAAAGAATCCTTGCAGCAGACGGTCCTTCAGAAATCCACAAGAAGGCACATATTAAGCAAAGATAGTTAAGAAGTAATTGAACTGAAAACGTGTTGAAGAAAGTCGAGAAAGACTGGATCTATAATTATTTCTTCTGAACTGGAGCATATTGAGTTCATTGATTGTCGAATCGGTTAAAGTTCCCGACCCTAATCTACAAGACGATGGAGGCCAACAACTTACAAAAGATAACAAAAGCAATTAAAATTAAACAGTAGTAAAAGTTACAAAATGTAGTCCCGTCCCTATAGCGTCGTCAGCGAACTACGCTTGTTAACTGAGAGTTTAATTGTTAACACTATTTCAAGTTTGCTGTTTAACTTGAACCAGGAACGGTTCTCCTTCACTTCTCCACGCTTTTGCACTTTAGACATAAATATAGAAGTTGGTTCGTTAATGGTATCTTTGACCAGAGCTTGAAGGAATTCGGGAAGGCTTAGATGGTGTAAATTGCTGATGTTAGATATGATTCAGAAGTAAAATTCACAAATTATCTTCAGAAATAAGACGCTTTTGAACGCTGAATATAGTAGGTTATTTGAAGAATAAAGGGATTTTATTTGACAAATCTACTTGAGACATTTACTTAGCCTCAGTTCAAAGAATTGTGCCACTCAATTCCAAGAACTCATCGTAGTATAAAACGGTAATACTACGCTTGAAAACTCCCATTCTAGATTCTTAAAAGCATAAGAAAGGGTCTTGAGAATCAAAAATGGAAGTTTTGAAACGAAAAGTTTAAAAAGCGTCTTGAAATCTAAATAAAATATTCTTTACTCTGAAAAAAACTACCAATTAGAAACTAGAAGACGATGCCATCCATATCAGTTCGTTTCGAATTCCCGCCGGTCGTTAGAGCGAAACAGTCGGCAGAAAGATTAAAGATTGTCCTCAGCGAGCTACTATCGTTTGATCCCAACTTGCCGCGTTATTGCCGCGATCATCCCAACTTGCTATGTTAAGACGCAGTTCCATTGCTGCAAAGATAGTGAAGAAAGAAAGAAAGAAAGAAAAATAGTCTTATTTGTCACAGAAACACGTGCATATAAAAGATGACCACATTAAAAATAAAGAAAAAACATGATAACAAACACAGATAAGTATACATAGGCATAAAGAACACAAATAGTCGGCAGCTGCACGCCGTGACTGTGACAAGAAGGCTTCCACTCCGTTCCGTGTACGGCGTGTGCCGTATTGGGCTGTGTGGGCGGCGCATACGAGCAGGAATAGTATGTGTTGTTGACGTCATCAAGTGACTGATGTAACGCAGCGGTGTAGTCTCAATGGAAGACCCTGCCTACGCTTTCATATAAAGTGAACATAGTTAAACGTGTGCAGTGTGTCGTGAGCAGTGGTGGCCAAGTGGTAACAGCCGCGACTTACGAGTTGTAGGTCGTGAGTTCGAACCCAGACAGGCGCTTTTCTTTGTGTAAATTATTTCATCACCACTGCTCTCAAAACGGTGAAGGAAAACATCGCGAGGAAACCGGCATGTCCTAGAACCAAAAAATTCGAAGACATGTGACATCTACCAACCCGCACTGGGTCCGCGTGGTGGATTACGGCCCAATCCCTCTCACCGAGAGGAGGCCCGTGTCCCAGCAGTGGGAACATTATAGGCTGATGATGATGAGTGTGTCGTGGGTCGCAATGGAACTGTGGCTTTATAGCCGCGTCCAGGGAGCGACAGTAAACCTGCCCAGACAAATGGCCCCGCCCGGAGATAAATCTAATAACATTCCTACTAAGTTTATCTTTGATTAAATCTATTGGGTATTAGTGAGTCGGAATTTAAATTAGAATTCGGATTAACGAAATGTGGATGATGGGAATTACTGTTTATAACTTCGTTAGTTAGTTGGGATTGACAGAAAAGTTTGAATGTTGATAATTTTCTGTAAGCATATTCTGGTTTGATTTGTAACGCCATAATTGCTATTTTTTAAGTAGCGTTAAAGGTCCTTAACTAACTCTGAATTCATTCGAGAATTGTAAAATTCGATTCGTTCAGATAATATAGTGCTTGCTTAGTTCTTCCTAACTCCTGTCAACCATTAGGCACTGCTTTTCAAAACATTTGCCCTATAATTTCGCGTTATAGATTAGTCTATGTTTAAACTTCTTGATACTTTCTTCCCTCCACATTTGAATCTCAAAACTCCATCAATCTCAGTATTGTTTGGTTCACTAGAACCTAATTGAACCTGATTAATTCGGTACTCGTTGCACTTTTTCATATCCTTGGCAAATGTGCAGCCTGTCTGCAGTCACGATCCAAATGTCCGATATTCAGTGTGATTGTTGAAAGTTGGGTCAGTAATACAGTTGGGTCTCAGAAATTCAGCCACAAAAGTCGACCACCAAGGCTACTTTTACACATTATCTAGCTACACAGACACACATATATAAGCTCACGCCTTCTTCTCATAGAGGTAGGCATAAACTGTAGAACGCCACCTACTATGATCCTTACCTACTATTGCTTCGTTTACATAAAAAAAATCGTTTGTTTTGTCTAGGTAAATCGACATAAAATAATTCGATAATTTACCTTTCAGCATTTCATTTAACGGTTATGAGTTAAAATGATTTTAATTAAATATTTAAGATTTAGAAAACTGTTCAAGCGTTTATTAACTTTTGTTGTTGAATAAATTATCACCTTTTGCGAACGCATTAAAGTACTTCTGCTGCACTTACTTACCTTGGTTTTCTATAGCCGATGAAACTTTTTGGCAATGAATTAAAAAAAAACATTTTTCACACAAATACCTACTGTGAAGGTTTCTTAATTTTTACTATCATAACTAAAATTTGTCACAAACTCAGCTATGCTTAGCTTGTTCTGCTGTTTATTATTGTTTTTACTTCGTTTCTTTTTTTTTACTTTCTGTTGGTTCAGGGCAAAACTATTTGTTAACAAATTCAGACCATTTTTACCTAACGATGCCTACGCGATACTTATCGTTGCTAATGTGTGCCACAAGTCTTAAGAGAAAAGCGGATACATCAAGGAAACGGTTTAAAAAACATGATTTATTATAAGTACCTACATAAAGAACAAGCGAACGGTATCAGTAAAAAAAGGCAAATTGATACAATCTGCTCAACCAAAAATTAAGCATGTCTCATTGCTTGTCTGTAACAATGATTTGGGGAAAATAATCGGCTTGGCGACAAAGCTCCTCAAAAGAGACGAATAAACTCATTTGTTGACAAGCACTGACAGAGCTTTTGTTTTGATTTCAGCTTCCTAATAAAGTACTTTCGTTCATGTTTTCATCAAAATTGGAATGTGAATGAAACTTTAGTTTATACTAAGTTGAATCTGACCTATTTCGTCAGAAATGTTATTAATAAGTTTTATTTTTTCCTACTATAAATGAATTGCTAGGCATTTTTTTGGTGTAGTAGGTGAGTATTAATTTTATCTTGAACCAAATTACCACCAGTGGTCTGTTCATTCTGGTCTTTTTTGCGACTGTGACGCACAGCTGGCGTCGATATCTCATCACACACCCTCCATTTTCAATAAATTATTGGCCGAAGAAGATAGATACTTCATCCATTGTTATAGGTAGGTAGGTTCTTAATTTTCGCCGAATAGTATTAAACTCACTATTTGTGTGTGTGACTTAATTTGAACTTTATAATTATTCTTATTTTGTATTATTATTATAACTACTGGAGTTTTTATTTCGATAACCTACAGATACTTTTCTTATTTTTCTTGTTGTAATTTAAAAACTAAATAACTAGCAATGAAATGTCCGCCACGCCCGGCGGTTTGTAGCGCTTTGTGAGTGCATTGTTCACAAATGAATATAGAAAATCGCTCGGAACAGCACCCTAATTGCGTAACTCACGATTCATCATAATCTGTATCGTGTTGAAACGGATTGTTAAACCATTGCTTCATATGTTCGAAAAATGTGTCTGTTCGACAACATAAATAACGCAATGGATATTGTTTAACTGTGAAGACGAAACCAAATATGATCAATCGTGAGTTACGCAATTAGGGTGCAGGTTTAGTTCCTGTTTTTTTACGTTTTGTTTTGCTTTTGTACGTTTATGTGATTACTTGTTTGTTATTTATAAGTATAAAAATTATGTATTAGGTACCTATGTCAAACTGTTTTGTACTCCTCGTCACTGTCCCTAAAGGTTCATTAGAAAACCAGCGTCAGACAGCATCAGTCTGTCTGGCATTAATGCTGAAATGAACCTTTTTGGCGCAGTCGTGAGGCACACACTGTTACAGTTATTTATATTCACTTAAAAAAAAAATGTGTTTCACGAAATGTGTCCAAATAAACGGTATTCTTTCTTTCTTTCTAAGATTTTGTAAATCTAAGAGTTGACTTAGGTACTTCATGTTTATTAGTTAAATAAATAGAAATAGGTCTGTGATTATAATCTCGCTACTCACTCAAGTGTTGAGCTAGACCAAAACGATTTAAATGGAAATGAAACGTTTTGTGTAAGGTTTAAGCGAAAGAATAATTTCGCAGATAAACGCAAGGCTACGTTTTATGTGCATCGGCTCCACGGGAACATTTACCATGCCAGTGAACTTTACAAAGCTTTTACAATGAAATAGGGAAATGCTATTAAAATAAATAGACCTGCACTAAAAATGGAAACGGTATCTATTAAAATATACTGGTTGGGCCACTTTTTGTACGTATCAAATCTACGTGTTTTATTAGCCAAGAACCATGAGCTATAAATTCCTATAGAGGTCTTTGTTTGTTAAACTGTTGAATCAAGGATTTGATGTAGAACATAGTACTCCAGGAAAAGAAAAAAAATATATGTACCTATATTTTGCCCTCTTAAGAGTACTCACCAATGGTGCTGTTTGCCCTGGCCATCAGACCCTATCTTCTCAGCCGCAACGGCACACTTTCGATCTCAGAGCTTAGGTTTGTCACTGTCACCGTAAGATTGTTAACACCGTTAGTTTATAATCTACCTCGTGAGATTATAAACTGTCGATAATTTGCGAACTGCATCATACTGCTTACAGTACAAATAGTTTAGGTTAGGTTAGAACTGTGACCAACTGCCCGCGAGCCGAGCAAGCGAAGCGAGCGGTACCGCGGTGGAAGCCGGCGGGCGCTACTTCCAAGTTAGTGGCAGTTACTTGACTATTTGGTAAAAGCACAAGGTACTGTGGAGGTTGTTCGCTTCATGAGGAACCTCACGTACTTGCTGTCAGCCAATAGTTAGGCTGTGTCTATGTTCGAATAATCGAGAAGTTTTTGTGATGTCAACTAATTTTACTTTTTTGCGGAAGCTTCACTCGATTGTCAGGCGCGATACTGTAATGAGATAATTCCTTATTAAAGGTGGAGTCCCACCGTTAAAAGATCACTAAGTATTTTATTTTCAGCACACCATAACTCCCGGTACTTTGAGAGCTCAGTAGAGCTCTCACTGAAATATGAACTGGTATCAAGACGGATAGTAATCCGTCTTGATACCAGTTCATATTTGACGGACAAATTATAAACTATCGAAAAATAGTGTGAAAAATGTTTTTTGCCGTTTACAATTTATCGACAGTTTATTAATCTCGCGAGATAGATTATAAACTGACGGTGTTCACAATCTTACGGTGACATCACCACCTAACCATCTAACTCATCATCATCATCATCATCATCATCATTTCAGCCAAAAGGCGTCCACTACTGGACATAGGCCTCCCCAGGCTCCTCTACTTCGACCGGTCTTCTGCTTCCCACATCCAGCGGATACCCGCGGCCTTCACAAGGTCATCGGTCCACCTTGTGGGAGGCCTTCCCACTCTACGTCTTCCGGTACGCGGTCGCCAGTCCAGTTCCTTTCGGCCCCATCGGCCATCTGTTCTGCGAGCAATGTGCCCTGCCCACTGCCACTTAAGTTTGGCAATTCTTCGGGCTATGTCGGTTGCCTTGGTTCTCCTGCGGATCTCTTCATTTCTGATTCGATCGCGTAAGGAAACTCCGAGCATAGCCCTCTCCATTGCCCTTTGGGTTACTATAAGCCTTCTGATAAGGCCCATTGTGAGCAAGCACGTCCATCCAACTCAGATCCACCATCTAACTCAGATTCATATAATTTTTGGTCCAGGAGATACTATCTTTCCTTTCGTAAGTACCGTAGTCTTGTAAACGCACATATTCATACTTACACTAGAAATTCATACTAGAGTTCTTCACACCGTTTCTCTCAAGCCAGATTGCAAAACTTTCAATAATGCAAAAGTTAAAGTTAGTTTCATTTATTGTAAACCCACTTCCATATTCTGCTCATCCGCATTCAAAGAAAATATTACCTTTGCGCAGCGACTGCAGAGTTCTATTGCAGCTTGCACAATACACATAAATAGTAGTGGGTACATCACTCAATGAAACTTTTACGAGTTGGTAAATGGTCCATGTATCTGTAAAGAAGATTTACAGTTTAGTTTGTTCATAATAAATAGGTAAAATGTTGGCTTCTACGTTGGACAGGTGAATAATGTACAATGCAGTGTTTTGAATAAAACTTGTGGACTGTTTCAGTCCTGCGGCGGCTGTGCAGTAATTTATTTGGCAAATAAATTCATACAAATTCTGTACTATTTCTTAGTTTCTGAGGTAGATAGCAAGCAACAGCCGTTTTGTAGGTATAGTAAAAAAATATTTAGCACATGCAAAACGAATTTTATAAAGTTTTTTTAAACAAATGCAAAACAATTGTATTTAATAGGAGCTTTTGCCCGCGAGTTCGCGCGCGTGGAAATCGAAAATCATGGGAACGTCCGGATAACAAGTATCCTATGTGTTATTCCAGGTTAGGTACAAACTATCTATGTGCGAAATTTCATCCAAATCCGTTCAGCCGTTGTTGTGTGATTGAGTAACAAACATCTGAACACACAAACTTTCACATTTATAATATCGTTCCGCGGTGTCACCCGCGTAGTTCCCGTTCCCGCGGGAATACGGGGATAAAATATAGCTTATGTCACCCGGGGATAGTGTAGCTTTCCCACAGGGAAAGGATTTTTCAAATCGGTTCAGTAGTTTCGGAGCCTATTCAATGCAAACATACAAACAAACAGTCAAATCTTTCCTCTTTATAATATTAGTATAGATTAGTGGGAAGTCGGATACAAAACAGATGCTTGCACAGTTTGATGAACGTACTCGTATTGCATTCTTTTGTAGCAAATTTTCAAAATAAATTGTTATACTGTTCATTATTGAAGCTAATTCAAAAGACTATTGTAACGGATGATTCATTTAGAGGTACTTTTTACAAAGGAGAATAAAAATAAGAACATAAATTTAATCCGATTATCTTTATTATCATACAAAAGAAACATTCATGTCTTTTGTTCATTAAAATTATTTCTTTAAATAGTGATACCACTCGAAATGCTCGGACATGTCAAAGAAAAGTGGAACTTCGGAATGGACCACGTTAACCGCAGTAACAGCCAACATTTGAAAGAAATAATCTTTAAAAAAATGTCATGAATGTGTTAGATTATTTATTTTGATGTTGTAATATTGTTTGGTGGATAATGTCACCTGTCACATTAACGAACCGTTGAAAAAATGTACAAGTATCTAATTTGACTACATGTTTACAAAACTAACTGTCTTAACTTTTGAAAATAACTTGGAGGTTGTTACTGTAAATGATTACGTAGTATTTAATTATCCTTGTAATATATTTTAGGTTTCCTATTGTTATTTAATAAAATACGCTGATTCAAATGGCTGACACAATAGGATATAAAAAGGATTGTAATGACGGTATCGAGTCAGTTGCTCGGTAGACGTTCAGTTGGTTAGTTCTAGTGCCGTTGTTGTGTGGAATAGATCGACCAGATGTCATGTAAGTTATGTAATTTAATATTATACCGTAATTGTTGCTTATTATAACAATATTGTAATATTGTAATAGTGCCGAGTTTTCTTGGACAAAGGTCCAAGAGTTGTTATTAAATGTATGTAGGATAATGATAATCCATAGCAATGTAAGAGATGTATTGATGGAATATATCAATACTGTTTCCATGGAGTTTCTTGTCCTTCTTCTCCATGAAGACCTAGCTTTGGAATGGACGACTAGCTTTCTGATTAAATAATGACAAGCCTAATTGAAATAAATGCCTAGTCTTGTCTTTCTGTGCTTTAATTCATTCAGATTCAGATTCAGATTTTATTTTTTGCAAAAACATGTGTAGATAATATACATGGTATGATGCGTATGCGTGTGCTTGTGCGTGTTACAAGGTTTTTTGGCTCAACATGTTTGACCATGGTTGGTGTACAAATTAGGTCGAAAGACAATAAGAATTTAAAATACTAATAACATAAATAAATCAAGAATTATCAATAAATTAAATTAAAAAATTAGGTCAATAGTCAAGCGATTCAAAAATAAATAGAATAGATTCAGTCAGTATCTTCCGAGCGATTTATCATTTAAAAATTCTTTAACATTATAATAGGCTTTTTCTGTCAGTATTTTTTTCAATGTTTTCTTGAACTGGTCTGTATTTAATTTCTTAACACAGTTAGGGATATTATTATAAATTATAGGCGCTCTGCATACAACGCTTTTATACATTAGCGCAGTCTTAGCTGGCTGAACACGAATTTTACTATTATCCCGGCGATTACGTATTACAATGTCCGATATTCGAGGAAAAAAATGGGGGTTATTTCTGACAAATAGGGCTATTTCCAAGATATAAAGTGACGGAAGTGTGAGTATTTCATGAAATCCTTTCCCTACAAACCATATTAATAAGAACCATAGTACACAGTAAATAAGCAGTAGCCATTCTGATATTCAAAGCTTGATATTTATTTTATATAAACACACTTATAAATTCATATAGCCACTTATTCTGACAAATGCATCATGAATGGTTATTTTGTATGAATATGAAGATAACCTAATAAAATTGATTTAAAATAGACATTTTTCTTTAAAAAGTAAGTAAGTACTTTTAATCAACCGTTATTTAAAAATTAATACCGATACAATTAGATCAAAATCTAGAGTTAATAGAGCATCATCTTCTCTATTTAACAGTCTTCTTTGAATAATGAAAAGCAAGTGGCAACATTGTTTTAATAAAATAAAATGTTAATACGAGTGAACCAAACTGCAACACTGCTGGCGGTCCACCGTACTAGTCCTTACAAATTTCAGCTAAGTATTGAAAAATATGTAAATGTTTGAACACTGGTTGGTTGTACACTCAAAATTGGAATACAAAGTGGTTTTTTTTTTGTGCTTGGCATCTCGCAGTTGACCTTGAGAGGCCGTGACTGCTCAACCGGACTTTCCTGTGAAGGTTTTTAGGATTCTAAAAGCGTATACAAAGTGGGTGAAATTTTACGTTTATTTATTATTCACACGTTTTTAGAGCGCCAATGTGTAAGAAGTTACATCAAGAAAGAAAGAAAGAATACCGTTTATTTGGACACAGTTCGTGTAACACAAAATAAATAGCAAAAAAAAGTGAAAATAAATAACTAGGTACAATATGTGCCTCACGGCTGCGCCAAAAAGGTTCATTTCAGCATTAATGCCAGACAGATGCTGTCTGACGCTGGTTTTCTAATGAACCTTTAGGGACAAGTGACGAGGAGTACAAACAGTTTCAGCATAGGTAAATAAATATTTTTATACTTATAAATAAACACATCATAGCAACTTACAAAAACAGAATAAAACTAAAACAACAGGAGCTCAGCGAAACATATGTATACATTGGATTCGTGCACGATGCACATTACACTGTCAGTTATTTCGCTTTTACAAGAAAAAATTAAAATTACAGGGGGTTATTTGAATAAAAATAATAATTAAACATTGAGTAGTTACAATATCAATAGACACTAATAATTAAGAAGTTAAAAAAAATATATATAAAAAATAAGTCGCAGTGAGTTTAATACTATTTTAAGAAAATGAAGTAGTTACCGACCTACCTATAACAATGGATGATGTTTGGGATCTTGATTAAAATCCACTTCTTGTTTAATAATATTTATTCAGAACACTGTTTACACTGTTGTACCTACACACAAGGTTATATTACATTTTTACCATTTTATTTGATTAATATTAGTAAGAGGCGTGTACGCTCTGTTCGGGTTGAAGTTAGAAGGGAATAGACAGCCATCTGTCAAGTTCATATTTAGTTTGACAACTATGACATGACGTTGACATTGACAATACTAAACATTCTCGGGCCTCCAAAGAAAGGAAAGCCTCGGTAAGTACATAGCTGAGTTTACACAATAATAAATACAATTATTGAATTTAAATAGAACATGAGTTTCATTTACGTAGTTTTGAACCTTACTATTGGTAGAAAGCAGGTATATAATAATTATGCATAATAGCAAATATAGTTAGGAACATCCTGTTAGAAGCATCTTAAAATTATAGTATAGTAGTTAACATAGGTCTTATTTCCCATATTAGATACAACAGTATTTAGTATTTACTTAGCAGATAAATTACAAAAGTATTAATAGTTTTATAGATAAGTTTGGTAAACATAAAATAAACAAATCGGTATGGTAAATCTAACATTCTTGAGAACATAAAAAAATAGGATAAACAAACATAGTAGGTAAATCTTAATCTAGGTTAAATCTAGGTCTAATACAATAATTAAATACACACACTTAAGTGTATAATATAGGTAAGTAAGTTACACATAGGTGAGTTAACACAAGTAAAAATACACAATATTAAGATTATTATTAAGTAGTTTCAATCTTTGCTTGGTAGCAATATTACCTTATTTACAGGTCTAGTAAATTCTCCTTTACTAGTTCGAATCTTTACAGATCTACATAGACCATCAGTCTTGTTAGTGTTTACAGAGGTTATTCGACCTAAAGCCCATGAAGTGGGTGGACAAGTTTCATCTTTAATTAAAACTAAGTCTCCTATACTTAAGTTATTTTGCAGTTGTAGCCACTTATTTCTAGTTTGTAATTCAGATAAATAACTGTAATAGAATTGTTTCCAAAATCTTTGTTTAAATTGTATTATTTTTTGGTAAACATTCAGTCTAGATTCACTAACATCTAGAACATTTGGTTCAGGTATGTCAGTTATAGCAGTACCTATAATGAAATGAGCAGGTGTCAGACAAGTCAAGTCATTAGGTAAATCAGTAATAGGATACAATGGTCTGGAATTAAGTATTCCTTCAATTTGAACCAGAATAGTATATAACAACTCATATGTTAATTTAGTGTTAAATAGGTGTCTCTTGAGGAGAGATTTCACAGCTTTAATCCCTGCTTCATATATCCCCCCCATGTGGCTTGCAAGAGGGCAGGTAAACTTGTATTCTATGGAATTCATAGTACATAAGTCAACAATTTCACTATAACTAGTATCATTTTTGAACATTTTATAGAGCTTATGTAACTGTTTTGGAACCTTTAAAATTAGTTGCATTGTCTGAATATAAGCAAGTAGGTATTCCTCTCCTAGAAATAAATCTTTTAAGAGCATAAATAAAGGCATGTGCAGATAGGTCAGTTACTAATTCTAAATGAATAGCTCGAGTAGCTAGGCAAACAAATAGGCATATATAACCCTTAGAGTATCTACAATTTCGGGTCATTGAACTTCTTATAGCTATAGCACCACTAAAATCTATCCCCACATGAGTAAAGGCACGGGTCAACGTGACTCTGGGAGCAGGAAGATCTGCCATCTGCTGCCCACAGACCTTGCCTCTATACCTAGTGCATCTAACACAGGAATATATGCATTTCTTTACTTCACCTCTACCATTGATAGGCCAGTATTTCAGTCTTATGTTACAGAGTGTGTTCTGTACACCTGAGTGCAGCAGCTTGAGGTGATAATGCTGTATCAAAATCTGTGTGATGTGGTTTTTAGCAGGAAGTATGATAGGATGTGCTTGATTGTATGGAATGTCTGAGTGTTGTATGCGACCACCAACTCTTAGTATGCCATCTCCATCTAAGAATGGATTCAGTTTCCTTAGTGGGCTGGATGTGAATGTGTAAATCTTTTGTTTATGTGAAGTCTGCGAGTTAGTATTACTTTTTATAGATTGTAGTTCATGCATTTCCTTTGAGAAGGAATGACTTTGTGTTGTGCATACTATAAAATTGTGAGCATGTTTCAGTTCAGTAACTGTCAAATGTGATGTATGTTTGTCATGTTTATTTTTTATATTTTGTACAAATCTAAGTATGTATGCGACAATTCTAATGAGCTTAGGAAAATTGGAGTGTTCTGTGAATTTATCAAAGAAGAATAAATGATTGATGAGTGAGTCAGTGCAAAAATTGACTACTTTGACTTGTGAGGTTTGATTGTGTGATGTATTAATGTCTACTTTAGGTATATGTGTCATTGTAGATGGCCATTGTGATTGATCTTGAGTCAACCATGTAGGACCTTGCCACCATAGTGTACAAGATTGAAGATCTTTAGGCATGACTCCCCGGGTGATCAGATCAGCTGGGTTTTGTTTTGTGTTTATGTGGTACCAGTCATCATTACTGGTGGTGTCAATGACCTGCATGAGCCGATGTGTGACATATGTGTCGTGTTTGTGCTTGTACGGAGCTTTGATCCAGTGCAGTACAATAGATGAGTCTGTAAATAGATACATTCTCTCAATGTTAATTTTGTTGTATATAGCGTTTATGAATCTTTTTGCTAATTGGGCTAGCAAGAGAGATCCACACAGCTCTAAGCGCGGTATAGATTGTTGTTTTTTGATAGGTGCAACCTTTGATTTAGCTGCGACTAGAGTGCAGGTTGTAGGTTTGTTAAGGTAGGTTGCTCTTAAGTATAAGCAAGCACCATAAGCTTTGTGTGAAGCATCACAGAATCCTAATAATATTATTTGTGTAGGTATATCTGTAAAATAATATCTAGGTATGTGTATATCTTTCAAGCAGTTTAATTGTTGAACATAGCTCTGCCAGATGACTAGCGAGTCCTTTGAGATCAAAGAATCCCAGTCAATACTTTGTTTCCATATGTCTTGCATCAATATCTTAGCTAGTATAGTAGTAGGCGCTAGGATACCTATAGGATCAAATATCTGAGCTATTTGTGAGAGTATGTTCCTTTTAGTGTAAGGATCAGCACTGTTGTCAGGTATACTGACCTGAAGTGTGTCTTTTGTAGGTAGCCATTGTAAGCCAAGCGTTTTGACGGAAGCTGATGTAAAATTGTATGTTTCTTGTGTAGTTGAGTCTACATTGTCATGTAAAAATTGTATATGTTTTGTGTTTTCTGTAGAACTTGTGCCTACATGTGTTAGAATTTCAGTGTGATTAGATGACCACATATGTAGTTCAAAACCTGCCTTGCTCAATAAGTCTATAAGTTCAGAACATACTAGTTTACATTGTTCTAGAGTTTGAGATCCATACAGGTAGTCATCCATGTACCCAGAGCTTTTAATACAGTCAGCTGCCTGCGGGTGTGTATCTGAGTGTGTGTCAGCTAAATGTATCATTGTGCGGCAAGCTAAGTATGGGGCACACTTTGTACCATAGCAGACTCTGTTGATCTCTAGACACTTGAGTGGTTCAGATCTGGAGTCTCTCCATAGGACCCTTTGTAAAGATGTCTGTTGTGAATTTATTTTTATAGCTCTAAACATCTTGACTATGTCACAAGAGAAAGCATATTTGTAAATTCTAAATCTGAAGATAATTTGTAATAGATCATTGTATATGTTTGGACCTTCATACATTATATCATTGAGTGATAGACCAGTAGATGTCTTTGCACTAGCATTGAAGACTGTACGTAATTTTGTTGTGATACTGTCGGGCTTTATGACTGCTAGATGTGGCATGTAGTAAGCGTGTCTATCTGTGGGTGAGGCATCCTCTATATAGTGAGCATGTCCTAACTGTATAAACTCGTGTATGAACGCTTTATACTGTGTGTAGAGATTTGCATCTCTTTGCATTTTAGATTCAAGTGTTAGCAAGCATCTATAAGCTGTGTTGAAGGAATTACCTAGATCCTCTATTCTATCAGCCTGTAGTGGTAGGTCCACTGTGTATCTGCCTGAGCTGTCCTGTGTAGTTGTAGACATGTATAACTCTTCGCAGTGTTTGTCCTCCGGTGAGAGTAGCTTTTTAGGAAGCAGCTCTTCTTGCTCCCAGAAGGATTGTAGTATGTCATCTGTTGATGTAGGTGTAGAAAACATGCTAGCGTGCAGAGTGCATTTTGGTGCATGTAGGTGAATATCAGGTAGGTAGGAACCAGAAACAACCCATCCAAATAGTGTTTCAATTAGGAAAGGTAGGCGTGAACCAAGCTGTATGCGCCCAGTTTGCAGTGTAGCATAGAAAACTTCAGCATTAAGCAATAAGTCAATAGAACCTGGTATGAAGAATGTGGGGTCAGCGAGTGATTGAGCTTGTTTGTCTGGTATATGCCATGTTTGTGTATGTACATGCGTGTGAGGTAGTGGCACTGAAATGCTGTCCATAACCAAAAAAGTTTGTTTGCTTTGATAGGTGTTGTACCGAGATGCAACATTCGTGTTGACACTTACTTGAGTACGCTCTTGGCTATTGCCTACACCCATTATAAGGCATGATTGCTGATTGACCTTTAGCTTTAGTTGAGTTGCAAGTCTGTGGGTAGCAACATTGACTTCACTTCCTGTGTCCAGTAGTGCTCGGGCAGTGATCCACCGGCCTGAAGCATGTTGAACCCGTACCAGAGCTGTGGAAAGCAACATTTGATATCTGTTAGTGTTTGTCACTAGTACTGTAGATGGTGTAGTGAATGTGTTTGAAAATTGAGTGTGTGTTGGCTGTATAGAACCTTGTATATGTGCTTGTGTACCTGTTGGCATAGTGTCTGCTGTTGCAAGTATGGAATCGACTGCCTGTTGGCTTTGTGGAGCATTGTATGCCTGTTGGCTGTGTGTAGATGTAATATGATTAACCTGTGGTTGAGGCCTGTCCTCGTGAATAGATGTGTGATGTTTACCTTTGCATTTTAGGCAGTAAAATTTGGAGCATTTATGCCTGAATTTGTAGGGCTGTAAACAGTTATAACACAGTGATTTAGATTTGATCAGTTCAATACGCTTCTGAGTTGTAAGCTCAAGATATGTAGGGCATTTATGCAAAGCATGATTGCTATCGCATAGAATACAAGTTTCTCTGATTGTTGTAGAAGCTACATGAGAGACTTTAACAGTTTGAATTTTATCATTAGATTTGACATCATACATTAACTCGAAGGCTGTTCTGCGTTGATTTAGAAAATCAAGCAGTTCACTCAGCGCAGCAATAGTATTTTCTTTGCGGTTGATCTCCCAAGCGGCTCGGAGTGAATTGTCTAACTTTTGTGTTATTAGAAAAACCAACAATGCATCCCAGTGCTCTACAGGGAGCTGGATGGCTCTCAGGGAGTCTAGACTTTGCTGTAGCAGAACCAAGTACTCTTTGAGGTTATTTCGAGTGATAGTACTAAAGCTAGTGATACTTTTTAAATGAAAGTTTACAATTATAGTTTGATTTTCATACCTCTTAGCTAGGATTTCGAGAGCTTTGGAATAGTTCTCCTCTATGATCAGCAGTGAAGCTATGAGGCCTGCAGCCTCCCCCGTCAGCGCCGTCTTCAGGTACTGCAGCTTGTTCACCACGGGCAGGTCGGTGCTGTCCACGGACGCGTAGAAGATGTTCTTGAACGCTGGCCATTGTCGGATGTCCCCATCGAACTTAGGGAGTTCTAGTTGTGGCAGCTTGACACGTGGTTTGGTGTGGTCGTAGTGCGTACAGTTAAATTGATCCGCGTGGCGTGAAGGTGATGCCGTCGATGCGTGTACTGGCGATCTTGCCGATAAGGCGTTCATCATACATGCCTTGAGTCCATAGAATCTGTCCTCGAAGGTGCTTCGCTCCACTTCGTGAATGTCTTGTCTGTCCGCGGCGTCTTCGAATGATTCGATTTGTAGCTGTAGTTTCTCGAACTGTTGAAACAATTGTTCTAGATCACCTTGTCGGACTTTGATTTCGATCATGGAGTGTCGATCTGCGTCGAAGTTCTGTAAGTATTTTTCCATCCTAGTAAGTTTGCCTTTGATTGCACTTCTCTTCTGTTTGAGGGTTTGTAGGTTGATTTCGATATCTTCTTCATTTTGAGACATTGTAAATAATTTTCATGTGTTTCGCTGTTGCGTGTATAGAGAATTCTTTGCAGTGCGGTGCGTCGTAGTGGCTGACCGCGTGGCGTGAAGCGGAAGTTCCGAACGTTCTCGACTCCACGATCGAGTATTTTGATTGGCGTCCTGTAGATGACGGTTTTTCCTGTTCGCTGATTGGCCAATTAGTGATGCCGGATGTATAAAATATGTGGCTGTTGCCTTTTTGCGAATGTAGATGTCGCTTTGGTATAGATTTTTGACTGTAGGTACAATACAGCGTCTGACTAATAATTAATTGATTGATTGAATACCTATTTGAATTGGTTCGACTGTTGTCGCTGCTCGCTGCTGGTTCGCCGCCCAAACTCCTGCGTTCTCGTGGTGCGTACGAGCTATGTATGCTGCGTTTTCTTCGCCTCCACCAAACGACGCGCAGAAAAAAAGATGGCGATCCTTGAACGTCGGCTCTCGAAGGACCAGAATGTTTGGGATCTTGATTAAAATCCACTTCTTGTTTAATAATATTTATTCAGAACACTGTTTACACTGTTGTACCTACACACAAGGTTATATTACATTTTTACCATTTTATTTGATTAATATTAGTAAGAGGCGTGTGCGCTCTGTTCGGGTTGAAGTTAGAAGGGAATAGACAGCCATCTGTCAAGTTCATATTTAGTTTGACAACTATGACATGACGTTGACATTGACAATACTAAACAGATGAAGTAATAATTAATTGAAAACGTGCAGGGTGTATTATGTAATCTCGATGCAAAAAAAAAGGCCAGGCACGATGGCCTAGTACATGAAAACAATGCATTAAAATTAAACAGAGTAAGTACGAGATGGAGATGAAAAAGAAAAATAAAAAAAGAAGAAATGTATTCGTTTATGTTTCCCACAGGTCTCACAACTGCGACAGCACATAAGCGCCGCGAATAGCACAGCAACATCATCGAGTTTAGGGCATTTGGCAGTAAAGGATAGAAACCACCCGCATATCCGATATATACCTACACATTTGTGATACAACAGGAATTATCTTTTATTATTACATCAGTCTCTTTTAAAGTGGGTCAGACCAAGTATGGGTCTGAGGTCAGAATAGGACCTGAAAGAAAAAGAATAAACTGTCTGCTCCACCCTTTTTTTCTATGAAAGGTTATTTTGGGTAATTTACCAGCATGAAAACACTCACATTTACTTACACTATGTCAAGCTTCTCATAGGAATGGGTTTACATAATTAATGTATGAAAAAAAAATTGATTTGATCCCACCAATTATTCCTCCGTCTACTGCTTCAACAGATTTGTTTTTTTTTTTTGTGTAATCAGAATCCCTAACCGTCGTCACATTCATTTATATGTATAGAAAACGAAATTGAACATAAAATCTTTTAAAATGTAATGCAATTGAGATATATCTGTTCTAAAGTGCCTTATATCTTCCGCGATACAATACGATCGAAACAAAAAAAGCTAAATTGTGAATAAAGATAGCTAATGTAAATTCCAGTAAGTGCCCACTTCAAGATGTATCAGATTTACCCCGCAATTTATTAGAAGGTACCGTTTTTTTATAGGTCTACCTGAATCGATCGGTACTAGAAGTTTTTTTTTCATTGTCCTTGTTTAAGCAAAGAAGTTAAGGTTTTAAGGCAGGTTTTAAACAGGAAGGTTTCAAAGTTTCAGAATTTCTGTGTAGAAATACTGAAACTTCGATACCATGCTGTTTAATATGTATATTCTAAAAGTTAGTATTGTTCCTTCGCAAAGTAATTTTTGACTTTTCTTGTAATTTTGATTATTCTGTTGATTTCACGGAAAGGAATTCTGGAATTAATTCTTACTTCGTGCTTGCTTATTATTTCAGGAATTTACATGGAAAAAGAAAATAAGAGAGGCAATGGCAGAAGCTGGTAAGCTAAGAGACTGAACTGCTATTGGCACACCTAGAAACAGAAGGGAGAAAGGAAAGCCCCCACTAGATGGACATAGGACTGGACTAAATACCTGCATAGAATACCCCCCATGGCTAGTTATTTATTTTAGCAGACTTTTCATTGCTGCAAGGTTTGAATGTTTGTTTGTTCTTGACCTCGGTCACGCCCGATGGAAGCAATGGATGGGGTCTTTGATGGACGGAGCATGCCCAGAAGATGACTATTCACTCTTAATTTTAAGGTTATCTTCAGCCTAGCCTTTCCCCAACTATTTTAGGGTCGGCTTCCAGTCTAACTGGATGCAGCTAGTACCAGTATTTTACATAGAGCAACTGCCTGTGTGACCTCTACAATCCAGTTACTGGGTAATACGATACCCCTTGGTAAGACTGGTTGTCAGACTTTCGGGCTTCTGACGACCCGTAGAGACTGTCAAAGATCCACAAATGACAGCCGGGACCAACGGTATAACGTGCTTTCCGAGGCACGAAGGGGTCTTGATTTATGACAATCAAATCAAATCAATACATTTTTATTTCATATAAACCTGCATGGGCACTTATGAAACGTCAGAAGCTAGGTGCACAGTTCCAAATTGTTGTTTTCTATGGAGAAGAGCCGGCAAGAAACTCCACGGTTACTCTTTTAAAAATGATTGGTTTTAACAATGTTTTCAAATTACAGAGATAAAATGTACCAGGGACTTAGACGAATACAGAATAGAAAATCGTCTAGAAATCTAAGGCCTACAACGTTCTCTCATGTTAAGATAGACACCCATCCACGGACCAACTGTGTCAAACGTAGCTTAACCTGATCGATCGAAGCGTGCGACTCTTACTTACTTACTCTTAATTTTAAGGTAAATGGGTTCAATGTTAATTTATATTTACATTAGGTACGGAATTTAGCTCAAGTAGCATGTTGTATCCAAATGTTAGACCAAAAGCGTCAGCTTTTCATTGTAAAGTGTCGCCTAAGGACGTGAAGGTTCTATCCAAACGATGATACGCAGCTAAGCCCATGCAAATGTACCCAAATAAACCGTTTATGCCAGCCAGTTATGTGAGATGGCCCAACGCCTAATCATAGAAAATTAGTTTTTCGAACTGTTTAAAAAAATGATCTTCTCACTTTTCTCGCGCTGCCAGTGTAGCTCAGTTGATATACAGCCAGCCACAGCCTAAATAAACACAAACATTCCTACCCACCTTATCAGCAGTGCGCTAAGGTCGCGGGGACTAATGCTTAGCTGTAATTAAGGCGAAGACATTTACTCGGTGCGAGACGGTAGTGTTATGATAATAGGCGTATTAAGTTTTATGTCTTTATTTCTCCGTTGCTAGCTTTACCTCTTGCTGCCTACGAGTGTAATAACCTTCAGTGCCTAAATCTTACTGCTAATAATTTTAAGTGATTTTAATTTTGAAATTATTGTAGCCGTTTATTTTACTTGCCATTTCCAGTAAGACTAGCAGAATAAATTACCCTTGTAGAATATTATCGCAAACTAAAATGAACTGTGTCAAATAAAAGGAAGCATAAATCAGTCTTGAAAGAACATCACATAAACCTGTTTACAATTATGTCATTTAATGCTAGCTATAATAAACTGCAGTAAAATCCGACGCATTAATTCGTACACATTATTTGTGTTGTTTCAGCACAAATCAACTAGTTACTACCAAAATGTTGACCACAATTTCAGTTACGTAATTCGATTTTCATTCGCCACGGACTGCCCCTTAACCCGAGTCGGTAATGACCGGATATTGACGAAACTTCCGGCTCGTAATGGCGGCCAGTTCGGACAGGCATCCCCTCCACGTGGAACGTCACTGTAACTGTAACAAATAGCAAAGGAAGGAATTTACGGAAAAAGACGTGGATTATCTTACTTTTTACTTTTACCCATTAGTTACCACTACTATGTACTCTTTATTTTTTTTGAGGTTGGGATATCATCAAATAACTTCTCAACTCTGCATGGAGCAGGCGGGCGTGTCAAAATTTTATTGTGTGCCAGGGCCACGGTATCTCTTTCGAACGACCCGCACCCCTGGCAGTCACCGGCCCTTGCGGACTTGGTACTAACATCTCTTTGAGGCGCACGTGGAACACAACGCGCCATCGACCCGGGCTTGGTCCTTACCGGACAGCGAGCTACCCATCACTCGCCATCCACAAACCCGCGCCTGCGGTGGCCGGGAATTAGCCTGGGATTCCCGACGCCCAGGGCGTCTCTTGCGGCGACTAGGGCCGCGAGGGCGCCTCCCTTTTCGCGAGAATACAGTTTCGTTGAAAGGAAGCGACGGCTACCCATGCCCTCTTAGTCCGTACCATGGCCTGGACCAGAGCTGGACCCAAGAGATCGCCGCCGCCGATCGCCTCTACAAGGACACGGCGGTGGTCCGCCGAAGCCGGGCAGTTATATGTACTCTTCAATGTACAGTCATGGATCGTGATTTTTGAGCATATTTTATTTAATCACTAGCTGTTGCCCGCGGCATCGCCCGCGTAGAGGTTGAAAATTATGCCACGGGAACGCACTACCGGGATGAAAACTATGCTATGTGTTGATCTAGGTTATAAACTATCTGTGTGCCAAATTTAATCCAAATCCGTTCAACCGTTTTTGCGTGACTGAGTAACAAACATCCAAACATCTTCTAGTAGGATTAAGAGCATGTGAGATTTACGGATAAAAGAATAAGAAAAAACACATATTAAAGGTGTACCTATAGTGCACCCACATGTCTCCAGTTACGTATGTATCCCATAAATGTGTGCAAGCCTATTGAAATCAATCGAGTACAAATGGAGACTCCGGGCTGCTACTGATAAATTCCAATTAAAAAAAGACCAGTTACACTTAGGCCGACCTTGGAATCGAACCCAAGACCTCACACTCAGCAGTAGCACTTTATGCCAATGAGGCAATCTGAATGAACATTGTCAACGAAAAGCCAGTAACAAGTCTTGGTGTTTAGAAACAGTAGAATTTAAGTAGTTCGATTAACCATTATGTCAATCCATGCAGGGGTGCGGGTTGTTCGAAAGAGATACCGTAGCCGTGGCATACAGGCAACTGTGGGAACACGGGCGGAAAAATCTGACACGCCCTCCTGCTCCACCCAGAGCGCGAGAAGTTATTTAATGACTTGCCACACTCAAGACCTTATGTCAATAGTTTTTGTCCATTTCATACGGCGCAATTCATTATAATTTGGATTTATAGTCAATATCAATGAGAATATTTATATCCCTGACATTGTCTGAGTTTAGACAAAACGACAAACCTACATAAATTCTCGACTTACCTATGTATAGGTATACAACGTGACATTTTAATCGTCTTAACAAAGGTGGTCCACTCAATGTATCCAACTTAAAATAGATCTATGCGCAATAAAAGAATAACCAATAATTAAAATAATAGGTTCAAAGAAAAAAAAAAATTAAATGTTAACTTATTAAACGGTAGAAGATACCTACCCAGCGCACGAGTCAAGCAAGCAGATAATTCCATCTTCATTACATTCCATCATTCATTCTATCTCCTTATCAGGGTGTTTCAAACCACGTCATGCGTCTTAGTGAATAATATTTTACATTTTTTAGTTCATAAATATCTGTTTTATATAAATGATTAGTAATCATTGGATACATGAAGTGGGCTGCCGTTGTAATACGATTAAAATGCCACGTTGTATATATTATATTTATATCACATCACGGTGGTTCAGTCACGGCCTTTACGATAATTGTAACAAAGAACTTCTCTTTCACTTAGTGAATAGTACCCCAACTTGGAACTTTGGTAGTGTCTCCTCACATTAAGTTGCTGTACCAAGAAGGATTACTACACTTCTCGAGTACCTAGTCCAAATCTTACATAAGGTCACATTTTTATAACTAGCTAAAATGAAAAGCTGAAAGAAATAAATGTATCATTTAAATTGTGAAAATACTGCCAATAAGTATCATGTTTTTCTTTCAGCAAAGTTACGATGTACTGTTGCGTTTTGGTATCGATTAAAATACAGGCACAAAATAACATTTTACAAGTAACGTCTGCAACTTAAAAAATAAATTGTGCCTTTTTATAAACCTTTAGTAAATTTATTACAAGCTATCCTAATTGAGTGGAATCCCTTAACGAGTCCCACCAGCTGTTTTTATTTTGAATCTAAAATATACAAAACCTCGGGGTGTGAAAAAGCCGGGGCGTGAATTATGTCATTGCTACGTTTTTTTGCCAACACTCTTTATTTTTAGCTACAATATTATGAGAAATAATGTTCGGTGTTGCTTTGGGATTTGGAAAAGTAGGTAGGAGAGGATTTACATATGATATGTCTACTTGTAGTGAAGGCAAAATACGAATAAATCATTACAAAATTGACAGCAACGTGTGTTAAATTATGAATTTATTTATGACTATACAAAATAGCAAGTAGGTATTAGTTGATTCATTATAATGAAACACTAGACACGTAAATGTTCACTTCTTATAAAGTGCCTGATGATGATTGCCGGAATGAAAAATAATCACCATCATCATAACTTCAGCCGAAAGACGTCCACTGCTGGACATAAGCCTCCCCCAAAAAGAGGGTTTTGCCATAATCGCCACGCTTGGCAGGCGGGTTGGCGATCGCAGTATGGTGGTAAAATATATGGAGAACGCTGCTGCCCATTTTCTATTATGTCCCTTAGTCGCCTTCTTAGACACCCACGGGAAGAAATGGGATGGTGCTATTCTTTACGTCCGGTACCACATTGAGTAATCAGTGGCACATTATTGCTACAATCATCTGGCGTGATCATCATCATCAATCAAATACCTTGGGTGGGTGAGTTGTCTGTAGTTCTAGGTTTGTACCGCGCAAAAAGTTATTAGGTTTTTCTACCAGGATTTTTTGAGTTATACCTGGAGTCCACTTATTGCGAAGTTTATAAACATGTCTCAAAATTTGAATAAACTATGTACCTCTTTGCAGAAAACGCTCATTGCGTTCATGAAAGGAAATCCTTACCAAAGGTTTGTATTAATCCCACAGAAACCAGATACCCCGCACAACGAAGTAAAGTCCGAAACATCCCGAAATAAACGAATTCCCTCGAGCGTGTCCACCCATACGTCCCGTAAATATTCAAAGAGGATTCATTACCCGCTGCAATGAGAGGCTATTTGGAACGCAGCATAATTCCCGCGCTGCGTCGAGCAGGCCAGCCCAATGCTGTTAATGTTTACTGAATCTATCCACTCCCAGCGAAATTACATTCTATGTGAGGCAGTATAAGCTTTTGTAATTACGCATTTAATTTCCGAAGGAGATTAAAAAACTGGACAGAGGTTTCAAATAACTTCTCCGTCTCTGGGCGATTTTAAATTCTGAAGCTTTTCATATCATAATCGCCTCATATTTTTTCTGTGGTGTGGAGGGCAAAACAGACTAGACATGTGGTGATACTTCTCTCTCTAAGAAGGGCGATGCGTTATCGCCCTTCTTAAAGATAAAGTCTTCTTATGAATTATAGGTCCATCTCACTTCTGAACCAAGTCTAGAAGCTGTTTTCAAAAGTCGTCACGAACCGTCTCACGCGAAGGTTTGACGACTTTCCTGCCTCCCGAACAAGCCGAATTCCATACAGGCTTTAGGACAGTCGCCTACATACAAACGCTGCGGTACGTTAGCGTTTGGACACTAAAAGAAAGCCTTCGATTTCATTAAGACATTGGCGGTACTGCAGTCTCGCCACCGGTGCCAGATCGAATACCAGTGCATCGAAGTGCTGAAGTGTCTGAACGAAAATGCCATTATGCGAGTCTAACTTCTCGATCAAAATTCGAAAACTATCCTTCTGTAGCGAGGTGTGATGAGGGAGACGTTTTCCCTCCGAAACTGCACTGAAAGATGCCTTCAAGGTTCTGGACTGGAAAAGGGTTGGCATCAATATCGATGGCGAGTACATCACTCACCTTCAGTTTGCCGACGATGTAGTCTCTAAGTCTCAACCATGACTATGGCTGAGACTTAGAGGATTTCAGTACAATGATCGATGACCTCAGTAAAGCTTCTGAAAGATTGGGTCTTAAAATGAACATGGAAAAAACGAAGGTGTGCATGTGCGTGTGACATGACAAATGCCTGCATTTGCTGTCACGACACTCGAAGTGCTAGCTACACTCGAAGTTTTCGACGAGTATGTGTACCCAGACCAGTTAGGTAAGTCCAACTTCGAAGCTACGCAATATCTTCTTGTCTCAAGACGAAAGTCTTTGACCAGTGCTTGTTGATCTATGGCACTGAAACCTTGTC
The DNA here is from genome assembly GCA_949987655.1 of Polymixis flavicincta. Lineage (NCBI taxonomy): Eukaryota > Metazoa > Arthropoda > Insecta > Lepidoptera > Noctuidae > Polymixis > Polymixis flavicincta. The sequence goes on along the minus strand of OX465183.1, from coordinate 3,596,449 downwards.
ACTCACAATGGGCCTTATTAAAAGCATAAAGGTCACCCAAAAGGTAATATACGTAAACTTGTTGGCCAAATATCTTCCCTGACTTAACATTGTGCGTCATGAAAAAGGTCATTAGGAAAATGCGACAATGTGCAATGGGCATTCTCCTGCAGAACTCCCTTAGTTGCCCTCGACGACACCCCACACTCTTTTATTTATCTTAATATCCACACTTTGTTATTTTCACAGGGTAAAAGCCTCTTCACATATGAATGAAATTCAGGTTTCTCAATATTTTCAGTGAAATTCGTCGGTACCGTTTTGTTGCTTTTCGGCAGGTACCTACTTAAGATTCTGTTATTCTATACCATTTAATTTCAGAAATGCCTGTTACAAGCATGTACAGCCGATTGTTTTTAATAATATCTTTATTTTTACTGTCGTCTTTAAGATGTTATTATTACGGCAGTAGCAAATAAAAGCAAATAGTATTGTGGTAGTATTCAAAACGTGCTAAATGTGTGTCTGTAATGGCTTGAAATGTGTATCTGAATTATTTATAATCATGTCGACTATTCTCGTAACCCAATTTTTATTTTTGTCTTCAAATTCTATTTCTCTCTCCATCTTTCCATCGATATCGTAAAGTCAATATTCCACTAAAAATACATCACATGTGAGTTTGTTCGTGTAATATTTTATGGCCGGTATAAGTTTGAGTCACAGATGCAATGTGCAACAACGTCACAAGTGTCGTTATGGCCGCTTCTGCAAAGTGCTAAACTTTGGAGTATGCAACTTACATTCTGAAGTGTAAGTAGGTATTGCGGTATATTTTGATGGGAACTTATTCTGTGAACTTTAAACTTCAAAGTTTTTGTAAACTTTACAGTACAATACTCACCCTAGCTGTCGAACATAAAATATAAGGTCACTTCTTCTAAGTTTTCACGGTGATAGATTTACATAATAGACCGGTAAATTGCCTTTACAACCGACGAAAAAATGGAGGAGGTTACTCAATTCGACGCGTATCTTTTTTTTATTTTTTTATGTATGTGAGTGTTATTGAATGTTAGTTAATTCTTGTTTAGTTCTTCTTGTTTCTTAGTTAGCCCACAATAAGAAAACTGTTGATATTAAATATTCTACATACTTTCAGATACTGGGCATTAACGTATTTTCTTGCTTTTCTTTAATTACCTTTGAAATGTTTTAAAATTAAAATCATTTATTCAAACTAGACTTCTTTTTTTTTTTGGTGGCAAATCTTCAAATAATTTCTCCCGCTCTGGGTGGAGCAGGCGTGTCAGACTTTTACTGACTAAAACCTACCCGTGTAGCCTGTCTGCCAGGGGCGGCGGTATTTCTTTCGAACAACATGCTCTCCTGAGAGTCAGCTCTTTTTGAACGTCAAAATTACATAAGACAGTCCCCCCAAAATGCCCGCCCTTCGCCACTTCCTAGTGCTTTAGCTGGGAAGAAGAAGTGTAGCAACAAATTCCTTCCTTTGGTACTCACCGTTTGATTTAGGATCACTATGACCACGTACGTAAGGACGTAAAAATATTGCGGCGGTATTTCATTTTCAACTCTCTGTGTTCAACTAAGCATTGAAAATCCTTTAAACTGCTTTCCTGCGCGTCGAAAAAACACACTTCGAAATCAACTTTCGGTGCTAATAGTGAGGTGTGAATTTTGAAGACCCAGTGTGCGAAAAAATCATTCCGATTGATTTTTCCTGATAGTTGAAAAGCAAGAATGGAAAAATAATCTTTTTCCATTCTTGCTTTTGCCAGAATAAGTTTTTTTTTTCACTTTTAGTTATAGTACCTACCTACCCCATAAAAATTCGAAGTTTCATCATCCTCGGGATCAAAAAAATGCACATTTATGCGATAGCAGCAATCGCGGTTGATTTGCTGTCATTTTTTGAAGAGTTTCGTTGTCTGTTTCCGAAACGCACGATCAGGTTTATATGAAATTTAAATGGGACCATTTCGGAATAAAAACGTTTTGAAAAAAAAAAAAAGGATTTGCACATTCTTTTTTTTTAGTCTTTATATGACGGAGTTTTGTCCAAACATACATAAAAAAAAAACATGTCGAATTGTTAACCTCCTTCTTTTTGAACTCGGTTAAAAATGGTACTACCTAAAGTATTAAAATTGGGGCGTTCTCTGGAATTGTCCGTACAAGAAAGAATGACAGGCAATTTGTTTATCAGACCGACCTGACGATGTCACGGTGAGACATAAATCATCTCCAAGAAATGTAATCAAGAAACTCTCATTTAAATTCAATCAGAGGGTGTTATGTGGCACACAAAAATAAGGACGTACCAATTTTATTTGCAAGTTTTTTTTTTTTTGATTGTTTCTGTTTTTTAGTAGCGGAAAGAATAATTTACTGCCTTTTGCAACACGTATTTAATTTGCAGAAAGGAAAGCACAATTTACTATTTCATAATAGCTTTTTATCATTCATTGATAAACAAAGATGATCACAAATAGATAATATTTACTTATCCATTCGAAGATTGTCTATAGGCAACTTCCGTTAATAAAATTAGATACTTTATGTACATCACAATCAAATTATAACCTAGTCAAAATAATAGCATCGTTACCATTTGTAAGACTAAACCTAAAATTAAATTCGTAATCTCCTTACAAATCACGCTTCAACACCAAAAATCCAGTATAATTCCCCACTTAACGAAGATTTATCCCGCAACATTACGCCAGTGGCATCTGTTCTTCGTCCATTGATTGCTGAGCACGTAGTATTGCAGATGCTGTACGATGCTGGCCAGCGATGCACAGCGAATGAACTGCAATCCAGATGGGACCTGATGTTTGCTGCAGTTTGCCTGTATTGCTACAATATTGGGTCATATATCTTGTTGGAAATGTTGGTTTATTTATTTAGAAGATGTTTTCTAGAACTGCATAAAGTGGAAATATAAAATTTCATGAATCAAAGTCTTCTTACTTATTCATAATATTTAATGGTTACAAAACGTTTTTTTTTACCTAATAGCAAAGCAGCGTTATGTTTTAGTCATTTTTTTTCAACTTTCGGGTGGCATATATGTAACTACTCAAATCAAATCAAATTAAAATATTTTATTTCATATAAACCTGCATGGGCACTTATGAAACGTCAGAAGCTAGGTGCACGGTTCCAAATTGTTGTTTCCTATGGAGAAGAGCCGGTAAGAAACTCCATGGTTACTCTTTTAAAAATAATTGGCTTCAACAAGATTTTCAAATTACAGTGATAATAGGTATGGGAGAACAGTGCTGCCAATAAGTACCAGATACTTAGACGAATGAAAATACAGAATAGAAAATCGTCTACAAATGTACAGTCTGTAAGGCCTACAAGTACAACGTCCTCTCATTCACAATATAAAAAATAATCTACATAAATAAAATGAAAAAGCGATCTCATCGAAAAGCCGACGAAAGACACAGTGGTATTACATGCTACAAATTAAAATTAAACGTGACTCAACATAAATAAATAAATAAACTTTTTATTTTCAGTATCACTTCCATTTTGTTAGTAACAATGTAGACTTACAAACTAGTGTTAGTAACATTAATTCACACACACTAAGGAAGAAGCTGCGCGAGGCACGCCGATCCTAGGGACTGTCTACTTGACTGCGTGAAGTCGTATCCACCGCCCCAAGATCGCCGAGTCCCACCTATCAGCCAACGTTCTAAGGATGGTATAGGGCTGCCGCGAACACGGCGTAGCAGAGAAGCGCATCTCTTGCGCATGATGGCCGAAAAAACTATCAAAACCTGCGTTCGCAAACATGCCAGACGCGCTACAGAAACGCGCCAACCCCATCAACATCCGGAACGTGTTGTTGTATTGTATGCGCAGGCCACTATTTGCCCTTTGCGTAAAGTTCACCCACAGGCTGCACGTGTAAAAGTATTGGCAGTACGCTTTAAAAAGCGTCACCTTAACCTGAGCCGTACAACGTGCGACCTGTGGGCCAACATCCCACATCGAACAGCCAGCGACCTGCGCTCCCGCTCCACATCAACGTTATCTTTTAGATCGTCTGAGACCCAATGACCCAGATATTTAAAATTTGCTACTCTTTTTAGAGGTCTGCCGCATAGCATAACTGGAGGAATTGTGCTACCGCCTTTACTGCCTGCTTTAAATACTATGAATTCGCTCTTAGATGTTATGCTGATTTGAGCCCGTATACTTGTTGACAAACACTTTTAGTAAATTGACATTTTCCATATGGTGTGGCACCAAAGATCAGAAATATCGATAACCACATAATGACTTTTCTATAAGCAAAGTTATCAATATACTGCTGACATACAAATTTAGCGGTTGTAGTTTATGTGTACGGGACACATAGGTCAAGCGGCTCACAGGTCTACGCCTATACCGCGTTCACCGCAAAATCTATTAATTTACTTCGGTTTACGACTTGAGTCGGAGGACGATTATACGAATATTGGACTGTTTCAATGTGGCAGAGAGTGATACAAGCAAAAGGGAAACGTTATTAAGAACCATAGCGGGTGTGTGGGCGATATATTACTTGGGCTTTGTTCTAAAAGGCGAGCCTCATAACCGGTTTCTAAGGTCCTGAGATAAACTAAATTGCTATTCATTCGACAAAGTTTTAACTGAGAGTTCCAAAACGAACAAATAGCACTATCCTTAATATTATAAACGCGAAAGTTTGTATGTATGGATGTATGTATATTTGTTACTCTTTCATGCAAAAACGACTGAATGGATTTGGATGAAATTTGGCACACAGATGGATTATAATCTAGATTAACACATCGGATACTTTTTATCCCAGTAATACGTTCCCGAGGGATAATTTCTGACTTTCACACGGGCAAAGCCGCAGGCGGAAGCTAGTCTTATTATATTTAAATTGCTCCGCTTCTTCTGAACTAGAGTAAGTTATCGCCCGCAGTTTCTGATATTTTTTATGTTAGAAAACAGGCATTTGACACAATAATGTAGAAAACTCTTTGGTTACAAGTCTCCGAAAATTAAATTATATTTCACCGGTTTAGTAGGTACCTACACGCTGATAGAATTTGACTATTTATTCGTCAGATCCTCGAAAGTCTGACAATCAGTCTTACCAAGGGGCATCAGGAGGTCAGATATGTAGTCGCTTCAAAATACTGGTATTCAGCTACATCCGGTTGGAAGCCGACCCATACATCGTCGGGCTAGGCAGTTGATGATGTGTGCACCAATAAATATATTTCATACTAGCAGCGCTCCGCGGTTTCACCCGCGTAGTTCCCGTTCCCGTGGAAATACGGGGATTAAATATAGCCTATGTCACCCGGGGATAGTGTAGCTTCCCAACAGTGAAATAATTTTTCAAATCGGTTCAGCAGTTTCGGAGCTTATTTCAATGCAAACAAAAAATCAAATCTTTCCTTTATAATTTATATAAATTATATAAATATATGATAATAATAATATGAAAATTTATTAGATAGATAAGTATAGATATACCTCTGCTTAACCCTTTCTGAATTACAGGCATACACAAACAACTGAACAACTTCGTCCGTATCTTAAACATTGGTAACTGTAATCCTTTTACTGAATTGACTGTAACTCGATGTCAGAACAAATTACATTACCAAGTTTTTCCTTTGTGATGCGGTAACCAATTAGAACCTCATGTAATGGATTAACAATATTAAATGAACTCGAGAACTTTACTGTGTTGTGTTATAATGTTAATGAATCGTATTATGGAAGTAGCTTTGGGTTTTAGTGAATTTGAAGATTAGTGAAGTTGGTAAGTAAGTTATGGTTTCCTTTTGAAAATAATAGACTCTTAATCCATTTGTGGGTGTGGTAAACTTTGATTTATACATCATGTCAATTCGTTACAAAGAATAAGTTACAAAATTTCCTTTACCTTCATCATTCACCTACAGTCCGACATCTCGTAATGCTCGGCATTACCACTCTTTTTTTGTATCATTCAATCCTCATGCTAGCCTCATCCAAGTTCTGCCTGCAATGACAGCGAAGTTTTCCTTTCTTCAACTAACTTCTCCCGCCCTGGGTGGAGCAGGAGGGCGTGCCAGACTTTTACTTACTAAAACCCACCGGTGTTCCTTCAGTTGCCTATGTACCAGGGGCCACGGTACTTATCTCTTTCGAACAACCCGCACTCCTGGCAGGCATCGGCCCTTGCGGATCCCACCAATTGCTGCTGACATTTCTTTGAGGCGCGCGTGGAATACAACATGCCGTCGACCCGGGTTTGGTCCTTACCGGACTGCGAGCTACCCATTATTCGCCGTCCGCAAGCCCACGCCTACGGTGGCTTGGAATCAGCCTGAGATTCCCGAGGGTTAGAGCATCTCCTGCAGCGGCTAGGGCCGTGAGGGCGCATATACTGCCTCTGCTTCATGTGCGCCACCTCCCTCTTCGTGAGCATCACAGCTTCGCGGAAGGAGGTGACGGCTACACATTCTTGGAACTTTGACAGTCGTTACGGTTCGTCAGCAGTAGCTGAGCTGGAAGTTTGACAACCAGTCTTACCAAGGGGTATCGTATTATACAGTAGCGGTGTTGTGGAGGTCAGATAGACAGTCAATTAGACTGGAAGCCAACCCCAAAATCGTTTGGAAAAGGATAAGCAGATTACGTGTTTGATCGTTACAATTGATGGCCAATGAGAAATCCATTTCCAGCAAAAAGCTTTAAAAGCTTTTGGTCCATATCAAAACCATGTATGGAGTCGTACCTTACTTTACCGACTTACGTGCCGTGCATTCTGCACACTTATTATTTGTATCTATTATTGCAAATACATTTGTACCTACAAATGCCGTGTGTGCACAATTCCCCTGCAGATGGCGCCAATGCCACGATTGCTTAAGTAGTTGTGACAGAATAAAGCTCCAATGTCTTTCAAGAAATAAGCGGAAAACGCCCAGATCAGGAAAAATAAGGTAATATCAATACAGTACAATAATATTCAAATTAAATTCAAGAACCTCTCATTAAACTAAGTTAGATAGGTAGCTAAGTACTACTAAACCATTGACTGCTCAAATTTCCATCTTCAAGTCTAAGTAAAGCACTCAACTCAAACAACTTGTAACTATATAACTAGCTACTTACGCCAGCACTAGACTTTAGTACTGTTTCCTACTATTCTCTCGTGTGCTATTATGTTAACATTCCATATCCTTGACCTATGTGGGTGCTGAAAGCGATAAAGGTACATTATGCGATGGTGTTTATTTTTTAAACATTTGCAGACTGTGAAAACATAAAACAAACGTTCCTATTTATGTATCTAACTAAGTTACCCCATGCTACCGAATGATCACGACCACGCCCACTTCGATGACTTCAGCGCCCATTTGATGTCACGATACTGTGTGGCTGTTATCTCCTGTGGTATATTACTTCATGATTTAGCCTCGGCCGTGGTGTATCATCTATCGTGTCTAGTATTCAACGGCACATCCTTAAAACCATATTTTATTTATGAAGTTCATGTATGCCTTTACGATAGAACTCTAAGGATCTGGATTCGACAGACTGTGTGAAAGCATTTTGTACTGCCTCCTGGGAAGAAATTTTTTATCACATAGAAAATTGTTCCAATCGAATGTTGCACCTTTTTTAAAGAAGAACCTCATAGGTATCACGTGAAAAAAGTTTCACACGAAAATCTCAAACCATGAAGGTTTAATCATCATCTGCCTAGCCTTTTCCCAACTATTTTGGGGTCGGCTTCCAGTCTAACCGGATGCAGCTGAATACCAGTATTTGACATGGAGCGACTGCCTATCAGACCTCCACAACCCAGTTACTGGATAATACGATACCCCTTGGTAAGACTGGATGTCAGACTTTCGGGCTTCTGACGACCCGTAACGATCTGTCAAAGATCCACAAATGACAGCCGGGACCAACGGCTTAACGTGCTTTCCGAGGCACGGAGGAGGCTTGGTATGTAAAGATGGTCACCCATCCACGGACCACAGGCGGCAAGCATAGCTTAACCTGGCCGATCGACCCGTGCAGCTATTGTTATTTAGCCACAAGCCATGAAGATTTAATGTCAACTCGAAGTGTCTATTACTATACAACGGCAATTTCATACTTTAACCCCTATTATTTCGGCGAGTAATGGGTAGCTCGCTGTCCGGTAAGGACCAAGCCCAAGTCGACGGCGCGTTGTGTTCCACGCGCGCCTCAAAGAGATGTCAGCACAAAAAATGATGGGGCCCGCAAGGGCCGATGCCTGCCAGGGGTGCGGGTTTGTTCAAAAGAGACACCACAGCCCCTGGCATACGGGCTACTGAAGGAACACGGGTGGGTTTTAGTCAGTAAAAGTCTGAAATGCCCTCCTGCTCCACCCAGAGCGGGAGAAGTTATTTGATGATTTCCCACGCAAAAAAAAACCCTGTTATTTCTGTCTAAGGCACCATCATACATTATCGCTGGTTTAATTATGCATAGATAGTGACAGATTGTAAGAAAAGGGAGACAGAAAAAAAATTGCAAAATTACATAACACACCAAAGATAACTCAAATTTAATAACGGAAGATTCTAGTGTTTTTCATAACTTACGCAGTAACTATTTTACCTACTTACTACAATGATGTTGCTTACCATAAATAAAACCACAAAAAACTTCACTCCCTGAAAAAACGTTTCAAAGTCGTGAAGCCTTCCTTTACAAGCCTCTTAAGCCCGATGATGGATCCCAATTACGAGAGGTAAAAGTTTACCCAAAGGGAACCGAAATTAAAACTTGATTAAAAAACTCAAAGTTCTTGAATATATTAGGAAGACGAGTCTTTAGTAAAATTTTACATAAAATCCGTCAAAGATACCTCTCTTGAGGCGACTTTGTGAGGAGTTTTCTAACCGTGGGAGTCTATAAACATAACAACTGCATACTGAAAATAACTAAACTGAATAACTTTTTTTACTTCATTTGCTTTTGTCCACATTGTATGTGTGCATTTTACTTATCTTATTTAATTATTATTTTTGTAATGTGGGTTTTTGTTTGTGCAGAATAAACATGTTTTCTTTCTTTCATTCTAAAATGAACTACCAAGCGTTTGAAAATTACTTGTGGGAAACTTTTAATTCCTTGACAAAATATATCTGTGCAAGATAAGTGAATCTGTTACGTTTACTCTTTGGTCCACGCAATATATATTCAATGGTATATTTAAATTGTTTGTGCATGTGAATTATTCGTGTATTTATCAATGTTTATAATATATATGACACGTTGAGTTTGAGAGGGACAGTTTATTTTTTGCCTTCGTGGAGTTTCGTCTCCGTGAGTCGTTTCTGTGATAGTATTGTCCCTCTCTTGGTTGTCAACCGTCACGGGACACGGACTAGATTTTAAGTCATTAGTTTATTCTGTGCCAACTAGTTTAATTCATTTAACTGTGTTATCGTGTGTTTGTATCTAATTCTAAACTATAAGATGTGCGTGACAATATATAGGGTGTGACGTAAATAATGGATAACCCTGAATCTGTCAATTTGGCCAGATAATCATCTATCATTTACCCCACTCATATCGCCATAAGCCCATGGATAACCAAATTATTGATACTTTTGATATACTCTTACAAAATCAGCTGCCATTTCTCCAATTGGGGATTTTTTTTAATGTCACTCCTAAATACTTGAAGTATCAGATCAGCATCAAGATTTTTATTAAATTCTAAGATAACATTCCAAAAAGTACTTATTCTCAAATTTAACATTTTATCTAAGGAATTATGCAATTTTGGGCTCCTGTATCAAAAAAAAAAAAACACCCATGGGTATAAGGCGATATAAGTGGGGTAAATGATAGACAATAATCTGGCCGATCGACAGTTTCAGTGTTATCCATTATTTACGCCACGCCCTGTATAATCATACTATCAACAATTTGGAGTTTCACTTCTGCTTTTCGACCACAACCTCAGCCCCAAACAACTTAAGAGGTCACAGGTAGAATACCTTTCACCTATGTCCCGAAAGTTTATTACTAAAGCTTAATAACTCATGTTAGCACTGAGTCATTCATACAATACATGAATGAAAGAGAGGCCATTTCATTCAATCAAATCAATCTGTCTAGCCTATTCTAAACTATGCTGAAGCCGACCCAGGTTGGCTTCCAGTTTTATCGGATGCAGCTGAATTTCACTATTTCACATGGAATGACTGTCTTTCTGACCATCACAATGCAGTTATTGGGTAACACGAGACCTCTTAGTGAGACTGGTTCTCAGACTCTCGGGATTCTGATTACCCGACAGCCGGGAACAACGTGCTTTATACCAGGCTCGGAGAATTCTCGACATTGACCGGGACTGTGTGGCTGCCATTAAGCCAAGAATCCTCCGTTTTCTTTCAATTTCTTTCATTCAATAAAAAACTAACACAGAATGCTGTACGGAATGCTTTAAAAGTCTGCTTCAATGCAATGCTGAATGTGGTTGTTGTCGTTCAAGTACCATGACGGTAAAATAGTTCGTCGATAGAAGATAGATAGCATGCCACATCTTTATTTTAACCTGTTGATGCAAGAAGCTGGATATCTTGTATTTAAAATTATTTTGCAGTTAACAGTTTCAATATGAATGAAATAAGCAGAGACATAATAAGGTGACACTTGTCCACATTTTTTCCATACAAACTTTCGGGAGGGTTTTACTCCACTGTTTGACTATGTACATCAAAAATTAAACACGGTATGGTTTTGTCTCATTATTAATATTGTCTGTACGGAAACAGAATACTAAAATAAAAAGACATTAAAAAGTTATGAGCCAACAAAGATTCATTTTTCTTGCTAATTTAACCTAACTTTGGGCGTGTTTAAATAATAAAAGGAGTGTAAAATCTCGAAAACCAAGTCGGTACTGACAAAGCTCAATGATATGCGCATCTGAGTAGCACTTACGTACTTCGTTTTCGTAACGTTATACTGTTTGCTACCTGATGATGACAGTAAGATAAGATTTTTATATCTATGGATATCACTTCGTTCCTATGTCAATTCAATCTACTAAAACGTTGCCTAAAAATGAACCTATATAAATTTCTAAGTCATCATTCTTCAGCTCTAATTTCAATTTATTTGTGGTCGGCGCATCATGAGCTTTTCTTCCACACTCCTGTATTCGTCGTCATCTCCGTAGTCACACCCTTTCTAACCATATCATCATTCACACAGTCCTTCCATCGTTTTTTGTCCCCCTACTCTTATAGCCATCGACATTCATACTCAAAACTTTCTTCACGTTTTCCTCATTCCTCCGTATCACATGCCCATACCATGACAACTGATTTCCACACAACTTTTCAGTTATCGGTATATACAAATTTCTAAGTACCGGCTATTTATGATTGCAAGACCCCGTCTGCGAATAAATATTTAAAACAATCAGGTATTAAAATATTTATCCTTTTATCAAAACTGCTGTTTGTGAGCTGCACAACGTCAAAGAGAAAAGCCACAATTATATCAAGAGTGAAACCCACCTGCTCACAACGGATTGTGAATCACCACAAAAGGGCATATATTCTGCATGTTGTGCATACAGAGCTCTTTTGTGGTGATTTGCGATCACAAAAGCTCTTTATAATAATAATATAATTTTCAGCTGAAAATTCACGCTTTTACAACTAGACCGCAGTCTTCATACAAAATGTATAAGACGCGAAAATTAACGGGCTTATTACTCACTGCAAACAACACACAGGGTATTAATTAAAGAACTCTGGCTGTTATATTTTATACGCGGTTTAGGGTTAGCCAGACAGCGAAAAGACAGTGGGCAAAAGTGGTTCAAATTTCCACCAACAACGAAACGGTTCAAATTTCCTTTTGTAACCTTTGTAACTAAATGGTACGAGTATATTAAATAAGAAGTATTTTTTTGAGATTTTCATAAAACCATCAAATACAGTCCGTGAAAGTTATATGTAGCTAAATAAAATCTATTATTTCGTTGATTACTTTATGCTTCTATATAACTCAATAGATCTTAAAACATGAGATCGATCATTCGATTCGATCATCATTAGATTTGTCTTGAAATCACAAATGAAAAAAGATTTTTTTTAATGAATTTTGGTTTTGTTGTTGTTTGTGTGGTTTTTGTTTTGTTTTTGTTTGTTAATGACGTTTAGGAATATTGATTTTGAAGAATAAAAACAAAATGGCGGATTTCAGTCATGTCGTCATATTTGGTATGGGCCCCACATATTTATACTTAATGTCATTTATGGGATGCCCTTTTGTATTCTACGTTATTTGTGTGGTTTAAGCATTGCTTCAGAAATAAATACTGGGTTTGATCATTAAGCTGGATTTATTTGAAAAAACGTTAAAGTTATGGATTAAGACATTGTTATCGTGTAGTTTCGCCATGTAGGTCGTTGGTTGGAATTATTTTTTGTATGAAACGAAATTTACATCTTGTATTAAACGCACACTATGCAGCCAAGAACAAAGTTGGGGCATTACTTCACTCACAAAAATGGTTGGCTTAACGGTGGTCCTGCTCTTTAAGGGCGCATAAATTAATTGATTTCTGACTATTGATTGATGACTGTGATCTAATTTAATGTTACATCTTATATGCCATGTGTAAGCATCTCGTGTTTTTGACAAATAATTGATCTCATAATTATCTTATTAGCATTCGAAAATATTGTTGCATCTGCTCAAGATTGTTATAACTATTTTTGCATGGGATACATTCAATCTTCAGTTTCCCCAAAGAGATTATAAAACCGTAACCGGGATACGGACGCTAAGAGGTCTACATCGGGCCCATGTAGGACCCGGTAAAAGCGTCCGTGATGCTTTTTGCTCCGCCATATCTCCTTGCGGTCATTAGTATTTAAAACTATAAGTTTACGGCAGTTCTTATTAGCCAAGTAGAGCGGGGTGAGGCCTTTGTCCACTGAGACATCTCGGTGCATCCCCATGACAGTTTCTAGAAAGTATTTCCTAGGACGGGTGGGCAGAATAACTTAGCATTTAAGAAGCCTCGACCTTCGCACTTTCCCGGGACATACAGTCTCATCCGATGACCATGGGTGAGGCATCCGACTTTAGCGGTCAGCAGTGTGCTGACCTCCCTGTATCAAGCGTCAAGTTCCGTCTGAGTTCATTTGAATATGCTAGAAAGACTACATCAAAAACGGCATCACCCAACCGCTGCTCCGCCTGATAAATATTATTTAATAATATTCATTTATCTATATAAATAAAAAGAAAAGTCCTGACTGACTGACTCATCAACGCCCAGCCCAAACCCTTGGACCTAAAAAGCTGAAATTTTGCACAGAGGTTCCCTTTATAATGTAGACCAGGAATAAGGAAGGATTTTTCAAAATTCTACCCCTAAGGGAGTTAAATAGGGGATGAAAGTTCAACGCGGGCGAAGCCGCTGGCAAAAGCTAGTTTATCTATATAAATAAAAAGAAAAGTCCTGACTGACTGACTCATCAACGCCCAGCCCAAAACCTTGGACCTAGAAAGCTGAAATTTTGCACAGAGGTTCCCTTTATAATTTAGACAAGGAATAAAGAAGGATTTTTCGAAATTCAATCCTTATGGGAGTTAAATAGGGGATGAAAGTTCAACGCGGGCGAAGCCGCTGGCAAAAGCTAGTTTATCTATATAAATAAAAAGAAAAGTCCTGACTGACTGACTCATCAACGCCCAGCCCAAACCCTTGGACCTAGAAAGCTGAAATTTTGCACAGAGGTTCCCTTTATAATGTAGACAAGTAATAACGAAGGATTTTTCGAAATTCAATCCCTAAGGGGGTTAAATAGCGGATGAAAGTTCTGAGCGGGTGAAGCCGCTGGCAAAAGCTAGTAATACATAAATACACAAACTTCAATCACAATGTTCAGAAACTAGAAGTATCTACAGCCACTTCAAAATTATAGTCTAGTAAAGTTCGATAATTTGTTATCTGTTTTAGACAAATATTGATTTACAATATCTTTCAGTATCGCTAATGCTACTGTTTTCTTCAAATATTTACGAACACAGCAGTGATAAGAAAGATAACATAGAATGCACTCAACCACGTTTATAAAATAATGTATTTATTAATTTTAAGTTGGCAGATAATTATTAGCATTAATTCAGTTTTATTAGTCATCTAATACTTTGAACCATTCGCTGGAATGTTAATTAATAAAACTGAAATCGCTTCATTAAAATTATGTAAATGGCTCATAATTAAGCACTTAGGTTATAATTTATAGAAAGTAATTTCGATTGTATTTTCAATTAATTATTTATCATTAATTTTATGAAACAGCAATTATCCATATAAAATCAAAAATATTTAAAAATATTTTCAATTGAAATAAAATTAAATGTTACAAAATAAAAAAAGAGTAATGAAAAATAAGAACACAAAATATTATCTAATAACCTGCCGACTTTACTACTTTGGAGATAAAATCTTTTTATCTCGAGTGTGTTGTCAAGCCTAATTTTATTTATATAGATTTAAAATATTCATTATTAACTTTATTTAAACAATAAAATTACTCTAGTATTTCTTCAAATTATTTGCAATGAAATCTTGCTTGAGACGTATTTGTAAAGTGGTGTTAACTTTATTCTTAATATTACAATTTTTAATTATTAGATGTACTAGCTTCTTTCAGGGGCTGCACCTGCGCGAATGGCAGAAATTATACCATGGGCCAAATTATCTGTGTGTGTGTGTGTGTGTATTATTATCTGTGTGCCAAATTTCATCAAAATCCGTTAAGACGTTTATCGTAATCGTAATTGAGTAACAAACACCTAAACATACAAACTTTCGCATTTATAATATTATTAGTAGGATTATAAAACTTTGTAGTTTTCTAACTTATTACTACTATACTTTTAAACTTAGGTATAAAAAAAATTAAGAGAACGTAGAACATAAAAAAATTCAGATTGTGCATTTCAGTTTATCTGCTCTTAGACAAAAGTGGGTGAAAGTTTCCACAAAAAATAATGGAAACCGTATCAGACTCGATAAAAAATCGTGTCAATCATATTTGCTGTGTGCATAATAATGTAAAAGAGTATCTGTGTCTGCATAATTTTACTCACTTATCTGATAAGAATAATATATTTTGCACCAATGACAACCCCATTTTTGTGTCCACGCAATCACTGTCCATTCCTCGGTTGCCCGAAAGACATCGCAGAAAGTGATAAGGCCACCCATTGTATGTTTTATTTTTATCATGTATTTTATGGTGGATAAAGCTTATAAATAAATAAATAATTAAATAAAATATCATAACATTACAGTCCAGCTGACAAAAATATTTTGAACAGTTTTTTTTTTAATTTGCATACAAACTCCTAATCTTATAAGAATCTTATATCTCAAACCTTCGCGTATCGTCGAAACATAAATGGGTTCTTTCCTCTACTAGGTACATACATCTATACTTTTTTTATATTATAAAGAGGAAAGATTTGTATCTTTGTAACGAATAAACTCAAAAACGACTAGTTCGACTTCAAAGATTCTTTCACCATTAGAAGGCTACATTATCCCTGAGTAACATAGGCTATATTAATTATTAGAAAAAAAAAAATGGAATCCCACCACTGCGAAGCCGGGACGGGCCGCTAGCTATAAATCGAGGGCATCTTCTAAACGACCACGATGCAACATTGATGCATGGGTTTCTCATGAAAAAAATATTGATTGATTGTTTTGTCTTTAATTTCAGAATTATTAATATTTAATGTAATGTAAGTAGCAGTGGTGGCCAAGTGGTAACGGCCGCGACTTACGTGTTGTAGGTCGTGAGGAAACCGGCATGTCCTAGAACCAAAAATTCGAAGACATATATGTGACATCTACCAACCCGCACTGGGCCCGCGTGGTGGATTACGGCCCAATCCCTCTCACTGAGAGGAGGCATGAGTCCTAGCAGTGGGAACATTATAAGGCTGATGATGAATGTAATGTACATTGTAGCTTATAAAGAACAGGCAATTCTATGCGTTCTGTTTTCGAAACTTATTTTTATGTTCTGATAATGAAATAAAACAAATTATACTTTTACTATGTACGTTTACGTTGAGAATTGTTCCTTAGATCTCACTCGCAGAAGACTGAAATTAATGTTGAAAATTATATTTTAATATTAGGTCTTTACCTATGAAATTGCCGTTCTGCAGTACTGGCCATTTCAAATCAAAATAATTTTTGTGTGGCTAAGAATTCTAATTTCAAATTAATTTTATTTTAAAAACATGGATTTTTTTTTCTAAAAGTAGTCATTTCTTTATTGATTAGTGTTACATTTTCATCGCATTTCAATCTTTTTCGTCATCAGGGATACGTTAAAAATTCGAGTAATTATGGAATATGAGTACCGTCGTGGCAGCAACGCGGCACAAGCGGCACGCAACATCAACGACGTTTACGGAGCTAACACTACAAACCAACGCACCACCTGTTATTGGTTTGCTCGCTTCCGTTCTGGAAATTTCGACCTGAAAAATGAACCTCGCGGTCGTCCGAAGACTTTGGTCGACAATGACGAATTAAAGGCGATTGTGGAAGCTGATGATACACAATCTACGGCTGAATTAGCAGCAGCTTTCGACGTTAGCGTCAAAACAATATTGGTCCATTTGCGTCAAATTGGCAAGGTAAAAAAGCTTGACAAATGGGTGCCCCACGAACTCAATGATCGCCAGCGCGAAGTACGCGTCGAGACGTGCCTTGCACTGCTCAACAGACACACAAATGAAGGAATTTTGAACCGCATTGTTACCTGCGATGAAAAATGGATTCTGTTTGATAACCGTAAGCGCTCAGCAAGTTGGTTGGATCCTGGTTCAGCACCTAAACAATGCCCTAAACGAAAACTTACCCCTAGAAAAGTGATGGTCACTGTTTGGTGGTCTAGCGCCGGTGTGATTCATCACAGCTTCTTACCAAACGGGGTGAGCATTACTGCAGATGTGTACTGTGAAGAACTGAACACAATGATGGAGAAGCTGGCGCATCTCCAACCAGCATTGGTCAATCGCTCGTCTCCGCTGCTCCTGCACGACAACGCGCGACCTCATACTGCACAGCAGACGGTCTCCAAGTTGCAAGAACTGGGGTTGGAAGCTCTCCGTCATCCGCCCTACTCACCAGACCTTGCGCCTACAGACTACTACTTTTTCCAGAATTTGGATAACTTCTTGGCGGGAAAAAAATTTAATACCCGAGAGGCAGTACAAAATGCCTTTGAAGAATTTGTTGCCTCCCGTCCAGCTGATTTCTTTAAGAAGGGCATCAATAAACTGCCACTGCGATGGCAAAGATGCATTGATTGCATGGGTGATTACTTCGATTAATACAAATAAAAAATTCATGAAAAAAATTCGTTTACATTTTTTCATACAAAACGGCAATTTCATAGGTAAAGACCTATTATAATTTTACAAGTAACTTAAATTACATTTCCTTGTCTTTCATTAGATAAGTAGGTACATTTGGAACTGATTATTTATTTATGTATTCATAGAACTAACAGCTATAAATGGATGCATAACAATTGTTTAAGAAACATAAAGCCATTAAAATAATTATATTAAAGTAGATAAGAGATTATTATTTTCATTAAGCATTCCATCTCTCGCTCTCTTCTGCCTTGACTTTTCCCAATTATATTGGGGTCGGCCTCCTGTCTTGATGTTTTAAAAACGTTTAAATTTAACATGATTAATGAGTTTTTGTTATGAAAATGTCGATTGGAAACTTATATTCGTTTGGGTTAGGTACCTACCATTTTTTCAATGGTATCCCAAATATGCATATTTACCCGGATAGTGTTCTGGAAGTATTCGAATTATCCCGAGGTTAAAATGAGGCGGATTATGGTATACTCTAGTCACATTACTGTTACTATCACACAGTAATTTACCAAAACCTTCGATATTCTTCCAGTCGTCCATTCCAGATCCATTGCTGGCCATGATCGCAGCTAATGACCATGTCGCCTACAGCACCCAGTGATGTATTGGGCTCAATGTTTTTCTTATCAACCACAGATTTGCTATGTTCTACATGACATCTGCGGTCGTGCATGAAAATGAATGTGACTTTGAACAAATTGAATGGAAACTATTTGGAGTGATTGTTGAAGTAGATGAAGATAGCCGTGCCGTGCTTTCAAGAAATTTATATTTTACTAGGTTTTGCCAGTGGCTGCGCCCGCGTGGTGGTCGAAAATTATCCGACGTTAACGTACTTTCGGAATCAAAAGTATCCTGTCTGCCAATCCAGGTTATACACTTTCTGTGTTCCCAATTTTGTACAAATCCATTTAGTTGTTATTGTGTGATTGAGTTAAAAGATCCAAACATCAGAACACAAAAAAAACCACATTTATAGTAACATTCAAACGTAAAAAGTACAGAATGAAAAAAAAACAGCTTATTCTGAAAATCTTATCTCTTACACGTGGAAGAATTTGAATAATAATAGACCGTAAATAATAATATACTTAGCTGTCTTATTGGATTAGGTAAGATTACTTTCCGAATAATACGGCCAGGAAAAATAATTATTCATCAAATTGACATAGTAAACGTCAATTTGCCTTGTTACAAGTTTCATACAACTGTCAAAGAATTATGGCAGTGGTAATTTGAATTTAGGTACGTACAATTTTTGTTGGTAAAGAAATTGTTACGCAATAAATTTTCCTGAATTTACATCTTAGGTTTGAAAGAATATCTTCAAGGCTTCTTCAGACAGGCGCAACGTGACAGCGCGACGCTTAACTTGTTGAGCAATTTTCATGAAGTTTTCTTAGAAATTGTTTTACGAGAGTCGCGTCGCTCTGTCACGTTGCGCCTGTTTGTGGGAGACTTAACGCTAAACTAGCAATGTAATTCGCAAACACGCGAGATTTGAAACTGATTGTAGTTTTGATAATCCAATCAGGGATAATAGAGCAGAAACTAATGAAGGTTATTATTATTAAAGCACTGATATTGTCATTAAGATGTTATCTGTCAAAGACACGGCTAATTTTCGTGTTCTAATGGGTTTAATAGATATTGCTGATATTGATATACACTTACCCATGTTCATTCACGTGTTTCTTTTTCAGGTGTTCGTACCTGTTTTTGTAAATTGATAAATTAGCGCTTCCTTTTAGTAGTTGGGAACTCTTCACCAGAAATATGACGAGAGAAAAAAGATAATCATATTAAGTAAAAAACTTTTTTCAAAAAAAATACAACCGACTTCCAAAAAAACACTACAAAGTGCAAAATAACATTAATTTCGGAAGTCGGTGACTTTGGATGTGTATTTTAATTATTTGTCACCGCCTTCCGAAATTAAAGTTATTTTGCACTTTGTAGTGTTTTTTTGGAAGTCGGTTGTAATTTATTTGATTTTTTTTTTATTTTTCACTTTTTAGTTACCTATCCCACACCAATTCGAAATTTCATCATCCTTGGGGTCAAAACAATTCATACTTATGCGATAGCAACATCCGCGGTTGATTTGCTGTAATTTTTTGAAGAGTTCCGTTGTCTGTCTCCGAAACGCATCATCAGATACATATGAAATTTTAATGGGACCATTTCGGAGTAAACCCCTTTCGAACAAAAAAATAATTTTGCAAATCCGTCAATATACGACGGAGTTATGCCCGAACATACATAAAAAAAAAGTAAACATGACGAATTGATTACCTCCTTCTTCTTGAAGTCGGTTAAAAATAATGATTTCTATCTTTGCACTTTAATTTGCACAATTAATTCGACTTTCAACTGATTAGTTACTTAGCTATAGAGTATTTTAAGGCACCGCAATTAGAATTATTTCAGTTTCACAAAAATAGACGCAATCACTACATTAGACTGTTCAGTAATATATTTAGAAGTACAAATTGAGATTATTAGAAATTCGATTAGAAATATGCCGTTTAGAAAGACTGGTATAATTATAACCACAATTAACTCTGTTAGTTGCATTGATCCTTGCACGCCCCTAATGTAACAATTACTAACAACTGTCGCAGTAGCAGTCGCACCCATAGTTTCATTATTGCGATCACGGATCTTACACTTGAAACTAGTCTGTATGGAAATCCCTCGCGTCCAATTTGCATAGTGATAGAGATGTCGGCGCACAGACGTAGAAACAAATTGTTGTAAGAAGTCGTGTTGTAGTTGTAAAATTGTAAGTTACTCGATACATTCAGTTGCTAATGTATCTATTTTCTGTTTCAGAAAATAAAAAAAACCCAGCGTGGGAGTTTTTGGCGGGATCGCGTTGGAACATGTCGCACAAATTTTCATTTTGGTAGTGAATTATTCAATTTAGTTACGTGTGAGTGCACAAGACGTGTAGTGAAGGTGAAAATAAGTGACTAACGTGGTCTTTTCGTGTTCCCCCCAAAAACTCCTAATAGGTTGTTGTAAAGTTACTACCGCTTTACAATAACTTTGACTTGACTGACTATGACTTTTTTGTAACTTCGTGCCTGATATCGGGCTATTTACTTGATTTAAAAGTAAAATTACTTGACACTGGCTAAATGCACAAACCGTGCGAAGCCAAAACCAAAAAAAAAACCCAGCGTGTTTTAGGCTTAGGCCCTAACGTCGACTTAAAACACGCTGGATTTACTTTATTTGAGAGCGCATGAAAATCCCACCTACTTCCCTAGAAGTAAGTGGGTATCACAGGTAGCGGTAGTACAGACGTTTGTATATATTTTTACGAGGTCAACCTATACTTTATCTTTTATGAACACCAAACGGAAGAATCAAAGTACGCTGCTCACCGAGTGGAGAAAGTGTCCGATTAATAACGAGGCTATAGTTTGAAGCGCGAGGCTCAGCTCCGATATATACCGCCGCTTTATTTATTTTAAGGATCTCGATCCTTAATATACTTAAAGTCGGCAGGTCTTTTGGCATTATACTATATTTAAGTTGGTAAGCTACTGAATAGCCCATTAAAAAAACACAGCACCTTTACAATGTATTTTCACACCCACATTTGTACAACAGTAATGACGTACATTCTGCCTATTTTTTTTAAAATGAATACTACTTTCCGACCAACAATAAAGAATGCTAAAATAAAAAGTTAGCCTTTGTATAGGTTGCGGTCTATTTTATGCAGGTAGGAACGGCTACACATCAAGCTATATGTACATTTCCAGTTAAAGCTGATCTCGCATTGTATAGGATTTGCGTACAGTGCAAGATCAGCGTAAACTGGAAATGTTTAACTTGATGTGTAGCCGTGTGTACCATTCATCACTCACAGTATTGTTTTGTGTATGTGCACGTATCTGAACAGACCAATAGACAGATAGAATATGACCGACCGATTTGACAGAGGTTAGTCTGTCCTTGTGGTGACCAGCCCGTTGGGACTGAAACAAATGAACGTTGTTCCACAGTGCACGTGCCACGCAGCCTGAAATTGAAGACATGGTAGAGAGAGCATGGATGTATCTTTGTGTATTGTCGATAGTAGGATGTTTCTTGTATTTATAAGGTGGTTTCTTCCGTTTCTGGTGAGGTTATGTTACGCGTGTTGCTTGTACACAAGTAACATCAATTCAAGTTACATGTCTGGTTAGAAATCAAAACACAGAAAATCCGAACCTACATAGATATGCAAATCTAGTCCAAATATTCTGGCTTATCATAATCTCAGTGAATCCAATTAATACAATATTGTTTTAAATGCGTATATCAACAATTGTGTCAATTAATCTGACTTTCTTATCAAGTGCGCTGCAAAAATTGTCATGACAAAATCATGTGCTGTTTGGAAGACCGGCAGGTGTTTAAAACGTTCAACTTATCTCATTTGTATTAATAATTCCTGATTCCAGCCTTAATCAAATCATTCAGTCAGATTTAATATTGATTTTACAATTTTATCTAAAATGTGGTATTTGTTCGGCTTGAAATAGTAATTCTTTACGTTCAAAAATACACATTTAAATGTAACTAGTTATTATTTACATTTAAATTTGTATTTTTGAACGTATACACACAAAGTATACTATAATTGTTAGGTGAACTTAAAGCCTTCATGTAGGAAAATAAACAATAAAATAATATCATTATTTTACTGTAATTAACACGTTACGTACCTAACAAGATGCGTTCAGAGCAATTCTCCGGTAAATACCTGCCGGTGCCGAATACGTCTCATGTAGCTCATGTCTACTCCAGAGAAGGTAAACAGTACAATACATTTCTAGGAAATTCTCTATAATCGACACTAACATCATTGCTCACTTTGAGCCGTCTAATTAATCACAGACGTAACTACGCTAATAACTTTACGTAATACTATTAATTAGAGCATATCTGGGTAAATTCGGCGTAGGGATAAGAATAAAATTCCCGGCTAGTTTGCCATTTTTTTTTTTAATCATCATTATCATCATTTCAGCCGAAAGACGTCCACTGCTGGACATAGGCCTCCCCCAAGCTCCGCCACTTTGACCGGTTTTTTTAAATGTCAGATATATTTTATTTTGCTCCGACCGGGGGAGAATACAGGCTAAATTTTTAACCAGTGCGCAAACTGTAACCATAAATTCAGCATATCATTCTAGACCTCCTAGCGTATAAATTTATCGTCGGTTTTACAAAAATATATATCTGCTGTTTCATAGAAAAGTGTAATCCCTACTTACGCGGTCAAAATGTATTGAATAGCAGATTTTCTTTGAATCTTTGCAGTTTGCGCATTGGTTAAAAATGTATCATGAATAATGGTACAGAATTAGACTCGCATAGACTGTGCGCGAATTACACATACCAGTATACCGCAAAGGGATGTAACATCAAAGCTCCGTGAAAAGCTATTTAGTTTTAGTTATATTCAAATGTTAATACTCTAAGTTGATTCAGCAGGCTTAGCACGAGCCCGATTTGTCGACGGAAGAATAGACATGACTATTAAATAAATGATTTACAATAGGATAAGTTAACTATGTTTTTCTATTCATTTTCACACATGTTCTAAACGAATCGTGATTTTGTAGATAATCGTATACATTTTGTGGCCGTCGAGTAGAAAGTTTTGTTGTCAGTGTGATTTTGACAGTTTGAGAACAAATATTTTTCTGAAATGGTCTACATTTATAAGGACCTAGACAAATTAATATCGTTAAAAACGAAAGACTAAATGACAGATTGTAGAAGGATATCTACGGTGCGATAACAAAAATGAAGGAACGAAATGTCACTTTTGTATTGAAAAAGCATGTCTCTCACTGTCTATTCTACGTAGAAATACAAAGCGTCATGCTAAGTCCGCTGTTACCTCGCAGTAATGCAACTAACGACACAACTTGGATTACAAAATGTGGATGAGAAATGTATGGAATGCATTTGATTCTTTTCTTATGCCTTTACAGGAAAAAATAGCAACAGCAAAGCTTTTTTTGCAACGTGAACCAGAAATAAGTCGTAGACAGTGTAGATTTAAGTATTATTTCAACACACGTGCTTGTGAAGTGACTCTTATGGCAACGCATTTAGTTTCATAATTCAGCTAATTATAGACTCGTGTTTTTTAATTTAACATTACCACACTAGTGTTTTTTACTTTACAGATTTTTTTTAATCTCCGCAAATAGTTTTTACATTGGCTTTTTATCGGTTTTGCCAGTGCCTTTATATACACTAGCACGCGCTTCGCCAGCGCGGCGCGCGGAATAATAAAACCAACGCGCTATTTTCCGTAAATATTTATTTAAGTTTTAGGAGTATGGATAATTATTATCAATAATATTTATTTCACGTTGGGAAGATGTGTGTTGTATCTGTGTAATAATTGTAAGTTGCGGGTAGGACGCAAATAACAGTTGGTTCGTTAACTTGGTGTTTTATTGTGTGTGCTCCCGAAACGTTATAATTTACATTGATAAGTATTTTTGCCAAGTTTCAAATTTACTAACTCAAGGTATAATATTTTTCATACAAACAAAATTCCCCTTTTCACCCCCAATTCCAAAAACCCCTTCATAGTGGTCCTCTACATTATAAAAAGAAGCCGTGTGCAAAAATTCACGTTCCTAGTCCTAGTAGTTTCGGCTGTGCGTTGATTTGTCAGTCAGTCAGTTTCTCCTTTTATAAATATAGATAGATAGATAAGTGATGTAACGAATAAACAAAAGAAATCTACTTTTAGGGTTTTTAGTACTTAAGCTTGTTAGCGTGATGAATAAGTAGATACGTCGAAGTACTTGGAAGTTAACGAACTTAATTGCTAGTTTTTTTTTTTTATTTTTGTTTTGTAAGGCGTAGTTCGTACAAAAGAAAATAATGTGTTTTTAGTATTCACTACATCTATCTTTCATCAGTGTTTATTTGAATGTAGATTGATAGTAATCTAATTTTAGTAAAATCTAATCGGAGCATAAACAAAATTGTTGTGAAATGGACAAATGTTATCAGATGAAGTACATAAACTTGGTTAATGTGCCAATGTTGCCTAGTAAAAATATTTTGTGATGATAACGGAGTTATTAATGTCCTAGTTGCCTATGTTTGGTGTTAAATTATACACTGATAAGACGAAATGACTGTCACTTTCCAAAATAAATTCGATTCTCAGCCATTCTTATCCATCCATTACCTACATCCCACAGTATTTTTACGTCGTGAACCAAACCACAAAAATTCAAAAGACAGGCTAAACTCTAAAGATAAATCTTATTCAGTACTACCTCATCTTAGACAGAATCCCCTGAGTTTCTTTGTGTGGTTACGGCTTTGTGGGCAAGGTCCTAAGTCTTACTAAAGCCTGTTAATTTCAATCTCTAATTCCCGTTTTCACGAACATAAGGTGAAATCTAAATAAACGAGCACTGTTGGATTTTCCACTCTCGGCGCTGAGCTGAAAATTGAAAGTCCAACAGTACAATAATATTTAATGACAATGGGCATAACCTCTGCATACATGCACTTTGTGCCTGTAGATTCACGATCATTTCTGAATACAGGGTCCTTTGAATATCTGGTTGAATTTAAGTGACAGTAGTTGGACGGCTCTTGCTTATACGGATCTAGTTGCACAGTGTACCTATTGTGGGATAAGGACCAATTTATATTATGCCATTATGACTTATTTTGCAGATTTACATTTTGTCACCAATCCAAACTGTGCTTGCAATGGTCCATATTCTGTTATTATCTACAATACAATTCATTGACTGCGTTTTCATCAACGTCATGTTATTCTGTCTGGTTTAAAGCCGTGCTAATGTGTTGAACTTATGTCGTCAGTCTTTCAAGATGATTAAATAATAAATCATACATTACTATTTTCCCACTTCTTAGAGGCCACTAGCTAATTTTTAATAGTATTAAATAATTTATTGTTGTTAAAAAAAAGTACTGTTGACTAATGAATTTCACAGTCTTTGCACCCACATTTATTGGACTTTGGTTACTGAAATCGATCATTATCTGCCGACCTTTGAAATGTATTACTTTATTCCATACCTGGACTTTAGAGTCTTTCGTAATGTACATTAAGTGGTGCTGATACAGATCAATGATTTCATGATGTTTCAAAACAAAACACAGAATTAGGTATGACGTAATGCATATTTAGTCCCAAAAGTGAGAAACTTGAGGCACAAAGCTAATAGATCTGTTAATATTTATAAATTAACTCGTGAATTATTTAGGAGTGTTATTAATGCTTAGCTTTGTAATAAGCCCATAACCTTTAATATTTTCCTGTTGTGTATATTTGTATGTTTTGAAGGCGTCCTTGTTCATTACGTTTTGTTTATGAAAGATAGAATATCATGGTTTGGCCCGTGTAGTTACAGGCACATAAGGATACACGGTGTAATTTCAGGCACAATTGAACAGCTTATGTCTTGAGTATATCAACGGATCTGCATTGCCTGTAGTACCTATTGCTGCTTTAGCGGTGGGGACCACCTTTTTTTATGGGAAATCATGACTTCACAAATGACTTCTCCCGCTCTGGGCGGAGCAGGAAGGCGTGTCGGACTTTTACTGACTAAAACCCACCCGAGTTCCTTCAATTACCTGTGCCAGGGCCACGGTAACTCTATCGAACAAATCCGCGACCCTGGCAGGCATCAGCCCTAGCGGACCCCTTAAATTATTGCAGACATCCACCAAGTGGGGACCACCTCTGGTTAACACCAATTAGATCATAGGATTGTTTGCCATTCAATACAGACAAAACCACAAGGACCAGTCTCCCCGGTATCATACCCTGAGGATTCTGTATTTTTTTAAACATTCACATCTCCGTTTCAATTTGTTAAAAATACTTCTAGTTTACCTACATTTTTGACGTTGTTGCATTGTCGTTTTTGGCATTTTTCGTTGTTGGAATTTGGTAAAAATATGGAATTCGGCCTTTCGTTTTAGTTCAAAAATTTTACTTACTGATGCAAAAAGAAGCCAAATACAAAGTGAGTGAGCGAGGTAAACAGCACTATAAAACCTGCTTTATGTGTCCTCAAATCTCATTTCCATCTAGCTGTAGATTGTGGGCTCAGTGCCCGGCGGCATATTTTCGCAGTAAACATAGAGCGTAATGGAAGTCTTCTCAGCGGAACATTCCCTCTCAATTATAGCAAATGGATGGACTCCGATATTGAGGGAAGTTTTCGTTTTATTGACACGAAATGGACCTAAAGGAATGTTGGGTAGGATGAGGTGGTTTACTGTTTTTTACGTAAATATTGAATGTTGATTGTAATAGAGTTATTTGTTAGTGTAATAGTAATTCATAACGTTTAAAAAGCTTATTACCTAATGACAACCTTAAATATCATGCACAGGTAGGGAAAATTGCTATTTACAAATTTCACATGTAACAAGTAATTTGTGTTAACTAGTTATACTCATTAAGCGGTTTGCAATATAAAGGTTGTGGCAATTTAGGGGTATGAGGAACAGGGTGTAAAGTTCACTCATACTTATGTTGGTAAAGGAGGATCCTCCGACCAGACGGGTATTGTGTCTGATCCGGGCAACTGCCCGACAGTTGATGTCGGGATTTTGTATCTATCTGAGTGGCGTGGTAAACTCTGATTGCGCGATGTAGAATTGCTATTGATAGTTCGCCTGTGGCATTGTAGATGGCGCTACTTTTCTTTTTGCGTTTTTCGATATTTGTTTGCGAAGTATTTATTTTTGTGGTGCCGCTACAATTTTACTTAAAATTTTAAGATTTGCTAGAGTTTGTACAACAGTAGTAGAAAAATCACAAAATACACGAAGTTATCCGGAAAACAACTGGAGTTATCAATATTGTTGGCAGAGTAAGGAAGTTTAAGAGGCAGTGGGATGGCCATATTTGTCGGAGGACCGATGGCAGGTCGAGCAGACGAGTCCTGGAGTAGAGACCGCGTATCAGGAAGCGTACTGTGGGACGCCCCCCAGCTAGATGGAACGACGCCGACGATCTCAAAAGGTTGCTGGGGCGGACTGGATGTGAAAGGTGGAAAACAGGTGTTGTGGTGCAGCACAGGAGAGGGTATGCCCAGCATTGGACTGATTGATTGATTGTAGGACAAATCGACGACCATTTTATTTGTAGTAGCATAATATAATACTTTATCGTAAGCATCGCTACTTTAGATATTGTACCTACATAAAATCATGAGAAAGTTTGAACTGAATTGAAATTGGCAACGCGCCTGCTCTATACGCACCAGGCTATTAATGTAATACAATAACATTATGTTTTGTTTCACTGTGACTAAAAATAAATATTTTTGTTCCTCTGTCTACAATTACTTAAAATTTGTGGTTTAAGAAATGTATTATTCCTCATTAAGAATGAACAATAATTCACTTACTGAGAAACTAAATTTACATACAATTTTAAAATTTACACTGCCTCTAAACATTTTTTTTTTACTTTCAGGTTTTAGTGTAGGATGAAGCTTTAATTTGTATATTTGAACTTATATTGATTTTAGTCATATTTGTTCACATTTAGATTAAATCTAAAGATCAAGTAGTCTTAGAGGTAGTGTCAATAAAAGTACCCTAATTAATAATTTATTTTTGATTTATTAATAAGCCAGTACAGTACAACTATTTTCTTAATGTCCCTCGGCGCACTTCGTGTTTCGTCAGTCATCGAACTTCTATCAGTTGCTGTTTGCACTTGGTGTAGACCGGACGCTCTCAATCGACTTGGAAGCATAAAGAGTTGTTAATACTCTTTGAATTTAATCTAATTTATTTTAAAAAATGGAAGGAAAGCTCGTTTGTATTCGAGAATGGGATGAATACCGAGGGACATTAAGAAAATAGTTGGACTGTACTACTTATTAAACAATATTTCATCACGATAAGGCCGCGTCCTGACCAAAACGATCGTCGAGCGAACACTTATCGGTCGCGCCGATAGAGGGTGTCTTCTGGTTTTCCGAACATAAAAGTGACATTTGATCGTGAATCGGTTTTGTTCCATAATACGTTATTTTTATAGCGGTTCCTACATAGTTTACAAAGTAAACTAACCTAGAATTATTTTTCCTGTTTTAGAATCTATTACGCCGCCTTTCTTATCAAACAGTAGCAAAAATGTATTACAACTATCTAAATCCATCAATTAATTCTTAGTTTTATCAATTAATGATTTATGAATGGACTATGGTTTAAACTACTTAATTAATATGATATTTTTCCTTAATGCGTATTGACATATCATATCCGATTTTCGTTACATAAAACTAATTAACGATTGATTGAAAATAGTAGGGCTACAAATACTGGATCTAAAGCCGAATACAGACAGAAACACAAAACACGTAAAAATTGTATAAAATGTGACAAATAAATGTAATGCTGCTTTTATGCAAACTAAAACTGACCATTGTTCCTTCATTTTAAAAATAAACGATTCATAAAGGCGAAATGAGGCACGCAGCGAACTCATTGAAAATTCCCAGTGCGTACCCACTAGGTAGCAAACCTCGGGAAAAGTCGAAAAAGTTCGAGAGCCAATAAGCATTCTCGAGACAAGTTCTAGCCGTCCTTTTTATGTAAATGAAGCTATTATAATAATCTGGATATTAGCATTATAAAGTGATCGTGACAAGGAGGTCGCTTCACGTAATAAGGAAGAAAGAGTAGGACAACTGAGACATATGACGTACGTGTAAAAGTTGGGAGTGGTAGTAATATTGCACACCACCTACTTATCTGCCATGTTTAACCTCTACAACTCCATTACTCATTTAGAAACCAAAAAGTCAGAAAACTAAGAATTTATTGACAAAAAATCTTATCTAACATACGACTTAACCCAACGGTACCTTACTTCGACTTTTTATCTGATCTAAGACCAGGCATTTGTCTTGAAAGCTGCGACATCAAACACAGATCAATATATACACACAGGAAGAAATTCTAAATGGCGTAGTAGGATTAACGTATGGCTATTCTATGACATAAGCTCTGTATTGAAAATAAAGAAATTTTTAAACAATAATGTTCCCACTGCTGGGACACCGGTCTCCTCTCTGGGACGAGGAAAAGCAGCAACTTGGAAAATCCGTCCATTGCAACCATTGTCCGATAGCCATCATCGCCCGTCCCTTAACCTTAAATTTAGTAAAACTTCTGTGTATTTTTAGGGTTATCTCTCTTCCATGCCAATAAGCAATTGAGTTACATCTCGGATTCGGAGAAGAATCTTCCAAATCGAACAAATTTTGGCATTTATAAAGAAATTAATGCGTTTATTCAATTTTTATATTTTAAATGGTTCCTCCTGTTTTGTTTATTATGAGAAGATTTTCCACTAACCTTGCTTTTGAATTGATATCTTGTAGTTTTCATCGTTGAGTACAGTTTTGTAAGAAATTCTTTACTTAATCATAATGGTTTTCAAAGCTCTTTTATTTTAAGTGAAATGTTTCAGTTAAGTACGATTTCTTATTAAAGTCAAGTTCAAGGCTTCATAGCCGTTACTTTTAGCTGCTTATTAATAAACCCAAGCCCACCATTAGAGAATTTTTCCAAGAACTTTTCTACCTACAGAAGGTTAGGTTAGGTAGGTACAGAAGAAAAGCTTTGTGCCAAACTAAATGACATAATCCATCAAGAGAGATGGATTATGTCAGATGAAGTTATACTTTTTGACAATATAAGCAAAAATTCAAAAAAATAGCTCTAAATAAAATCACTTTACCATTTTTTTAAAATCTCTAGACGTAGTTAAGTCTAGTAAAGTTTAGATTTGTCAAAGTAAACAAAGCAGACTTTGGATTGAGTCTCGTAGACTAGAAGGAAACAAAAGCTTTTCAATTGGTTTCCACTTAGATACCTGAAGACTGAGGCATTCCTTTGAGAAATCAAAACTCAACGCCAATGTAAGCGGAAGGAAAGGAGTGAAATAAAGTAAAAAATCGCTTTATCTTTCAATTTGAAAGTCTTTTTCTTTTATTAGAATATTCAATCAATTAACATAGAACGTCGCCCTAAAAGTTTAAATAGGTACTTCGTTGAAGATAAATCTTTCAAGCAATTTATTTGTCTTCTTTTATTTCTTGTTACAACTTGGCGTTGTTATAAGTTTTCAACTGTCAAGGCCTTGACAAAACCTTTTTGTTTTTATTTTAAATGATAAATGATAAATGAAATGATTAGTTCTTTTTTTTTTCGTAAGAAGCAACAAAAAAAGAATTAGAAAAAATGGTGCAGCCGTTCACGTGTGCTGTCGTGACCAAGAGAAATAGGGATTCATTTTTATATAAATAGTTTATAGGTCTTGAATTGGAATCTTACCAGTCTTACCAAGACCTATCGTGATACCTAGTAACTGTGTTGTGGAGGTCAGATAGGCGGTCGATCATTGTAAAATACTAGTTACAGCTGCATTTGGTAAAATTGGAAGCCGACGCCAGTACAGTTGAAAAATAGCTAATAGGCGGAGAACACAATCATCCTCTACTGTAATATTATTCTTATTAATTGGAATAATGTTATGAAAGCAAAGAATCAAGCTGTCGTTTAAAAACATTTTGGGATCTCAGATACAGATTTTAAGCACTAAAAAACTTGGTTTTACCTCAATTTTGAACCTATCTTTAATGCTATTGGACGAAAGTGGATGCACGTGAACATGACATTGCGACTAGGAGACCAAAGTTCAGTAGTACCTAATTGATGCATAACAGTTGATTATTCTAATTATGCTGACGTGATCGATAAAGGGATTACCATCATTGACGTAGATCGTGTAACAAAATTTGACATAGATTACAAAAATTCTATGAAGTTGGTGTTGGTCACGGTGACGGTAAATTTATTAGAAATACCTGAAATGTGTACTGGATACGTAATCATTCATCAGTACCGGGATTGATTGAAATAGAAAAATAACCTTTTACATCCCACAGTCCACTACTGGACATAAGGCTCCCCATGAATCCCCGTATCGACCCGTTCTGTACTTTTCGCATCCAGCGGATTCCTGCGGCCTTCAAAAAGTCATCGGGATACCTTGGCTTTCCTAGCTTGACCATTAAATTCACCCTATGTGGCTGGTTTGCCGTGAAGTAGCCTATCCATACGAGACTTGAAGATTTCCAGGTTATAATTTGACTCAAAACGCAAACTTTGACAGGGAAAAACATATTTTCAAAATGTTACACTGTAGGTACAACACATATAGGGGATTTGATATGTAAACAGCCAGTATCCACAATGTATATCATTTTGTAATTGTAAATTAGCAGGTGTGACGACCTCTGTTCAACTTTATGACTAATTTCATCATACTGTAACTAATCTAAAATCCGTCTACCGATGTGTTGATTAAGTTTAATCCTTTAAAGATTGTTGGTCTGCACGTGGACATTTAGCATCATTCCTTTACCTTCTTTATGTGTGACGAATATGAACGCGTGTTATAAAATTATTATTTACGTGTAATAATAAAAGCACCTAATCCAATTTACGGATTTCACTATATATATTTCAGTTTATTGTCACAACATTACCTACAAACCTTTGAAACTTGAGTCATTTCATATCCGGTTATTGTAATTTGTAATTTTATTGTTTTGTGACTATGGCGCTGTCTGTTGTTTTATTATCCTTTAACGCAAGATAAGGCCTTTTTTGTACTAACTATCTGTAAGTTGTTGTGTTGTCTTATTTTTTCAAAATATTTCAGTTCTTTCCATCCAGTTTTTATCTCATGTCCAGGTCATACATCATCATAGTATAGAATAGAATACTCTTTATTATGTATAAAGTCTCTATAACATACAAATAGCCACTGTAGACCTACTGCTCTACTTTTGACCTCCTATCTATGGGATGGAGCGGGCCATTATGTACCTACTTAGAACAAATGTATACATTAAAATAACAATATAAGTGAGTTTTTAATTTTCCATTACTGATCTCGTCATTATCTGTCTAACAAATAAAATATTGGGTCTTGAATAGTTTATATTGAGTTGTTGAGATGTTTTGTTTCGGAATCAATGTCTAGAATATAAGAGAAATTCACCTCTATCAATTCAGTGGTATTTTTTTGTAACACAATTTTATGAATTATGTTGAAATGATTATGTATATCAAACTATTTTTTCACAAATTCAAAAGCTTATTTCATTATTGTATTTCAATAGTGTAGCCAGAGAGCTTGTTTGTTAATATTGAACAAATTCGTGTATGTTCTCTATACAATGCAAAAGACCTCGTCGCAAAGTACGATATTGACTGCATATCACGGCTGCGTTGCATCGACGCTACAATACGGCCTCATACTATGGGGTAACTCAACAGACGTAGATAAAGCTTTTAAGGTGCAAAAAATGGCGTTCGAGCCATTTGTGGCATCCCACCATGGGAATCATTCCGGCCACGGTGAAGCCAAGAGAAACCCAAAGGTGGGGCCGCTCGTCAGGGCTTTTGCCTTCAAGCCGTTGACGTAGCGGCCAAAAAGTAGGTTGCGGTGAGGTGCACCGCAACTGAGGTGGGCCGCGATGTCCAATGGGAGGCATCGCGGCTGAGGGTTACGGGCTGCGGTAGAGGAGGAGTGCCGGTGCTTCTGAGCAGCGCTCTTCCCTTCCGTGGCCTGGACGGGGCCGCCACCGTTTGATGGCGGACGCGGTGGGGCCGCAGGGGAAGAGGAGTGTCGGTATAGCGTCAGCCGCTCTCCCTATCCCCTGCGGCCGAAAAGTGGTAGACGAGACGGCGCGTTGTGTTCCACACGCGCGCGCCGTCAAAGATGTCAGCAACCACTGGTGCGGTCCGCAAGGGCCAGTAAAAGTCTGACACGTCCTCCTGCTCTACTCAGCAGGAGAAGTCATTTGATGATTTCCCACCCAAAAAAAAAAACCATTATTTTTAATATTAAAACTCCTTCCATTACCCAGTATGTATATTTTAGAATGTGCTAAATTTGTCCGTCAGCACTTTGACCAGTTTAAAAAGGCTCAAGACCGCTGCCCTCGAAAAGTAAGAGATCCAGATAGATTAGTTCTGCCTAGAGCACCAAAGACTTCTCTGTATAAAAATAACTGTTATCATATGTGTGGACCTAATCTATAACAAAATATCAAAGAATTTCAAAGAGTAACCTAATAACTTTTTTTTTTTTGACTAAAATTATGGCTACTATAAAAGCATTGTAATTCTATAAACGAATTTCTACATAATGTATTTTAAACTAATGTGACGATAATTAATATTCAATGTATTGAAAAATTAATGATAGAAGCATGCCATTGAGCGTAATATAATAATAAATGTAACATTTTGCTTTGCATGTCAAATTATGTCTGACTATGTATTAGGAGCAGTGGTGGCCCAGTGGTAACGGCCGCGACTTACGAGTTGTAGGTCGTGCGTTCGAACCCAGCCAGGCGCATTACTTTGTGTAAATAATTTCATCACCACTGCTCCCAAACGGTGAAGGAAAACATCGGGAGGAAACCGGCATGTCCTAGAACCAAAAATTCGAAAACATGTGACATCTACCAACCTGCACTGGGCCCGCGTGGTGGATTACGGCCCACTCCCTCTCATGGAGAGGAGGCCTGTGTCCCAGCAGTGGGAACGTTTATAGGCTGAGTATGTATTTATGTATTAGGAACTCAATTACCTACTTTAAGACCACTGTACCAATACTTATTGCAAATAAATGATTATGATTATGAATAAATCACGGTCGGTGTGGACACAAAATTAACTTGATATTGTATTAAAATGTTTGCTACCAATTTGATCAATTGTGTACCAATAGTATTTGGTTTTAATTTATTCATACATTGACCGAAAGTAATTCAACTGTATGCTGTTAGTAAATAGGGTTTACTATTCGCTTAATACTATCCCCCATATTTATTTAAACGCTATTTAAATTTAAGTAATGATTAGCGTCTCATGAACCATATTAATAATACGGTAATTCTAAATAAACCAACACATTTTAGCCAAAGTGCATACTTGAACTAGGATATCAATTTCAACAGTTTTGACTACCTCACGAAAATCTCGCAAGGATATTAATAGCACCTTAAGGTGAACCTAGTCCACATTTTTCCCATACAAACTTCGGGAGTGTATTACTCGACTGTTTGACATTGTACATCAAAAATTATACATGTATGGTTTTGTCTTATTTTTAATATTGTCTGTACGGAAACAGATTCGTTTTTCTTGCTAATTTAACCTAAGTTTGGGCGTGAACGCATCTTCGAAACTAAGTCGGTAACGACAAAGCTCAATTATGGAAAAGTTCAATAAACTTCATTGGTCATTGATTTAAATATAGTGTTTTTTTTTTTCAGAAATTCGATATTCCGAAAGACTTTTCTTAATGTTTTACCCGCCTTTTTTACTACAACTGATCCTGCAGCTCACTCAATAATGTTGTGCGTATCGACTAGCGTCTAACTGCTCATGACGGGGACTACCTCTGTCGGACACGAAGCCTGGTGAGACAGCGTGATTTTTAGCCAGGCCCATCAGTAAGTTCGAGCCCACGACTAGGTTCCCTTTAATTATGTAAGACCTGCTGAACTGGCAGATCTTTAGACAATAGACAACATTGCAACAGACATTCTATTCATCGAATTCATGGCCCCAAAGCACAATGCGACATAATTACAGAGGTTACATTGTCACGCGTCTCCTGTCGACCCGGCCGATGACGTCATGAACCCGAATTGAGGTAACGGAACACTGGACTCGTAAATTATTGTGTTGGTAGAGGGCCTTTCCGTAAGTATACAATTATCTAGATAGACAGAAGATCATGAAAGTTCATAACGGCAATATATATTGTTATGATGGCTAGTAGAGATTTGGACATGTAGATCCAACCACAAATATATTGTAAATAGCTTTCGCCCGCACCTCTGCCCGCGTGAATGTCGGTTATCACACAACAAATATGCCAGGCTCTATCTCTGCCAAATTTCATGACGATCGGTTCAGCCGTTTAGGCGCAAGCGTAACAGACAGACAGAGTTACATTCATCATCATCATTCATCATTTGACATAGGCCTCCACCAAAAGTGGGGTTTTGTCATAATCGCCACGCTTGGCAGACGGATTGGCAATCGCAGTATGGTTGTAAAACGCATAGAAAACGTTGTTGCTTCTACGACACCTACGGGAAGAAAAGGGATGGTGCTATTATTTTACGTCCGGCAGCACACGGAACCTATTACATTTACATTTACAATATCAATAGGGATTAAATCAGTAGGATACTCACGTATTGCAATCACAACAAGATGTATGTTCATTGTTGTGTTTATTAGCCTTTAACGCACCATATCATAGTGAACCAAAAGAGGAGAAGAATTTACTCAAAATCAAATGTCATTTATTTAAACTAGGCTGAGAGTCAGCACTTTTCGAACGTCAAAATTACATAAGACAGTCCCCTAAAAACGTACGTACTGTATTTCTTAATGGTGCGATGTCTTGTAAACGAGTTTTCAGCTATAGGTATGTACGTGTGTATGCGCCATTACGAAGCTCAACCTATAAAGCAGAGAACATTTACGAGCCGACACATATAAAAGTAGCACATGTCTTAAAGTAACAAACTGCACAAAATGTGCAATTTCAAAGTCGAACTATCCTATAAATTAACCATCGAACCAGTTCCTTGACGGTCGGCGCCATTAAGGATGCATTAAGGGAAAGTAGTTAGCATTCCAACTCCGAACAGCTCATATTTATGAGCACTAAGTCAAAATTATTGAGTCTCAACCTTGTGTTAAGTTGAGTAGGCATCGCAGTTATTTGCAACTCAGATTTGAGCAATAATTTCGTACCCTCAAAATTGTTTTATGTAGTTGTAATTTGTGTGTTTGCTCAAAATTGTTGTTTTTTATTATTTGATTTGAGTCAAGGTTTCGTTTCAAAGGAAAAGATTTTAATGCTTGTTAAAGCTTTGACGTAGCAATGTTGTGTTGTTTCAATTTCTTAACATTGTTTCCTTGTAGCCTGAAATTAATTAAATTGTTCAAAGCGTTCAGCTTCAAATTTTATTGATGTCGCATTCAGTATTGAAAATGAATAGAAACAGAGGCCCCTTTTTAATGCCAGTGGCTTCTGCTTACTGAGGTCGATTGTAGGTCAGAGATACCGCATCAGGTCAAATATTTAATTTCTTAAGATAATTTATACACAGGCTTATTATATGACATGTGATTGTTACGTCTCCCAACAGCTCGTGCGTTTTATCTTGGTATTTATTTACACTTTCTAGATACATTGAAATATGATCCCTTACTCGGCGTACCGAACATGTTTTCATCGCTTTTCATATAACAAAAGTAAAATACAGACACGTACCTCCATTTTATTAATGCCGTGAAAAAATATGTTCAAGTTTGCCTTTATGTTGTTTTGAAACAAAAAGGTTATTTTAATATTTTCTGGTTATATTTTACGAATTTCCGTGTGTTCGTACACACATTTACAGTCAATTTGAGGCTGTCAGCACGTCACTCTATATTTTATGGAGTACTTCTCCTCCGGAACCATTATGTTTTTTAGGTACTGTTTCGCTGAATGAAAATGTTCATGCATTAATATTTTTCTTTTCATTTATGTGTTTTGGTATAGGGTTTAAATATTTTCCTTCTTTGTTTTCATCAGTAAATATTGTCTGCTTTGCATGTTATTTGTTGTTATTTCTTTGCTAACTTTTACAGTTAATCATCGAAATCATCGAAATCGTTAGTCAAAAAAATTGCTTTATAAAGCTTTAATATGTTAAAATGATGTGTAAGCGTCTAAAGTCCAACATACATTATAAAATATTGTAATTAATCAGTGAGTGATATAAAAATCATGTACATTTGAGGAAATAGATACAACACATTAGTGATAGGAGACGTCATTTATTACTTGAAACACGATGACAAAGAGACTGCGGAATTTTCATTGGATTATCTCGTAATCTGTATACAATTTGGAATTCGATTAGCGATTTTAATAAGGAAAAATAAAGTTCTAATAAAAAAAAGTTGTTAGTATTTGGCAAAAATATTGTATGACTACTGAATAATACATCCGTATTCGATTTCATATCAGCTGTAGGTATGTAATTAAGTAATGAATTATACAAGTTCTAAAAAGATTATGACATTTTTTTTTAAGCACGTGGAAGAAAATACGTAGAGTTTATTTTTGTGAGTCCAAAAATATAGACACTAATAAATCAAAATAATAATTTCAATTTTGTAGTGTTATCATAGCTTGGTTTGTTCAGCCAGAGAATATATTATATTAGAATTTAATAGGAATTTTACCACTCATAAAAGCCCAATTTATGTTCAATATCAAAACAGCCTTTATATTTTTTTAAATATGATTATTGGTGCTAGATGCATCAATCATCATCACTTTCACTTTTAAAGTATATACATGAAAGATTAAGTTTTTGGCTGAAAATACAATTTCTGACTTGTTTAGGCATGACAATTTTTTTTATCATGTTTCCAAAGAATGTATCGCTTGAAAGAGATTATAATAACTAAAGCAGATAGTCAGGCATTTTCCTGTTCGTAAAAAAATACAATCGACGTGTCGATATTGTACGTACGGCTACACATCAAGCTACATACATTTCCATTGTAAGCTGATCTCGCATTGAAGTGGATTTCCGTGCAGTCCGAGATCAGCATAAACTGGAAATGCATGGCTTGATGTGTAGCCGTGTGTGCCTATATTTGGCCATAACCATTCATAAAACTTAACGACCTGATACACAATGCTATATTTAGATCATATCACTCATACTTATCTCTTTTGTGATGCTATAAACAAATTATTATCCTCCACCAAAATAAGAGTCCAAAATTAAAATTGGCACTCCAAATACATAACAAAAATATGACTAATATAGATTACTCACTTAATAAATATATTGCAATAATCTAAAAGGAAGTTACGCATTCTTTTATTTTCAAGCTAATCAGTAAATCCATTTAATTGATTATCTTGTACCTGAGCTGATTATTTTGTTGAATTATATCCGTTGTCATCGTGTTTATGTAAAAGTTATAACATACAACGCGGGTATTAAGGATGACCATAATACCGCGTCGTATGTTGTAACTTTTATGAAATAATGAATATTTATAACTGTTTTTATAACCTTTATGAAATAATATTTAAAAAAAAAAATTGCCAACCGTCACTTATGCACAAACAGAAGATCTACTTGTTGCATGGAAATAGATCGCCTAACATGCTATTTTATTACTTTTATTCCCCAGTTTTAATTTACTTTTTACTTTATACACATTGTTAATTTATTACATTAAGTTTTTATGCACTTCATAGCCTGAAACACAGGGTTCAGGCAATAAGCAACTGTGTTCTATTTTAATTGTTAAGATACTTTCTAAATATGCATTTTTATAAACAAACGATTATATTTTATTATAAAATGAGATTTTTGTAAATTTCAATTAAGTTAAAATAAATTAGAGAGATAAAACGGAACTTTCGCAATCATCTGGGTTACTTATTTCTTCTTAAACTCACGGCATCTCATGATCATCTACCTAGCCTTTCCCAACTTTGTTGGGGTCGGCTTTTAGTCTAACCGGATGCAGCAAAACACCTTTATTTTACATGAAGCGAGTGTCTATCTGACCTCCACAACCCAGTTACAGGGAAACACGATACCCCTTGGTATGAATGGTTGTCAGACTTTCGGACTTCTGACAACCCGTAACGACTATCAAAGTTCCGAGGCACGGAGGAGTCTTGATGGGTAAAGATGGTCACCCATCCACGGACCAACCGCGGCAAGCGTAGCCTCACCTAATCTTTTACCGCGTGCAGTTTTTATCACTTAGCCACAAGCCCTGCGGCACAGC
This sequence comes from Polymixis flavicincta, assembly GCA_949987655.1. Lineage (NCBI taxonomy): Eukaryota > Metazoa > Arthropoda > Insecta > Lepidoptera > Noctuidae > Polymixis > Polymixis flavicincta. The sequence goes on along the minus strand of OX465183.1, from coordinate 3,556,999 downwards.
ATCAATATTTATGATTAAAAATCTTGATACACAGATTTTAATAGTTACAGAGTACATGTACCCACGAAAGTACAAAACTTTGTGGTAAGGATCACTCATTTGCTTACCTAATCTATTTTGCAAACATTTATTCTTGGAGCAGTTCATCACAGAAAAACCATTGACTTTCATTTTTATTTTATGTATTTTATGATTTATGTACACAGTAAAATACATAAGAGATACGGCATAATCAAATAATTGAGCACAAAGGTACTGCTTGTTTCTTTAGAAATTTCTTCCAGCAGACCTGCGAAAGGAGAAATGAAAGATAAATGTAGATATTAGTGTGAGAACAAGAAGATAAATATATGAATGTGTGACGTCTTCTACTAAAATGTACTCCCACATATAATGGAAGAAATTAACACCACCATCATCATCATTTCATCCAAAAGACGTCCACTGCTGGACAAAGGCCTCCCCCAAGCTCCATCACTTAGATCGGTTTTGCGCTTCTCGCATCCAGCGGATTCCTGCGGCCTTCACAAGGTCATTGGTCCACCTTGTGGGAGGCCTTCCAACGCTACGTCTTCCGGTACGCGGTTGCCAGTATTGAAATTAACAGATACTTAAATAAATACATAATCATTTATCTTAAATTTTCACTAATATTTCTTCCCAACACTAAACCCATTCAAAAACAACTAAGTAATTTCTATTAGCACCTCAGCATCACTTCACGCCCGCGCCAAATACTTGCCATTTTAGTCCTTTGTAGAACTTTATGTAAATAATTTATTTGTAAGCGTTAACTCACGGATCATAGCTCGCTGTCCGGTAAGGACCAAGCCCAAGTCGACGGCGCATTGTGTTCCACGCGCGCCTCAAAGAGATGTCAGCATAAAAAATGATGGGACCCGCAAGGGTCGATGCCTGCCAGGGGTGCGGGTTTGTTCGAAAGAGACACCACAGCCCCTGGCTTAAGGGCTACTGAAGGAACACGGGTGGGTTTTAGTCAGTAAAAGTCTGACACGCCCTCCTGCTCCACCCAGAGCGGGAGAAGTTATTTGATGATTTCCCACCCAAAAAAAAAAAAAAACTCACGGATCATCAGGTTCAATAGCTACATGAGAATTTTCGATATCTTTTACCTTGGTGAACAAAGTTAAGCGCTATTCTGTACATTTTCATATGCTTTTACAACATTAACTTTTAAATTTATGAAAAAGTAAAATACAAGAGAGAGACAGAGTTGCCCAATTTTTCGGGTTTGAGACGATAAAATTGGATTTTCACAAAATTCCACTAATATTTAAAGTAAAAATGCCAACTGTGACAACTTGTGCTTTAATTAAAAAAAAATACATGGTAGTCGTTTTTATCAAGATAAAAAGCATTTTCATTCAGCAGCAATTCACATCTAGGTATATTGACCATGAAATAGGAAACATGCACTACTCATATTAAACTCACAATTTATTTTTAATACTTCATTTCGTTAAGGTTCCTCTGAAGCGTTTTGAATGCGTTTGAATGTAATTTCGCGGGCGTTTAAACTGACTGATTGTTTTCCCATTTTAATTTGCTTGTTTTTCGTTCAGAAAATGGACAAACAGTGTGGGATGTTAGAAATGGGGAAAAAGGACCGTTTCCTGGGACAAATATCGGTTTTGAATCTCCGGGGTTCGGAACTTCGGACAAGGAATACTAATCCCGCGGAGTGATTTAGTGTGATAGGGATGTGAATGTGTGTTCTATGTAAGACGTGTTTTTGTTTTGTTTTGGTATTGTTTTGCTGAGATATCGTGCAATGTTATGAATGTTTTAAGTTAGTTGAAGGAAGATGGACTGAAGTAGCTCGAGATATTCAAATTTTCTTACGTTCTTTTGCAATTTGCTATTGTAAAAATCGTTAAAATTTGATTCACGACCGTAAATTTTTTAGCTTTATCGAATTATAACATCACATCACACATCTTTCTAATTTTATATAATTTTGTGACATAATCCCACTGAATGACATTTTTCAGAATCAGAATCAGAACTTTATTTGCTATGAATGTAGGTACAGGCATAAGATGTTGTACATAAATTAGTGAGATCGGCTACAGTCTACCTTACGGCGTGCAAATTATTAGGTACATAAATTAAACTATTAATGTAAATTAAATTATGTCAGCAAAATTAAATTAAAAATTTAAAAAACCCCCGACCCACACAAAAACTCCAAAAAGTAAAAAATAATATTTATAGGCCTTTTAATTTTAACGTAATATTTTCATCAGGGCATTGTCAAGTCGGGGGACGGCTAGGCCTCTGTTTGGCGTTTTCATTGACCATCCCCCGACTTGACAATGCCCTGATGAAAATATTACGTTAAAATTAAAAGGCCTATAAATATTATTTTTTAGTTTTTGGAGTTTTTGTGTGGGTCGGGGGTTTTTTAAATTTTTAATTTAATTTTTATTTCTTGCTTTTTAAACTTAATGTCTCCCTTAAATCACCATTTATCTATACTCTATTCATTGAGACCTTTTCAATGAGCCCAAACACGATACTTCTGCTGTTTGTTGGTGAATAACTTGGGTTTCCTGGAAATTCCAGGTGTTGCTCCAGCATCAGTTCAAGGTTATTTTATTCGTCTAATATCATTGAAGTAATAGAATCCCACATTTTGAGTTGATCAGAGGCTAAAATCCGTTTTTCAACCAGAAAAGAGCTGATAATCTTCAAACGGCTGAACCGATTTTGATGAAACATGTCTAAGAACACTCCCGACTAATACACCTTTCAAACAAAAAAAACTAAATCAAAATCGGTTCATCCGTTCGGGAGCTACGTTGCCTCAGACAGACACACACACACACACACACACACACACACACACACACAGACACGTCAAACTTATAACACCCCGTCGTTTTTGCGTCGGGGGTTAAAAACAGAACAGAAATTAAAGTTAAGTCGATTAATATTATTATAGTGTCAGGTACATATGTCATAATTGGTCAAATTTGTAATTAAATAATTATAACAATCATCATCAGGATAAATTTATATCATTTAAAAAGTCTTTAACTGAGTAATAACATTTGTCTAATAGTAGTGCAGTAATCTTATATTTAAAAATGTTTACTGAATAATCCTTAAAACTATGAGGTATTTTATTATAAATGACAGGTCCCATAGTCATAATACTTTTCCTCAACGGTGCTGTTTTGTAATTACCCGAATGTAGCAAGTTCTTGTATTGGGATCTCAGGGGACCATTACGTATTCTTATATTGGCAAGTGACGGAAATAAGTCTATGTTGGCTTTTACAAAAATTGCCACCTCCAATATGTACAAGCATGGAAAAGTTAGGAGCCTCAGAGACCGAAACACAGGTTCACAGCTGTCTGTGCATTTAAGGCTTGACATAGATCTAATACACCGTTTCTGGGCTTTAAAAATCTCCTCCCTCTCACTACAGTTACCCCAAAATATGACTCCAAATCTTATCACTGATGCAACCAGCCCATGATAAGCTAGTAGAAGTGTGTCACTGCTAACTTTGTGTGATAGGTTAAATAGTACGTAGGCTGATTTATTTAACTTCTTACATATGTCATCGGCATGCTGTTTCCAAGTCAAATTGCTGTCAATCAGGATGCCTAGAAATTTCGCTACACAAGTCGTTTCCACTTTTTGACCATTATAACTAACATTAATATCATCAGCGCGTATCCTTTGGTAAAAATGCATTACTTTTGTCTTTTTTAGATTTATTATTAAGTTATTTGTATCAAGCCATTCTATAATTGTTTCTAACGTTTCATTAATTTCCCTTTCGTAGTTTTCTTTATTGGTACACTTAACAATCACTGTACTATCGTCTGCAAATAGTACCATGGGTTGTGGTGTCTGTCGTGGCAAGTCATTTATATATTAGAGAAATAGAGGAGGTCCCAAGACACTCCCCTGTGGTACACCGTATTTGACCTCCCTACCATCTGATCTATAACTAATCTCACATTTAGTTTCAAGGCATATTCGGGACATTTCTGTATGCTGAGTTCGTCCAGTAAGATAGGAGCTTATTAAGTCCAGGACATTTCCCCTTATCCCATAACTATTTAGTTTTTCCAGAAGGACGTCATGATTAACGTAGTCGAAAGCCTTGGTCATATCGGTATATACAGCACATACAGGAGTCTTATTATCTACACTTGGCATTATATTGCATAAAAAATTGTATATTGCCATATTAATATTTCGATTTTTTCTAAAACCCATTTGTTCATTGCATAATATAATATGTTTGTTTAAAAATGTGTATAATGATTCGTAAATAATCTTCTCAAATACTTTTGATAATATCGGGATTAACGCTACAGGTCTATAGTTGGACATTTCCTCTTTGTTGTTCTTTTTGTGTATAGGTTTTATTATAACTCTTTTTAAACGAGTAGGAAAAATACCCGAAGCAATACTCCTGTTCATAATGTGACATAAAGGTGGAGCTATAGTATCACTAACGAATTTAAGCACCTCTGTGGTAATACCGTCATAACCGTGACTCTTTGTATTTTTAAGACTTCTGATTATTCTAATTATGTCGTCTGGTATTATCGGTGACATAAATATTGAATTCGGGATGCTGTTTAAACGAATAATTCTTCATGAAAACTCATTGTTCAACACATACAGCCTGTCACCTACAAACTAAAAAGAAAAACGTAAGAAAATTTGAATTGTGCCATTGCTTGTGAACCTTACATTCCTGTAATCGTAAGAGTAAGAAAGATCCAACTGGTGGGGTCCGCCTGGCTATGCCTGCCAGGGTTGCGGGTTGTTCGAAAGATATACCATGGCCCCTTGCACTCAGGCAACTGAAGGAATACCCACCCGTATGACTACTGAGGGAACACGGATGGGTTTTAGTCAGTAAAAGTCTGACATGCCCTCAAACTCCACCCAGAGCGAGAGAAGTTATTTGATGATTTCCCACCATCAAGAATAAGAAAAAGACTTTGTTAGGAAACCCACTATGCGATCCCTACCACGAAGTTGTCAGGCGTAATGGACTACGTACATTTCATGTGTAAGGAAGAGTTTTGGTCTTTCGCAGAAATAGTTGCCAGTTGATAATTAACAAGGATATTCTATTTCATATCTTAAGCCGATGTTGCACGAGTATTACCAATACTTAGACTTTCGTTTCTGTACCTACTGATAATACATGGAACGCGGAAGTAGAAATGACCAAAGTCCACCGCAATACATATAGATAATTAATTTCGGTCTGAAGGAATAAATTGTTTAATTGATGCAAAAATTAAATCCAGTGACTTTGGATCGGTATTGGATCAATAGAATTATATAAACAATAAAAAAAAATTCAAAATAAAATGAAAAAAAAAAAAACTTTTATTTTCAGTTTTCGAAGGCTCATTTCGTGTTAGTACTAAAAAAAATACCAATTAGGTAGGAACTTAAAAAAATAAAATATTACAAGAATTATAACATTACGCTCACATACAATCATAAAACCATTGCAAAAACATCACAATCTAATGAAGATTTATCCAATCCAACATTCAGTATGCATCGCAGCTTAAGAATATAACAGCAGATTTTTTTTATCCAATGAAACTGGATTCAAACAATGGATCAATGAAATTAAGCCTTTATTGCATAAGAAATACAACATAAGGGAAGTTTTATTTCTTCTTATGTAATAAAGGCTTATTAATCCCTTCATCACTTTTTTGACAACCACTGATGGTCAAAAGTTAGTTCATTCCTTACTGTGAACCACAGAGCATTTAATTAATCTACGGCAGTCTGCTATATTCAACAGAGAAATACTCGAGGTAAGCAACTGAGCTCAAGTTCAGGAACTTAATCAGTACATAGCAAGTTGACAAGTCGTCTGTTTGTGCTTCAAGCTCGTAGTGTACCAACTCGTGTGAGCACAGGAGACTTAGCCCAGCTACGTCCTCATGTGGGCATATAAGGCTGTGGCTTAGATGCGTCAGTATCAAGAGCAATCCCCTCATGGAACTAACTAGGCTAGATATAATTAGACTAAGTTTGCTTGCATTGTTGTTTGAAAATGTATTACGTACACGGGAGATATTGCCTTAATTCTGTTATGTGGCGACTTAAGTCAAGCCAAATTAAGTCGCCATATTCTAAGGTGTCTTTCACATTCTTAAACCTGTAATTAAGTTTTGTTCATTTCTCATTCTTAAGTAGATAAATCATAGTTAGGTAGTAACTATCTTTTTATTTTTTACAATGTGTGACATATCCTCGTCATTATTTGACATTAAACATCAATTTTAATATCGACTATTTATTAGTAATTGTCATGGAAATCATGTCACTTGGTTCAAACAGGTTCATTTTATTTATGCAGGTTCTTTTACAAATTGTGAAAGACAGAACGTTATAGGCCTTACAGACTAGATTTGTAGACGATTTTCTATTCTGTATTTTCATTCCTCTAAGTACCTGGTATTTATTGACAGGTCTGCACTGTCCTCCCATACCTATTATCACGGTAATTTGAAAACATTGTTAAAGCCAATTATTTTTAAAAGAGTAACCGTGGAGTTTCTTGCCGGCTCTTCTCCAGCGACAAATTGGAACCAAATTGGAGCTTCTGATGTTTCATAAGTGCCAATGCCCTTTATGTGAAATAAAATATTTTTATTTTGATTTTGACTAATTCTTACAGCACAGGAGAATAGTTCATAAACGAATTTCATAATTTACTCAGTAGAGAAAAACATTGGAGGAGAAACAAAACGAAAATACAAGATTTGGAGGTGCTGGGATTTGAACCCAAGACTTTCAGCATGCGAAGCAGACACTGTATCATTGAGTTGCACTGTATACGAGAACACTGAACACTGTTCCAGTCTTAGTAACGATTTGAATGATTTTGAAAGTGAAAACTTCTTTAGGCGCGTTGGGCATTTTTTGAGATGGTAAAAAACAATTGAACTCGCGACACTGTTACCTTTACTGACACTTCTGTATATAAGCATGTACATATATTATGTATGGACGTACATAGTTACACGTGCATGTACAATAGCACATTAAATGAAAATTGTAAGTTTTATAAGTTTAGTTACAATTCGTTCGTATAAGTTTTAACTTCTGTCGGCACTCTCGTAGTGCCACTGTTTTTATTTAATTTGCTATAGCAAAGCTAAATTGAAAAACCATAATAAGTGATATAGGTACTTCCATTATTTTACCCTTATCTCAATTTGTGAACGGCGCAAAATGTATTTTTCTTCCACACTTCGCTATTAGTCGTCATCTCGGTACTCACCCCCTTTCTAACCATATCATCATTCACACAGTCCATCCATCATTGCTTTGGTCTTTCCATACTCTCATAACCATCGCTATTCATACATTTCAGTAAGTACAAGTTTCGATTAACTAATTGATTCGATTGGATTAAAGAATATGAGAAAATTCCGAGCTTTTGTAAACAGAGAAAAAAAGCGTGAATTTTGACTATTATGTTAATGCTAGCTTTTGCCAGCGGCTTCGCCCAAGTTGAGGTCGAAAATGATCCTTCGGAAACGTACTACCGGGATAAAAACTATGCAATGTGTAAATCCAGGTTATAATATATCTGTGTGCCAAATTTCATCCAAATGCATTCAGCCGTGTTTGTGTGATTGAGTAACAAACATCAAAATAGACAATGTTCCACATTTATAATGTTAGTAGGAATACAGATACATATTTAAGGAATTCATTAGAAACTTACTTAGCCACAACTTAACTTACTTAGCCACAATTCAAAACTGTGCATGACAAATCTCAAATGAGTAAACCAAACGAGATATTTGCAAAAAATGTGCAAAAAGTATCGACTTTTGTGACCTTTGACCTTAGATTTTAATAGTCGCGTACACCCTACCATATGGTAGGTTTTGCTACAACTTTTAGGATGTCAAAAAACAAGTTTATACGAGTTTATACCTGGGTATCTCAAATTCCAAGGTGAACTTACTACGATGACTGGACTAATAATAATTTGACGAATTTCACTTAGTTACATAGTGTTAAACACGTTTTCGATCAATCAGCATTTGATCGTACTATAACTGATTAGATTAATTGAATGTACCTACGCTGTCTGGAGATAAGTTACCTTTTACGGTGATTATCTCACATAAGTGTGTGTTTAATCAACCACGTAATAGTACTTTTAAATTAAAATAAACATACTATTTTTGATATTGGTTTCTTTAAAATTGAGTTTTCACAACATCATTACGATCTGGTTTCTCTGATGGGTTGGGCAGAGGTATTCCCACATATTTCACCAGTAGGTAATGTTTTGTTTTTTTACAGACTAAAACCCCCCCGTGTTCCTTCAGTTGCCTGTGTGCCAGGGGCCACGGTATCTCTTTCGAACAACCCGCACCCCTGGCAGGACACTAGTTAAGTTTAAGTGCCATTTAAAACGGAGCAAGCCTATTGCCATCACACGGGCATAGATCTAGACTCCGGTTGCTACTTAGAAATTCAAGATAGTAAAGCCCAAGTACACTGCCTGACCTGCGGGCTTAGCATGACGCTTTGTATTTCTACGAAGAATAGACAGTGCTTTTTCAATACAAAGTGATATTTCATTCCTAAATTTTGACATCGCACCGTAGAAATCCTTCTGCAATCTGTCTTTTAGTCTTTCGTTTCTAGCGATATTTGTCTAGGTTCTTATAAACGTAGACTATTTCAGAAGAATATTTCTTCGCAAACTGTCAAAATCACACTGAAAACAAACTTTGTACTCGACGGCCACAAAGTATAAACGATTATCTACAAAATCATGATTCATTTAGAACGCAAAACCGTGATAATTAATAGAAAAACATAGCTATCTTCTCCTATTGTACATCATTTAGTTAATAGTCACGTCTATTCTTCCGTCGACAAATCGGTGCTCGTGCTAAGCCTGCTGGGAATTGAAACCAGGACCTCATTTTCAGCAGTAGCGCTTGCGACCACTGTACCAGCGAGGCAGACTAGAGTTGATTCAAGCTTTCATTTATGGCGTGTTGAGTTTTCATTTCTGAAAACAATAGGAAAATTACCATTTTATAAATAATGATTGAATTTTGACAGGTTGCGTTTTTGAGCTAATTTTATCGGGAAGCACAATCTTACACCGAATCATAATTTCAGCCGAAAGACGTCGACTACCAGATAAATGATAAATGATTTTATTTCTGTAAGTAGGTTTGTACAAACACTTTTACACGTCAATCATATTTTTTAAACTAGATGAGGTCGGCGTTTCCTATCTGACTACTCTGAGAAGAAAGGCCGAAACAAACTCAGAGGTCACAGTCTCTTTTAAAGTCCAGACATAATCTTGGTCAGATCATGTGAAGACCATGTGGATTGGTGTCTGAAATGGTCTTTTGAGGAAAGAAACCACACAGATTGAGTGCACCTGTCCATTCAGTGCACGCATGTATCAGTAATCATACGGCTCAACTCAGAACTAGACGTGACATAGGCTTCCCCCAAAAGGGGTTTTTGCCATAATCGCCACGCTTGGCAGGCGGGTTGGCGATCGCAGCATCGTGGTAAAATACACAGAGAACGCTGCTGCCCATCCTCTGGTAAGTTCCTTTATAGTCGCCTTCTGCGACACCCATAGGAACAAATGGGATCTCTTACGTCCGGCACCACACGGAACAATATTATTAAAATATCCAAGTACTATTTCATTTTGGGGACAAGAAAAATGTTTTTCGTATAACACGCATACAATAGACCGAAAATGTAAATAAACAAACGAATAACTTTGATAACAATTCATCCCTTCATTCAATTTGAGTTTTAAGGCATAATCTTCATTATGCCTTAAAGCTATTTTGAAAATGAGGAAAAAAAGGTGTGATTCATGTTTCATTACATAAAATCACTTTAACAAACAATACCTTAATCAGTAACCAATATTCTAAAAATAAATAAAACAATAAAGTTGATTCAAGCCGTTAACAATCTTGGTGTAAAGACATTAGGTATCTAATCGCACTGATAAATTTAAAGCTGACGATGAATCAGTGGTGATTCAGAAGGTATTCTTAGTATTTTCCTCACGATCAGCGATGATTTGCGTGATAGTACCTTTCTATCTAGTATGTACTGGCTGAATTACATTTGGAAATACCAAATTAATGCCTTTATAGAGGTATAAGAAACAGGGTGTAAAGTTCGCTCATTTTCTATTGAAAAGGAGGATCCTCCGACCAGACGGGTATTGTGTCTGGTCCGGGCAACTGCCCGACAGTTGATGTCGGGATATTTTATCTATCTGAGTAGCGTGGTAAACTCTGATTGCGCGATGTAGAATTGCTCAGTTAGTTCGCCTGTGGCATTGTAGATGGCGCCACTTTTCTTTTTGTGTTTTTTGATATTTGTCGTGAAGCATTTTTATTTGTAGTGCCGCTACACCTTAAGCTTATCTCTACCTAGAAATGGATTTAGAAAAAATTACATCACATTGCTTAAAAATTACCGAGTTTGGCCCGTGAATTGGTCACCATCTTGTTATACGTACTCACCGAGGCACGGAGGTATCCCGGACAACTTCGTGCCTCGGAAAGCAAATTAAGCCGTTGGTTGTGGCTGTCATTCATAGATCTTTGACAGTTGTTACGGGTCGTCAGAAGCCCGAAAGTCTGGTAACCAGTCTTACCAAGGAGTATCGTCTAACCCGTACACTGGGTCTGCCAGGGGTGCGGGTTGTTCGAAAGAGATATCGTGACGCCTGGCGCACAGGCAACTGAGGGAACACGGGTGGGTTTTAGTAAGTAAAAGTCTGACACGCCCTTCGCTCCACCCAGAGTGGGAGAAGTTATTAGATGATTTCCCACCCTCTAAAAAAACCAATATACTGGGTTGTGGAGATCAGATAGGCAGTTGCTCCATGTAAAATACTGTTATTCAGAACTAGAAGATTGATAGATTAAAACTGCTTGAAAAATTGGAAATCCCGCCCAAAATTGGCTCAGCATTGATTAGGTAGGTTGAATGAAAGATAACTTGTGATACCACTGACAAACGGTGAAGGAAAATTGGAGGTAATACACTGACATCGCTTTAAAGCTGTATTAAATGACTGGTAGTTTTACTTTCACTATTTATTTATTTTGACTTAAAAATAAAACGGCTGGAAATCCGTCAGATACATTTGTTAAATCATGTGTACGAGAAGGCCCGGTGCCTACGTCCTGCTTTGAAAAAAAAAACACAGTAGTTTTTCACTGATAAATTATATTATTAATGTCCCGTGTGGTGTCTGGGCGTAAAAGAATAGCACCATCCCATTTTTTTCACTGGGTGTCGTAGGAAGCGACTAAGGGACTTACTAGAGAATGGGCAGCAGCGTTCTCTATGCATTTTACCACCATACTGCAATCGCCAACCCGCCTGCCAATCGTGGCGATTATGGCAAACCCCCCCCCCCTTTGGGGCAGGCCTATGTCCAGCAGTGGACGTCTTTCGGCTGAAATGATGATGATGATGATGAAATTATTAATTATTATTTCAGCGTTGGTAACTTCCTAGATACATTCTGATACGTCTTGCAATCAAGCCAAAACTTTGAGATTATATATGTGATCTTGGTGTGCCTAATTCCAATAGGAGCAAAATCTTAAGCAGCGTAGCTTTTACATAATATACCCCTGCTGTTTCTGAAAAACCTATAATTTTTCCAAAACAAATAATATCTATAACTTGAAATTAGGAAAATTAACGAATCCAGGACTGGCACAGATAAATTGCAAAAACTACCGACTGCCACTGTAGTAGCTTTAGTTTTACGCCAATGAGGAAAAAAAAATCTTTTGAACATGCACAATGCACATGTTTTTTCTTGTTTCTTATCAATAAATACTTAATTGATTTAGATTGGCCAACAAAATAGATTGAATTTGTTGTCTAATTCTTTATAGTAACTAGGTAACTGCTACCCACTCTTCAAACTTTTTAACCTTCTTACCCGACTACATCAGAGAGGAATCTCAAAAAGTACCTGAGTACATTATGTAAGATGGTTTTATCTCGTATACTCGTACAGCCTAAACTAATAATGGATTTCAACAAGATAATGCAGCTACTTTATTTTCGGATTTGAGTTTTTCATTATTTCATGCTTTTCTGTTCGTTTTTCTCCTACATAAGTTTTTTACTAGTTTTCTGCTATATTGGAGTCGGCTTCTACCCAGAAGCAAACGAACATCAGACTTCCAAATCATGTATTGCCCTCTGTTTTCACCAAGTGAATAACTGAACAATAACAATTGCAACAATGGCCTATGTCCAGTTGTCAAACTTTTAGGCAGCTAGTGATCTAGGTGAATAACAAAGTGGTCAGACATTAATTGCGCACTGATCACGTTAAGTGATAACTTTATTTTGAAACCAGCCAGGTGTCGTTCGATTAAAGTCTGATTAAATCGATCAATTGTGTGATTCATTATGTGACATAACGAGTAGCTGGTAAATTCAATTTCAATTTAATTTCTGCAACCTGAACGGGTGGCAACAACATTGAATGTCAGGTCGTGCAGTTCATTAACTTTTTTAGTTTCTGACATCCATTTTCAGTCTTGCTTTTTTTGTAATCAGTTGTAGATGGAAGGATTTGTATGAAATCTTTCTGCTTCTGCTTGCATTGCAGTTTTAGATGCAATCACCTTGCTACTTTAAGTTCATTTTTTATTGGGGTTAAGTTTTCTTATAGTTTAGCTTACGTTCTTGGTGTTATAATCTTTTGTGACTTTTGTTGCAAAATCTTTGTTATAATAGTAAATAATTGACTGATATCCATGAATCTCTGATAAATTGTTGACCGTGGCTAATATTGCCTGATGTCACTACACACACTAATTTAGTTATCGATACAAAAATATACGATAAATTAGCAAGATTAGCGGCTTATCTATCGTCCAGCAATCTTTACAAATATTATCGATTTCATTATAAATGTATTCGTCAAGCATTGTTCCTAATATTAGTCGTAGAAACTCGAAGAGAAGCAGTCGCGATGGGTGCTCAAATATATTATTTTTTGATCGGAATAGTTTTGAACGGAGTGTATGGTCATGGTAGGCTGAAGGAAGGCCATGCTGTGGACTTTAGGAGTGCGTTTGATCAGGATTTGTACGAGAATGTGCTCGACTCAGAACAGTGTCAAGCTCAACTTACGTTTTTGGCGAACGATAACTTGAGAAACTCATGTGAGTTTATTTTTTACTATTTTTTGTGTTCCTTTCTATACTTATGACCAATTAAAGTCAATTTTTGTGCCATGCTGTGTGGTTCTTTTAAACTAGGCAAAATATTTTGATGCAATTTATTTTTTCACATAATAATATGCATAAATTTTCTAAATGACGATATTTTTGTTCACTTAAAAAAATATTATTAACACATCTCGTTATTTGTCAAGTCGTAAAAACCATGCTAAAGCCTTGGCCTACTCGTATCTGTTAATATTTTACTGTTGTGTGGAGACTACTTATTATTTTTAAGATCTTATAGGAGCTTCCTTGTTGGGCAGTAGGCTCTGTAAAATAATTAAGTATAAGGCTTACAAAAAAATTTATTACACTGGAAGTTGTATATCGATTATAATTTTACATATATATCCCTAAGTAGGATACTACTTGAATCGCTTACACCATATTTAAAAAAAACAGGTATGTACACAAATACGTCATATCTGAAAGACATGATAGTATCGGAATTTATAAAATTTATCATAGCCGAACCTCGAACAAAAAAAAAAAATTGTCGAGTCAGACTAATTAGCATTTTGATCGCCAAATCAACAACCACTAGTTTTAAGATGCTTAAGTAATTTTGAATTGTGCAAATTAAATCAATATGAAGGACCAAAATCATCATCAAAAACATGTTTGGTATAGTATAATAGATTAAATTAATTCATATTTTTTCCGCAACAAATTCAGTTGCGGAAATGCATCAATTCATATGAATCATAATGATAGCACTAAACCCAAAAAAAAATTATCTACACGTGTTTATATGATACAACCGAATCAGGTGATTTTATAAGCCTATTTTGCAAAGAAAAAAAAATGATAATAAGACGAAAACTCATAAAACAGGTGTGTTTTAATAATTTAGTACTTAAATGCAGCTATAAAACATCATATTATTTGTTTTCATTGATAAGATATTGCAATCAATGAACTCCCAAAAACAGTTTTCGCTTTTCATTTTTTGACGGACAAAAACTAAAAAAACTAAAACGTAAATAATTTTCAGTTCCCAGTGTGCTTTATTGAGTATACCCCTAAGCTCTAACGACGTAAACAATTAAACATGAAAGAAACAAAAAAACTCAATCTCAAAGTTCAATAACTTAGCAAAATTTTCACGGCATTAACACATGTATAAAACGTGTATGAAAAAGTACGTCAAACACAGCACGTGCCAAAAAATGTTAATGTGTTTTTCCAAATATGATTGTGGTGATTAATTAACTTATCAACGATTAATTGAAGTGACTCATTTGTTTTAAGGAACTAGTTCGATGATTAGAATCAGCTCGACATTATCATAAGTTGTTTAAAATTTAGGCAATCACGATTTTGTAACCTTTGAGCGGTGATTTGTGTGATTAATAGATAATAGGAAAATTGCCAACATGTTTTGTTTTGCAATAGTGTGTCAACCCGGATATAATTAATAACTGAAAATATAATACAGCAAAGCAAAATCACAATGAAAGATGACAAAATAAAACTCAATAATACACAACGAACAGTAACATGTTCAAAGATTATTTTACAAATTAGCAGAACAATGAAAAAAAAAAGAATACAAATAAACCTTGGTAAACTTCATTAATTAAAACAATTATCCTTTGTACTCGTCTATTATTTGAAGTATATACACTTAACGTAATAAACTTTGCAGTGATATCATAAAGCCCAATGTACTAACTGTTGGTACTTAATCACATAACTTAGTTGTTACAGACATAGTTCGGTACTCTCAATCATGTGTGAAGTGCTGATGGTTGCGTTAATGACCTAACTTTACTTGAATTTAGTTTGTTAGTTAGATCAGGAACATACAACATTCAGTATCCTGAAACATCAAGATCTAATAGGTACTTGAGTTGCATAAATAGCTTGAAAATCTCTAAGCACTCTTACCAACCTTTGAAGTTCCTTCAATACTACTCAATCTTCAATTTTTCGAGTGCTTAGACGGTGGTCCTGGGTTCGATTCCTTGTTTGGGTAAAGTGTTATGAGGTGTGGGAATCTTACCAGTAACATTTCGGAACCTGGATTTTTTTCTGTTGATGGCAATACGATTGAAATAAGATTTTACATGGTACGTGGGTAAACTTAATACACCAGGTGATCAGAATAATGATTTCTTAACGACTAAAATATTTTTTCAGTCATCGATGCCAGTGGCAAGCCTCCCAGTGGGATCCTTACTGGAAACTGGAACGACCTAGGAGACTATCACCAATGCCTCAGGATCAACACAGTTGCGGACAGCATGCAGTTCCAGGGCAAATATTGCACGATCAGGGTTCCTTTGAACCAGAACCCTATTGAAATTGATGACATTCCAACATTTCCGCCGGAATGGACTTTTCCGTCAACTCTGCCGACTTTCCCGTCAGAGTTTCCGACTTTCCCGACTGCAGTTCCGACTGCAGCTACGACTGCTGATCCGACTGCGGCGACTACAGAGACAGTGATTGAATGGACCCAAGTACCGAATTATCAGCTCGACAATAAAGCAGTTAAGACCATTGAAAGATTTAGTAGCATGCAGAGTTACGTTTTCGGAATTACTGGAATGGGAGAGCCAATCGAAACGAGGTAAGATTCATTAAAATAACGTTTTGTAATAACTTGTTCCCACTTATGACCGTGATCTGACAATAATATGGATGCTTATTGCAAAGATATGAATACATAAACAGTTATATTGTTTTTGGTATTTATGATTAAAAGTTTACAAGTAAAAACTTTTATATTAGAAAACAGAGAAAAGTAGATTTATTAAATTTTTATTTTTCGAATATTCCATAACGAAAGTCAGATTCTGGTAAAAAAATAGGATTAAAAGCTTAAATGGATTATTATATATTAAAAACTAGACCAAATTCTGATAAATGAATGCGTTCATTGCCGTTGTATAATTTAATCAATAAACATTCGATAAGCTTTCGGCTTTATTTGGTGGTTGCGAATAAAGAAGTGAAAGCAGATTACCTGAAGCAGTATCTAATGTTATAAAGAGGCGCAACACGTCTTCAAGATGTTGAGTCAAGGGTTAACTTTGGGAGTAGTTCCAAAACGGTGTAGTAGAAGTTACAGTTTATGATGAAAGATTAATTCTTATCGCTGTTTGAAACGTGTTTTTTGTTCTACAATTAGTAATTTTGTTAATTTTACTTTCTTTCCATTTTCAGGATTTTCCCATTGTTGATTACCGCTAGTCTACAAGCTGTAGTTGCAGTATGCGTCCCTCATGTGTGCACAGCAACAGAAGCAGTAGACTTCATCCAGTCCAGGATTTCGTACCTCAACTTTACTTTTAGTGAATACTACTGCAGAATGCCTGATGACAAGCCATTTGTCGCTGCTGACTATGTTGCCATGTAAGTATATTTTACTATTCTCTTAGCGTTGTAGTTCTTTTCTTGTTATAAACTTTATTTCCTCTTAAACTGATACTTTAAAATTCCGCTTAGTTCTCCTAATTCTTTTTTGTTTTGTGTTAACATCTGTTTTCCCTTTCAGTGCAATCTTCTCCTTCATCGGCCTGTTACTTATTGTAAGTACGAGCTACGACCTCATCCAAACCTTCTTATTCAAACGTGGTGAGTTTATTGACATCCAAGTAATATTTACACTCAAAGATACGATATTTATCAACGCTTAAGAACCCTAAGATTCAATAATAATATTTGCAACAAAAGTAACATTTAATGTTATAATCGTTCGTGCTGCGCAGTTGTTACAAAATACACACAAACGATAACGATACCCGTGTTACTCAATACAAATCAACGTGACTTGATTTGCGGTTTTGCTTATCTTGAGTAATTATCGGAGTTTATAGGTATATCTTAATAATAATAAAAGCTATCATTTTTTACTCCCAAAACACAGATTGAAAAAAATTAACTCAAGATCTCTAGTTCAGATCAAAGACCCATTTTTTATGTACCAATCGACTCCACAGATGCAGCCCGCGTCAGTAGTCTACTCGTCAGCTTCTCCGTCTACACCAACACCCGTCGGTTCCTTTCCTTCAAGTCTACTCCTGGCGCCCTCGAGTGTGTGGATGGCATCAGATCCATCTCCATGATGTGGGTCGTCGTAGGACACACCTACTCTATGACCATGCTTGGCTTCCTCCACAATGTTGAAGATACTATGGAAGTAAGTAACTGTGCTTGTTCTCATTAACATTTATACTTCCATTTTATTTGGTTTCTCATAAGATCCACAAACTATGTTTTTTTCATTTCTTAATGCGATTAAAATTACTTGACTTGCTTTCGTATCCTTAATTAATAGCCAATTATTTTCTTTTACAGTGGATTTCTAGTTTCCAAGCTACGTGGATTAACTCGGCTCCGATCACAGTCGATACCTTTTTCATGCTCAGTGGTATACTCGCAGTGTATACCGTTATTGGAAAGATCACGAGAAGTAAGTGTATTCTTTTGGTTTAATGAATCTTTAGAATTCCGATCGTTTGAATGCAATATAAGTGTAATTTTGGTACATAGTACATCAAAACACTAATGATCAATGCTGCTATCAGATAGGATATAGGATTAGAAATTAATCATAGTTTCAAGGTGTCAGATTTTATTAAATTAACGAACTACGTATTAGATAGATAGACTAGCTTGCTATTTATAAATGTAAGCCAAATGATGTGTTACTACCTCTGTTCATTTGACTTATGACTAAATAGCAAGTTCAACCTGATATGGGAATTGACAGACGATAAGTTGGCTTATGTTACTCGGAAAAACGATTAAAATCAGGACTCTTGGTAATATTTCTGTGCTTATTATATCCCGACCATTAGATATGAAAGCCCGATACTGATTAACTTGTTATTTTCAGTGCGTTTCATCAAGACCATCCACCTTTTCTACTTAAACCGTTTACTTCGGATGTTCCCACTTCTGGCGGCGGTGGTCCTGCTCCAGGCTTCTGTGTTTAACCGCGTCTCTGATGGGCCTTACTGGCTTAACCAGGCCCATGCTGCTGAAAACTGTAGGACATACTGGTGGGCTGCGCTACTTCATATCCAAAACTATGTGAACCCACTTAAAATTGTAAGTAGCAATGATTTTGTGCTTGAATTTACTTTTGTCAATATCATCATGTTTCTGCCCTGACCAAATTTGATTTGTAGTCTACGCACCATATTTTCTTCTTTCCCATATCTCTACATGTCAATAGTCAACTTCTTTCTATATTATCATATATTTCACAACTCATCCATTGGTCCTTTGGTTTCTTTTTCAATACAATCACGTTCCTAATCTAGCAATTATTTTATTTCAGTGTCTCGCCCAAACCTGGTATTTGTCAGTGGACATGCAGCTGTACATCATTTGTCCCATAGTCCTGGTTTTCATGTTCGGACGCGAGAGGATCGCGTGGTGCATCCTCACTGCAATCGTGCTGCTCTCTCTCGTATCTTCTTCACTGTACAGCTACCTGAATGACTATTCTGCTGCGCTTGCTAATCCAGCGTAAGTATTTTAAAAATGATGTCGATAGTTTTATATCTTACCGTGGTGGCATCTTGGATTTTGACGTATTTCCGCAAAGTCATCATCATTATTATTTCACGCAAAACAAACGTGTAATCTTACGTACACGCTAATTGGGTTTATGATAGTATTATTTTCGATGCTACTCTCCTTAATTGTGTCGTCATAATCTGTTCGATACCTGATCGTAATTAAAGATTTCTTTTTCAGACGCATTGCACAGTTCCAGAATTATGTCCAATATTATTACCTCAACACTTTGGCCCGTGCACCTCCTTTCTTTGTCGGCATGATTTACGGCTACTTACTCTTCTTGTGCAAGGATAAGAAGATAAGAATATCAAAGGTTAGTTTCGTTTTTATTTATGGAAACCTTGGATTTGGCATTACTTTTTAATCTCTCCAATAAACTATTGTAGTACAACAAGGTTATTTAAATGAGGTTATCATGAAATACAATAAAAAATTAATTAGTTGTTTCAATAATAATAATTAATATTTTGTGTTGGAAATTAAAGGCAAGGAATAATATAATAAAAGCCTAATTAAAAGTAATATATTATAATAAGTTTTAGAAGGTGAATATGTAGCAGTGTGAACATTTTAGCAATTATTATTCCTATATTTCATACTCTGCATCAACTTAACTAACATTATCAAAATATTTCAGATTAACGTGACCATTCTGTGGTTCCTGTCTCTCGCGATGATGGCGTTCTGTATCTTCTCGATCTACCCTGTGATGCAGACGAACCACACAGCCCAGGCGTTCGACAACTTCCTCAATGCCTACATGCGCGCTATCTGGGCGGTTGGCTTGGGATGGCTCATCTTTGCCTGTGTTCATGGCTATGGAGGTAAGGAGAGTTTATTTATTTTTTCCACTACTTCGCACGTTTTGGAAAATTCCATTAAATATTCGCTGATTTCGAGGTCATTATGTTGGTTATCATAACAATTTTAAGTTTAGCATTTCGAATGTCAAAGTTAAGAAAGGAGCAACAACTAATAAGTCGTATTTTTATTAACATTACCAAGAAAATCCACGTGGTAGTAGTAAATTACATGAGCAAATAAGGCGTAATACAAAGAGGCTATAAATAAATTATTTCTTCATTATCTACAACCATTATTCCTATGTTCCTTAATGGGAAAGGCGGATTACGAGAGTCCATTAAGTGGGGCTAATATTCCTAGCTCACAATGTAAATGGGTTTAGTTAAGTTTATTCTTTGTATTGTGCTTCACGAATAAAAACAAACAAGTGAGAAACAATAATGCTAAGATAATTCGGGTTACTTTCAGAATTTTAATTCCTTTATTAAAACGAATCGTCGCTGTACAAGTTTTCTTTTATTAAAAAATATGTTCTTTTCTCAGGTCCTATTAACTGGTTCCTTTCCCTACAAATCTGGAAGTTACCGGCTCGCCTCTCGTACGCCGTGTACTTAATACACTTGCCCATCATCTACATCTCCACTGGCACTTGGGTGAAGACTTATTACTTCACTGATGGAAACAATGTGAGTATTTACGTTTATTTTAATCTACAATTTTCAACTGCAATCAATAAATTCTATGATTTTTTTCTTATTAGTCATTAACTGTGACCATTCTTTTGTATCCCGACTGAAAGAACCAGAGCAAAATCTAAAGATTCCTTTCACATAATTTTAGTATTTAATAACTTTATATTAATAATAACCGTGTTTATTATTGTTCACAGATATACAGATTCATGGGTGACCTCTCGCTTTCGTTCATATTTGCATTCATTCTCTGCATCACGATCGATGCGCCTTGCTCGACACTACAGAAGTTATTAATGAATGGTAAGATTTACTTTCATATCTTTATCACTGTACTAGACATTATTCGCCCTAACTACTCATATGTAGAGTCGTCAAACACTTTTGAGCACAATTCTACATCGATTACATCAATAACGTTGAAATTATATAATTGTCATATAGACAAATAGACCTTGTCGTTTTATCAATATAGGCAAAACAAAAGCTAAAATAATGTTTTTTACAGGTGGTGGCAAGAAGAGACCAGAGAAACCCGTGGTCGTGGAAGAATCTCCTGAAGTAATTAGTGCAGTAAACGACAGATTCGTCAAAACTACGTTATAGAAGAGCCAAGGAGAAAAGACTAACTGACTGAATGACATAAATTATTTAAAAAAAGTGCTGCCTCCACTTGGCATGACATAAAGAAGACGATATTGACATATAGTTTAGTAGAACTGTACTGATATCTATAGGATGATTTAGAATATAGTTCCTAGGGGGTGTTGGTACTAAAGTGCCAAAGAATGTAGATTATCAAAATTCTCTGCACTTTTAAAACAGCCCAGGATATTCCTGACTGAAAAATAAGATCGAGTTAGAGACGTTAATATTGTGTGTAAAACTTGGAGAATTCTCTCAGAAATCTGTATAAAAGTAGTTAATAATAATTCATAATAGTTAAATGTAAGGATTAATTTATTACTGTTAAGAGCTTTATTAGATCTTTAACTAGTTTTAAGTAGGGATTAATAACATTATTGAAATAAAGTAAGAATAATAATTATCAATGTTTTTCATTTCCTGTTTACTTCATATATGTCCATTGTAGGATTACCGCTAGGTGCTTATTTAAAGAATAGCCAAGTATAAATTACTTCAAGTTAACAGAATGGTAGTCATGTATCCCTTAAAGATGCGTCTTACCTTCTCAAATCACTTTAAAAGTTGTCTTTGGTTGATTAATTACTGAACCATGTAGTTTTACATAGCAACTCGTCAATTAGTTTTCCCACCCATTATTTGCTCATGTCGTGCCACATCCACAATTTTTTGAAAAGAAATGATGGGGCTTACCGAAGAAGACAGCGGTATTGCGTTGTAACGCACAAGTGACGTACTCAACTCATGCGTTGACTGAGACTCGAGCGCAGTAAAGTTTGCAGAGCGACGCAGTCGCATAGCTACTACTTAGTTAAATTTTATCCATACGAATCATCATCTCATCTACCTTGCCTGTTCCCAACTTTTTTGCTGTCAACTTCCAGTCTAACCGGATGCAGCTGAATTCCAGTATTTTCATATGGCGCGGCTGCCTATCTAATCTCCACAATCCAGTTACTGGGTAATACTACAGGGCTTCCAACGACCTGTAACGACTCAACACATTTATGCGAAATCAATTCTTTCTGTTCTTCTATTTCTACTATCTAAATCACTGAAACAATCGGTATGAAAAATAGGTAGGTATCCTGGGACCTGGAGAAGGAAATAATATCCTTGACATCGTCTGGGATATTTGTAGGTACTATATATTAGGAAATCCAAAAAACACCCTGATGGTGTTGCGGTCCGCGGCTATTCATAAATAAATTTATCCCAAGACGAAGAAAAGTTTTCATACGTACCTCCTCATCATCATCAGCCCACTGCTGGGACACAGGCCTCCTCTCGGTGAGAGGGATTGGGCCGTAATCCACCACGCGGGCCCAGTGCGGGTTGGTAGATGTCACATGTCTTCGAATTTTTGGTTGTAGGATATGCCCGTTTCCTCACGATGTTTTCCTTCACCGTTTTGGAGCAGTGGTGATGAAATGATTTACACAAAGTAATGCGCCTGGCTGGGTTCGAACTCACGACCTACAACTCGTAAGTCGCGGCCGTTGCCACTTGGCCACCACTGCTCTCTACCGTAACGTACCTCCTAAAGACCACCAAATGCTCTGACAGAAATAGTACCAATAAGTGCGAGAATGCAGCATTATTTTCAATTAACTAATGGCTTACGTTCGTTGAAGTTAGCTTTGAATTCAGCTCTTCATAACTTACTTCGGTATTTGCAAGGAACGCTTTCGCAGCTAAGTTTCCAATTTGTGAAATTGGAATCGACTACTTGAATATTCTAATGTTGATCTACTATCAAATGAAGTAAACATTAATTTGTTAGGAGAGAATATATTTTATTGCACATATATGGTTACTAGAGAAGCACATTAAGTCATGAGGGTGTAGTAAAATGATGAAAATTATCATTCTGCTGTCGATCTGCTTGTTTTCAATAAAGTTCTTAACCACGGCTTAAGCTTGTTATATAATATAGCCGCATTAGGAGACAGAGTTCGCCGTGCTTGGGATTCACCTCATTTCGCGAGCCCAGTCTCCTGTACCTCGCACTTCCTCCGCGCTCACGCTCTCTTGGACGCTAAACCTGACTGTGATGTGTTCACGGACGAATGTAAGACGAGAATGACTGTAAATCTGGAGTTCTGTGGGATGAGTGTTTCATTTGTCTAATAATAAATTAAAGTGTCTTTAACTAAAGTAATAAAAATATTTTACAAAAATTAAAATGAATGAATAATTGTAATGTATGAATGTGTGTGCTGGGACGTATTGTGGTTAAGTTCAATTAATAATAATATGCGTTCATCTAACATTTGAACATGTTGAAAACAGTCATACATCCAAACGACCTTTCATGGTATCGGTCATTAGCAGTGGAGATTAAATCATCTAATAAAATGTGACGTAACCATATTTCTAATCTAAAATACAATAAACATACTACCAGCCAAACCGAATTCATATAGAACATGTAGATGACAGATACAATAAAAATATGTATGTTAACGGGACGATAACAAACATTTTGTAAATAAACCAGATTGAAGTTTCGAAATACCGTCGTTATTTATTTACACAATAAATAATTATGTCGCTGGCATTATGAAAAAAAGTTTTTGTAGGTCTATGAATGTTTTGCCAAATCTATCTATATTATATAAAAATGAATCGCCGAAATGTATGTACGCGCATAACTTCCGAACGACTGCACCAAATTGGATGATTCTTTTTTTATGTGTTCCTTATTGTCAGGAAAAGGTTTTTATATATAAGAAAATTTATAATAAAAAATAAAAAAAAATAAAAAAATTGTGAAGTTATTGATAAATCCAACTGATTTGATTTTACCGAAAGGGTTATATTTCCTCAGTCGCGACTGGAGAAATAAAATATGCCGGTACGAAGTTCGCCGGGTCAGCTAGTTTAATAATAAAAGTACGTCTTGTACTTTCATCATTCAATTTGGCTAAAAATTCTTAAATAAAATATAATGGTTTGTATTTTATTTGTCAAGAAGTAGTGCATCTTGAATTCCTGATGGGTTGAAAAAAGGAAGGACCGTGCGAAGAATTCGTTATTATTATTAAAAAAAAAACTTGCAATGTACATAATACGAGATGTATGTTTGTACGGGTGGACTCTTGCAACTCAATTTTAAAGCAGATATCTTTAACCGATTGAGCTTAAATTTTGCATTATCGCGTGACAATGCAATATTATTTATTACTTATTTGACACGGAGCTGATCTGATGCTGGAGCTGGAAAGTGGCTACAGGAACTCTGTAATAAAACGACACAACCCTATCGAGTTTCCACGTAGAGGCGATCGGCGACAGCGATCTCTCGCGTCCGGCCATGGTCCAGGCCATGGTACGGAGCGATAGTGCATGGGTAGCCGTCAGGTCCTTCAGCGAAACAGTAATGCTCGCGAAGAGGGAGGCGGCGCACGTGAGGGAGAGGCAGTATATGCGCCCTCACGGCCCTAACCGCCGCAGCAGACGCCCTGGGCGTCGGGAATCCCAGGCTGATTTCCGGCCACCGTATGTGTGAGTTTGCGGACGGCGAGTAAAAGGTAGCTCGCTGTCCGGTAAGGACCAAGCCCAAGTCGACGGCGCGTTGTTTTCCACGCGTGCCTCAAAGAGATGTCAGCACCAACCGATGGGCCCGCAAGGGCCGATGCCTGCCAGGGGTGCGGGTCTGGTCGAAAGAGATACTGCAGCCCCTGGCATACAGGCTACTGAGGGAACACGGGTGGGTTTTAGTCAGTAAAAGTCTGACACGCCCTCCTGCTCCACCCAGAGCGCGAGAAGTAATTTGATGATTTCCCACCCAAATAAAAAAAAAACAAAAACCCTATAGAGTTTGGGCTCGTTTGATTCGTATTGACGAGTACTTTGATCCTATATAGTAACCAGGGTCACATGCTGGAGCTGGAAGGTGGCCATAGGAACTCCGCAATGACAAGACACAACCCCATCGCTGCTACGAACTACGCAAAGGTAAATCCTGCATAATAAATACTAAAAAAGTAAAAATCAAATTGAAAGAAAAAAAAAACTTTTTAAAAACAATATTTTATTTATTGCCCTAAAAAGATGAAAATAAATATTAAATTAAATCAAACCAATCAATTTAGTACATGTATTACAGAATTTATTAAATGATATAAAAGCTTATCGCGAGATTTGCATATTTCATAGGAAACATTTTCTTTCAAAGAATTACGTATAATACTCGTAAGTATGTCAAACAAGACTAGTTAGTACACAGGTAAAGCTCGCGACAAGCTTTATATAATTTAATAAATTGTGTAATTCATGTACTAAGTTGATTAGTTTGATTTAATTTAAAGATTATTTTCAACTTTTTAGGGTAATTAAATAAAAGCTTGTTTTTAAGTTTTTTTTATTTTTTTATTCAATTTAAACACTGATTATGTTTATAAAAGCTCTCACTGATATCTTCTAAACGCCTGCGAAACAACTTCAGCAGAAATTGATAAAACAGGTTACTGTGACGGTAGCACAGAGCAAATATTTAAGCAAATGCAATCTGCGGCAGATAGTCACCTAAAAATAGCCTATCTATTACTCATAATACAAAAGTGTGCATGTCCGTATTTATAAATTGAATAAAGAGAATCAAATGAGGATCGAGTCAAAAGCCAGCTAAGTAGATCCTTCATCAGACGTTTCATTTCCTTGAACCCTCTTTCCTTGGTCACTTACAACGATTTGACTTGAGTCAGCTTTTCTTTGAAGGTAAAGGCAATGACGCGAAAAATTGGCGCCATTTGCTGTTGAGAGGTAACCCTTTTCTAAGTTATTTATTAAAATGAATCAGGAGATACTTTCAATTGTGGCACGTGACAGTTCCTCTCTTTGATAGCTATACAGGATAAAATTTAACCCAGTGCGCACACTGTAACCATGAATTCAGTAGGTATAATTATTCTAGACCCGTAGACATTTTTCTTCGGTTATACAAAAAGCTCTTTTACGTTTCATAGAAAAGTGCAGTACCTACGCTGTCAAAGTGTGTACCTACGACAAATTTCAACGATATGGCCTTTTTTTTTTAGGTGTCTAGATGATACTCATAATTATGCTGAATATGATTACAGTTTGCGCACTGGTTAAACTTATATCCAGTAATAAATACATAATTATGTGACTGCTGCAAAAAAAAAAAAAAACAATTTTTAGCCGACTTCAAAAAGAAGGATGTTATCAAATCGATATCTTCATATGTTTTTTTATGTATGTTCGGCCATATCTCCGTCGTATACAGACGGATTTGTTAAATTATTTTTTTGTACGAAAGGGGTTAATGGTCCTATTTCAATTTCGTATAGATCTGATGATGATGATAGATCTTCAAAAAATTACAGCAAA
This sequence comes from Polymixis flavicincta, assembly GCA_949987655.1. Taxonomy (NCBI): domain Eukaryota; kingdom Metazoa; phylum Arthropoda; class Insecta; order Lepidoptera; family Noctuidae; genus Polymixis; species Polymixis flavicincta. The sequence goes on along the minus strand of OX465183.1, from coordinate 3,530,645 downwards.
TCAACCGCGATTGCTGCTATCGCATAAATATGCATTGTTTTGACCACAAGGATTATGATTTTTCGAATTAGTGTGGGGTAGGTACTGTAACTAAAAAGTGAAAAATTAAAAATGTTCCAAAAAAAAAAACAACCGACTTCCGCGTTTTTTTTTTGGGAAAATGTTTTTATTATTGGCCTACTGTTGGAGAAAAGAGTAACGTACCTATATAAATCCATTGACTCCAGTCCAGTCATTGTCCTTCCATACCCATTAACACTGTAATTTGAATGATAAAAGCCAGTTATTTAATAAAAAGTAACCGGTGATTTTCTTACCGGCTTTCCTCCTTAAGTAAAAACCTTGGAACCGTGCACCTAACGTCATACAGGCAACTGAAGGAACACGGGGGCATTTTAGTCAGTAAAAGTCTGACACGCTCTCTTGCTCCACCACCCAGAGCGAGATAAATTATTTAGTGATTTACCACCCTCAAAAATAGCAACAAAAAAAATCTGCCGTTTCATAAGTGCCCATGAAGGTTTATGTGCCAGGGGTGCGGGTTGTTCGAAAAGACACCGTCGCCCCTGGCACAAAGGCTACTGAGGACACGGGTATGTTTTAGTCAGTAAAAGTCTGATACGCCCTCCTGCTCCACCCAGAGCGAGAGAAGTTATTTGATGCTTTCCCATCCGAAAAAAAAATGTTTATGTGAAATAAAATATTTTAATTTGATTTGTTATGATGGACTAGATGCGGTGACATTTTATCACCGATATTGATAATGAGAACGTCTATATATTAGACTGAAAACATTCCGCCGAAAATATTATGTCAATCCCTTTGAAAAGTGCTGTAGAAATATGAAATGCTTTGAAAACAATCGTCACTTGAGATAAAGATCTTTAACCAGGACAATGTGACGAATTTATTTAATTTTTAATCTACTAGAATATTATCAAGCATACCCATAAAACAAAACATTACATGGTACATCTCAAAATATTCCATTTGACTGTGTTAAATATTAATACCTTAATTGTATACTTACTGATAGAAACATCTGTTGCCTGTCAGTCAGAAGTCAAAACTCCCATAGATAACTACTATTCAAAAATGAAACCTATCTTACAAGTGATAGAGTCGGTATTTATTTGAATGAGGGAACATGCATTGTGATATTAATAAGTTAGCGGTACTCCTGGGCTCTCATTCCTGGTCGAGGAGTGATGTGAGGAGTCAACACCGAAAATAACGAAACATGGCAGAAAATAAGGAAAAATGTCTAAGAAAAGCCTCAGAGGGCGGCACCACTAAACGTAAATATGTTATTTTTATTTTGGTTTTACCTATCTGGTTATTTACATACTTCATTGTCAATGGAAATGTACCTACTCGTAAATTACCATGTCATTCTTTTCATTGAGTGGATTATCCTAGATTAAATGTTTACCACAAGAGTTGTGAAAACTGCCACTTCAAAAATATTGAAAAAAAAATGTAGCCATATACCTAAAAACTAAAGAATAAGGAGAAATAATAAAAAAAAAAACATTGTTCAAATATAAATCAAATCAACATAACCTCCACAGGGTGCGTGCATTGTCGTATTTCAAATTATCAGTCTTTTTTTTTTTCTAAAGAAACCAATAACGGCCATCAACATTATCCTTTCTATTATGATATATTTTTGAACCCAATTCAATACAAAACTTTATTAAAATTTCCATGCCCAACCAACCAGACAGAGTAAGCCCAAGGAATCGATTACGAAGTACCGAAGCAAACAGTGAAAACGATTAGGTACATAGTATCGTCCTATTCAAATAATGGAACCACATCAAATATACCAACGGGATACAAAAGTATGGTAAACCTTATGAAACGTGATTAGAATATCATGTGCTTACAATCCATTATATTTCTGTATAAGCGTTGTTGTGTACCTACTTTTTGTAGTATTCATGTTTCTTTTATGTATTGACCGAGAGTAACAAATATTGTGTTTCTGTGGGTTTGTCTTCTCTTTTTAAATCGTTGTAGGTAGAGAAAAAGATTTAATTGGATTTTTGTAAACAAGGTTAGTTTTAGAACCTACAAGCTCATTTAAATTTATATGTATAAGAAAGAGATAAGTTTGTTTGTAAGAGATAATCTTAGGAAGTCAATTTGATCCCAAAAAATCGTCCACGGCTAAAAAGCTAAATAATTTCCGAGTACCCTGGGGTATGTTTTATGGTACAGTTGACTTCTTTCTACGCGGACAAAGCTCGAACAGAAGCTAGTTTAGTATAAAAGCAATTTGCGATCATGTTAACCTCTAAAGCGTAAACAGAAAAAGAATCATCTTCAATGATTTTAAAATATTTAAATTTACATATTTTTGTAAAGATATTCGAATCAATAAAGGTAGAACAGCTTGGGTTATTCCAGTAAAAATTTGAAGGAAAAGTAATATTGCTACAAGCCTTCAAAATGAAATACAGGGTTTTATTGGTATAAAACTCAGCAAAGCTTACTTATCAAGTTCAATACGTGACTAGTGCACGATACTGAGTAATTTAGAACTGATTGGTTCAGTTTTCCGCTCGCTTCCAATCACTTACGGGAGTTGTTGTGTTTAAATTAAAACCGTAAGCCATTAATTTACCTTTTCGAAATCAAGTAAGATTTGAAAAGATAAATGCCAGGCAAATTTAAATAGTTTTAATTGTAGAACAAGTAAGCTTTCTTCTATTATATCAACTTCACATGGCTGTGATGTGCCGCTGATGCGGGAAGCACGGAACCGGTCGAAGTGGAGGAGCTTGGGAGATCTACGTCCAGCAGTGGACGTCTTTCGGCTGAAACGATGATGATGATGATGATGATGATGATGATACGGCTGTTTATTGTTTAGTCCAAACTCTCAAAAAGCGTATAGTTCGTTCGTAAGTCAATGTAGTGACCAATAACTTTACTAAAATTATTGACATTTGTTGTGGCACTAAATCATTTTCTCTTTTAAACTTCCGCGTTTCTTTTTCTAAACTGCTCATGTTTTTCCCATTGAACATCGATGCTACAATAGTACATTCAACGTTTTCCTTGCAGACCACGGCTTCGGCATCCGTCACGTTCAGATGATCTGCATGTCCTTCTGCATGGTAGCGCTCCTATTGGCGCGCAGCAGCATGGGCGTTGCGATCTTGGCCATGACTGACGTCAAACACCATAATGGTTCCACTACCCAGGTAAAATTCTTGGTCATCTTTACCAGGTGACCTCTATGTCCTTCTACATGACAGTGTGACTACTGGAATACAGCAGCGTGGACGTCGTGATCCTACTCATGACAGATGTCAAACACCACAATGGTTCTAAATTCTAAAAACTTCACTTCAGGCATTCAGCCTCTATTTTAAACATATAACGTGTTTTCTCTTTGTGAATGTCTGAATTAACCATCTTATTAATTAGGAAGTTACCAACAATCGTTGTACATTATATGTAATCAATAATTAATCCTTTTATCTGTCAATGAGCGTATACGTAGATTGTTTATTTAAAATTAGTAGGTACTGCTTCAGTCAAAACTTGGTTCATAGCTTCTTAGCTATGAACTAAGTTTTAAATGAAGCAGTACCTACTAATAGTATGCTCTTGTATACAAATAACAAGTATTAAAGCTTACAGATCGATGTTTCGCTCATACTCAATATCTCTCGAAACGATACCCGAAAATAAAATAAATAGGGTTTTATTAATATTTCTACTACGCCAAAAGTCATAGAGTGTTGCACCAATCTATTTTAGGCATATTATCAACATCGCGTAACAGTGCAAACAGTACGTGACATGTTTGTAACAAATCTAAGACAACTTTATTATTAAATAAGACTGAACACATAATTGCACAAAAATGATTCAGTGCGCGATACAGTTGTCTTTACTTAAGGATTCCTATCTTACCATTGAATTATAACCTTTTCGTACAAATTTTTCCACAAGCTTGACATCATAAGTAAATTGTGGAAACATCTGTACAGTCGAATTGTCTTGAAAAGAAAAATATTTTGCTAAGGGGTAAGCGTCATATAAGTTTACGTAAAAATGGTCGTGGACACAGGTCGTTTAAAATAAACCTTAAGATCGTTCATTCCACGCGGGCTGGCAACAACGCATTTATAGTAGTTTTTCGTGATTATTTCAATAAATAAAAACAAAAGTTTTTTTTTTTTGCTATGCCAAGCATTAGATCGTTGGTATTAATAATTATTTTTGACATTTTAATAAAATATTTAATCGTACTTAGTAACGCAAATCGAAAATAATTGACGGTAGGTATGTCGATTTTATAAGTAAATACCAAAATAACTGCAAAAAAATTGCATACAAACTTGAAAACACCAACAATCTAGTGCATGGCTTAAAAAGTGTATACTTTTGTTTGTATTTAATGAAATAATCACGAAAAATGGCCATGAAAATACCGTTGCTAGACCGCGTGGGGAGAACGCTCTTAAAAGGTTTTTTTAAACACATACACGAGTTTTGTTACATTATGAAACCATTGTGAGATACTGCCTCGTCTCCTCGCGCTCGTCTGGCAAACTCGCCCGTTTTGACGTTTTTTTTTCCGTCTAGACCTTTGTCCGAAATTCCATTTGAGGATGAGGAGCTCCTATTTGTATGCATAATCTGTCTATAATGTTCATACTATTGGAACAGAGGCCTCCGAGAGAGAGACCCTTAATGGAACCTATTAAATCTCTATATTGACAATAAGATAGTTGAAACCTGAACGGTCAAAATAGTATTGAAAGAAAGAAAATATATTTGCACAAAATATATATCCATATCATGGATATTAAAACCATCTCAAACTATCCATTCAACTTATCATACATTTGTGCCATCCAGTTATTCCATATTTATTTATCTTAAGAAACTTTCTTCCAGGTACCTATACGAATGGGACAAAAAGATCCAAGGTCTAATACTGTCTTCATTCTTCTGGGGTTACATGTGCATGCAAATTCCCGCTGGTGTGCTCGCCAAGAGATTCGGAGGAAAACCCATCTTATTGGTAGCCTTGCTGGCAAATGGGTGTTTAACTGGTCTCTTTCCAATGTTAGCGAGTTTGGTAAGTTTCATCATTATAGTTTTATGGACTCTGTCTGTTACTTTTGAATTATCCTTATCAAAGAAGCTAAAATACTACGTTGAAGACGGAAGAGGGAAGTTTGGCGTTAATTCCTTCTGAATATGTGGCTTCCCTGGTACCTCATTAACAGCATAACTATGTGAAAGTCTATTTACTGCTCCCAAATTACAATGTTCTTTTTTATTCTTTTTATTTTTACAATGCTGACATATTCTCGTCATTTTTTGACAGTATACATCAATTTTAATATCGACTATTTTCTAGGGATTGTCATGGAAATCATGTCACTTTGTCTAAATACTTGAAATAGGTTCATTTTATTTATGTTGATTATTTTACATGTTGTGAATTAGAGAACGTTGTAGGCCGTACAGACTGTAGATATGTAGACGATTGTTATTCTGTATTATCATTCCTCTAAGTACCTGGTACTTATTGACAAGCCTGCACTGTCCTCCCATACCTATTATCACTGTAATTTGAAAACATTGTTATAGCTAATGATTTTTAAAAGAGTAACCGTGGTGTTTCTTGCCGGCTCTTCTCCATAGGAAGCGACTGGAACCGTGCACCTAGCTTCTGACGTTTCATAAGTGCCCATGCAGGTTTATATGAAATAAAAATGTCTTGTTGATTGATTTGATTGATTGTCTTCAATTCTTATGATCTTGAAATAAACTCTGTTCAGTAAAATTATGCTCTGTCTAGCAGGCATTGATCATCAATACATATTTTAAGCACCTATTAACATTTATCACTGGACCTTCTGAAACACAAATTGATAGCATTTATCTGTGCATGCAATATGTTTGAAATGTCAAAATAACAGCTTTTTACTAAATGTATAATGATGAAAGTTTATACGGAACCAGCATCAAAAAAATTCTTTTGTTTATGTCTGTTTGTTTGTTACCACTAATCTTCGAAACCGCTGAATCGATTTTGATGGGACTTACACGTACAGAAAGCCAATGTTATCAAGAGTAACTTACTTTATTTTTATGTTGAAAAATAAAAATAAATAATTAGTAAAGAGACACATTATTGTCTACCCGAAATCCACGCGAAAGAAGTCACATTTCATTTATTTTTTTAATTATGATTAGGTGTCAGGTCTGTTAATCAAGAAGTTAAGGTTTGAATCTTGATTCCCATGAAAACTATCTACTAATAACACATAACACCACATCACGCATTGTTTCCCCGAAGTATTGGGCAGAAGTGGACCCGCAATAATCAAGCAAAATAGCACCCTGTCCTAATATTAGAATTAATTTCACATTTCTAGCAAACAGTGGCCCTCGTCTTGACAGACTAGGTCACTGGGATGATACATCTCTCACAACTTAGATTAACGGTCTGCAATCCCTTCGTTATTCAATTAGAGCAACTTGCCAGATCCCGTCCTTAACTTGGAAACTATTTGGAATTAACGTAGTAGTGATATCTTATGACTAGATTTTAGAACGATGTTATGTATTCTTACACAAGTCCTAAGTTGACTGAACGGACCTTATAACCTAATTATTTTTAGTAATCTTGCATTTGCTCAGAATCTATATCTGCTAACGAAACTTACTGACAGTTATTTCCATCATCATTTCAGCCGAAAGACGTCCACTGCTGGACATAGGCCTCCCCCAGGCTCCTCCACTTCGACCGGTCTTGTGGTTCCCACATCCAGCGGATATCCGCGGCCTTCACAAGTTCATCGGTCCACCTTGTGGGAGGCCTTCCCACTCTACGTCTTCCGGTACGCGGTCGCCAGTCCAGAACATTTCGGCCCCATCTGCCATCTGTTCTGCGAGCATTGTGCCCTGCCCACTGCTACTTAACTTTGGCAATTCTTCGGGCTATGTCGGTTGCCTTGCCTTCTCCTGCGGATCTCTTCATTTCTGATTCGATCGGGTTTTTCCAACGTAGCGTAAATTGCAAGTATTGATAGCAGGAAGCTAAAGTAGCCTTATAATAGTTTTGCTTATTACTTAAATTTAAATGTGACTATTTTAGGGTGGCTGGCCGTTGGTGTGCGTAACTCGAGTGATGATGGGCCTCACTCAAGCGTGTCTGTTCCCAGCTAGTCATACGCTCCTCGGTAGGTGGTTGCCAACCAGTGAGAGGACCACCTATACTGGTATCGTTTATTCAGGTAAAACTTACAACGACTCAAAAAATTACAAAATTTTGATAAAACTCATCAATGTTTCTAAATAGTTGGATTCATAAATTAATAACAACACTTTTATTAAACTGAGATTTTAAAAATTTGATGCTAGTGTCTTTGACGTTGGATGACCAGGGATAAAATACTATGAAGTGGAGTGTTTTTTTTAGTTTCCTAAAAACATTACATACTTAGAGGTGTAATATTATAAAGGCAAACAGTACTTGCCAAACTGCCAAGCAGTTTGTCGGTAATAACAAACTAACTTGTAACTTAATAATAGCTTAAGTGTACGTTAACGTGATTTTAATTGAATAGTAATACATAATGCATGTTTAGCAACACCATACTTGTACACCATCCTTAGTAAAGCAATACGGGATAGAGACTTACCATTCAAGATATAGGACCTAATGTTACTTTTCAAAACCCTATTACTAGTAGCATTACATCTTTTTCTTAAAAATAAACAGGTCAATAATAAGATCATGTATGTGCCTTATCTATATGCAGACTAATAGAAACATATCTCTTTCCCCAGGATCACAAGTAGGCACAATAATAGCGATGCCACTATCGGGACTGTTAGCCGAAACAGCTTTAGGCTGGAAGATGATATTCTACGTGACCTCTGCCATCATGTTCCTGACCGCAGCCTTATGGTACTGGTTCTCTGCGAGCACTCCCGGAGAACACTCCATGATGACTGAAGAAGAGAAGACTTATATAGAAATGGGACTTGATACCAGTACTGAGACTAGGGTAAGGATTTTTTAAATAATTTCTAAAAGCCATCTACAGATATAATAACATTTGAAGATGGTCACGATTCATCGTATAATAGTTTATAGCCATAAGAATGTTCATGACAAGTATATTAAAGACGGTATAAATTGGAGTAAAGTAAACAAAGACAGTCGTAGAAAACGATGTAACAGACATATATTCGTAAATCGCTTAACTAGGTAAATTATATCAGTGATCAGAAAGTGAGTCTCTTCAGTATAAATGTTTTAAAATATGACGTGACTGCATTCTATTTCCTCATAAAATTGATGCTTCCGACTTTTAATATAGAATTGTGGTTTCTATTTCAGCGAAACCAACCAACACCTTGGCGTGAAATATTCCGTACTCCAGCTCTATGGGCCATCGTGTCGTCACATATTGGGGGCAGCGTCATCTTTATTTTATTCTTCGTAGATCTTCCTACATATTTGGAAAGAGGCATGAATATTTCACTGACAAATGTAAGTACCTGCTTGTAAGTAAGTAAAAGTAAAAGTTTCTTTCAGTATTTTTACTTCATTCGTGCCTTTTATGTAGTACAGCTTTTGCCTATGATTAATTTACACGTTTTCTTGGAATTTTATTGCGTTTTGTTGTTTGATGTGTAAATAAGTAATATGATTACATAATATTTGCTTCATTCCAGAGTGCTACATTATCAGCATTACCCTTCGTGGGCATGTGGGTGGGTTCCATCGGATCGGCTACGATTAGTCAGAAGATATACAACAGTGGCTGGCTAAATTTAGGGACTTGTAGGAAAATATTCAACTCATTTGGTAAATATTCATAATTCGATCTTAACTTATGTTATTTGTTCTTACTCTGTTTAACCTCCTTCAAGTTGCAAATTCCTTTTTTATACGCAAATTTCAAAACCAAAATATTGTATTTCACATAAACTTACATGGCTTTTAAAACGTCAAAAGCAAGGTTCATGGTTGCAATTCGTCGTTTGTGTTCTGTAGAAGCTGATAATACTTTTCTCCACTTAACCGATTTTGTTCTATTTTCCAGCCTTGTTCGGAGGAGGTCTCGGCATCATATCACTGGCATTTCTGGGTCCCGATCACAAGAACATTGTTGTTGCCATTCTAGTTTTGGTGTTCTTCCTGTTTGGTTTTACTTCTGCTGGATTTATGGTGAGGAATCTATTCAATATCTGTATTAATTCGATACATTTTTATTTAAAATTGTAAACTACTAAAAAATCTATATAAATAAAAAGAGAACTCCTGACTGACTGATTGACTGACTCTTCAACGCCCAGCCCAAACCCTTGGACCTATAAAGCTGAAATTTTGCACAGAGGTTCTCTTTATAGTGTAGACAAGGAACAAGGAAGGATTTTTTGAAATTCAACCCCTAAGGGATATAGGGGATGAAAGTTCCGCGCGGGCGAAGCCGCTGGCAAAGGCAGATAAATATTTTGCTTGATCTTGAAATATTATTTACAAAATGCGATCACCAACATATCTGATGATGCTGAATACTATTTGTAAATAATATTTACAATTCTATTGACATTCATTAGTCAATTTTTTTTAGATTTATTTTCTTTTTCAGGTGAACCACTTGGATCTGTCACCACAGTTTGCAGGCGTGCTACTATCATTAACCAATTTTGCTGGAGGTATTGGCAGCATCATAACTCCAGTCATCACCAGTTTTATTCTACGGAATGATCCGGTTAGTAACCGTTTTTATAATCGATCCATTTTTCCACTAACGGTTGTTTTTCTTTCTGATTTGCATGCCTTAATTCTGCCACAGAATATAGTAAACTGCACATTCACTTAACATCTAGCAATGTACTTATATGTGTTGTTTTCAACACTAAAGATTTTATTTTACTACATTTAACCATTTAATTCTTAATTGTAAGTTTTGTATTATGTTTTAAATTAAATACTAAGCAAACATCAATCAATAAAATCTCATCGTCTATATTTTTTTTTGTTATTTTCAGTCGGACATTAGTCGCTGGCGGATAGTTTTCATTCTTTTTGCCTCCATAGGCATTGGTTCTAATCTCATCTACGTCATATTTGGTAGTTCAGACCGACAACCTTGGGACAGTCCTGACCATAATGATAGGAGGAAAGCTGATCCAGGTAATTTCATCAAGTGATTGTTAAAATTCTCCAGCACCAAAACGTAAGCTGGAAAAAAATAAAACAATTGATTTTAAATAAATTGTTTATTTTACAGAGGAAATGACACCAGTCTTGGACAGAAAGAGCGAGAAAGAATTAGAAGCAAACAAACAGTAAAATTTCAAGAAATATTGAATGTGAATATGACAGCAGCGTGTTACTGCGTGTTATTATTATATTCCGTCGATGACTGAGAATTTTAATGGACTGTATAGAACAAAATAAATGTTGGGAGTATGACTCGTTCAAAAAACTTGAAATCATTTAGAAGACTGAGCCAAAACGGCAAAGATTAAGAAGGACTTATGTTCAATGATGATCAATGTAAGAGTGTTTCTAAAGCGGAGTATATTATCATGTATTGACTTAAAAACTAGTCTTATTATAGTAGGTATTGAAAATAATAAAAGACATCTCCTGCCGCATTATTAGACTTCCAGTGAAAATAATTATGATTAAAGTCCGTAATTATAAAGTTTTATACAAACGAACAATGTAGTGGCATTAGAGTTGAAACTTTAAAAATTGTGATAATTTATGATGATGTAGATTTTTTTACTTTAAATTAAAAAAGAAACCTTGGTGGTGTTAAAGTAAAAAGTGCAGTTGCACATGAAATTAAAAGTAAAAGCGTGGCCAGCCGCGAAGAGAATGATAGTGTTAATGCATAGAAATGTGGCCACAAAGAGGGTACATATTTACATAATTGAGATGAGAGCACTTGGAGAGTACGTGGAAATTGTTATAGCAGACAGAAGGAAAAAGTTTCGTATAGTTTGCAGTAAAATTGTAATGTTTAAAAGTATGTGTTATAATGTGATTTACAATGTTTCAAAAGAAAACTAGTCAACTTATTCTGCCTTGGATTAGAAAAGTTGGCATGCTGTATTATTAAAACAAACAAAATATTTTTTTTTTGCAAGAAAAATCGAATATTCTGTTTCAAATCCGTGACAAATTAAAGCTTGGCATTCAGAAGTTATTCCCATAGCTGGTTGGGTCGGTAAATTTGTATTAAATTTGTTTGTTTTATAAAAATGGACTGCTATGTTTGGTTTAGTATTTTTATTTTTGTATGTAAAAATATATTAGAAATAAATAAATTGTAAGAAAATGATCAAGGTACTAGGTATAGTGCAGGAATCAATTCTGTTATTAAAAAAATATGCATAGCATAAACAGTTTTATTTTCCGTGTTTAAGTCGTGTAAGTGTGTTTGTTCAATGTAGGTACATACCTAATGTTACGGGAATTCCGTGTTTTTTATTTATGTGTGGTTGTGCGTGTGTACTACTAGTGTGTAAAAATTATAAATTAACCGCCGAAAAAATTGAAAAGTAAAAAATAATAAACCAGCTTTGTTTATCCTTATTAACTAAGTTTGGAAGGCGGTGACATAAAATTCAAATATACATATCCAAAGTCACCGACTTCCGAGTCCTTTAAGTTTTTTCGGTGGTTAATTTTTTTTTTGTTAAAAAGTTTTTTTCGTGGTAACGGTCAAACTTAGGTAAATGACCACAAGTTCAACGCGTTGCCAACTAGCTTCATGTTGTGAACTCTTAGATTAATGGATTGCTTATCAGGCGCGCTAGAATTGATACATTTTTTTAAATAAATAGATTAATATTTTTATGCCAATTATTCGTGTCTACTTGAAGGCTTGCACTATCTAAAACGATAATTCCACGATAGTTTCAAGAATTTAGATTTTGGAAATTACAATTTATAATGATTATGTAACATTTACTGAACCTCCTATTTCGAGTTGGCGCAAGTTTTCAATTTCACCTGTATAATAACTTTTGTAAGGCCCGTTTTCCAATGCGCTACTCAAAAGAAACTAGTTACAAACTCAAATCACCAATTACTAGTCAGAATGCGACGGCACTAGTGATTCAATAGCGGTCCGCACACGACGCGATTTACTAACGCGTTATGTAATTGTTTATATCGTGAGTGATGGACCTATGTAATGGTTATAAAAAAATTGACGTAAATAAAAATTGTTGTAGATAGTTTTACCTACACGCAAAATGAACATTTATTTATATTTCCCCACAACTATAAAAAAAAAAAAACAACAAACAGTTTATATTTTTTTTTTAAATGCGAGACAGGAGACCGTACTATGTAAAACGTGTGATATAGGTTTCATCATTTCAGCCGAAAGATGTCCACTGCTGGACATAGACCTACCCCAAAAGGGGTTTTTGCCATAATCGCCACGTTTGGCAGGCGGGTTGGCGATCGCAGTATGGTGGTAAAATACATAGAGAACGCTGCTGCCCATTCTCTAGTAAGTTCCTTAGTCGCCTTCTACGACACCCACGGGAAGAAATGGGATGGTGCTATTCTTTTTTAAGTCCGGCACCACACGGAACGATATAGGTTTAGCTTGCTTTGAAATGAAACCAGTATTCCAGGAGTGCAAGGCTTACATACTTCCTTACCTACTGAAGGGGTCTTACAGAAATGATGTTTTTTAAGAGTATGTCTTAGATAAAACACGGTCAAATTAAATTAGCTGGCAATTGGTTGGTTTTTTATATCGATACCCACGTGTTGGGTATCTGTATAAATAACGAATCATATAAAACAATAAAAATAAAACTTTCATAATTCCAACATTGTTTAAAACTATAAATCAAAATCAAAATATTTTTATTTCACATAAACCTGCATGGGAACTTATGAAACGTCAGAAGCTAGGTACACAGTTCCAAATTGTTGTTTTGCAATGGAAAAGAGCCGGAAAGAAACTCCACGGTTACTCTTTTAAAAATAATTGGCTTTAACAATATTTTCAAATACTGTTTATTAGAAATGACTTGCTAGTTTTAGTCAGTCTAAAATGACACTGACATGTTCGTTAAGACAACCAAAAGTCTGGTATGTTTTTTTTTTTTGGTGGGAAATCGTCAAATAACTTCTCCCGCTCTGGGTGGAGCAGGAGGGCGTGTCAGACTTTTACTGACTAAAACCCACCCGTGTTCCCTCAGCAGCCCGTATGCCAGGGGCTGTGGTATATCTTTCGAACAAACCCGCACCCCTGGTTGTTACCTCATATCAATTTTCCACTGCTAAACATTGGCAATATGCTAACACGTTCAATATTTTAGTATCCTAGAGTCAAAAGCAAAATCCACGTTTTCAAATCTAGGTTATATAAAATAACAATGGCTTTAATTATGCAACATACGCCAGCTTATACCCTCCACAAAGACAGTTTCAGTCACAAAGCGGAGTTAATATTATATTCATTTAATTTTAATAACCCTTCTAAATATAGACTTAGAAGGGTTATTATAATTAAATGAGTACTCGAACTCCTTTGTAATTTACACGACCTTACTATTAAGGTTGGGTAAATTACAAAGGAGTTCGTGTAGATATACATTTCTAAGATTTTGTTTAAGTACTGTTTTCTTGGGGAACTTATTTTATCCTGTGTGGGCTCCTTATAAATTAATAAATAAAACATTTAGTTCCGGTTAAAAAATCTAAATCAAAAGTCATTTATTCAAATTAGGCAGATAATCAGCACTTTTTGAGCGTCTAAATACATAAGACAGTCCCCCAAAGACGTCCCACCCTTTTTATTATATTTTTAAAGAGTAACCGTGGAGTTTCTTGCCGGCACTTCTCCAATGGAGGAAGCGACAAATTGTAACCGTGCGTCTAGCTTCTGACGTTTCATAAGTCCCCATCAGGTTTATGTGATTTTTTTTTGATTTTTATAGCTTAAACTACGTTTGTAGCACTTCAATGTACTAGCTTGTTCGTGTGCTGTCCCAAGGTACCTGCCCCTCTGCGGCCAAAAATCTTCGTCAATAATGACGGGCAGATAACGACTCGGTACTCGCACCGTGGAAGCCACTCGCCACCAAAGCTCGCCCCGGAAGCGGTACAACTCTAGTTACTGCACCCTCGGCGTGGACCTCGTATTCCGGCGCACGTAATCCACGATGTCTTACGCCTTATTGGTGTGCTTTGGCTTGGTAGCTCAAAACGTCAAGCTGTAACTTGATATTACTGTCTCACATAAAAGATACATTTCAAAAACAATTTAAATTATTATTTTAGTGGTTGCAAGTGCTACTAGCGCTACTGGCTCAACCGGTGAGCGGTGTTATGGGGTTTTCTACCAGGAATATCTCAGTCTGGAGTATGGATCTGTATTCAATTTTTTTTTTTTTTGGGAAACTTACAGCTAACATAAACAAGGTTATTAAATATATTATATATTAAACTGAAGGCCATTTACAAGCTTAAACACTTAAACAACAACAAAAACGGCCGGTAGGTACAAAATAACTACGTCTGACATAACTTAGTATCTATCTATAGTCGATTTGATGACAATAGGCTCGTGCCCCTATTATATGACTCAAACAAAACTTACGCAAAGTGTATGTATTGTAGGTTCTGCTTTATCCTTTGGGGTTACTGGTATGTGTTATTTTATTTTATTTTGTTTTGTTCGGGAAACTTACAGCTACCATTAACAATGTTATTAAACAACATGAAACTGAAGGCCATTTACAAGTTTCCACTGATAAACACTTAACTTAAACAACGAAAAAAGGTCGGTCGGTACAAAATAATTATAGTAATAGTAATAGTTATTGAATTCTTGTTTTGAAGTGAAACGTCTTTCAGCGGGTGTTTAATATCAAGCTCCAGGTGTGCTGTTGGTGGTATTGAATGAATAATAAACGATTTGATTTCGATGATAATGACTGTATTTCTTAGATAGATACAATTATTTAGACGACCGATGTGCGACGCGACCCACGGCCGCGGTGTTGAGTGTGAGAGTAGAACGGGAATAAATGATCTATTATAGCAGTGGTGTAAAGGCTGCTGGGATAGCACACAGCATGATGCACTAAATTTACAATTGCGCGCTCTGTTATTAAGTGCTTGCTCAGAAATAAATTGATCGATTCGGGAGTTAGCACGTTTGACAGAACTAACGACATACTAGCCTACTCACACCTATGTGATATATTAAATTTATACTTTTGACCATAAGAAGTTGTAGAGTAAAAAACTTTTTTCAAAAAAATAACAACCGACTTCCAAAAACAACACTACAAAGCTCAAAATAACTTTAATTTCGGAAGTCGGTGACTTTGGATATGTATTTTAATTATTTGTCACCGCCTTCCGAAATTAAAGTTATTTTGAGCTTTGTAGTGTTGTTTTTGGAAGTCGGTTGTTATTTTTTTGAAAAAAGTTTTTATTTCTCACTTTTTAGTTACCTACCCCACACTAATTCGAAATTTCATCATCCTTGGGGTCAAAACAATGCATTTATGCGATAGCAACATTCGCGGTTGATTTGCTGTAATTTTTTGAAGAGTTCCGTTGTCTGTCTCCGAAACGCATCATCAGATCTAAGTGAAATGGGACCATTTCGGAGTAAAGCCCTTTCGGACAAAAAAGAATTTTGCAAATCTGTCTATATACGACGGATTTATGCACGAACATGCATAAAAAATAAAAAAATATCAACATGTCGAATTGATAACCTCCTTCTTTTTGAAGTCGGTTAAAAAAAACTGGTTGAGGCAATGGTGGCAGAAAAAGAGACCTCTACCAGAAGAAAGCAAGGTTACACTCGACAGTAGCAGTACAAAGCAGATTTCACTTTCACCTGATTACCGTAGGCGCTAGAATTTGGCTACAGCCCGGTTCAAGCAGCTGTCAAACCATTGGGCTGCACGCGAGCACCAGGGTTAGAGATCAGCAATTTTCTACAGCATAAGATGTTATAGTGTTAAGGAATGAGTCGAAATGTCCCCCCGGGCACTGCGTGAGTCCACTTAGCATCATCTGTGATCGTCACGCTGAAGAGTTTCGTTTCAGTTTTTATTAACAATCGATTACAGTTTATGATGTGGGAAGCACAAGACTGGTCGAAGTGGAGAAGCCAGGGCCTCTGACCAGCATTGGACGTCTTTCGGCTGAAATGTTGATGATAACTTTTTATGCTGACTGAAGTTATGCTATGGTTTTTTTTTTATTTTAGCTTTGTTACCACCGTCTTGAAAATTTAACATGTCACGGAAAAAATAATACAAATTATTCCGCAGTGTTACCGTTCTTCTCTTCGTCTGTTTGACACTCTGTAATCTCTATAAAACCCGCTCATTAGAATTCATTGAACCTTCCAAAAACATTCTGATCCAACAAAGTATTTTCGCTTACGAAAGAAATGCGTCTTGCTCTACTTTCTGCGAAGTTATATTTTTTACAATGACTACATTTTCCTGAGCCCTATACAACGTCATTCCGAGGTATTTGCCATTCATCACGTCTGCAACTAAATCACTAGTTACACACAATCGTTTAAATATAATTTACTTTGACATTCTCACTTGAAGCCTTTGACTTATTCTTGTCGATGAAAATTGTATCTTAAGTCTCGGTGGATGCGGTGCAAAATTGAGTTTCATAAAGAATTCGAAACTAACTATCAAAGATAGTTGTATTTACGTACAAAATCAGCATTATTTACTCAGAGCTAACAATTCATTGTTTTAGGAGTAGTCTAGCAGATAACGAAGATAATGTGATAGATGTAAACATATTTTTTTCAAGTAACAGTCGATGTAACAGTGCGTTGTTGTAATTTGATATTATTTTGTTGTCGCACAAAATGGACGTGGAGTTCTTGAGATATCAATTTGAAGACGGGTATTACGGTGTTATTACTAAAAATGGTGAGTTTTTTAAAATAATTAAGTACATGTTACATAAGTCACCAAGATTAATTTAAAAATTATGGGATCTGGCATTGAATAAAAATAACATCACGCTTAAAATTCCCGAAGGTTTAGGCATAGGTGTACCACCCACATTTCCCTAGCCATGTTTAAGTCACACGTGGCGAGCCTATGGCCACCAAACAGGCACAAATTCAGACTCCGAGCTACTATTGAGAAATTCTTGATAAAACTTCATTCAACCAAGGAATTGAACCCAAGACCTGGTGCTAAGCAGTTACGCTAGCGACCACTAGACCAATGAGGTAGTCAATTCTAGCCATTAAATAAAATTACGAATTAAAGCAAGCAAATCTTAATGAGGTAAGATTTTGTCGAGGCCGGATGTGAAGCAGGGTTCATGATTTGAGATAAAAGCAATTAAAGTTTTTAACTCAGTTTAAATACGTTTCTGTAAATCTTTAACAATAGTTTTGATTCAGAACTTATAACACAAAAAGGTGTTGAAAATAATCGATGTTGACAGACCAGACTACTAATAATTTTAGTTACCGAACCCGACAAACCAACCAATCCACAATCAAAGTGAAGGTTTCTCTAAGAAAGGTGATAACAGTAGATCTTTTAACTCATTCACGGACACAGAGATGAAGATAACATTCTGAAAATTACATACACATTTTCATACAAACAAAACAAGTCACGGTACCTGAAATATGACTCTAGAAAAATGTCGGTGAGTGCAATACGACCATGGATCACATTTCATTATAACACGGTTATAGGCGGTTTGTCTGTTTTGACTTCGTAAAATTTACCGTCTATACCGTCGATCAACAATGTTACTATTGTTGATCGAAGGTCTACGTAGCGTCTTAGCAAACACGATTAAAAATAAACCTCTGACCAGGATGCCCGTAAAAGTGTTACTAATTAATGCCGTAACAAAATTAGATCATAATAATCTAATTTATTTCCTGTTCAAAGGGTTCAAGATCGGCGTCAGACACCTACAGATGCTGTACATGCTGGCGAGTTCCATCACCATGGGTTTCATCAGAGGCAGCATGGGAGTTGCTGTGCTGGCTTTGACAGATCAGACGAGAAGAGATGATAATTACATACAGGTAAAGAAACAGATTATCGACAATAAACAGAACAACACAATCACTATCGAGTTGATAGAGGGTTGAGAGTGGTTATATTCAAAGTTATATATATAAACACAAATCTCAAACATAACACCAACTGCTGCAGCCCCTACAATGATGCAAGAATTGCAGCAAGTGGTCGACTATGGAAGTTGTAAGAAGTTGACGTGGCAGCATTCTTTAACATAAAAAAAGAACAATATTATTATCATGACCACAAAAACTAATCAATTACGCTAAAGGCCTACAGTAAATTCAAAGACAAAAACAGAAATAGAAATGCTTCCATAAATCCGCACTCATAATATTACTGATCAATCATGATTTGTTACAGATTCATAACTGGGATGGTAAAATTCAAGGAGCAGTTCTGTCATCATTCTTCTTTGGCTACGCTGTGATGTTATTGCCTTCTGAGCTGTTCTTGAGGAAGATCGGAGGAAAAGTACTGACGACTGTCATCCTTCTCGTCAATGGGGCATTTTGTGTTGCAATGCCGACTATTATCAATAAGGTATTTAAAGATCATTTTGAGAAGAAAGATCCTACCAGCAACGTCTTCCCTTTGCTTTACTTATCCAAAGAAAAGTATTGATAGCTGATTATCAAGTCATAAACTGCTTAATTTTATGATTTATGTGGTTTTCTGTGATTTTTTTTCATCTGTTGATCCTATTCAAATGTTATTTGATGTCAAAATATTATTAAATACCTTTTCATTTATATCGTTCCTTTTAATTACCAGTGTCACTGATAATATTGTCACTAGAAACTACCCTAATAACACCACAATTTAATTTCAGGGTGGTTGGGTAGCAGCCTGCAATGCTATGCTGTTCATGGGGATGACCCACGCTTGCTTCTACAGCGTCAACCAGTCACTGTTTGAGCAATGGCTGCCACCCAATGAGAGGAAGATATTTAACCATTTAATTTACGGAGGTAATGATTATATGGCTTTCTTCCTATTATAATTTGCATGTTTAAAAAAAAACAGCTTTATGAAATTTAATATGATACATACCAGCAATATTACATTTTTACATTATTCCAGAAATTAAGGCAATATTAAAATCAGTCTATGCATTACTGTTCAGTATTCATAGCCCCGCACTTTAAGAAGACATTTCCTCTGTAATATTCTTACACTCTCCGCGACTCTAAGATTTTGCTGCCATGCATACTAATTTAATTAACACGCTTAATGCTTTTTCATCTTCATTTTAATTTCCTATGCCTTTATTATTTTATGTAATGTAAAAAAAATCTCTTTAACGTTTTATTCTCAAAAGATTTCATCGCAAGTTTAATTACCCGAGCCTTTAATCTCATTTACCTTCTTAACATAATTAATCAGAATATGAACCAAATTTACTAATTAACTATTTATTGCAAGCATTTTTATTGTACGTTTTGTGCTTATGAAGAAAATTCTTAACGCTATTTTTAGCTGCTTAATATTTCATATCATAGAGGCTTGTAGGAATTTCAAACTTCTTTGATTTCGAATTTGCACAATCAGTTCATGAGAAGTCAGCTGGATCAAATCCCAATTCCCGTGGCGAATGTTATATTCTTATGGTTCCTTTCACAAAATCATGATTTTAAAAGAGTGTCCATGGAGTTTCTTGCCCGTTCTTCTCAATAGGTACCTACGCTTTGGAATGGGCAATTAGCTTCATCTTTCTAACCCACCGACCTTGACAATTCAAAAGTGCCTGTAATTGGTATATATGAAAGAAATGCTTTGAGTTTGAGTTTGCTATTAGTAACACTGTTTCTTTTATTACTAACACAGGAATGGTCGTTTCATTTCAAAACATATCACTAAACTCTGATTTTTAATAAACTAGACAAAACGACAGCTGCAACCAAATAACTCTATGCTGTATTTTTACGATACTTACTTTATATTGATACGTTTCGAGTTAAAAACTGGAAAAACTGCCAATGTGTGAATTTATTTACTGAAAAATGTATGAATGTTTGTAGTGGTCATCAAGAACTTGCTTGTGATGTTACATTAGTAGCTGACTGATGTAAAAGATCGATCGCAACTGTCATTTTGGTCAAACACAAAACGAAACTCAGGTTTTAATAAATACATTATTCTAAACTTCGTTTCAGGTGTCCAAATAGGCATCATAGTAGCCCTACCAATATCTGGTTTGCTGTCATCAGCACCTTTGGGTTGGGAGCTGGTGTACTACTCGTTGGCAATGCTAGCACTATCTATGGCCATCATATCGGGGACTTTGACAGCCAGCTCACCAGCAGACCATCAGGCCGTTGGAGACGCTGAGAAACAGTTCATTAAGGATACACTAAGTACTTACACAAAGGTCAGTAAAACCATTAAGTTTTAGGCTACTGAAGATGAAATAAATTAATTTAAAGGAAAAATTGAAAACAAATGCCACATTTTGGGCAAAAATAGTTTCATAAGAGTCATGTTCATCAAAATTAGAATGTTCTAGTATGTGAAAATATTCAAATCTTTAAGTATAGTAGTGACTATGATTAATGAAGTTAAAACGTTTCTGTTACAGAAAGAAATAAATAGACCTTGGCGTGATATTCTTAAATCGTCTCATTTTTGGGCTGTAACCGGCGTACATGCAGCAAGCACTGCCTTGTTTATTTTCTTCATAGCATATGCGCCCGCTTATTTGATGATGTATGGAATATCTTTGGAAGATGTAAGTACCAATTTCAAATAATGAACCACGATAGACTGAATGCGAAAGGCGAATTGTGTCTTAACTTCTGAGAGGCCTATGTCCCGTAGTGGACTGTATTTATTGACTCCAGCTAAAGCACTAGGAAGTGTCGAAGGGTAGCCGTTTTTGGGGGACTGTCTTATATATTTTGACGTTCGAAAAGTGCTGATTCTCAGCCTAATTTGAATGAATGACTTTTGATTTTGATTTTAATGTTTAAATTGTAATCCTTTTACAATATTTAATTTCAGAGTGCTTGGTACTCAATGTTACCTTTCGTATCGATGGCGTCAGTATACATCGTGTTGAGCCCAATCTTCGACTGGCTTTACACAATAAGATACATCCACTACATCTTCAGTGCAAGTTTCTACAGAAAAGTTATCAATGGTGTAGGTATGTATAACTAAATTAAATTTTTATTTAATGCTTTAGACGAAAGAGCCAAAAATGATCGCGAAATTACATAACCTAATCGTTTTGTTTGCATCAGTGTCAGGTTTATGTTGATCGAAATATATTATGATTCGCAATAGTAAGAAATAAGCACGTATTATTTTACCTCTAAGTCTTCAATTTAACTTAGGATTGGCCCCATATTACATGATCGCTGGATGCCACTACTATGTCGATACTGTATCAGTAGTTCAAAAAACGTAAACGACTCAGATTAATTCTCTTTTCTCCGAAAAAACTACCTCCAACGGTTACATGTAAAACCTTTTTCAACATTAATTGAATTTCCACGAATTAATTCGCAGGTGCTTTTGGAATCGTAATGCTATTAACGATGCTTCCTAATTTTCCCCGTGAGTGGAGCAGTCAGGCGATTATCGCGTTGTCAGCAATATTGGGGATGCTGGGATTACAGTTTTGTGGATTTTTGGTAAGTTACTGACGGTTTTAGATTAAATTAATACTTGACAACAAAATATTAAGATCTATATTGAGAGTAGGTTATCCTGATTTTGGTTTGATCGTCCTATTTAAGTATCAATATTTCAAGTATTTTTTTTTAAACAATAGTCATTTATTGAAACTAGGCTGAGAGTCAGCTCTTTTTGAACGTCAATATTACATAAGACAGTCCAATTTTGGGGTTTGTTGTTTATGCTCTTGTACTCAAATTCATTGTATATTTTTAGAGCACTTACAAGGACATGTCAGAGAACTACTCCGGAACTCTGATGGTGATATCGTGCACGGTCAGCAGTATTGTTGGAGCTGCTGTGCCTTTTGTATCGGGACTCATACTTGGTAATGATATGGTAAGCTATGAAGACTATTTCTTATATACCTGTTCTGGTTACAAATTAATGGGGTCAGGGCTTCAAAAAATATTAGAAAATATTGCAGTAGAAAAACTGTTGCAGAACGCTTGGATTTGCATAACGCTGTAAATACTTTCTGGGCATTATAATTTTTATCTGAAGCACAACGAACAGTTTGCAAAAACACGTTATCGTTTTGATAGATTACTTTGACCTATTCTAGTAAGATTCTAATCCCCATTTAACTTTTTTAATACGCTTTTATTACATTTAATTGTACCTAAATGATAAAATCATTAAATTGACTTGTATTAGTATGTTACGATATAAATAGGTACCTATGCAGCTTGACCCTTCTTTTATTTGCAATTATATTTTTTTCTTAAATGTGGTGGTACGCTTTTAAGCTGTGTTTAATTTTAATTATTTTAAACCAAGCACACCACGCTTTTTGAATTAATCACTGGAAACAAAGATGACACAAGCTACTAGGTACTAACATTATAACTAATAATTATTTTACCATTTTTAGTGCATAATACAAGCGTGTTTTTTATACCACATGTTTTTATATTAGGTACATAAATGTGGTTATCGTCTTTCATATCTTTATTATGTTCTTTTACAGTACTGTGATTTGTGCATCTGTCTTTATTTCCAGTGTAACCGTGAAAGCTGGCGAGTGATAATGCTGACCCTGGCCAGCTTATACATCGTCAGCACAGTCATCTACACCACGTGTGGCAGCAACGAGAGACAGAACTGGGACCATGTCAGTAACAACCATAAGCGGCGCCTGGGACATTACAATGGTGTTAGAGGTAAGCAAGAAATACATATAACTAGATAACTATTATAATAGTTTCTTCGCTAGTAAACAACTACGTAAGTAT
This sequence comes from Polymixis flavicincta, assembly GCA_949987655.1. Lineage (NCBI taxonomy): Eukaryota > Metazoa > Arthropoda > Insecta > Lepidoptera > Noctuidae > Polymixis > Polymixis flavicincta. The sequence continues at coordinate 3,507,642 of OX465183.1, read as the reverse complement.
ACAGGACACACGAATTTACATGTAAGAATCTAAATTCTTGAATACTCAGACGAAAGTTTTAGACTACCTATCTTGAAAGTATTTTATTTCTGCTATACATTTTAAAAGAGTAACCGTGGAGTTTCTTGCCGGCTCTTCTCCATAGGAAACAACAATTTGGAACCATGCACCTAGCTTCTGACGTTTCATAAGTGCCCATGCAGGTTTATATGAAATAAAAATATTTTGATTTGATTTGATTTGAAACCGAAAAAGCCGCTGTGACTAAGATGTGCTGTGGGTCTCATAGCACAGCATCATGCTGAGTGGAAGCCTTTTGTCACAGTCACGGCGTGCAGCTGCCGACTAATATGTTTTGTATGCCTATGTATAATCTGTGTTTTTCATCGTATTGGTTTTTAGAATGTTATGTCATCTTTTATATGCACGTGTTTCTGTGACAAATAAAACTATTTTTCTTTCTTTATTTCTTCTTTCTAAGTAATAACAGCACACGGTGGCCAAGAAACCTCCGTGCCTCAAATGATAGGCACAACCAACGTCCTGCCTATCATTCAAACGTAAAGACGACGTCACCTGTTATGAATGTCAAAGGACAGTCATTACAGGTGGTAAGAACCCCGAACATCTGACAATCAACCTCACTAAGGGGTATCATGTTACCCAGTAACTGGGTCGTGAAAGTCAGATGGGCAGTCACTCCATCTAAAATACTCGTATTCAGCTGCATTCGGATAGACTGGTAGCTTACCTACCCCATCATTCTTGGAGAAAGGTTATGCAGATGATAATGGCCTTAAATTGACAAAGACGATGAGGGTTAATAACAGTGACATAAAATTGAGTAGGATTCGGGTGTAAATCACTCAACAGTACTGAAAAGAATTGATAAAAGCATTGGCCATAAAATAGTATGAGAGCCATAATTTGGCATTAGGTTTTAGTCATTCGCACAGAGCGACAAATGTGTTATACATTTAACCTCTATAAATTCCAGGGGCGCGGGTTGTTCGAAAGAGATACCGTGGCCCCTGGCACACAGGCTACTGAGGGAACACGGGTGGGTTTTAGTCAGTCAAAGTCTGACACGCCCTCCTGCTCCATGCAGAGCGTGAGAAGTTATTTGATGATTTCCCACCCTCAAAAAAAAACCTCTTTTAATTTTTAAATGATTGTAGGAGAACGAAAAATTATTTTAATTTGCTAGAATTGTATTTAAAGCACCTGAGCCAACCATTTTCATACATCGCTTACAAAATCCAAGCTTTACATGTTTTTGTTCTTGGTAATTTACAATCTCGAGGTAGACAAATCTATATAAATAAAAAGAAAAGTGCTGACTGACTGACTGACTCATCAACGCCCAGCCTAAACCCTTGGACCTAGAAAGCTGAAATTTTACACACACGTTCCCTTTATAATGTAGACAAGAATTGAGGAAGGATTTTTCGAAATTCAACCCTTAAGGGAGTCAAATAGGGGATAAAATTTCCGCGCGGGCGAAGGCGCTGGCAAAAACTAGTATTTATACAATTACTGTGCTCGGGGTCTTATCTATCCTAATCCAACATTCATTACATTGGATCTACATAGACGGATTCTGTATATCATTTGATACTGTAAGGTTCAGAAAACCTTTGCATTAAATTACACCAAAATATTTTGTTCCATAAAAAAAATACTTACATAAAAGTACGCCTATTTTCCTCGAAGGGGTAGGCAGAGGACGTGTTTGACAAACCTTTCGCCAAGTATGATGATGATGATGATGGTGATGATGATGATGATGATGATGATGATGATGATGATGATGATGGGATTCCCTTTTCCGCACGTAGACTCCCATTCGGTCCGTTGTGCGTGGGCATTCTGGCTAACAGAGCCAGCCTAGCTCCGCCCAAAAGTTCAGAAGCTTCCTGGGAGCTTAACAGGCTTCGCGGAGCGACCTCACTGTTCCGAGGATTTTTTCACGTTGAAAAGCCACGGCCTCGCATTCCAGGATGACGTGGGCGGCTGATTCCTCGGCGTCAAGGCAGCCCCTGCAAAGCGGGCTGTCTGTGGCGCCTATGTTAAAAAGGTGTTTGTTAAGTGTGTTATGGGCCCGTAATAGTTCCTATTATTATTCTAAGGTTATTTCAACTCATGCTGAGAAGTTTTTTGGTTAATCGCGGGTGTACAATCGGTAAAGCCAATTTTGTCTGTTGCCCGTGACCATCTGTTGTTATAGAGTTTGGTCGACCTTTGGCGAATCCACGCACGAAATTGTGAGAAAGGCAGGGGGAGAAGTGGGTACGGGCCTAGCACTTTCATATCAGAGCCTCTCTTCGCAAGTTCATCTGCGGCATCATTGCCTAAAGATCCACTGTGCCCTTTGATCCACTGGAGTGCAATACGATTGGACGTCGATAAGCTCTCCAGGGCTAGATGGCACTCAAAAATTAGTTTGTTGTTAGTTTGTTTGTTTTCCAAAGCTTTGAGCACAGATAGGCTGTCGGATAGGAATTTAATGCCGTAGTTCCGGATGCCTAAGCGCTTTACTGCTGTTGCGGCTTGTGTTAAGGCAACACATCCACATTGAAAGATTGAACTGTGTGTGCCTAGCGGTATGTGAAGGTTGGTGTTGAGGTCAAGGGAGTGTACGCCAGCACCTGAACCGTCTTGTGTTTTTGAGCCGTCAGTGTAGATGCGCACTTCATTGGCTCCTGACTGATCCCTTTCTTCCTCTACTGTTTGTATGATATAGTTTTTGTTGAACATAGGTTGGTTTGGTGTTCTATCACACGAGGCAGCGATGAGAGGCTGGTACTCAATCGCCCGGTCCAGGATTTTAGCGTGTGGACTGGTAAGGTTCTTGCCCTATATGCCTAGATGCATTAGCCTGATGGCAGCTAGCGCCGCCTCCTGCTGTATGTCCAGGTCAAGGGAATTTAGTTCAAGGGCTATCTCCATGGCTGCTGTTGGGGTGGTTCTCATGCAGCCAGTGGTAGCTGAACAGGCCAGTCGTTGGAAGCGTTGTAGTCTGGTAATGGTGGTCGAGAGTTCGGTCCTTGTCCACCAAACCAGAGCGCCATAAGCCAACATTGGCCTGATTACCGATTTGTATAACCACAGAGTGATCTTCGGAGAAAGCCCCCATGTTTTCCCTAACATTTTTTTACATTGGTAGAGTGCAATAGTGCTTTTATTAAGTTTGTAGTCAAGATGCTTGTTCCAGAGCAGTTTGCTGTCAAGGATCACCCCCAAGTACTTGACTTCGTCTTTAAGTGTTAGTTCTGTGTTGAAAAGTTTTGGAAGCCTGTGGGGTCCAAGATTTCTTTTGTTGGTGAACATTATTAGTTCTGTTTTCGAGGGGTTAACCGACAGTTCGTGCTTCGCGCACCAACTGTCGATTATTTTGAAGGCCCTTCTCATGAGATCACATAAGATGCCCTCAAACTTCCCCGAAATCAGAATTGCTATATCGTCCGCGTAACCTACCGAGTAAAGACTGCTGGCGTTGAGCTCTACGATGAGCTCATTAACGACTAAGTTCCACAGTAGTGGTGACAGCACCCCACCCTGTGGGCAGCCTCTGCTCACGATTCCTCGTGTGGTGGTGTTCACGGTAAACTGAATAGCACGGTATTTTAACATGTTATTAATCCATTCTATGAGCGTTCGCGCAACACCGTGCTTGGCAAGTGCCTGTTCGATACTGGCGAAGTTAGTTTTGTCGAAAGCGCCCTCTATATCAATGAAGGGGCCTAGGGTTGGGTGTTTGGCTTTGAGAGCATGTCCTATGCGTGAAACTACGCCATGGAGTGCTGATTCAGTTGATTTGCCTGCACAGTAGGCGTGTTGATTGGGATGTAAAGGTCTTTGTACCGAAATTTGCGATCTGATCTTTCTATCTCCCAGCCTCTCCAGTGTCTTCAAGAAGAACGAGGAGAGGCTTATGTGTGTAAAAGATTTGGGCTGGGTGTAGTCGCCCCTACCTGGCTTTGGTATAAAGATTATTTTCACTTCTCGCCATTTCAAGGGGATGTAGCGGTGGGCCAGGCAGGCTCGAAACACCTTGACGAGGTAATCAGCCAGTAAATCACGGCTCTACCTGAGCAGAGCTGGGAATATACCGTCCAATCCTGCTGCCTTGAAAGGTAAGAAGGTTTTGATTGCCCATGTTATTTTGTCTTTGTCGATTACTTCTAACGCCACTTCCCAATCTAAGCTGCTCGTGCTTCTCTCCCTATGCGGTTCCCAACTTTGCTGGGTGGCAATCTGGCATCCTGGGAAGTGGGTGGTTAGGAGTAGTTCGCTTGTCTCAGCGTCGTTTGTTGTGTACGTACTTTCTGGTTTTTTCAGGCATCCTATTGAGTGGTCTGTCTCTTGAGCAAGACAGGTTTTGACCCTCATTGCCTGGTTGTTACTTTCAATGTTGGTACAGAAACGCCTCCAGCTATTCTTTCCTCTGAGGAATATCAGTTTTTTATAAATTTTGCGAGCTGTTGTATAGTGGTCCCAATCTATCGGCGACCGTGTGTTCCTAGCTCTGTTGAACAGTCTTCTCAGCTTTCGTCAATGTCTTTCCAGTTCAGGGCTCCACCAGGAATGGCGAGCTCCCTGCCTTGTTACCGTGAGGGGACAAGACTGTTCATAGCTAGATAGGAGGATGGATGTGATGTTGTTTACATGTTCGTCTAAGTTGGTTACTGGTATTTCAGCCCGAAGGGCGGGTAATCTGCTTATTTCAGCGTCGACTAATTTGACAAACTTGACTTGGTCTGTGTTGCGAGGAACCCTTCTTTACGCCAAGTATGTTTAAGTGTCATGTTATTGATCTACCTACCTTTTCCCAACTAAGTTGGGGTCGGCTTCCAGTCTAACCGAATGCAGCTGAATACCAGTATTTTACATGGAGCGACTATCTAACTGACCTCCACAACCCAGTTATTGGGTAACACGATACCCCTTGGTAAAACTGGTTGCCAGACTTTCAGGCTTCTGACGACGGGTAACGACTGTCAAAGATCCACGAATGACAGCCGAGACCAACGGCTTAACGTTCTTTCCAAGGCACGGAGGAGTCTTGGTATGTAAAGATGGTCACCCATACACGAACCAACCGCGGCAAGCGGCAAGCACTTAAACATAAATTGCAAATGCAAAAAAAAAAAAACGAATAAATGCAGGCTTTGGATTGCCACTGAAAAATTCCTGTTGGTAAAATTCAATACCACTATGAGCGACTTGGATATCAGACCCAGAACGGTTAGATGAATGAGGCAATCCGTCCGTTTATTTACGCATACACACTTAATTATTTACAGAATTATTTTTCAACATTTAAGTTAGTAAGTCGTTTATTTGCAAATATGACAGTTCATGGTGATAAACTTAGATTATAAAACAAAGGCAGATAGACCGCGCGGGACACCAAGAGTGAGGCCAAAAAACCAAATACTAAAGCGTCGCATTTTATGTAACATACAATGCGACGCTTTAGTATTTGTTTTTTTTTTTTGTTTAGATTATAAAACAAAGGCAGATAGATCGCGCGGAACACCTAAGAGTCAAAAAAACAAATAGGTACTAAAGCTTTGCATTATATAGGGCCATTCTAAAAGTGGCCACTTTTCGTCCTATTCTTTTTCCAACCGATCAACTATACAATCACTGCAAACTTCTAAATGTTCGGCAACAATTCATACTACAGACAGTCATTCTCCAACATCCCAAAACCCCATTCCGAATTATGGAAAATAAAAAACGTAGTAAACGTCGAAAAGATAGGATATGCACCCTGCCGCGAGTACGCTCAACTTTTGCAAAGAGATTTTTTCATTTTCTTGGTCCGTTCCTATATAATAAAATAAACGAAGAGTGTGAAATATACGGACTACCGTATTACAAATGCAAAAAGATTGTGCAATCGTACCTCCAAAATAAGTCATATGACGAAACAGAAAAAATCTTAACACAAACATAAACAACATGAGCAAGCCAATACGACACAGATACACTACCTCGCACTCACCCACACACACACACACACCCACGCGCACACGTACACACACACGCACGAGTACACACACACACGCATGAGTACACACACACACACACCATACACATTTATTTACCTTAAAATTATTGTCTTCAGCTTTAATTACACACCAATACTGCAAAATTGTAACAGTAGCATCAGAAGCACTATGTAACCTTTACGCCATTATACCTTAGGGGACCGGACTGCTTCTCCTTAACACAGGTTTGTCATAACCTAGCTAGGAGAGCAGTGCTCACCCACACGTTTGTAGATATAGTACTTATTTTTGTATAACTGTATTATTATTTTTGTAACGTGTACTACAATGCCTTGTTTTTTGAGTAAATAAACATTATTATTATTATTATATACAATGCGACGCTTTAGTATTTGGTTTTTTGCCTTCACTCTTGGTATTCCGCGCGGTCTATCTGTCTTTGTTTTATAATCTGAGGTGATAAATTACTTACCAAAAGGCATGCAAAAGTTGTAGTCTAGCGCTAAAATAGTAAAAGCAATTATTATAAAACTAGCTTTTGCCAGCGGCTTCGCCCTTCGCCCGCGCGGAACTTTCATCCCTATTTAATTCCCTTAGGGGTTGAATTTCAATAAATTCTCTCCTTATTACTTATCTACATTTTAAAGGGAACCTCTGTGCAAAATTTCAGCTTTCTAGGCCCAAGGGTTTGGGCTGGGCGTTGATGAGTCAGTCAGTCAGTCAGTCAGTCAGTCAGTCAGTCAGTCAGTTAGTCAGTCAGTCAGTCAGGTCTTTTTATTTATATAGATAGATACATTGAAAGTTTTAAGTCACAACTTATATAGGACACTAACACACAATTTATACATACAAAATTCTCAACAAAACACTACACAATACTTATAATTATGCAAAATTATTTTTCAGTAAATAATTCGCTGACATTATAGAATGCTATAAGCGTTAAAAAGCTTCCGAGCCTGTTTTAGAACAATGTTTTTGAACAATTTTTCTAGTACTGGGCAAATCTCCACAAGTATGACGTCCTCTACAAATACACACAGTTCAGACACTCCTTTATTCTAACTTATTTTTATTTTTTTTCAGTTGAAGCTCCTCAAGTGCCGTTAGAAGAATACGGACATACAAACTTAGCTCTCCAGAAAAATGAGTTTGATACAGCTTTGTGACAATGGATTAATTTTATTGTAAACAATGTGATACTGACTAAATTTATACTAAGCAATTACAATATTTTGAAAATTTTACAAGGACTGTTAATTACTGATGAGAGAGACATGTACGTGTGTGTTAATACCTGTATCATGGCTTAATACGATCCATTAATCCATAAAGGAATTGGATTCTCAAGATGATTTGTTGTAAAATTGTTACTTAGCCTCGAGGAATACTTTTACCAAACATTTTGTAACTCCCACACTTGAGTTACAGGACTCTCCAGTTTATTAAAGGCTCCCGCAGCCCGACGCGACAGTGCGTTGCGACTCTAGTAGATCAATTTCCATAAAGTTTTTAGAAATAAAAACTCGACAAAAAAAAAATATCTAGTAAAGTCGCGTTGCGACATTCTGCAGAAGCCTTAATGCGAAAAAAACTCTGTCAAACTACCTATCTGTCAAATTTTACATCTAAACCACAGTACCGATTATTTTGACAGAAAGGTATCTTAGGCTACTTTTATTCCTTAATATTTATACATGGTAAATTTTTAACCAGTGCGCAAACTGTAACCATGAATTCAGTATATCATTCTAGACCCCCTAGCGTAGAAATTTTTCGTCGGTTATAAAAAAAATATATAAGCTGTTTCATAGAAAAATGAAATACCTACGCGGTAAAATGTATGGAACAGCTGTTTTTTTTTTGTATCTTCGTCAGCCTATAATGTTCCCACTGCTGGGACACAGGCCTCCTCTAGGTGAGAGGGATTGGGCCGTAATCCACCACGCGGGCCCAGTGCGGGTTGGTAGATGTCACATGTCGTCGAATTTTTGGTTCTAGGACATGCCGGTTGCCTCACGATGTTTTCTTTCACCGTTTTGAGAGCAGTGGTGATGAAAATAATTTACACAAAGTAAAGCGCCTGTCTGGGTTCGAACTCACGACCTACAACTCGTAAGTCGCGGCCGTTACCACTTGGCCACCACCTTTGTATGACCGACCAAAAATTTCTACGCTGAATTTATGGTCACGGTTTGCGCATTGGTTAAACGATTATCCTGTATGTAAAATTATGAAATATAAACCATGCAAAGAGGCCTTCTTCGTGTATTTTAATATTTAAGGTATCTGTAAAGGCTGAACGGACAGGATATTTATGAAGCCCGGCTATGAAGCTAATATTAATTACGCTAAAGGTAGATTAACTTTCATGAAAAACATCAGCGAGCAGCTTTATTTTTTATTCCTTTCATATTTGCGATTAATTACGTTTATTGGAAAATGTTTGAAAACCCTTGTGAAGGCCGCGAGTATCCGCTGGATGTGGGAAGCACAAGACTGGTCGAAGTGGAGGAGCCTGGTGGAGGCCTATGTCCAGCAGTGGACGTCTTTCGGCTAAAATGATGATGATGATGATGATGGTGATTGGAAAATGTTTTGCATTGCTGGTAAATAAGGTTGTGACGATATACAAAGGTAACGGCGATTGTACAAATCTTCATATAATATTATAAGAGGTTGGTTAGACGGATGGTCAGCATTGCTCAATCCAGCTCACGCCGCTGAGCCTGTAGTATTTAATTTGTTCCTAAATAATAATCATTCCGATCCAGCCCGTCTGTTGCAGTAATTTCCAGAAAGGCCCTAAACTGAGGCCATACAGGGTACTGTAGAGGTTGTTCGCCTCACGAGCGATCTCACATAATTGCTGGCAGCCAATATTTAGGCTGTGTCTATGTTCGAATAATCGAGAAGTTTTTATCCTTAGAATGTCAAATTATTTTACTTAGGTTTTTTTGCGGAAGCTTCAGAATTCGATTCTCAGGCGCGACGTCCGCATGAGCTAATTCTTGATTAAAGGTGGAGTCCCACCGTTAAAAGACCACCAACTCTTTTATTTCAAACACACTATAACTACCGGTACCTTGGGAGCTCAGTAGAGTTCCCACAGTACGAACGCCCGGGTGCTCTTAGCGGGTAGTGCTCGTTTACTCCAAGGTGCCCTAAACCTTGTCGCTATAGTTTTAAGTTTTTAAGCGCTGGAGGCCTGGTGGTAGCCTCAGGCGAGAAGGAGGTGGAGTCCGGGTGACCAGCCGACAACCGGATATTTTTTTTGGTGTCAATCGCATGTCAATGCAAGACGTCATTCCCAACAAACAAAAAGGACGGACACCAGAGGCTTAGTAACACAGACATATTATATGTCTGTGCTTAGTAATAGGTTTCCGTTACCTTTTGGTACGAGAATTTAAGGTGAATCTTGTCGACATTTTTTTCCATACAAATTTCGGGAGTGTATTACTCCACTGTTCGACAATGTACATAAACAATTAAACATGGTATGGTTTTTTCATATTAATAATATTGTCTGTGCGGAAACAGAATATTAGAATAAAAAATCCATCAAAAAGTTATGAGCCAACAAATATTCGTTTTTCTTACTAATTTAAACTAACTTTGAGCGTGTTTAAGTAATAAAAGAACTCTAAAACTTCCAAAACCAAATCAGTACCAACAAAGCTTAAGTATCTAAAATTTCAATAAACTTTATTGGTTATTGATTTATGCAGTGACTTTTTCATAGAACCCGATCTTCCGATGGACTATTCTCAATTTTTTTACGCGCCTGTTTTACTATAAATTATACTGCAACTCAATAACGTTGTGCGTGTAGACTAGCGTCTAACTGCTCATCACTGATACTACCTCTGTCGGACACGAAACCTGGTGAGACAGCGTGAGTTTTAGGCAGGCCCACCAGTTAGTTCAAGCCCGCGACTAAATTCTCCTTAAAGTTTTAATGCTATCCGTTGCTAAGCGCATCACTTGAGAGCGGTTGGACTGATTTGTCTATATTTTGTTTTAAATGTTCCTTACAGTCCGAATTAGGTTTCATGGGGAAAAAAATGGGAAAATCTCAGAGAAGCTGAATTTCCTTTTCTATGAAAGGTCATGACAACGTTTGTCGGGTAAGTTTTTTTAATATAATATCATGTTTCTATTAGGCAGAGGTAGTAGGCACAACTACATTTCGCATTTCATAGAAAGTGAGTCTATTGCCATAAACCGAGCACCATTCTGGTTCCAAAACTGCTGATGAGAATCCATACTAAAACTATAAATGCGAAAGCAGCTCTGTCTGCTAGTCACCTTTTCACACCTTAACGGCTGAATGGATTTCAATGAAGTTTACACACAGTTAGACCATGACCTAGGTTAGAACTTTCTAACCCTAGTATGTTCACAACGTCCGCAAATGCTATTTTTCTATACAAATAAAACTCAAAAAGAGAAGACATAACACAGTTGAAATATTTTAAACAGTTTTTAAGAGTAAGGTGGAGTTTCTTGCCCATTATTCTCCATAAGAAACTATTTTTTGGAAGGGACGATTAGAATCTATTTTATTTTTAACCGACTTCAAAAAGAAGGAGGTTATCAATTCGACATGTTTATATTCTTTTTTTTTATGCATGTTCGGGCATAACTCCGTCGTATATAGACGGATTTCCAAAATGCTTTTTTTGTTCGAAACGAGTTTATTCCGAAATGGTCCCATATAAATTTCATATAGATCTGATGATGCGTTTCGGAGACAGACAACGGAACTCTTCAAAAAATTACAGCAAATCAACCGCGAATGCTGCTATCGCATAAATATGCATTGTTTTAACCCCAAGGATGATGAAATTTTGAATTGATGTAGGGTAGGTAACTAAAAAGTGAAAAATAAAAACTTTTTTCAAAAAAATAACAACCAACTTCCAAAAAAACCCTACAAAGTGCAAAATAACTTTAATTTCGGAAGGCGGTGACAAAGAATTAAAATACCTACACATCCAAAGTTACCGACTTCCGAAATTAAAGTTATTTTGCACTTTGTAGTGTTTTTTTGGAAGTCGGTTGTTATTTTTTGAAAAAAAAATATTTTTCACTTTTTTATTGTACACTAGCTTCCGCCCGCAGCGTCGGCCCGCATGGTATGTCAATAAGTAAGTAAGTGAGCAAATGAAAAGGGTTAAAGACAAATTATTAAATTTCTTCAAAATCAGTCCACCCGTTTCGGAGATTAGCCATTTCTTATTTTAATCATATTCAGTTGCTGGTAAATTGTTTTGACGACATACTTAGAAAATAAATGGCGATTAGACAATATAAATCTTCATAATTTTATCGAAATAAAAGACTCGTATTTAATTTAGCTCTAAGTGTTAATAGTCTTTAATTAAAGTCTGTGATTACTGGGGAAAACCTACACACACTATTGCTAGTCAAAATCGGAACAATTTATATTCTATCATAAAAACTCTATTGCCTAGGATCATCATTATCATCATCATCATCATGGTGGCCTCTTTGTTATCCAATTTTGGATGTAGGCCTCTTCCCTCTTCTTCCACTCCTGTCGATCTTGTGCCCGACTCATCCAGTCTCGACCTCCGTGTCGTCAGATGGGTCCACCCAGCGCTGTGGTGGTCTTCCGCGCCCTCGGGTATCCGCTCTGGGTCTCCATTCTAGGACTCGTCTTGTCCAGCGGCTCTCGTCCATTCTCGCAATGTGCCCCGCCCATGTCCACTTTCTTTGCCTAGGATAATTATTTTAATTAGTCTTTAAACTAAAACACGTTAGCTTTAGCTTCCTGTAACCTAAAATGATACTATTAAAAGTATATTGTCCTTAGCTCTAGCACCGTATTCGATAGAATGAGCTTATACAAATCCTCAAAACGATTTTCCTTTTGCCAATCTAAAATGAACATTATTGCCAGAACATTAGATTTGAATTATGAAAGCAGTTATTGCTCTACAATTAGGTCAACATTTTGCGAGGTCCATGTATTAAGTCCTTAGGGATTTGGCCTTTAATCCCCAATAAAGTCAAGATCCTAATAATTGGTGTTGTGAAGAACACAGTAACAGCATAATAAATATAGGTAGGTACTGGTAGAACGTTATGATCAAGGAAATTAATTATTTATCCGGTCAATTGGATAAATAATTGGGCTGGCCTATTTTATTAAGTCAAAGAAACACCATTGCCGTCACATTTGACATAAGGCTTGCGGCTAAGTAATTACATTTGCACGATACGATCGATACGGTTAAGCTACGCTAGCCGCGTTTGGTCCGTGGATGGGTGACCATCTTTACATACCAAGACCCCTCCGTGCCTTGGATAGCACGTTAAGCCGTTGGTACCGGCTGCAATCGTGGATCTTTGACTGTCATTACCGTCAGAAATTCGAAAGTCTGATAACCAATCTTACCAAGGGATATCGTATTACGTAGTAACTGGGTTGTGGAGGTCAGATAGGCAGTCGCTTCATGTAAAATACTGGTATTCAGCTGCATCCGGTTAGTCTGGAAGTCGACCCCAAAATATTTGGAAAAAGGCTAGGCAGATGATAAGAAATGATTAGACATAGTCTGTCAATTTAATAAACAATTAAATGACACTGACTGTACAAAAGATTTTCTGTGAGTTTAGGACAAGGACTTAACAACCTAAGCCTAAAACACAAATTAGATCCTCTATAAATTACACATGTAAACGTATTCTAAGCAGGGACCGGACAACCCCGCTTAAGAGTTAAGCCTTTTGACAGGGTAACCCGTACATGGGGTAATTCATATCGCAGTGTTACCTTTTGTTCGAGTTTCATGCGCGAAACCCAGCGAAATGGTTAACACCTTTACTATGGTAACCACGTGAAGGGGTTAACCCCTTCAACGCCTTAAGCCTTTGAAGGGGTTACCTTCACGAAAAGCTTTTATTCGTGTTACCCTGAATTACCTAATCAACTTGAGCTGCATGTTTATACTTGTACCCTAGCGGCGACGCGGCGCGGCGGTGTGGCGCCTCTTCGTCTTACTATTTTTATTTAGTTATTGCGAATTTGACAACAAAGTGACGATAGATATGCGATAGTCCGGTCAAAATAGACATTCACCCTTGCATAAATTCCTAAGAAGCTGAATTTTTACATAAACGTCATAATGAAAAGTTTCCATTGATCCCATGTGTGCAATTTGTTTTCATTCAGGGTCAAAGTTTGCTAAAATGAGTTTTTTTGGATTTTTTTGCGAAACGGTTAGTTTTATGATAAAAATAGGTCAGATAAAAATTGTAGATCATGCAATTATGTCTCTACAAAAATTTACCTTACACTTTATTCCCCTTTTTTTTGGGATGGAAAATCATCAATGACTTCTCCCACTCTTGACGGAGTGAGAAGGCGTGTCAGAGTTTTACTGACTAAAATCCACCCGTGTTCCTTCAAATCAAATCAAATCAAAATATTTTTATTTCATATAAACCTGCATGGGCACTTATGAAACGTCAGAAGCTAGGTGCACGGTTCCAAATTGTTGTTTCCTATGGAGAAGAGCCGGCAAGAAACTCCACGGTTACTCTTTTAAAAATAATTGGCTTTAACAATATTTTCAAATTACAGAGATAAAATGCATGGGAGGACAGCGCAGGCCTGTCAATAAGTACCAGGTACTTAGACGAATTAGGAATAGAAAATCGTCTACAAATCTACAGTCAGTAAGGCCTACGACGTTCTCTCATTCACAATATGTAAAATAATCTACATAAATAAAATTAACCTAAATAAAATTGTTGTATAGTGTCAATTAATGACGAGAATATGTCAGCATTGTAAAAATAAAAAGAATAAAAAAGAACATTGTATTTGAGAGCAGTTAATAGACTTTCACATAGTTATGCTGTTAATGAGGTACCAGGGAAGCCACATGTGCAGAAGGAATTAATGCCAAACTTCCCTGTCTTCAACGTAGTCTTTTATCTTATAATATGCTTTTTTGATAAGGACACGTTTGATGTGCGTTTTAAACTTTCCATCGCTAAGTTCTGTAACTGACTTTGGCAACTTGTTATAGAAGCGGATACTGTTTATTAGAAATGACTTGCTAGTTTTAGTCAGTCTAAATTTTGGAATCACAATTTCATCTTTACTACGTGTATTCAGATTATGGAAATCGCATCGTTTTTTGAAAAGGCCTAAGTTTTTGCGAACATACAAGATATTTTCTAGGACATAAAGAGAAGGCAGAGTTAGTATATCAATTTCGCTGAATTTGTTTCTAAGAGACTCGCGAGGCCCCATTTTATAGATTGCGCGGATTGCCCTCTTTTGTAAAATAAAAATTGAATCTACGTCAGCTGCCGATCCCCACAGCAGAACGCCATAAGACATAATACTGTGAAAATAAGCAAAGTAAACTAACCTAGCTGTGGCTACATCAGTCAACTGCCTTATTTTTCTTACTGCGTAAGCAGCTGAGCTTAATCTACTTGAAAGAGCTCTAATGTGAGCACCCCATTGCAATTTTGAATCTAAAGTAATTCCCAAAAATACAGTTTCCGAAATAGCATCCAGTTTCTTGCCATCAAGTTTTAAGTTTAGACCTACTTGGGGTACATTTGGTAACGAGAACTTAAGACATTTAGTTTTGTTCGCATTGAGTAAGAGATTATTAGCAGCAAACCATTTCGAAAGCACAGCTAGACTATTATTGACATGTAAGACATCCGTATCTTTTCTATCTATTCTAAAAATAAGAGAAGTGTCATCAGCGAATAAAATTATGTCCGAGAAGTTAGCCATCAGGTAAGGAAGGTCATTTATATAAACTAGAAATAAAAAAGGGCCAAGAATTGAACCTTGAGGCACGCCCATCTTAACTAGAGACCCCGAGGACGTCGCCCCATTAACGTTTACTTTTTGCTGCCTGTTTGATAAATAGGAAAGTACAAGATCAGCAGCTTGTCCACGAATTCCGTAGTGGTGTAATTTACAGATCAGTGTATTGTGGTCAACGCAGTCAAACGCTTTTGAGAGGTCACAGAAAATGCCAATTGCGTCCTGGGAATTCTCCCAGGATTCCAAAATGTGACTGATGAGTTTTACTCCTGCGTCAGTCGTCGACCGACCTATCGTGAAACCAAACTGTCGACTATGTACGACTTCAGTTGCCTGTGCCACGGCCACGGTAACTCTTTCGATCAAATCCGCGACCCTGGCAGGCATAGGCCCTAGCGGACCCCTTTCATTATTGCTGACATCTCTTTGACGTGCGCGTGGAACACAACACGCCGTCGACTCGGGCCTGGTCCTTACCAGATGGTGAAGGATCCATTGCTCGCACTGCGCAAGCCCGCATCTACGGTGGCCGGGTGTCCGCTACAGAGTCCCGATGCCCAATCCGTCTCCTGTGGCGGCTAAGGGCGCGAGAGCACACGGATTGCCTCTCCCTCACGCTCTCCGCCTCCTTCTTCGCGAGCGTTACTGCTTCGCTAAAGGAGGTGACGGCATCCCATACACTTTCCTCCGCACCATGACCTGGACCAGAGCCGGACGCGAGAGATCGCCGCCGCCGATCGCCTCCACGAGGACACGGCGGTGCTCCGCCCAAGCAGGGCAGACCTCCATCGTGCCCTCCTGGCGATCCACACAATGGTGACACCCGGGTGTTTCCTTTGGCCTTATCCAGAATAAGAACCTCCCGAAGCAGCCGTGTCCGGTGAGAACCAGCGTAAGGCGGAAGGTGAAGACGCCGAGACCCCTCTTTCCCTCCGTGCCCAGCACTGGGTTGCGACAATCGCACTTTCCATGACGTCATGAGATCCCACCGGAGCTGTCCGTTGTGCCGTAATTTCTTGCGGCGGCGGAGTTACGCCCCGGCGTTTTCCCTCCCGCGCCGCTCCCACGCATGCGCGAGGACTTTTTGTCTCCAGATCTCATGGTGGCAATCTGGCAAAGAGGCTCGCTGCCTCACCGGAGTTCGAACGGTATCCCGGGACTAGCCGGAACACTTTATCTCCTAAGATTCACCATTTCTGAGAAAAAGCGATTCTAAAATTTACTTAAGTTGTGGGTATTCGCCATAATGTGCACACATTTCCACGCCACCTACGAGGTAGTGTTACTTGACGCGTTTTTTTAAAGCGCCATTGATCAGGCCGGCTGACCACCAGACGACGCAGCAAGGCATGCACGAGAGATAAAAAAGCTGACTCAAATTGTAACATTGGGCCCTCGAAGTCAGCTCGCTCACCGCCCGCCGACAATAACGCCCAGGAAAGGGCTAACGGGGAGGTGATAGTTACCCAGTAATAGAAAGAAAGAAAGAAAGACCCGGCCCCAGACCTTCGTTTTCTCCAAGCCAATATCAATCGTTGCGCCAGGGCTCAGGACCTTTTGCTCCAGGCACGGCCAAGTGGTTGATCAACGTTGCCATCGCCGCTGAAACATACTTTGGTCCTCCCAAGGATGACAGGATGGGTGACATTGATGGCTTGGTGACACTTATCTTGAGGCTGGCCGCTGGCACTCTGTCCCTAGAGACCTTCAGTCGGGACGGGGCTTTTGTAGCGGCCTTGGTCGAAAATATTATGGACGTGGAGATTTATTTCTCACCCAACCGACCTCTCGCTGATTTTGAGACTTTATTTCGGAATTGAACCCAGTCGTCAGTCGAAGCCGTCCCCACCCCGTCCTTTTCATGGGGTACTTCAACGCCGAGTTCACAACTTGGGGTTCCCCAGCAACGGATGCACGGGGTGTGTTATTACAAGAGTGGGCGATGGAGTCAGGCCTACTGCTCCTAAACCGGGGATCTGTTCAGACATGTGTGCGGGAGTGGGGTGGGTCTATAGTGGACTTATCGTTTGCTAGTCCTGCTGTGGCACGCTCTGTTCAGGACTGGCGTGTATTATAGGAGGTGGAGACGTTGTCGGACTACAGATACATCCAGTTTGACGTTTCCGCCTAGACTTCGAGTGGCCCGGTCCAAGCGGCCCCGGCCCGGGTTGAGGATGACTGGCGATGGGTGGTCAAGTGACTGAACCAGGAAGCTCATCTGGTGGCCTCAATGGTGCATGCCTGGTTAGACTCACCAGTCAGGTCTATCTATATTAAGGACGAAGCAGAATGGTTCCGGGAGGCCATAACCCAAATTTGTGATGCTGTGTTGCTCCGCGTTCAGTCTCCATCTGACAGCCACCAGGTGTATTGGACGTCACAAGATATTGCGCAGTTGCACATAGCATGCGTAGCGGCGTGGCGTCCGTACACTAGGCACCGACGAATCCGCCGACGAACACCAGAAGCGCTAGTAAGTGAGACGGAACGGTGTGAGGTGTACAAAGTGGCGGTGGCGGAGTGGTGGTAAATTGGATTGTTAATTGATATATTATTTTCTGTGTCTAATGGACGAATTTAGAATCAATTGATGCTGTGTAGCGTCTGACATCTTATATTTGTACGCCGTTCAGGCAAAACATGACTGTCTTAATCATAATTTGCCGTAACATCTTGCATGCTGTGTGTGTGCTATACTCATGTTTTGGACAAATAAAAAAATATTTTATCTTAAGAAGGCTCTTCACCTGGAAATTAAGCGGGCAAGGACCGAAGCTCATGATAAATTGCTTGCAATTCTAGGACGGGATACGTGGGGGCGACCTTACCGTTTGGTTAGGGGCAAACTTCGCTCGTGGGCGCCCCATAGCATTGTCCCATAGCCTCCAACGCTGCTAGAGAGAGTGGTGAGCGCTTTATTCCCTTCTCAAGGGGAGCACACACCACCTGATATGGTTCCGCCTACTATAGTGCCCAACGCGGAAAACGAGGATGACGACGCGCCTGAAGTGACCCAGGTAGAACTGAGAGCGGCAGTACAAAGGCTTAAGGCCAAAAACACTCCAGGACCAGACAGCATTCATGGCCGTGCATGGGTTCTGGCCATGAGGGCTCTCTGGCCCCACTTAGTAGGACTCTTGAGTGCATGTTTGGAGAGGGGCCAGTTTCCACGCTAGTGAAAGACTGGAACGCTGGTCCTGCTAAAAAAAAGAAGGGCATCCTGCGGGCTCTCCATCCGCTTACCGACCCATTGTGTTGCTGGATGAGGTGGAAAAACTCTTCGAGAGAATTATTGCAAACCTTCGCATTCAGGACATGGCAAGAGAGGGGCCGGATCTGATCTGATCGGAACCGGTTTGGTTACTGTAGGGGGTGCTCTGACGGACAGAGAGTATATTTTAGAATCGCTTTTTCTCAGAAATGTTGAATCTTAGGGTATAAAGTGTAAGGACAATTTATGTATGTGCGCACGGCTACACATCAAGCTATACATTTCCAATATAAGCTGATCTCGCATTGTATAAGATTTCCGTACAAAGTGAGATCAGCGTAAACTGGAAATGTATAGCTTGATGTGTAGCCGTGTGTACTTAGATAATTGCATGATCTACATTTTTTGTGAGTGACTAATTTTATCATAAAACTAACCGTTTCGCAAAAAAAAAAAACATCTTTGCGAACTATGACCTTGTATAAAAAAAATTGCACACAGGGGAACGATGGGGACGACTTTTCACAATTTCATTATAATGGTATATGCAACAATTTTATGCTTCTTGGGAATTTACGCAAGAGTAGGTACGCCTATTTTTCGGGCTAATTTGACCGAGCTATAATAACGGTGTCCAGCATCTCGCCTCGGCTGTGCATTTTCACAGAAACAGTAACTAAATATACATATATACTCGTAAGTAATAAGAAATATAATAGGCAGTAATACCACACACACTTAAACAAAAACATAGCTAAATTGCTTTTAATATCTTCAGTAGTTCCGTCCGAGTTTCGAATTAAATGACGAATGATGAGAATGTAAACAAGTATAGACACGAAAAAGAAATATTACAATGTTTAGCATGTGCGACAAACAAAATTGAACTGTAAAATCATATTGGCAATAATTAGTATTCCATGTTTACAAGTCGCTCGGTACATGCAACCATGGCGCCGCCGGGCAGAAAGATGTCATGTGCAGTCGTGGTTATACAATTTTCAAACTTATGTCGATTACAAAGAGTGGATATTACAATGTGTTGGAATGGAATGGGTTACCCTGTTACAGTGTTACAGGGTATTGAAAGGTTAACTTGTTCGGAAGGGGTTACATTGCACCCATTCGACGGTGTAACATGTATCAAAGGGTTTATTTTTTAAGCGCTTAAAAAAACCCCTTCAAAAACCCTTTCAACGAGTATCCGGCCGGTCCCTGATTCTAAGCAGAGGGTTTAAACTACTAAAATAGATTAAAAACACTGGTCCTAGAGGTTAATTCCATTACCGTGACAAAAATTTAGAATAGCTGAATTGCTTCAGTAATTATTTGGGAAAATCATTCAACCATGAACGACTTTGTGTGTTGAAATGTGTTTCGAAGGACCATTTTTTCTTTCCAGGATCAATATACAAAACTTAGATGCCACCACCTAAGTTCAGCTGAATGAATTAGTGGATACAATATTGAGTCTTAATCCTAATAAAATTGTGCCACGGGTGTCCGTGAATTAACTGACAGTATAATTACGGCTAAATTCAATTTCCCCTCATACGGATGAACGGAGAGGTCACTTCACAGAGATGTTTGATACAATATGATAATTAGGGTATTGTTTCCTATTGTTGCCTGAAAGCCACAGTCTTAGACTGGTAAAGTTACTTATCTTCCATTTTTTTACTATCATAAACTGATTCATTTGCTGACAGAAAACGCAAAGCCTAGGCTGCTGGGTCCAGATGGAGGAGAGGAGTCCGCGGAGTTCCGCATGGCCATACAAACTTAGCTCGCAGAATGGCTTATTTTTCCTTGCCGTATTAAGAAAACAAAATGGAATAATAGTTGTCAATTTGAGAAACAATTAATTTCGCTTAGCTTAGTAAAGATTTTGTGTGTTTAGGACAAGTACCTACTTATCAACATAAAACACGAGTCCTTATTGACACATCATCATCAACATTTCAGCCGAAAGACGTCCACTGCTGGACATAGGGCTCCTCCACTTCCACCGGTCTTGTGCTTCCGACATCCAGCGGTTACCCGCGGCCTTATTGACACATTTAAACGTATTATAGGCATAGGTTTTGTTCTTCAAAAACAGGTGTAAACAGAATTTTATAAAAAAACTACTTTATTCAGTGACCCCTTTTTTTTTTTTTTTTTTTTTTTTTTTTTTTTTTTTTTTTTTTTTTTTTTTTTTTTTTGGGTGGGAAATCATCAAATGACTTCTCCTGCTGAGTAGAGCAGGAGGGCGTGTCAGACTTTTACTGACTAAAACCCACCCGTGTTCCCTCAGTAGCCCGTATGCCAGGGGCCGTGGTATCTCTTTCGAACAAACCCGCACCCCTGGCAGGCATCGGCCCTTGCGGACCCCACCAGTGGTTGCTGACATCTTTGACGGCGCGCGTGAGGAACACAACGCGCCGTCCCGTCTACCACTTTTCGGCCGCAGAGGATAGGGAGAGCGGCTGACGCTATACCGACACTCCTCTTCCCCTGCGGCCCCACCGCGTCCGCCATCAAACGGTGGCGGCCCCGTCCAGGCCACGGAAGGGAAGAGCGCTGCTCAGAAGCACCGGCACTCCTCCTCTACCGCAGCCTGTAACCCTCAGCCGCGATGCCTCCCATTCGACATCGCGGCCCACCTCAGTTGCGGTGCACCTCACCGCAACCTACTTTTTGGCCGCTACGTCAATGGCTTGAAGGCAAAAGCCCTGACGAGCGGCCCCACCGTTGGGTTCCTCTTGGCTTCACCGTTAATGGGAGACCACGGTTACTAAGCCCCCCCGCAACGACAATGCGGGAACCCACTCGGGGGGGTTCAGTGACCCCTTGACATACATAGTTCGTAAACTTTAGTTTTTATCTTTTTCACAATATGGCGTCTGGTTTTCGCCATGTTGAATTTTGATGACTGTCGTGTCTTTCGTGACACTCACAAGAATGAGACAAATTGACTGCCGCAAAAATGATCAAAATCGGCCAACGCGTTTAGTCTCTAGCTTTGCGTCGCACAGTCGAGTGAAGAAGTCCAGGAAATCCGTTACTATTAAAAAAAAAAAAAAATTGCTGAATAGCTATACTAATTATTTACACTCATGATTTTGTGTTGAAATGTGTTTGGAAGAATCATTTTTTTCTATCCAACATAATAAGTTAGATGAATACATTTTTTGATATAATATTGAGCTCTTGTTCTAATTATCATATCCTGCCACAAGTTTCCGCATAGGTATCGATCGACGAGACAATAACTCATACGGATGAACGAAAAAGTCCCTCATCCCTGCACAGAAATAACTATAAATAAAAAGTAAAGTCCTGACTAACTGACTGACTGACTCATCAACGCCCAGCCCAAACCCTTGGACCTAGAAAGCTGAAATTAATAGAGGAATAAAGAGGTTCCCTTTATAATGTCGACAAGGAATAATGAAGGATTTTTCGAAATTCAACCCTAAGAGAGTTAAATAAGGGATAAAAGTTCCGCGCGGGCGAAGCCACTGGTAAAAGCTAGTATCTATATAAATAAAATGAAAAGTCCTGACTGACTGACTGACTGACTCATCAACGCCCAGCCCAAATCCTTGGACCTAGAAAGCTGAAATTTTCACAGAGGTTGCCTTTATAATGTAGACAAGGAATAAGGAACAATTTTTCGAAATTCAACCCCTAAGAGAGTTAAATAGGGGATGAAAGTTCCGTGTGGGCGAAGCCGCTGGTAAAAGCTAGTAACTATATAATTAGATAAATAAAATGAAAAGTCCTGACTGACTGTCTGACTCATCAACACCCAGCCCAAACCCTTGGACCTATTCTGGGCACGCCACGATTGTGGCGGTAAGTCACCTCTTTGAGGAGTGGCTTGAGAGGCGGCATGGCGTCCTCACCTTCCGCCTGACGCAGGTCCTGACCGGACACGGTTGTTTCGGGAGGTTCCTGTTTCGGATAGGGCGGGAGGAAACGCCCGGGTATTTCCACTGCAAAGATCGCCCTGAGGACACGGTGGAGCACACGGTGGCGGTCTGCCCGGCTTGGGTGGAGCACCGCCGTGTCCTCGTGGAGGCGATCGGCGGCGGCGATCTCTCGCATCCGGCCCTGGTCCAGGCCATGGTACGGAGCGAGAGTGTATGGGTAGCCGTCACCTCCTTCAGCGAAGCAGTAATGGTCGCGAAGAGGGAGGCGGCGCACGTGAGGGAGAGGCAGTCTATGCGCCCTCGCGACCCTAGCCGCCGCAGGATACGGAGACGCCCTGGGCGTCGGGCTTGCGGACGGCGAGTAATGGGTAGCTCGCTGTCTGGTAAGGACCAAGCCCAAGTCGACGGCGCGTTGTATTCCACGCGCGTCTCAAAGAGATGTCGTCGATGTGTGCGGGTTTGTTCGAAAGAGATATCACAGCCCCTGCCATACGGGCTACTGAGGAAACACGGGTGGGTTTTAGTCAGTAAAAGTCTGACACGCCCTCCTGCTCCACCCAGAGCGGGAGAAGTTATTTGATGATTTCCCACCCAAGGATAGTGTCTTAGTTTGTAAGTTTTTAATGCATAATTAGCCTATTACATGTCCACTGCTGGGACACAGGTCTCTTCTGTGTAAGTGAGTGGGCCATAATCCACCACGCTGGCCCAGTGCGGCTTGGTGGATGTCATATATCATTTAATTGACGTGCAGGTTCCCTCACGATGTTGTTCTTCACCGTTTTGAGAGCAGTGGGGATGAAATCAAATACTCAAAGTGCCAAGGTTCCCACTCACGACCTACGTAAGTACTCGAAAGTCGGAGCCGATACCAATAACCAACCACTGCTCTAAGGCCACCACTGTTCTCTCAGTTTTTAATCATAATCATCCTATAATGTTCTCAATGCTAGGACACAGGCCTCCTCTCTGTGAGAGGAATTGGGCCGTAATTCACTACGTGGGCCCAGTGCGGGCTGGTAGATGTCACATGTATTCGAATTTTTTGGTTCTAGGACATGCCGGTTTCCTCACAATGTTTTCCTTCACCGTTTTGAGAGCCCTGACAATGAAATAATTTACACCAAGTAAAGCGACTGTCTGGGTCTGAACCTGCGACGTACAACTCGTAAGTCGCGGCCGTTACCACTGGGCCACCGCTGCTTTCAGGGTTTCACTGTTCTCTCAGTTTTTTATATTCTTTTTTAAATCTATAATTAATTAATTTACTGACAGACAATGCACAGTCTAAACAACCGGGTCAAAAAGCGTGAAAAATGAAAGTCCGAAAAATATGTCCTTAGTGCACACCAGCACTGCCAGACGTCCTGATTTTGGTGGGACGTCCCGATTTTTAGCCCGAAATTGAATGTCCCGTGCGGGACAGGGTCAGTCCCGCTTTTCGAGATTACTCGACGGTACGGTTATGAGTATGGTAAAGTAACGTATTTTCGCCCAAATACATTTTTAAAGACATTATATCATCATGGTAAACTTAATTTGAAACTCAAAAAGATTCAAGTAATAATAAAGTCGGTTGATAAAAACACGACTGATTATCTACGTTATTTTATTAGGTATGTCCCGATTTCAAACAAAGAATCCCGCATTTTACTCGAAAAGTTTTAAAATCCCGCTTTGCCCGAAAAAAAATCTGGCAACGCTGGTGCACACTAAGGACGGATTTTTCAAAATTCGACCCCTAAATGGGTTAATAAATTACATTTGAATTACATTCCATTCAAACGTTGAAACGGAAGTATGTAATTTTTGGCAATCGGCTTGAGTCGTAATAGTTTAACACCACCACTGATTTAAGGTAAGAATCATAATATTATGCATAATATGTACATAATACA
Source organism: Polymixis flavicincta (assembly GCA_949987655.1). Lineage (NCBI taxonomy): Eukaryota > Metazoa > Arthropoda > Insecta > Lepidoptera > Noctuidae > Polymixis > Polymixis flavicincta. Next base: position 3,483,766 of record OX465183.1, on the reverse strand, counting down.
TATTATATTATTCAATCTTATATAAGTTATTAAGTCTTCTTGCCAAGAATGCCTTGATTGAAACAATTCCATGAATGTCGTTTTGTTTAACTTAGTGATGATAAGCGTAGTATTCATAGCAAACACAGTTTTATTGTGTGCACAGCGTTAACAGTGGTGATACTGTATTTTAGACTAGAATCAGCTCCAGAGTGTGCTTGTTTTTTTTTTTTTGATTTTACATGGATATAGTGTCGTATACGTCATGGCGGCCGCTGCTAGAGGTGAAAGTGTCAGTGCTTTCCCTGCAAAACAAATGTGTCACTATTTACTCTCACTACGACCTTATATGGCGTATAGAAACGGCGCTACGGTTCTTTAAAAATATTTGAACTGTCCGGTTGTCTTTATTGTACAATTTAGAGAACATGGACACGTAACGCTGTTTCAATAAAAAATTGTGGAAAAGTCACAAAATATTGGTAAAAAGATACTTACATATACTTACATGCTTTACTCATCATCATCATATTTTTCAGCCAATAGACGTCCACTGCTGGACATAGGCCCCAAAAAAAATGGGGTTTTGCCAAAACCACCACGCTTGGCAGGTGGATTGGCTATCGCAGTATGGTGGTAAAATGCAAAGAGTACGCTGCTGCCCATTCTCTAGTAAGTCCCTTAGTCGCCTTCTACGATATCCACGGGAAGAAATAGGATGGTACTATTCTTTAAATCAAGCACCACACGGAACTTTATTCAAGTAACTTAGAATTAACTTTAAGCCAGTATAACAAAATATATAACAATGTTATATTTTTATATATACGTAGGTTACTTTCAATACCGTATACGTCATTTTAATTATTTTCATTCATTTGATTTTATTCATTGTTGTGCATGTAATATCAAAAGTAAGTACATTATTTATTATTTACATAATCTGATAAAAGAACCGCAGTACTGTAAGAGATGACACTGTTAACGGTATACAGGCTGTTCAATAACTGTTCCCAAACATGGAAATTAATTACTTTAATAGACTTTTTTTATTGTATTCAATTTTTTATTAAATCGACTATTCTGCCAATGTCTAAAGTGAATTGGAAAAGCATGTGTGCGTTATTTAAAAGAATTATAAAGAAGAACGATAATAGTCTTCGACGTTGTATTATCATAAAAAACTGAAGTGACAGTTGAATCAGCAGTTCAACTTTCTTTGAAGTTTAGTAAGAAACCGATGCATCATCATCATCATTTCAGCTGAAAGACGTCCACTGCTGGACATAGGCCTCCCACAGGCTCCTCCACTTCGACCGGTCTTGTGCTTCCCACATCCAGCGGATACCCACGGCCTTCACAAGGTCATCGGTCCACCTTGTGGGAGGCCTTCCCATTCTACGTCTTCCGGTACGCGGTCGCCAGTCCAGAACATTTCGGCCCCATCTGCCATCTGTTCTGCGAGCAATGTGCCCTACCCACTGCCACTTAAGTTTGGCAATTCTTCGGGCTATGTCGGTTGCCTTGGTTCTCCTGCGGATCTCTTCATTTCTGATTCGATCGCGTAGGGAAACTCCGAGCATAGCTCTCTCCATTGCCCTTTGGGTGACTTGAAGCCTTCTGATAAGGCCCATTGTGAGCGACCACGTCTCTGTACCATAGGTCATCACTAGTAACACACACTGTTCAAAGACTTTCGTCTTGAGACACTGTGGTATTTGGGACGAGAAGATATTGCGAAGCCTCCCGAACGTTGCCCAGCCAAGTCGGATTCGACGATTGACCTCTTTCTCTAAGTTGGACTTACGAGTACCTAACTGGACAGTTTATCCTAGGTAAACGCACTCGTCCACAACTTCGAGTGTAGCGCCTCCGATCGACATGAGAGTGGGTGTTACATGGGCATTTGACAACCGATGCATGTTTTCAAATAAATAGTTTCATTATTAGAAAAAAACATACCATTGATCAAATTATATTTCTTTCAAAATTATCTATCGGTACCTCACTAATATCCGGCGACCCTGGTTACTTATATCTCTTGGTGCCGTACACACTGAGTTCCTAAAGGAGCTCTTTATCGACTTTTGGACAATTTACGGTCTTTACCTATGAAATTGCCGTTCTGCAGTACTGGCCATTTCAAATCAAAATAATTTTTGTTTGGCTAAGAATTCTAATTTCAAATTAATTTTATTTTAAAAACATGGATTTTTTTTTCTAAAAGTAATCATTTCTTTATTGATTAGTGTTACATTTTCATCGCATTTCAATCTTTTTCGTCATCATGGATACGTTAAAAATTCGAGTAATTATGGAATATGAGTACCGTCGTGGCAGCAACGCGGCACAAGCGGCACGCAACATCAACGACGTTTACGGAGCTAACACTACAAACCAACGCACCACCTGTTATTGGTTTGCTCGCTTCCGTTCTGGAAATTTCGACCTGAAAAATGAACCTCGCGGTCGTCCGAAGACTTTGGTCGACAATGACGAATTAAAGGCGATTGTGGAAGCTGATGATACACAATCTACGGCTGAATTAGCAGCAGCTTTCGACGTTAGCGTCAAAACAATATTGGTCCATTTGCGTCAAATTGGCAAGGTAAAAAAGCTTGACAAATGGGTGCCCCACGAACTCAATGATCGCCAGCGCGAAGTACGCGTCGAGACGTGCCTTGCACTGCTCAACAGACACACAAATGAAGGAATTTTGAACCGCATTGTTACCTGCGATGAAAAATGGATTCTGTTTGATAACCGTAAGCGCTCAGCAAGTTGGTTGGATCCTGGTTCAGCACCTAAACAATGCCCTAAACGAAAACTTACCCCTAGAAAAGTGATGGTCACTGTTTGGTGGTCTAGCGCCGGTGTGATTCATCACAGCTTCTTACCAAACGGGGTGAGCATTACTGCAGATGTGTACTGTGAAGAACTGAACACAATGATGGAGAAGCTGGCGCATCTCCAACCAGCATTGGTCAATCGCTCGTCTCCGCTGCTCCTGCACGACAACGCGCGACCTCATACTGCACAGCAGACGGTCTCCAAGTTGCAAGAACTGGGGTTGGAAGCTCTCCGTCATCCGCCCTACTCACCAGACCTTGCGCCTACAGACTACTACTTTTTCCAGAATTTGGATAACTTCTTGGCGGGAAAAAAATTTAATACCCGAGAGGCAGTACAAAATGCCTTTGAAGAATTTGTTGCCTCCCGTCCAGCTGATTTCTTTAAGAAGGGCATCAATAAACTGCCACTGCGATGGCAAAGATGCATTGATTGCATGGGTGATTACTTCGATTAATACAAATAAAAAATTCATGAAAAAAAATCGTTTAAATTTTTTCATACAAAACGGCAATTTCATAGGTAAAGACCTATTATATTTATAGGAGTAGGATTCAAACTCAGTTAATAAAGTTCAGATCAGGTTCCAAACAGAACAACAGCCTGTAGGCTGAACGAAAATTCAGAATGAAGGAAGTGTCTACTTGAGCCAAAGAAAAAAGACCGCATCAGATGTTTTATTAAACCTTTTCAAACAAAAGCTGAATAAACATTACAGAATAGAAATCAAAATACCCGCGGCACGCATTTATTGTTTACTATTAGGACAAATATTTTATCCTTATTCAAATTTAACTATCTCGGATGTGTGGAATGACTCGGTAAGTAGCTATCATTGGCAGCAGCTATGGCTGGCGATAAGGTTGTGTACGAATCTGTGCCTAAACACGAGAAACATGAAGGTAAGTGAAATACTGCTCCGTCCATTATTTGTCTTAATCAAGATAAAGATTATTACAATGCCATAACTTTGAGAGAACCAATTGAACTGGATGATGAAGAGCTAACTTGGTATTATAAAGCCAAAGTGGGTTATGCTGGACAAAAACAACGAAATAATTGAAACAATGGAATTACTGCATATTCGTTAAGATAATCTACTGAGATAATTATAAACATGTGTTCAATAAAAACATAAATTTATGCGCTTAAAAGGTTCATCGAACACACAGAAGTCTTAAGAAAAGCAGCCGGGATAGTAATCTATATTTAAATTGTTACCACAAGCGGCTAATACATTATTAATCTCTGACCTTTAGCTAGAAGCTATCGCAAAATGACGCGGTATCGATGAGATCAATACTTTTTGTGGTAATTATATTTCGACACTATCGACTGCACATCATTTATTAGTCCAGTGCGCTTCATACACTGCAAACACCGTCTTACCACCAACACTTTCTTCTTATTAGCAACAGTATTAAAAATGCAACTTTATTCCTTCAACATTTTAGAGCCACCGAAATCACCGGAACGTCCGAAAGGACTTGGAATTCGGCACCTACAAACGTTAATTCTGTTCATATGCCTAACCATTGCGTACACAATCAGGTCCCAACTCAGTGTCCTCATGGTTGCTATGGTTAGGTTACCAGACCCTCGCTGCACAGAAATTAATGGGACAGCGAATTACTACGGACCTTGTGGTGAAATTAATGCAAATATCAGCAGATGGAACATTTATCGCGTGAGTTGTTTGTTTTGTTTTATTATTAGCATTGCGTGTGGTTGTACATACTATGGATTTGTCACCACCAACCCATTTCAAAATCTAGTAACAAAATGGCTCGAATGTATGATTGGCTTTATTGATAACTAGCAGCGCTCCGCGGTTTCACCCGCGTAGTTCCCGTCCCCGTGGGAATACGGGGATAAAATATAGCTTATGTCACCCGGGGATATTATAAAAAAAGCATATTATAAGATAAAAGACTACGTTGAAGACAGGGAAGTTTGGCATTAATTCCTTCTGCACATGTGGCTTCCCTGGTACCTCATTAACAGCATATCTATGTGAAAGTCTATTAACTGCTCTCAATGTTCTTTTTATTCTTTTTATTTTTACAATGCTGACATATTCTCGTCATTATTTGACATTATACATCAATTTTAATATCAACTATTTTTTAGTGATTGTCATGTTAATCAGGTCACTATGTTTAATTAGGTTCATTTTATTTATGTAGATTATTTTACATATTGTGAATGGGAGAACGTTGTAGGCCTTACAGACTGTAGATTTGTAGACGATTTTCTATTCTGGATTCGTCTAAGTACCTGGTACTTATTTACAGGCCTGCACTGTCCTCCCATACATTTTATATCTGAAAACATTGTTAAAGCCAATCATTTTTAAAAGAGTAACCGTGGAGTTTCTTGCCGGCTCTTCTCCATAGGAAACAACATTTTGGAACCGTGCACCTAGCTTCTGACGTTTCATAAGTGCCCATGCAGGTTTATATGAAATTAAAATATTTTGATTTGATTTGATTTGATAGTGTAGCTTCCCAACATTGAAATAATTTTTCAAATCGGTTCAGGAGTTTCGAAGCCTATTCAATGCAAACAAACAAACAAACAATCAAATCTTTCCTCTTTATAATATTAGTATAGACATAGACATTCTTCGGATATTATTTGTAAATGAAACAAACTGCCCAACAAAGACAGTAACTCAGGTCAAACGTATATCCAGCTACATTTTAACTGCAGGTAAAAAGGACATGGCGTGGAGCGGCTTTTGAAACCAACGTAATTTTTTTGCAAGCCCCAACCATAATCCTGTTATTATTTTTGTATATCTTATCAGGAGGTTTACTAATTTATTCTTGACCATTACAGACGTATGAATGGAACAAGTCAACTCAGGAGATGATCACGTTTTCCTTTTTCGTGGGATACACGAGTATGATGCTGCCCATGGGACTCCTAGCGCAGAAGTATGGAGGTAAAAGACCGATAATGTTCGCATTGGCTGTTAATGGAGTGATTTCTATTTGTACGCCCTGGATAGCATTAGTAGTAAGTACATTCTTTTTTGTACTTGTATTAACGAAATGATCAAATATGTTATTATTACCTACTTGTTTACCTTCATATCAAACACTGAAGAATAAGCTCAAGATAATTACATCAGGGCAGTCTGTAACACCCTGGTGGTAATATAATAAAAGCCCTTGAATATGGTAATATTGAAGAAGATCATTATTTTCGTACACCAAACAAAGAAACAGATTGATCATTAATGGCATTATGCAGTTTAAGCTTACCATTTTTGCTACGATATCCACAGACTAAGCAAGAATCAAGACTAAACAATGATTTAATCATTATGATTTTCTTTCAGGGTGGATGGATAGCGGTTTCAGCTAGCAGATTGGTACTGGGTATGACACAAGCAGCCATGTACCCAAGCATACACACGATGCTGGCTAAGTGGGCCCCGCTATGTGAGAGAGGAAGACTCAGTACATACATATATACAGGTAGGATAAGTAAACATTACATTCCAGTTTATAAAAATTTCGAAGAACCTGTCTCATCTGGATACTAATCATCATCATTTCAGCCGAAAGACGTCCACTGCTGGACATAAGCCGGGAGGCTTATGTCCTGTACAAGTAGTCATAAAGACGCAATCAAAAATATTTATCTTTTCAAAGCTAAGGAATATTTCATCATCATCATCATCATCATTTCAGCCGAAACAAGTCCACTGCTGGACATAAGCCTCCCCCAAAAGGGTTTTGCCATAATCGCCACGCTTGGCAGGCGGGTTGGCGATCGCAGTATGGTGGTAAAATGCATAGCGAACGCTGCTGAACATTCTCTAATAAGTCCCTTTTTTTTTTTTTTTTTTTTTTTTTTTTGGGTGGGAAATCATCAAATGACTTCTCCTGCTGAGTAGAGCAGGAGGGCGTGTCAGACTTTTACTGACTAAAACCCACCCGTGTTCCCTCAGTAGCCCGTATGCCAGGGGCCGTGGTATCTCTTTCGAACAAACCCGCACCCCTGGCAGGCATCGGCCCTTGCGGACCCCACCAGTGGTTGCTGACATCTTTGACGGCGCGCGTGAGGAACACAACGCGCCGTCCCGTCTACCACTTTTCGGCCGCAGAGGATAGGGAGAGCGGCTGACGCTATACCGACACTCCTCTTCCCCTGCGGCCCCACCGCGTCCGCCATCAAACGGTGGCGGCCCCGTCCAGGCCACGGAAGGGAAGAGCGCTGCTCAGAAGCACCGGCACTCCTCCTCTACCGCAGCCTGTAACCCTCAGCCGCGATGCCTCCCATTCGACATCGCGGCCCACCTCAGTTGCGGTGCACCTCACCGCAACCTACTTTTTGGCCGCTACGTCAATGGCTTGAAGGCAAAAGCCCTGACGAGCGGCCCCACCGTTGGGTTCCTCTTGGCTTCACCGTTAATGGGAGACCACGGTTACTAAGCCCCCCCGCAACGACAATGCGGGAACCCACTCGGGGGGGTCTAATAAGTCCCTTAGTCGCCTTCTACGACACCCACGGGAAGAAATGAGATGGTGCTATGCTTTTACGTCCGGCACCACACGGAACTGATATAAACGTCAACAGAAATATAAATGTTGAGTCTGAATATCAGAAGTACATATTTTTTTCTGGAATAGACTGTGTTTTTTATCCACATTTATGACATAGTTGATATCCACATTAACTTTGTAATAATGAATAAAGTACCTTTGTGTTGTTATCATCAATTGGTGACTCTTAATCCGTTGTTACTATTACATCATTCGTAATAATCTGGATTATCTGGTATTAGATAGAGTACTCTTTATTAGGTACACCAAAATAAATATTTTAGATATACGTTTAGGACATTAGGACGTAGGGTGACACAATACCCGGTTTTATAGCTAAAAGATCTTCTAAAGACAACAATAATAATATGATTAAAGATCTCAAAACAATCTGAAAACTTCTAAACCTGCTGAACTTTTTTTTAACAAGACCTACGCAAATAAATAAAGTGTTTCGTTCCAAAGTTAATATCGTCATAAGATTACAAGTAAAAGTTACTGGGTTGTGAAACATAAACTGAGTCGGAAGGAAGCAATCCGATAGCGAGTGGCTGGAACAATGGCTGAGTAAGTTAGGAGCGTGAGAACTTCTGCCACTATGTTCTATACACGACATCATAATGTATATCTTGCTGACACAATATTTGTTTGGGGTAGGTGCTTGTATCTTACGTCTTGTATTCTCTCGTCTGTGTACAGAAGAAATCTTTTTCGGACGACATCTGCTGGCCATCTTTTTCATTCAGTACTTAAGGGAAGAATAAAATGTGGGTTGATAAAGTAGCTAGGCTATGCACAAACTTTCAGTTATGGCAAATACACATCTATGTTTTTAAAAGAAGCGACACTTCAATATCTCGTACATAATTTGAAAGCTTTGATAAATGATATTCGTTATTTTAATAGTAATTTACCAATCATACTACTGTTTCACGCAAAAATTACTAAATGGATTTGGATGAAATTTGGCACACAGATAGATTATAAACTAGATTATTACACAAAATACTTTTTATCCCGGTAGTATGTTCCCGCGGGATAATTTCCGACTTCCACGCGGGAGAAGCCGCGGGCAGAGGCTAGTACATATTTAAATATATTACTTTATCAAGACCAGAGACCTCATTTCTTTGCATGGTTTGAATCCATAATCTTTCTACACAACCTACATCTGCGTTGGTCCCGTCCACATTACCCTCCCGTGCAGTCTTTCCAAGGTCAACATCTCATAAACTCACATCGTCAGTCCCTCTCGCCTCGTCACGAGCTCAAATTACACAACTTTTATGACGCACCGTTTCAGATACCCCGAATGTAATCTTTTTGACGTGTATACCAAAATTAATTTATCTTTTGACGAGTTTGTGTTGATGTTGATTTAGTTGTGTTTATTCACGTTGGTGGAGATGGATGTAATGTGAAACGTATACAGATGCACACATTCGTTTATTAAAGTTAAATGAGTTTGAAATTATTTTGAGGTTAACTAAAACAGATATTGCCATGGTACCTCTATATTTATTATTTTGTCAGCGGTCGCAATTTATTTTGTTGTTGATTCGGAAACTGACGGCTAAAATGTATGTAGGGAGACTCATATTAATTTAAGTTTGTAAACTTAAGTCATTATTTAAATTTACATATTACAGACCTACGTATTTTGTTCTTTCTTCCAGGGTCTCAAGTGGGAACAATAATAGCATTCCAGCTATCAGGCCTCTTCGCCGGCAGTCCAGTTCTAGGTTGGCCCGTATCATTCTGGTTATTTGGAGTCCTTAGTCTGGTCAGCTGTGGTCTACTTGGATGGCTGGGAGTCGCAAGTCCTCATAACCATCCTACTATCAAGTCTGAGGAGCTGGCATATATTATGGAGGAAATAGCTGTTGATATTGTGCCTAAAGTAAGTTTGAACCTTTAAAATATTGGTTATTATTTCGTTATCCGTACTCCGTACCGTTTCGTTCTAAGTACTTATTAGGTAGGCTAGTTTTGTCTTTTTATCTCCAGTTACCAATTTTATAAGGAAGATTTTTTTTAGTATATGAATTTCATATATCTAAATATTTTGTTTCATGATTTTCGTCCTTTATCACATATGTCCAAATTCAATCAAGTAAATGTATTTTTCTCATCAAAGGAAAAGCTCGTATTTCACTCATCTTTTTCTTTTATTCCCAGAAACGCAAGACTCCTTGGAAGCACATCCTTACCTCCAAACCAGTTTGGGGACTGATCGCGTCACACGCTGGCAGTGCTGCTAGTTATCTGCTGATCCTGACCGAGATACCTTTGTATATGAACCATATACTGCATGTAGACCTAAAAAGGGTACGTTACAATTACAGGCTTACAGGCTACTGATGCTGTTTTACTTTGTGTAAATAATTTCATCACCACTGCTCTCCAAACGGTGAAGGAAAACATCGTGAGGAAACCGGCATATCCTAGAACCAAAAATTCGAAGACATGTGACATCTACCAACCCGCACTGGGCTCGCGTGGTGGATTATGGCCCTCTCCCTCTCACAGAGAAGAGGCCTGTGTACCAGCAGTGGGAGCGTTAAAGGCTTAATATTTTGTAGTCGTTTTATCTCTTGATCTTAAATCAATAATGGCTACATAACGTTCAGCTTAGGCTGAAACCCAATAATGAGTTCATCCATAATTGGGTACTATGAAGTTATTTATGGATCCGTAAAATAGATTTGATGGCTTTATGATAAATATTGATCTTTGGCTTGACCTAATAAAAAAAATTTCAAAAAATTACAACCGACTTACAAAAACACACTACAAAGTGCAAAATAATTTTAATTTTGGAAGGCGGTGACAAAGAATTAAATACACATCCAAAGTCACCGACTTCCGAAAGTAACGTTATTTTGCACTCTGTATGTTTTTGGAAGTCGGTTGTTCTATTTTTGAAAAAAGTTTTTATTTTCACTTTTTAGTAACCTACCTACCAATTCGAAATTTCATCATCCTTGGGGTCAAAACAATGCATATTTATGGGATAGCAGAATTCGCGGTTGATTTGCTGTATTTTTTTGAAGACTTCCGTTGTCTGTCTCCGAAACGCATCATCAGATCTATAAGAACTTTTAATGGGACCATTTTGGAATAAAGCCCTTTCGGACAAAAAAATAATTTTGCAAATCCGTCTATATACGACGGAATTATGGCCGAACGTACATGAAAAATATATATAAACATGTGTATAGATATAAATAAACATGTCGAATTGTAACCTCCTTCTTTTTGAAGTCGGTTAAAAATGAAATTCCGTCTCCTACATAGTCGGGAAAATTTTATATCACTGTTCATCATTTCAATTCATTTTTCTTTTCAGAACGGAGTGTATTCGTCTCTGCCATACATTGCTTTGTATGTGATGGCAATTATATTTGGTTACGCTTCTGACTTCGCCGCCAACAGGAAAATTATGTCTATAGTTAATATCAGGAGAACAGCTAATAGCATTGGTAAGTTTTTACGTGATTGTCTTTTCTAGATTTATGAATTTTTATTTTTTTATCGCAAGGTCATCGGTCCACCTTGTGGGAGGCCTTCCTACTCTACGTCTACGGTGGACCGATGACCTTGCGAAGACCGCGGGTATCCGCTGGATGTGGGAAGCACAAGACCGGTCGAAGTGGAGGAGCCTGGGGGAGGCCTATGTCCAGCAGTGGACGTCTTTCGGCTGATATGATGATGATGATGATGATGATTTTTTAATCGACTGGCTAGGATAATGTTGGTGTGATTTTTGGATCCTTTCTACTTTTGGGATACTTTTCTCTGCTGTTATTCGTACTTAATTTTTTTTTTACTTCGTTTTATTACAGCTATGGCGGGCTCCGGAGTCTTTCTATTCGCGTTCAGTTTTGTGAACGATACAACGTTGGCAGTATCACTGCTTATAATAGCACATGGTTTACATGCTGGGATCCACGTTGGATTCCATGTAAGTATCCGTAATAAGTTTCTGCCTTTACATTAAGACTACTCCATTAACGGTATAAGATATTTTTTTTGAATAACACTTTGAGGGACACTAAAAGCCCATAGGCATACTAATAATAAAATTTCTACTGTGTTTCTTCTAATGTCCATCAGCCTATTTTTTTTAACATTTACTTAAATTTTATACATGATCTAAGTTTGTTTATGTTTTGTTGGGAGTTCATAATAAAATAACCAATGAAAATGGTCGTACACATTTCTGAGGTCCGTTTTCGGATAATGTTATTCGGAAACAATAAAATACACAATATTTACTGTCTCAATCTTACACATAATAACGTTACATCAGTTGCCAAGCGATTCAGAACCAACGTTACCATTATTAAGTTTGGCTGTATTCGTAACATAGATTGAAGAAGCAAGAAAGATGTTACAAAACCAATTGCATGTAATTTCATCTCTGAAATTTTGTTTCCGTGATTTACATCCCACTTGTATTATTTGGTAGCCAAATAAAATAGAGGCTAAAATTAGGGAGCAGTGTCTAAAAGCTATCCAGTCATGGATTTTTTTTAAATTTTGTATTAGTCCGTAACAGTACCTAAGTCCTACAGAAAAGGCGTTGATTATTATAATTACCACTACCGCGATTTTTTGCAATATGGTGGTTGTAGCCGACCATTAAGGTCACATAGCTATAAAAGTAGACCTTTAGGGTATCCGAGACCAAGAGAGATCGTTTATGCTGCGGCCACTGCAAACTGCATATTGAGACATTTTGTACCATGCCTCATACCTTGATTCTACGTTCTAAGATTTGAGACATTGAACTCGTGCACCAATACCATCTATTTGTTACAGATAAACCAAATAGACTTGGCTCCCAACTTCGCCGGGCCAGTAATGGCGCTCGGCAATATGATCGCCAATCTGACCAGTTTGCTGGTGCCCGTGATCGTGTCCAATGTCGTGAAGGATGACGTGGTAAGACTGGGATTGCAAGCCAAGTTTTGATAGGAAGTGATGAAATAGATTTATTATGATATTTGTAAAAGGTTGTTGTCAGGGTTTTTCGTACAATACACTATACAGGGTTATACGACCAAACCTGAAATCGGGAAAAATTTTTTTCGCGATTTCAGGTTTGGTCCCGTAGTAAAAGTGGTTCTTAATGATGAGTACAATGCCCTCTTAAGAGGTTGTTGGTGTTTTATTGGAAAAACACCAACAACCCCCTGTATAATACGAGTAACATTACTCAGCTATTTTATAATATTAGATTTTAGGAAAAATTAAAACTAATAGATCAGAAAACGCCAATTTGCACACTTTCAATTGTAATGCTTTGATTTGATTATTTCAATACTCGATTTCATAACACAAAATTCTTATTTTAAATTATTATAAAATAATTTTTTTCATTTTTCAATTATGGTTTATTTTAGACTCAATTTTCGTTGAATTTTTGAAACAGTACCTATAGTAATGTTATTTAAACAATAATTGGCAAAAGTGGTGCGATAAAAACTGTAAACCTTCTAAATAATGATATAATAAAAAAATAAGATGTTACTCTTACCAATTAAATTATGAATACGTGTTGGTAACGGGGATGCTTTAGGAACAGACCGTACTTTCTTAATGAGCTTTTGTTCAAAAGGCCTGTTTTTATTATTTACCTCTTATTTCTTCTCTCGAGACCATAAAATAATTACGAATTTCGAATTTAATTGTATAATTATAATTTTTATAATAATTATTTTACATTCTGACATTAGTCACACACTGAATTATTACTTCTACAATCCTCTTCTTTATTCTTACAATCGTAAAATTTTAGGAATCTCTACAATGTTTATTATAAATATCTTGGTAATATATGTTAGCCCCATGCATCTGTTACAATAATAAATTTATCTGTAATAGCTCTATTTTTAATAAATTTACCTATTGAACGACGAAGATGCACTTAGAATGAAAATACTTTACCACTCTATTCTAAGGTCATGCGTATAATTATGCATTATTCATGCATTAAAATATTGTGGAGTGTGCAATCTTCTCCTTATAAAACTACAAGGTTTTGGAAGGGGCAACTGGAATCAATTCTAGTTTCCTGTAAATTTTAATGCTGAAAAGTGCCTTTTACGCACCTTTTTGAAAATAAATGATTTGACCAGTCGTAGTCGCAATAGCTATTATTTGAAAATCTAGTAATCATTATTAATAAATAAACTGAACTAATAATTTTTATTTGTTTATAGACGAACCACCGCAAGTGGCAGTACGTGTTCGTAATATTCGTGGCCATCATGTTCATATCTAACACTATATTCGTCGTGTTTGCCAAGGGGACAGTGCAGCCGTGGAACTTCTATGGTGAAGAGGGAAATGGTAAATCTATTGAGTAGTTCTATGTCACTTCTGATATAAGTATCCATTGTTACACACTAACACACCCGTCTAAAATATTGTTAAGCTACCACTTATAAGAAGAGCGAGACAGCTCCGACACAAGTACTCTGAACTTATTGGGGCTGACTCAATTTATGCCTGATACAATGTTTACAATGAAATAAATGTTTTGTATTTTTTTTATTGTTACATTGCATTTATTTTGAAGTATTACTGAATAGATAAAGCAAGTCATCTCTAAGATAAATGTTTATTGTAGTTTTAATATTCACGAGCATTAAAATGAAGTATTGGTAAAATTATAGTGGAACTATAGATTTTTCGGGTATTAAATTGAGGTTTGAAGTATACAGACATCAAAATAAGATTCTGAATCAAATCAAATGAAATTAAACAAATTCCTAATACTTTATTATAATACTTAATTTTCCAGATGCTGACAAGGAATTGACTGCCATTGAAGAGGAGAAGAAATCAAACAAGGAAAAAGAAAGTCTGCAAGATGTGATACGAAATTGATATTAGAAAAAAAATATGTAAATAAAGCTTTTTAGTAAATAAATAATGTTAATAGTACAAATTACAAAATACGCATGCATGTACTTAGACTTGTTACGAGTCCCTCTCACCAGAAAACTAATGACAAGTGAAGATCTCCTCCATTACGGTATTCATTCCAGTCTTGGGCCTTCCGTATCTAAAACATTCTTGGACAAGTAACGATACCAAAATGTACATATAGCAGACACATAGTCACTTTGATTGTCTACTCTGTCACCATCTTGCTGATATTCGCAAAATAGCATTGAGCTCATGACATCAAGTTAACGCGATACTGAGAAGACATTTTTAAATTTTTTAACGTTTTATTTCATTACTATCCCAGGGTATTTCACCTGCTGAGCACATAAATATCTCCTAAATAATTACTGCTCTGCTATTTGATATGCAGAGAACACGGTGCTTTTGGAACTGCGATTGGCAGAGATATTAGTTACATCACATTGTGGTTTTTAGCAAAAAAAACCACCTACATAAACTGATTCTTTTTGAACTTTACGTCACCTTATGTTTAGGAAGAGGTGACTTTAAACCTGGACATAAGCGTACGTAAATGTTTTTTCCACAATAAAATGACCAATATCTCTCTATTCTTAGATTGATAACTTTGCAACATTGGCCACAAGATTACATAACTAGCTTGCTAACATTATTCAGAATGATTGAATTGCCCTTTCTGTTAAAATATTACAGTATTTGTCCTTATATGGTACCTACATGTGGACATTATACAACGTGTTACGGAGAGGGTATATACGTACTAAGGGCACGGCTTCTTTGGATGATATCAAACGATATTGGAAGGGTTTTTAATCCTATCTCTACTTGTTCGGAAGTTATGAGAATGTTTAATACATTGATACCAGAAACCGAACTTTTCAAATAGAAATAAACACATCACTCGGAAAAGATTTTATTGATATTGGAAAGTAACGTGGAAAGTTATTGACCTATGTGGTGCTGTGACACGTTAGTTATGATTTGAATTTAAGAAACATGTGAAACCGAAAATTTGTTATCAATTCTTAGAGTATTTTATTTTGAGCTGTAACTATGTATAGTTATTCTACACCAGCTGTTATTTTTAGTGCTTAAAGATAGCAATAAGGTTTCTGTTACATCCTGTATAAAAAACCAGACTGTAATACCTTTATACCATATCTACAGCATAAAGACTTATCTAATCTCAATAAAAGAGAATACTAGCCATTACCCGTGACTACGTCTGCTATCTAAGATGAAAAGCTTATATTTTTCATCAGGTCTGTGCGCCAAATTTCATCCAAATCCGTTTCGCTCTTTTACCATGAAAGCATAACATACAAACAAACTCAATTTTGCATTTATGTTAGTAGCTAGGATTTATTATAGCAAGGTAAAAAACTTTCAAAAATGGAGAAGAAACAGTATTGTGTAAAGAACAAAGGCTAGGAAATAGTTGATGGAATTATTAAACGTCTACTAATGTCACCGTAATATATATCAACGAAATAATTTACTAAGCCTTTTCAAATTAAACTTATAGCCTATCGAATACTGAAAAAAAAAGTCGTAATTAATGAAAAATGAATTGACTAAGCCACGACAATTTTTTATCATCAATAAACGTAACGATGATACCAAATTGTCATGGCTTAGTTGTCTTTTTCTGGACTGACTTCATGATTTCTGGCTAAGCTGAAAATCTAGGTCAAGTTATATGAAATGCTTTGATTTACGTATTGCGCTATCATACTTAGAAAATATATTTCTGCATCGGAAAACAAATGTGAAAATAAAAATAATTATTCGTGCTAATCACATAGCGGTCACCATTTTTTAATTAAATCG
The DNA here is from genome assembly GCA_949987655.1 of Polymixis flavicincta. Lineage (NCBI taxonomy): Eukaryota > Metazoa > Arthropoda > Insecta > Lepidoptera > Noctuidae > Polymixis > Polymixis flavicincta. The sequence goes on along the minus strand of OX465183.1, from coordinate 3,467,612 downwards.
CAGTAGAATGCGACTATGGCAACATCGCCTGACCGACTTATTGACAACCATAGAACTCTATGACTATGATCTCTATGTCATGATCTTGATGACTATGTCTGCAAGGTATGCAGAGATGTTGCAATGGCTGCTGTTAATAATAACTTGTAAAGAGAAATTTCTGGCAGTGAAGAAGCTGGACAAGTACAAAGGGGCATATAAATGTGTGCCTTATATGTAGCTGTTCAACACTTCAAAGACAGAGAGACAATAGTTATTTGTTATACAAGAGTGCAAAGTTGCTTTTTAACCGCGTGCTCAATTTTGGTGACAGAGCAAGAGAAGGATTCTAAAATTGAATCCTGAACGACAGCGAGGGAAACAAAAGAGCACGAGGTGGAAAATCTTTGCACTCAAGTGCAACACGTAACTTTACACCCCACCTCAGAGACGAAATGACTAAATGAAAAAAAAAAGACATTTACAATCACAAGATACTTTTATTTCAGTTTAGGTATTAGCTACTACAATATGATAGGTAAGTACCTATTACAGAATAGTCTTTAAATGATAATAAATAATACTTATGTGTAATTAAGAAAATTTGAAAGTAACGTTGCTACAGTTACTTAAGTTGAGTGTAATATTTTTGTTAGGTACTGTAATGTTGGTGTTACTGACTTCTGTACTGTTTTTCGGTAAACTATCTGTCATATGTAATAGTTGTACCGATTCATCGAATTCCTTTGGCGTAAATGTTGGCGAGAGAGGGCGATGGTTAGGTTTTTCGTAACGGCTCATTTTTGACGTAGAAGAGCCAGTTCAAGGATCTGACTAAGGCTCTTTCAGTGTAACGGCTCCTACGATGCCTTTACATATTAGGTCTTTACCTATGAAATTGCCGTTCTGCAGTACTGGCCATTTCAAATCAAAATAATTTTTGTTTGGCTAAGAATTCTAATTTCAAATTAATTTTATTTTAAAAACATGGTTTTTTTTTTCTAAAAGTAGTCATTTCTTTATTGATTAGTGTTACATTTTCATCGAATTTCAATCTTTTTCGTCATCATGGATACGTTAAAAATTCGGGTAATTATGGAATATGAGTACCGTCGTGGCAGCAACGCGGCACAAGCGGCACGCAACATCAACGACGTTTACGGAGCTAACACTACAAACCAACGCACCACCTGTTATTGGTTTGCTCGCTTCCGTTCTGGAAATTTCGACCTGAAAAATGAACCTCGCGGTCGTCCGAAGACTTTGGTCGACAATGACGAATTAAAGGCGATTGTGGAAGCTGATGATACACAATCTACGGCTGAATTAGCAGCAGCTTTCGACGTTAGCGTCAAAACAATATTGGTCCATTTGCGTCAAATTGGCAAGGTAAAAAAGCTTGACAAATGGGTGCCCCACGAACTCAATGATCGCCAGCGCGAAGTACGCGTCGAGACGTGCCTTGCACTGCTCAACAGACACACAAATGAAGGAATTTTGAACCGCATTGTTACCTGCGATGAAAAATGGATTCTGTTTGATAACCGTAAGCGCTCAGCAAGTTGGTTGGATCCTGGTTCAGCACCTAAACAATGCCCTAAACGAAAACTTACCCCTAGAAAAGTGATGGTCACTGTTTGGTGGTCTAGCGCCGGTGTGATTCATCACAGCTTCTTACCAAACGGGGTGAGCATTACTGCAGATGTGTACTGTGAAGAACTGAACACAATGATGGAGAAGCTGGCGCATCTCCAACCAGCATTGGTCAATCGCTCGTCTCCGCTGCTCCTGCACGACAACGCGCGACCTCATACTGCACAGCAGACGGTCTCCAAGTTGCAAGAACTGGGGTTGGAAGCTCTCCGTCATCCGCCCTACTCACCAGACCTTGCGCCTACAGACTACTACTTTTTCCAGAATTTGGATAACTTCTTGGCGGGAAAAAAATTTAATACCCGAGAGGCAGTACAAAATGCCTTTGAAGAATTTGTTGCCTCCCGTCCAGCTGATTTCTTTAAGAAGGGCATCAATAAACTGCCACTGCGATGGCAAAGATGCATTGATTGCATGGGTGATTACTTCGATTAATACAAATAAAAAATTCATGAAAAAAATTCGTTTAAATTTTTTCATACAAAACGGCAATTTCATAGGTAAAGACCTATTATTTTAGACTTATTTTGGATGAAATCCTCTATGTATCCCTCTACAACCGCATTGGACTTCCAACCTCCATGGCGCTTAAGGGACAGGAGATCATCAGCTCCTGAATCGGCCCAAAGTGTAGCTGAAGTTCGTCGGAAACAATGACTCGTGTACAACAGGTATTCTGGAAGTTCAAGAAATGTTGCTATTCCTCGTGGGATACTGCCAATTTTATTACTATCACCCATAAGCTATCTAACACACTTTCCGTTACGATATTGTAGAAAAAATCGATTGGTTGGAGTGTAAGGCTTGATATTATATATAGCAATTGTTACGTATTCCTTGCCAATGACGAAGTTGCGGTCTCTTTCTGTATTTGTAATAGGTAAATTAATTAAGAGTAAGTCATCTGAATGTTTCTCAATGTTTTTGACATTAGGTTGTGTTAGTTCATTAGTTCGAAATGCTCCGTTTATATCAATAATAAGAACAACCTGTAACGTAAAGAGTATTGTAGTAGATAAATTAATAAAATTGATATGCGTGCATAATAATGCCTATCAACATCTACTAAGTACGTATTAGATTATGTTAAGTGGTTGATTAATAAACTTAAGTAGATATTGAATGTGCAACTGATTTTTGTCGCCAAATATACATTACGGAATCAGGTGCTTCGTTAAGAAACTTTTCAATTTCAGATGCTGTGAAAACCTTCGATTTTTTTGGTTGATGACCAGATGAGGCTCTTTTTAAAAATACCACTAATTTAGGATATGTGTCGATATGGATGTCTTTTTCATTTTTGTTGTTGCTTTCAGCATTGAATACGTACTCCATAGAGTGCACGATTTCTTGGTCTCGGATAATTCAATAAAATATGCCAGCAAAATGTTTTCTGAGAAAGTTTTGGCTCCTTTAGCTTGTCGTCACGTGTTAAACATATCGCACTGTTTCAAACTTCTCGCGTGATTGTTGAGGGAGAAAGCTAATTTGCGCATTATTAAACTTCCTCGTCTCTAGAACCACTCATTTTAGGTTTTTCACTTGTTTTCAAGTTTCTTGTTTTTAACTAAAGAAAATGGCGCGCGCAAAGCTCATGAAAAAAAATTCAAAAAAAAAAAAAAGTTTTTGACAAATTAAAAAAGGTTGTACAAACTTAATGCACACGATGTTCTAAATTCAATTCAAAAACGAATTCTGGGCCAAGTACATTTAAATTGCCATTGACACACCAAAAAGACTATAATTATAATTAACATTATATATCCATTCACTGACCTAAAGATAGTTGGCTAAGATTATAAAATAAATATTCTTCTGAATATTTATTTACTTGTGTCACATATGGCCCATGTATCAGATTTACACACGTCCTGTCCAGCACCCTAATTGCGTAACTCACGATAAATCATAATCTCTTTCGTTTTGAAACAGATTGCTAAACCATTGCTTCATATGTTCGAAAAATGTGTCTGCTCAACAACGTAAATACCGCAATAAATATTGTTGAACCGTCACCTATTTCAGCGAAGCAGTGATGCTCGCGAAGAGGGAGGCGGCGCACGTGAGGGAGAGGCAGCATATGCGCCCTCGCGACCCTAGCCACCGCAGGATATGGAGACGCCCTGGGCGTCGGGAATCCCAGGCCGATTTCCGGCCACGATTTTTTTTTTTTGGGTGGGAAATCATCAAATAACTTCTCCCGCTCTGGGTGGAGCAGGAGGGCGTGTCAGACTTTTACTGACTAAAACCCACCCGTGTTCCTTCAGTAGCCCTTAAGCCAGGGGCTGTGGTGTCTCTTTCGAACAAACCCGCACCCCTGGCAGGCATCGGCCCTTGTGGGCCCCATCAATTTTTGTGCTGACATCTCTTTGAGGCGCGCGTGGAATACAACGCGCCGTCGACTTGGGCTTGGTCCTTACCGGACAGCGAGCTACCCATTACTCGCCGTCCGCAAGCCCATGCCTACGGTGGCCGGAAATCGGCCTGGGATTCCCGACGCCCAGGGCGTCTCCGTATCCTGCGGCGGCTAGGGTCGCGAGGGCGCATATGCTGCCTCTCCCTCACGTGCGCCGCCTCCCTCTTCGCGAGCATCACTGCTTCGCTGAAGGAGGTGACGGCTCCCCATGCCCTCTCGCTCCGTACCATGGCCTGGACCAGGGCCGGACGCGAGAGATCGCCGCCGCCGATCGCCTCCACGATCATTATAGGGGTGTGTTTCACTTTGATGAAATCACTACTAATATTATAAATGCGAAAATAACTCTGTCTGTCTGTTACGCTTTCACGCCTACACTGAAATTTCGCCTGGGATATGGAGAAGGACATATGCTATTTTTTTACGCAATAACCGACATCCACGTGCAGTCAAAAACTAGTTGATTATATTTTAACAAACTAGCCGAGTAATATTCACAGCTTTGATGTGTTGAACAACTAACATAAAACAATTTCCGCAAATTAAAGTAACTAATAAAACAGTTAGCTACTTACACTAAAATCCTCTTCAAAAATAGAAAAAAAGAAATAGAGAGAAACACGAACAAAAAAAAAGAAAAAAAAAGAAACTGTGTTTCTGTGCTAATATCGCGTAAGGCCACCTCTGCTTCATAAATAATAGGTAAATAAAAAACTTTTATTGAAGATCATGATCCAATTTGTTAGTAGTACAATAACTTATAATAGTTACTAATGAAACCTTAATATACTCGCCCCCTGCTTGACCCATGAATCGAGGTATCAATACTCATGTGAGCATTGATACATCGATTCATGTACAGACAGTCAAGTCTACTAGCAATCATCCTAAAAACGCTGTTGCGACTAACCCGAACTCTGATCAGCATCGACGCGCACCGCTTGCGCAGAGTAGCGTAGAAGCAATCGATGCGCGCCTCTGCAAACATATGTGATGCACTACAGTGGCGGGGCAGACGCAACATCGTTCTAAGCGCATTATTGTATTGTACCCGTAGGGCACTGTACGCTCTTTGAGTATAGACTGCCCACAGGCTGCAGGTGTAAAAGGATGTACAGAAGGCTCTGAAAAGTGTGATTTTTACCTCATTTGTACATCGTGAAAACCTGCGAGTAATCATGTTTGCTCTAACGGACAGTGCCCTACGTTCACGTTCAATATCCGTGCGGTCCTCATGGTCCTCGGTAATTAGATGACCCAGGTATCTGAACTGATGCACCCTAGCCAACTCATTTCCATTCAGTTTTATAGGGCGCACGCTAGAGGGACACCTAGTACCAGCCCTAAAGACAACATACTCGCTTTTCTTCACATATATCACTTATAACGAAATCTTTGAGGCATATTCACTAAGCAGTTTCGAATCATTGCTTGCGGAATCCATCGCCAAGTTTCAGTTAGCGCTCGCTCTGATGCTAGTACCTATAGTTCTAAAAAAAGTTTTTTGTCTCTTTTTTTTCTACTGTCCCATGTCACTGATGCAAAATAGAGAAAAAATGACAAAATTTATTTTTCATTTTGATAAAATTGTGAGCTTCCAGAGCAAAAATCTAACTCCTTTTTTCGAAAATTCAATCAAGTGGGATAAAAAAACGGCTTGCTGGATTACATTGAAACCCTGTAGCCTTTTATTTGGGTATATTGATCTTTAAAAGGCACACCTTACATTAGTGGTTTCCTCATTATTTTTAATTGGGTGCTTGATTTTTTTAAATATGACGAAATACCCTTTTTTTGTTGTTTTTTTCAAATTCAGGTAATGAAAAAAAAAAACCATTATTAATCTTTGTATAAAATGTATTCAAGATTTTGAAAACCACGTCAAACTTCCTGTGCAATCATTGGTTGCCAAGATATTGATACTTAAAGGCAAAATTATCTTTTTCCATTCAAAGACCGATATCTCAGCGAAAAGTGCTCGTATCAAGGTCTTTGACAAAAGATATTAGAGCTGAATAAACAAGGTATCCAGTCCATATTGAGATAAAGTAAAAAAAAAAACAAGTCCGCAGACCAAAATAAAAAAAAAACAATTCCGTAGACTAAAAAAATAACAAATAAAAAAGTAGTTTTCGAACGAATACTCGAAAAACATGGCGCGATCTGGAATTCTTTCTTTTCAATAACGTGTGGAGAAGAAGTACATCACCTACATCATCATCATTTACATTTACTCAAACAGTTTGAAGGTGTGGCTAAAAGTAAAGTAATGTAAAAAATTATTTGCATAGATTGCAGGTACAGTAAATAAGATGATAGTTAAAATATGGGTGATCCTTGCACAATCTACATTATAATATTAGGCATGCAACATTATTATAACATGAGAAATTTTTAAGATGGTAGATTTTTAAGAGTTATTACAGTTTAACAATATTTGGCAAGGTACATTCATATATTTAATAAAACATTAATTAAAATATCTGCAATACGATAGGAATAAAATTAATAAATCAAAACAAATCAAGCTAGAAAGAAAAGGAAACTTTATTCCTATCAAGTAGGGCGTCAGGCAGAGTGACGAACTTTCGACAAAAATGTATTCTGTTGAGGACAGCAGAATCAACTTTTAACTCTAGGAAGAGTCAATCTTTAGAAATATAGATTGTGAGAGAAATGGCCTGAAAATTGTGGGGACGTTGTAGTTTCTGCAGGAGACTCTGCCGTCCTAAAAAAAAACATTAAATTCAATTAACTTACCCGCGATAACGTAACTGAACATAAACCTCTGAAACTTTACACGGGAAAAACCAAGATTCTAAAAACAGGAGAAAGAAATAACATTTCAGGAGAGGATGACGTCTTAGAGTACGTCGAAGAATACTTAGGATAAATGGTTTCCTATAACAATTATGCAAGTATCTAAATTTGAAGGCGTCTATGGCATGAAAGAGATATTGGAGCTATAGAGAGATTTTAAAAAGAAAAAAATTGATGAGAAAACTCTACGAACTCGTGTAGGTATGTAATACTTTCGTGCTTAACGAGTTGATAGACCTGAAGTCAAAAATACATTAGCCATATGCTAAATAAAAATGGAACGAAGCCTGTTGAGGATAAAACAGCAAGAAATAATTTATATTAAAACGATTAGACAAAAAAAAAAAGAGTTGATGTCGTCAAAAGAATCAGGTTACTATTATTATTGTGAATCTGGGCCGGCCATGTCTGCAGATTGAAAACATTTGATAGACCAAAAAAGTCACTGAATGGATACCAAACGACCAAAGCAGAAGTAGAAGTCGGCCAATGAAAAGGTGGGAAGACTTAATTTGGGGAGAAGATAGGAACAGGTCGGATGACAGGGACAGAAATCAGTGGAAGGAAATAGGAAAGGCCTACGCCAAAGACGCGACTACCGTTTGTTGCCCATGGTCCACCCGGCTAGTTCACCTGGGTGGACCATGGGAAATTATTTTTCCCATAGTCCACCAGAAAGTCCATATTATGATTTTATCGTAGTATTACGAGAGAATAATTGTTGTGATATAAATTTTTTAAACCAAAATACTAATCCTACTCATATTATAAATGCGAAAGTTTGGATGTATCGATGGATGGATGTTTGTTACTCTTTCACGCATAAACTACCGAACGGATTTGGATGAAACTTTCCGTAGCTAAGACATCAGAATAACACATAGGCTACAATTTACTTACCACGGGCGAAGCCGCGGGCGGAAGCTAGTAACTAATATAAGGAAGTTCATCAGTTCAGTTCTTATATAGTGCAGAACTAAATAGACGGTATAATATGGTATTTTCCTTTTTGATGTTTATAAAGTACTGGTCATTAAATTATAATTTGACATAAAATATAAAAATGTTAATGAGTTTTGTTTGCAATGTAAAGTCTTACAAAGTAATAATACAATCTTTTTATTTAATTGATAAATAATTCATCTAAGTACATCACACTGCAGCGATGTCTGCTGACCAAGTCCTTAACTTTATTAATAGAAAAGGAGGCACAGTTCTTTTGTGTGCACAACATCAATATTATAAAATTAAACAATTAAAAAATGGCTCTGAAATATGGAGATGCTTTAAAAAGAGAGATCAGACATCGAAAATGATGACTACATTACTGGTATTCAGATGCAACTCGTTTCCGGAGAAATTACTGCAGGAGAGGCTTTGGAAAAACTCCGCTAATATGACACAACCAAAGACTATAAACACCACCTGTATGTTGTCTCCTTTGTATAGGCTTACGGTACTAGTAACCATTTTAGTAATGACCAAGTGTTAGACCTTGAACTGACCAATTGCAGCCGCGCATTCTTCCTCGTCCTTCGGCCCGTAGTGGTGAGTCATGTACTTAGAAGTAATCGGCATATACGCTGTCTAGTGGTTATATAGTCTATGGACACAACTTATGCAATTTTAATTTTATTTCATTATTTGATGGCAAAGCAGCAAGCGGCCTTTATAATTACTTAATTTAGTTACGATTTTTTTTATGTCTAACATAATAATGAGGTACAAATAAATAGATTTCAACATTTTCAGGGTGGCTTTACAATTTAATTTCACAATTATTCTCTCGTAATACTACGATAAAATCATAATATGGATTTTCAGGTGAACAATGGGAAAAATAATTTTCCACAGACCACCTAGAAAACATAATATGGACTTTCTGGTGGACTATGGGAAAAATAATTTCCCATAGTCCACCCAGGTGAACTATCCGGGTGGACCATGGGCAACAAACGGCGACTACTGCTTAGAGGCGTATGCTACACTATAATATAGTAAAAATTATTAAAGTTATAAAATAAAACCCTTTTGATTTGGTTTTTTTACTATTACACCATATTTTATGTAGCGGCTTAGGTGGACTTAGGTTAATATTTAATTTAAATATTAAGAAGACTAATATGACGAGTAATTATTAACTTCCAAAATTACTTTCAAACAAAGATGTGCCAACAGTGTTGTTTGATTTTTATTTACACTTCAAATAAACCGAATAAAAGTAAAGTCATAGTGTAAATTTAATTACTAAAACTAACTAAAGACCAATGACAAACATTTTATAGATCATTCGAATTCCTTTTACACGACTTACATAATATGGATACTTTTTACAATATTGCCAGTAATGAAATACGTAAACATCAAATATAATGAAATAGACCGAAACCGCACCGTTTCAACTCAGGCTGGATGATATGGCGGGTATGGTGAGGTTATGGAACAAGACAAGGCGGCAGCAGAGTAAGGTCCCGGCGTTTGGCCTCCTCGCGCCACTCCCAGATGTGCGCGAGGACCTTTGCCTTCAGATCCCATGGCGGTAATCTGGCAAGGACGCCCGTCGCCTCACCGGCGATCGTGCGGTATGCCCGGATCATCCTGACCCTATGGGACACCTTCTACCAGCGTGCTGGTTGGCGTCTTAATGTAGGCGCCCACACCGGTGCCCCGTATAGGGCCATGGACCGCACGACTCCCACGTAGAGCCTCCAGCAGGAGTGTTTGGCCCCCTAGATTAGGCAGGAGCCGCTTCAAGGCAGCCCCGGCCCGCTCCAGTCTGGGAGCCAAACGGCGGAAATGCTCCGCGAAGTTCCACCGGCTGTCGAGGACGAGTCCTAGATACTTTATCGTCGACTTGACTCCGATGTGAACCCCTCCCACCGTTATCTGGGAACCCGTCGGTGGCGCATTCCGAGGAACATGAAAACACATGGCCTCGGACTTGTGTAAGGCCATCTCGAGTCCCAGTTGCCGGATCCTATCGACGATTGTGGCAACCCCGTGTGTCGCTAAGTCGACCGCCGCCTGGTACGACCTCCCTTGCGCCAGGACCAGCGTGTCGTCAGCGTAGCAAACTAAACTGACACTGCTAGGGAGGTCGGCGCGCAGCACATAGTCGTACCCAATGTCCCACAGATGTGGCCCCAGGACCGAACCCTGTGGGACACTGCACAACATTTCTCGCCGGTTCCACTCTCCTTGGTGACTGGGGTAGATGTGTATTCATATTGATAGATGATGTATTCATATTTTTGCAACTGACACAAACGGGTCCCTAGTCAAGTTTTTTTTTTGTTGGTTGGGAAATCATCAAATGACTTCTCCCGGTTTGGGTGGAGCAGACTTTTACTGACTAAAACCCACCCGTGTTCCCTCAGTTGTCCGTGTGCCAGGGGCGACGGTATCTCTTTCGAACAACCCGCACCCCTGGCAGGCATCGGCCCTGGCGGACCCCTTGGTCACCCTGCGACGGGTCAGCACAGTAGCCCCGCCGCCTACCACTTTTCAGCCGTAGGGGATAAGGAGAGCGGCCAAAGCTATACCGACACTCCTCTTCCCCTACGGCCCCACCGCGTCCGCCATCAAACGGTGGCGGCCGCGTCCAGGCCACGGAAGGGAAGAGCGCTACTCAAAAGCACCAGCACTCCTCCTCCGCCGCAGTTTGTAACCCTCAGCCGCGATGCCTCCTCAGTTGCGGTGCACCTCACCGCAACCTATTTTTATGGCCGCTACGTCGTTGGCTTTGAGGCAAAAGCCCTGACGAGCGGCCCCACCTTGGGGTTTTTCTTCGCTTCACCGTGGCTGGGAGACCACGGCTACTGGCCCCCCCCGCAACGACAATGTGGAACCCACTCGGGGTGGCGTCCCTAGACAAGTGACATCCTTATAACGCAAACGATAAAATAGGAGGCGTTAGAAATATTTTAGATTTACATAAACTAACTAAATGTTACGTGATCTGTCATGTTGTCTCTGCATACAGATGTTTTATGTGAACGTAATACATCAAATGTAGAAATAACTTGGGGGTAGGGATTCATTTCATAAAAAACCGTTAAATTAATGGATACCCTCAAATAACACAGTCTATCGATTAGATAATGACCTCAAGTTATTCAGACGATAGTGGATAACAATTTCATCGTAATTCATATGGGCTCGCTGGCTAGTTCGTCAATCTGACGATATAAATCGCGTCAAACTTTATGGCGGCTCTGAAGTGAGCTACACGCTGCGCAGTACCCCACCCCTCAACCCCGCTGACCCATGAATTTGTTACTGCGCAGCGACTCGCTTCGTGTTCCGAGCCGCCATAAAGTTTGAATCGAGCTGTATGAGTATGTCGACGTTCGGTGATGCGATGGTTCGAATCCAAGTCGAAACAATGAACTTTTTTGAAGTGTTCTTTAGATTTTTCGTAACGAATTAAATTTTGTAGCATTTTAAAACTTGAGGGGTTAGCACATACTGACGCTGTGTGTACATTGCATAAGGCCCGTGTAATGTGCCCTGGTTCAGGAGCCTTTTAACTGCCTGTATAGGTTATGAAGCATGTGTACATAATGTAATACAAAGATAAAAAAGAACTAGTCTGTAACGTTTTACATTAAGAACAAGAAAGACGCCAAGTGTCTACGATATTATCATACTTGGTTTGGTAGTTGCTTTGAATTACAGGAATTCATTTCATAACAAAGACCTCACCACATTTATTTTCCTCATAACGGTCTATGCTACATCAGTATCGAAATTTGCAATTTGCATGTTATTACAATATCTCTATCCACCTAGGTTTATGTCTCCCCCAGGGCATGACAAGAACAGTTTTCTGAACCAGGTTACCTAAATAACACCATGATCTTTAATTTTGCTATTGAACATCTATTTTCTGCATCGTCATTGAATACGCACATAATTATTATCTATGCAAAGTTTTCCTATTTATATCATACTACAAACCAAGACAACTCGGGACTGAATCTTTGGTTGAAAGGTTTATCTTAAAAGTTTATAACAATTCAAATAAGGCATACAACTGCTGAGGTAGTCAAATTTAACTAAGATAAGATAGTATCTTGGTGAAGACTAGAAAATGAACAGAATGGGCATGATATTATTGCGTGGATTTTTTTTGCGTTTTCGTAAGCTGGGTTTTACTTAAATTGGTTTGCAATTAGTTTTTCATCCATAAACTCGCTCAGGGATTTACTTGGAATGGCTTTAATTGCACTAACTCAATATAAAAAAAAAAACAAGTTGATATTTTATCCAAATATAAGATGCGTATTACCAAATGGGTAACAATGTATCTTTATATCGAGTTAGGCTAATCTCTTGCAGCAAACCTTTGTATGGACATGACAGATAAGAAAACAAAAGAAATATACCTAGTAAACAAAGTAAAATAATAGCATTAAGACAACTACTATTCAAAAAAGTCTCCAATTTAATTCTAAAACAAACGACTTTAAAATAAAATTAAATTAAAAATTTAAAAAACCCCCGACCCAAACAAAAACTCAAAAAAGTAAAAAATAATATTTATAGGCCTTTTAATTTTAACGTAATATTTTGATCAGGGCATTGTCAAGTCGGGGGACGGCTAGGCCTCTGTTTGGCGTTTTCATTGGCCGTCCCCCGACTTGACAATGCCCTGATCAAAATATTACGTTAAAATTAAAAGGCCTATAAATATTATTTTTTACTTTTTTGAGTTTTTGTTTGGGTCGGGGGTTTTTTAAATTTTTAATTTAATTTTTATTTCTTGCTTTTTAAACTTAATGTCTCCCTTATATCACCATTTATCTATAATCTATTCATTGAGACCTTTTCAATGAGTCCAAACACGATACTTCTGCTGTTTGTTGGTGAATAACTTGGGTTTCCTGGAAATTCCAGGTGTTGCTCCAGCATCAGTTCAAGGTTATTTTATTCGTCTAATATCATTGAAGTAATAGAATCCCAAATTTTGAGTTGATCAGAGGCTAAAATCCCTTTTTCAACCAGAAAAGAGCTGATAATCTTCAAACGGCTGAACCGATTTTGATGAAACATGTCTAAGAACACTCCCGACTAATACACCTTTCAAACAAAAAAAACTAAATCAAAATCGGTTCATCCGTTCGGGAGCTACGTTGCCTCAGACAGACACACACACACACACACACACACACACACACACAGACACGTCAAACTTATAACACCCCGTCGTTTTTGCGTCGGGGGTTAAAAACTTATAACACCCCGTCGTTTTTGCGTCGGGGGTTAAAAAATGTGAAATTCTATGTTTATAGCTGGATGAGACTTGAATTAGATACTTGCTCTAACTAATTATAGTCATTATTATTTGAAACAAGCTCTTCAATTACTAAAAAAACGATCTTCGGTATATCTCTCTTTTATCAGTCTTCCGACAAAAAATGACTTTGAATTAAAACCGCAATCTCTTTAGAATGGTATGTCTATTCGATTATGAAGTCTATATCATCAAAATGTTTCGACGAACATTATAAATAATACTGTATTATTTCTATATTATTAATACTCGCATTTTACTTCTAACTTCGATTCAACGATAACTAGTGTTAGTGAAATTAATGGCAAAATGGGAAAAGACGAAAAATTATCAGAATATGAATACAGTAAAGTTCCTACACAGCAGATTATTACGGGTAAGTTTTGAATCTTAGTTATACAAAGTGCCACCGAACATGAAACTTCTGTGTAGTTGACGCAGGTAAGTACTGTCGGGACATTAATGCATGTGAAAGTCTGTATCGCACTGAAAGCGCCGACGCTAAGGATAGAAGCAGCATTCAGTTCAGTGCATCATCATAATGATGGCCATGGTGTGAGGACCTAAACTGTGCTTATGAAACCTAAAAGATTTTGAGACTCTTTCGCTTCCTATTTAGAGAAAGTGATTGATCCCATGGAGGCGGTGGAAATGAAGGGACATGTACCAACTTCATTATCAGTCCGGAACAGACGCATCTAGTGCCCATGTTTTCTGATAACCACAGAAAGTCATTATAGTGAAGCGTCCTCGCACGGAACCGGATTCACCGAAAGCTTCAGTTTTCCAAAAAAATCTCTGCATCATCGTCATACCATTGTACCTGTTACCTTTATTTGATACTAGCTTTAGCCAGCGGCTTCGCCCGTGTGGAGGCCAGAAATTTTCCCACGAGAACGTACTACGGGATAAATACAGGGTAAGTTTTTATCCAGTGCGCAAATTATAACCATGAATTCAGTATATCATTCTAGACCCCCTACCGTAGACATTTTTCACCGGTTAATATAAAAACAACAGTTTTTTTTTTGTATATCCGGTGAAAAATTTCTGCGGGTCTAGAAAGATATATTATGCCGAATTCATATTTACAATTTGCGCAAAAACTTTTCCTGTATATCCTAAACTATCGATGTGGCAAATTTATTTTAAATATATTGTATGGGCCATTTTTGCGGGATTGAGTAACAACATCCAAACAAACTTTCACATGAATAATATTGGTAGAACTATTACCATCGCTCAAATGCTCGATTCGCAGCCCACAGCATTCCTTCAAACGGTAATTATTTTTCTGACACTTTATCTTGTTTGTTCCAGAAAAGGACGAAATACCTTCGCATTATGGCTACGGGGTCAGACATGTTCAATTGCTAATATGCTTCCTATGCATTATGGTGAACTTTATAGGAAGAGGTCATATGGGTGTCACGGTGGTATCTATGACTAGCCCTGCTAAACATATTGCAGTTTTAGACACAAACTTCTCCGAGAAATCTAATTTCACGAATATTAGAGATGTTGCTGTCGAAAATATGACTATAGAAGAAAATGGTAAATTCACAGGCAATGAAAGTATTAATGGACCCGCATTAGTGCACTCCACTGAGAGTTTTCATAAAGTAAGTACATTATTCATTTACCGACAGTAGAAACCTTGTGAGTTAAGCTCGCCTTTGTAATTGACTATTTATCACTGTGTATGTTGAAGATCACGAAAGCCGCTGTTAATGTTCCAGTGGCTTGATAAATTCGTGTTTGATTGGTTTTTCAGGTGTATGACTGGCCAAAATCAACGCAAGAAATGGTTCTAGGCTCATTCTTCCTAGGATACTGCATCATGACATTACCAATGGGACTGGTAGCACAACGATGGGGTGGAAAGATACCGCTGCAAATTGCTTTATCTGTCAATGGCGTAGTCTCCATTTTGGCACCATGGCTCATTAATTGGGTACGTAAATAATTATGTATTACTGAAACTAAGCCTCTTCTTGGCATTCGAATTGCCACAACGACCAATACTGTGCTTCCCGTATTTCTTCTGATTCCAGTGGCGTCATGGTTTTAGTAATGTTTTGGGAGTCCAACTATGATGGTGATTAAGATTTATTTGTTGTTTTTTTCAGGGAGGGTGGAAGGCTGTCTGCGCCTGTCGTATTGCGCAAGGTCTGTCACAAGCAGGAGTCTATCCTAGCATACAGACTCTGTTGGCGAAATGGGTGCCAGTGAGCGAACGTGGGACTCTTACTAGCTATGTTTATACAGGTATATGGACAAATATTTTCTTTAGGTGTCGTAAATGCAAGTCGCTCCAAAAAAGGTTCAAGCAAATCTATTTGTATGAATTTAAAAGGAACATTTGACTGACTGACTGACATATCAACGCAGAGCCGAAACTATTAGGACTAGAAACGTGAAAATTTTCACACGCGAAATATGGCCTTTGCGGGGATGAAAAGGGGGGATTTCGTTTGTTTGAAAGATCATATTCCTTGAGCTAATGAACTTTAAACTTGGGAAAATATAAAATCTACACGAGCGAATTACCAGTTATACATTTGTAGACGAATAAAAATCAAATTATATCACATTACTAGCAACACCTTATGATTATTCTCTATACAGGCACATAAATATAGAAGTCAGTAGTCAGGAGATAATAATTATTGTTGAGCAGTTAATTGACACAATATTAAGACATTAAATAAGAGCACATTGTTTACAATATGATAAGGAACACGTGTAATTTTTTAGACGCAGATACATTAGGCCTATAGCATAATAAGCTTATTATGTTCTAACGGCTAGGAGTTCCTCCCTAGCGGCGTCAGTGTAGTTTGCTACGCTGACGACACGCTGGTCCTGGCGCAAGGGAGGTCGTACCAGGCGGCGGCCGACTTAGCGACACAAGGGGTTGCGACAATCGTCGATAGGATCCGGCAACTGGGACTCGAGGTGGCATTGCACAAGTCCGAGGCCATGTGGTTTCATGGTCCTCGGAATGCGCCACCGACGGGTTCCCAGATAACGGTGGGAGGGGTTCACATCGGCGTCGAGTCGACGATGAAGTACTTGGGACTCGTCCTCGACAGCCGGTGGAACTTCGCGGAGCATTTCCGCCGTTTGGCTCCCAGACTGGAGCGGGCCGGGGCTGCGTTGAAGCGGCTCTTGCCCAATCTAGGGGGGCCAAACGCCTCCTGCCGGAGGCTCTACGCGGGGATCGTGCGGTCCATGGCCCTACACGGGGCGCCGGTGTGGGCGCCAACATTGAGGCGCCAACCAGCTCGCCGGTTGAGGGCGTCCCATAGGGTCATGGCGATCAGGATGATCCGGGGATAACGCACGATCTCCGGCGAGGCGGCGGGCCTCCTTGCCGGATTACCGCCATGGGATCTGGAGGCAAAGGTCCTCGCGCAAATAAGGGAGTGGTGCGAGGAGGCCAAACGCCGGGGCGTTAGTCCGCTGCCGCAGGAAATCGCGGCACAGCGGACAGAGCTCCGGCGGGATCTCATGGTGACATAGAGAGAGCGATTGTCGCAACCCAGTGCTGGGCACGCCACGATTGCGGCGGTAAGTCCCCTCTTTGAGGAGTGGTTTGAGAGGCGGCATGGCGTCCTCACCTTCCGCCTGACGCAGGTCCTCACCGGACACGGTTGTTTCGGGAGGTTCCTGTTTCGGATAGGGCGGGAGGAAACGCCCGGGTGTTTCCACTGCGAAGATCGCCCTGAGGACACGGTGGAGCACACGGTGGCGGTCTGCCCTGCTTGGGCGGAGCACCGCCGTGTCCTCGTGGAGGCGATTGGCGGCGGCGATCTCTCGCGTCCGGCCCTGGTCCAGGCCACGGTACGGAGCGAGAGGGCATGGGGAGCCGTCACCTCCTTCAGCGAAGCAGTGATGCTCGCGAAGAGGGAGGCGGCGCACGTGAGGGAGAGGCAGCATATGCGCCCTCGCGACCCCAGCCGCCGCAGGATACGGAGACGCCCTGGGCGTCGGCAATCCCAGGCCGATTTCCGGCCACCGTAGGCATGGGCTTGCGGACGGCGAGTAATGGGTAGCTCGCTGTCCGGTAAGGACCAAGCCCAAGTCGACGGCGCGTTGTGTTCCACGCGCGCCTCAAAGAGATGTCAGCACAAACAGTGATGGGACCCGCAAGGGTCGATGCCTGCCAGGGGTGCGGGTTTGTTCGAAAGAGACACCACAGCCCCTGGCTTAAGGGCTACTGAAGGAACACGGGTGGGTTTTAGTCAGTAAAAGTCTGACACGCCCTCCTGCTCCACCCAGAGCGGGAGAAGTTATTTGATGGTTTCCCACCCAAAAAAAAAAAAAAAAAAAAAAACGGCTAGGAGTTCTCTCTGCGGGAAAAATTAGTGCACTGACTGGACGTGGACCGGTCATCAGCATCATAATTATCATCATTTCAGCAGAAAGACGTCCACTGCTGGACAAAGGCCTCCCCCAAACTCCTCCACTTCGACCGGTTCTGAGCTTCTCGCATCCAGCGGATTCCTGCGGCCTTCGCAAGGTAATCGGTCTATATTGTGGGAGGCCTTCCTACGCTACGTCTTCCGGTACGCGATCGCCACTCCAGGACCTTTCGGCCCCATCGGCCATCTGTTCTGCCAGCAATGTGCCCTGCTCACTACCACTTAAGTTCGGCTATTCTTCGGGATATGTCGGTTGCCTTGGTTCTCCTGCAGATCTCTTCATTCCTGATTCAATCACGTAGGGAAACTCCAAGAATAGCCCTCTCCATTGCCCTTTGGGTGATTTTTAGCCTTCTGATAAGGACCATTGTGAGCGACCACGTTTCAATATCATATGTCATCACTGGCAACACGAACTGGTCAAAGACTTTCGTCTTGAAACACTGCGGGATGTGGGACAGGTCAACATACTCAAATTTGTGTGGTTCTTCCCTCATATGATCATTTCAGACAGATCTACATGGTCATCAAAAATGATCGAACAAAGATTATTTCCGGATTTTTTAACCGACTTCGCAAAGAAGGAGGTTATCAATGCAATGTTTTTTTTTTTTTTTTTTTATTTATGTTCGGGCATAAATCCGTCAAATATAGACGGATTAGCAAAATTATTTTTTTGTTAGAAAGCAGTTTATTCCGAAATGATCCCATATACATTTCATATAGATCTGATGATGAGTTTCGGAGACAAACAACGGAACTCTTCAAAACATGACAGCAAATCAACCGCGATTGCTGCTATCGCATAAATATGCATTGTTTGACCCCAAGGATATTTATACACATTGGCATTGATAAATTTTACAAATTGACACTAATATTTTATTTGTGAAGTATTATATCGTTTTAATTATTGTGAATTTCAAGGCTATGTGGGTCACTTTTCTTTGTCTGTTTTGTTGTTTTTTTTTTTCTCTCTCTTAGCGGTAATTATGATCTGGTAGTTTGGGTAAATTATGCGGCCCACCCAAATGTCTGTTATTTGGTATGTTCTTTGAATCGTCGACCTCCTTAAGTTCTGAATTGAGCTGCACGTTTAGTGACAAATGCGTGCAGGTCCACTCAATCTGTGTGGTTCTTTCCTCAAAAGATAATTTCTCTGACCAATCGACATGGTCTTCACATGATCTGACCAAGATTAAAAGAGAATGTGACCTCTGAGTATGTTCCGGCCTTTCTTCTTAGAGAAGTCAGATAGGAAACACCGACCACATCTAGTTTAAAAAATGAATATTCATGAATTACATGTAAAAGTATTTACAATCCTACCTCATTAATATAATTTATCCACAACGCGGGCCCAGTGGCCCTGCACTGGTGCATGTCACATTTCTAAGATTTTTTGTTCATGACCTCAGATAATAAAACAAAGGCAGATAGACCGCGCGGAACACCAAGAGTGAGGCCTTAATATTCAGTTTTACAAGGCGTATTTATTTCGGAGTTGTATTAATCGGTATTTAAATAATTGGAATTCGTATTTTTGATGTTTCGAATTATCATTAAGTCGGACTTTTTGTTATTCGATCTATTGAAACTCGGTATTTTGAGAATAGTAATTATAAACGTTAGGAATATAAATATTTAGGAATTATAGAAATAGGAGTGATTTACTGATAAGTCGGAGTTGTTATATTCGCAATTTTGAACCATTCGGAATTATGAAAATCGGTATTTTCAAATTCGTATTAATTGTGACTGACGGAATATTTTTTTTCGTATTTATGTAGTGTACCCATCTAATACCTTTCAACGAGCAATTCTTGTATTTATATATTTTATTAATCTGAATCTCGGAAACGGCTCCAAAGATTTTCATGAAATTAGTATGCAAGGGGTTTCGGGGGCGATAAAACGATCTAGCTAGGTTTAATTTTTAGAAAACGTTAAACAAAAAAATCATCAAAATATTATTTTCACATAAAAGACAAATGGATAATATTATTTTGACTTCTTTCCAGGTTCAACAACAGGAACTATAGTAGCTTTCCAGCTGTCTGGATACCTGAGTGAAAGCAGATGGGGATGGCCGTCCACTTTCTGGGCTGTTGGTCTAATATGTCTCGGCTTGTTCGCCATTCTGACCATATTCGGAGCAGCGACACCTTCAGACCACAAGACTATAAGTGAGGAAGAAAAAAAGTATATTATGGGACGAGTTGATAATGGCAAGGTCAAGGTTAGTAATTCTCTGGATGCTAACGTTATCATAAGAGTGAAAATGCTTCAAACATGAACAAAGTTATCGCTCATGTGCCGGTTTTATAAAAGCCACAGGAGACATCCCAGGTTTGTCTCGAGGAATGCAACGAACATACTAATTTCCATAGTTAGCTTGTTTGCCACTTGCCACTCAATATAATAAATACTTCAAAGATACCAAACATTACACTACGGAAATCCACGATAGTAATAATCAACACGTAATTAATAATGAAACGAATAATGCATAAAATATCATCCTACAAATCTTGTTATCCTTGATTTTAATTATTTTTACTAATGTTAGTTTTGTTCATTTTCAGAGACTAAAGACTCCGTGGAAGGCAATCATTTGTTCAAGGCCAATGTGGGGTACACTGGCCACGCACATCGGTAGTGGTACCGCGTTTGTGTTCTTTTTCACCCAAGTCCCTTCTTATATTCACTACATCCTGGGCGTCAATGTTAGAGGCGTAAGTATCTTTTATAAATTGCCATGTGCTATTATGTAGTGATCGTACACTTCGCTGCATCTTCTGACGTTCGACGTTACTGATTTTGAAATAATAATAAGCCTAGCAAATAAAATAATAATAATAGATTGAAAATAGTAAATGCATTTAAAATTTATGTTTTACTGTAAAATAAATTAGGAAATGGAATTACTCTTTGCTAAAAACGTTCTTGGAAGGAATAAAATACAATTAATATTAATAGGTGTTTAAGCAGTAAAGTAGGACTATAAGCTGTTGAACGAAAAAAATTAGGAAGGCCCACACACAGAAAAGGATATACTATGAATTCTTATTCTGTTTATGATTTATTAATTAATTATGCTTCAATTTCAGAGTGGGTTTCTGTCATCTTTGCCATACGTGATAAGTTTTTTCACAAGCATTTCTTTTGGAATGTTATCAGACTTCTTAACAAACAGAAAAATTGTTAGTGTAAAGAATGCAAGAAGAATATTTAATAGCATTTGTGAGTATACTTCCTAACAATTGAATAAAAATTTTAGGTGATTGTGTCATTTCCTAAAGAATGGTGCAGAAATACGGAAATCCCTTGTGGTAAATTAAATCAAAGGTTTTATTTGATAATACAGCTGGGATTAAAACAAAGTCGATCTACTGTCTTATTCTTAATCACGTTTCACTGCTATCGCTTCATCACTTATGATCGATGCTCCAACAAATGTATTGAAAAAACTTTGTTAAAGTATTATAATCACCACCTTTACTTTTTCACCAACCTTAGTTGACTGGTGATAAATATTATTAATATTAATTTCAGCTCAAGTTGGTGTAGCTGTAGCACTAGTGTGTACTACATTCACGACGAGCACGGTGGTTGCTGTTATGTGCCTTGTTTTCTCAATGGGATGCCACATGGCCATGCACGTCGGATGGATGGTAAAATTCATGCTTTTATTTAATCTGAAAGATATACAAAGGACTCATTATTGTTTTAAACCTTACACACGTACTTACATCGGGTTTCTTGGATATAAATCCTGATGGTATATTGTAGGAATACTACATAACGATCGATGTTGTAGTGGTTTTTAACGCCACAAATCGCTTTCCAACAATCATTTTTGTGCAATGTTACTTAGTTTGATATATGCGTAGTTGATGGCTACGTGATGGGTCTTGTTTGGGCACGCCACGATTGCGGCGGTAAGTCCCCTCTTTGAGGAGTGGTTGGAGAAGCGCCATGGCGTCCTCACCGGACACGGCTGTTTCGGGAGGTTCCTGTTTCGGATAAGGCGGGAGGAAACACCCGGGTGTTTCCATTACGTAGATCGCCCTGAGGACACGGTGGAACATATGGTGGAGGTCTGCCCGGCTTGGGCGAAGTACCGCCGTGTCCTCGTGGACGCGATCGGCAGCAGCAATCTCTCGCGGCCGACCCTGGTCCAGGCCATGGTTCGGAGCGATAGTGCATGGGTAGCCGTCACCTACGTCAGTAAAGCAGTAATGCTCGCGAAGAGGGAGGCGGCGCACGTAAGGGAGAGGCAGTATACGTGCCCTCACGGCCTAGCCTCCGCAGGAGACGCCCTGGACGTCGGAAATCCCAGGCTGATTCCCGGCCACTGAAGGCGTGAGCTTTTGCACGGCGAGTAATGGGTGATATCTACCAACCCTCCCCGAATTGGTAGATATCACATGTCTTAGAATTTTTAGTTATTTGATGATTTCCCAACCAAAAAAAAAATGGGTCTTGTCACACCCTACATTGGTAGTACAAATGCATTTATTTTAGGCATTTCTGAACTGCCTAGCAAAATGTCAATTCATCAGAAAGTAATAAATTGCTTTCCTTTACATCATATTTTATTTGTTTCTCTTCAAGGTGAACCACATCGACCTGGCACCGAACTTCAGCGGCACCCTCATGATGATGGGCAACACCATGATGAACCTCTGCAGCGTGCTGCTACCTGTGCTGGTGTCGTACGTTGTCACTGATGTGGTGGGTATCTTTTACATACAATACATAAACTCCGTGTGGTGCCGAACGTTAAGAATAGCACCATCCCATTTCTTCCCGTGGGTGTCGTAGAAGGCGACTAAAGAACTTACTAAAGAATGGGCAGCAGCGTTCTCTATGCATTTGCCTTTGTGTTAATTTTTTTATTGAAGGCTTACAGATTAACAAACCAATGACATAAAGAAAGTAATATTAAAATTTTGTCAATAACAAGCCTCCACATATAGGCTATTTTACTACCATACTGCGATCGCCAACCCTCTTGCCAAGCGTGGCTATTATGGCAAACCACCCCATATTTTTTTTGGGTCAGGCCTATGTCTAGCAGTAGACGTCTATCAGCTGTAATGACATAAACTCACGCCTTCACACCGGAAAACATCGTGTCAACGAATTTTTGGTTCTAGGATATGCCGGATATTTTAGAAACCATAATTCGAAGACCTGTGACATCTAATAACCTGCACTGGGCCCGCGTGGTGAATTACGGCCTGCTCCCTCTCACAGAGAAAAAGCCTGTGTACTAGCAATGGGATTATGGTCTAAGTTAATAAAATCCATAAAAACGCACTTCACAATAATTATGTTCAATCAATCAATAAACTCAGCCTATTGCAGTCCACTGCTGGACATAGGCCTAGGCTGCGCCACAATACTCTATCCTCCGCCTTCCGCACCCAGTCTGGCCAGCCACCTTTTTAAGGTCGTCGGTCCATCTAGCTGGGGGTCGTCCCACACTACGTTTTCCGAGACGCGGTCTCCACTCCAGGACTCGTGTGCTCCACCGTCCATCGGTTCTTCGACAAACATGGCCAGCCCACTGCCCTTTCAGCTTGCTCACTCTATAAGCTATGTCGGTAACTCCGGTTCTTTTCCGGATAATTTCATTCCTGATTTTATCCTTCAAAGAAAATAATTATGTAACAATTTACTAATCCCAAATCATGCTAAACTTTCAAAAAATGTAAACAACAATGGCCATTTAGTTTTTTTTTGTTTAGTGGTCTGGTTGTATGAATTTAAAGTTCAGGGGTAATCGATGTTACAATCGCAATTACTAGCGATGTAGTTCTAACCTTACCCAACCCATTTGGTCGAAGTTCCGTGGCTTATAGTTAGTGCTACCGATTTAGCCACCGCCAAGACCGACAAATCAGGGAAAGTTCACAATTTTACGGGTGATAAATCGTACAGATTGTGAACCCAGTTGGTATGTGCAGGTTCGTTTACAATTTGACGGTCAGACATGCATATATTGTAAGAAGTATGGCACAGTTCAAAATTTAGCGGCAGTTCACTTACAAATTTATTTATTTATAAATACTTTATTGTACACCACCAAAAATATATTACAAAAAAACAAGGTACACTTCAAAATATACAATGGGCGGCCTTATCGCTTTCCGCGATCTCTTCCAGGCAACCTTGGCACGGACAGCGATTGGTCTGGATATAAAATGGGGGTGTTGTTGGCACAAATAATAAATATGATGATGATATATAAAATGTACTAAAATAGATACACAGATATATACATATCCTATCCTATATAATAGACACATAAATACATACATACTAAATATACAAATCTTACAATCTCGCGATATAATTCACATAATATAAATAGATTATTTAAAACTAACAGCGTTCACAATCATAAATAGTGACATGTCGATTTTCATTGTATCGTTGAAGGAATGATTATACTAGATGGCACACTATACTGTGTCTCCAAAGAAATTCAGTGTGTACTAAGCATAACGTCATCCCCACAAACTAAAATGCGGTGTGATCTACAAATGGCAATTTAACAACTCATAACATGAGTAAGTATGGAACCTGGTGTTACTTTGTGGAAATCCATGCCAGTAAAATGACATTTAAAAATATCCCGCCCGCAATATATAATAGCGTACATACAATTGTAGTCACGATCGTTGCTTTATTTACGCTGTTCGGCAGACGATCTTTTCACCCCTCGGACCCTTGCTCGATAAAGTGCCAGCCCGAGCCGCAGCTGAACCTGTAGATTTAAACTCTCCAGTTAATAATAATAATGATATATATATACCTCTTTGGGGAAACCGAAGGTTTTGTCTGTGCAATTATGGACGAAGTTATCATGACGAACAATTACCGGAGATTTATTGTGAAAGATGGTACGGTTGACATCTGTCGGGCATGCCACCGTCCGGGAGAATCAATAAGACACATAATCTCCGGGTGTTCTCGTCTTGCTAACGAAGAGTACTTGCATAGGCACAACCTTGTAGCCAGGATTATCCACCAGCAACTTGCTCTAAAATACAGCCTTGTGGAATCGGAAGTGCCGTACTACAGGTATGTGCCCGACCCAGTTCTCGAAAATGGACATGTCACACTGTACTGGGATCGATCCATCATCACTGACAGGACTATTGTTGCCAATAAACCTGATATAGTGGTGGTGGATCGACTAGAGCGGCGTGCAATGATCGTTGACATAACGGTCCCGCATGACGGGAACCTCGTGAAAGCCGAGAAAGATAAACAAATCAAGTATCTTGACTTGGCTCGCGAGGTTGTCGACGTGTGGGATGTGGACTCAGCGATCATTGTACCGATAGTCGTTTCAGCCAATGGCTTGATAGCCAAGAGCCTCGACCAACATCTGAGGAGGCTCTCGTTGGGCAGCTGGGTCAAGGGCTTGATCCAGAAAGCGGTAGTCCTGGACACGGCTCGTATTGTCAGGAGGTTCCTCTCTCTGGAGCCCTGACCGCCGGTAGCTTGGACCCTGTTTCCGACACCGGTGGGCTACTATTTTTTATATTTTTATATATTTTATATTCTAATATTTAAAAATGTAATTTGTATGTATTTATTGAAATAATGTAAATAATAATGATATTATCCAGCCTGTCTTGAATTTGCTGTCCCTTTATCAGTGACGGCCCTGAGCCGAGGCCCGTACCCCACAGGTTGTGCCCTCAGCGTGAAGTTGCTTAGCAATTTAAGTGGTTCAACGCCGCTGACTGGAGGCTTTGAGTTTTCTTAAGGCAATCACAAGATAGTCCGGTCAAACAGTCACGGCCACTCTAGGTCAACTGCGAGAGGCCATTCCAAACGAAAAAAAAAATAGTAAAAAAAAACTAAAAAACACGCTATATATAGAAAACCGAACTAAAAAATAGCAATTATAATTTAACAGTTTTGAAACCCTTTTTTGTTACAGTATAACCAGACGCAATGGCGGATCATATTCCTCACAATAGCGGGGATGGCCATGGCAACGAACGCTCTCTACGTTATTCTCATGTCAGCTGAATTACAACCTTGGAACGATGGTCGTCAGAAAGGTATTTAATTATAGTTCTTCTTTGAGTTATAACATCCTACACCTCGGTTGTGATTTCGACCGGTATGTATTTTTGTGTGTTCTTCTGTTCCCTTTTAACTTCTAAACTACTTATCATGATTTGGCAAATGAGGTATTGTTGGGACTTGCCAGGGTCCCGGATTTGTTCGAAACAGTTACCGTGGCCCTGGCAAAGGCAACTGAAGGAACACGGGTGGCTTTTAGTCAGTCAAAGTCTGACACAACCCCTCGCTCCGCCCAGAGCGGGAGAAGTCAATTGATAAATTCCCACACAAAAAAAAAAGATTTCGATGGAAGCGCCGCTATGTTGTGTGTAACAACCACAGTTGTTACTTGTCGTGTTATATCCAAAACTATAAATAAACCTTAGGGTGATGATAATAACGCTAGTCGTCTGAAACGATTAGAAAAGATTTGATCACCAAAAACGCTTGACGATTAAAAATCCAAGTATTTCTAGTTAGATTATTATTATTATAGAGGTTAGACCGCGTTAGGTTCAATTTAGCTCATAATAAGACTAGGAAAAGTAGACCAAGTAATCGTTTTCTTACTTCCAGATAAATCTATTGAAGACGCAGAATCCGAAGAAGTAAATGAAAAAGAAAAGGAAGCAAACAAATAATACAATTAAGTTGAAATAGAACCTAATAAATAAATTAGAATTATAAGTATCTATTTTGTTTTATTTTTGTAATGCTTTTAGACCTCTCCTGTGTACGAATAAGCATGAACTTCGACAAATAATTATATCTTAAGTAAAGAATTACCTACCTACTTCACATTGAAAAAATATGTTGTTGAGAGTAAAAAAGGATTTGTGTTGAAAAAGAATAATTTGAATCATACAACTCGTAAAATTAAAATTAAACAATGATTTTTGTAAGTAGGGTTGTAAAAACACGTCAATCATATTTTAAAAAAACTAGATCAGATTGGCATTCCGTATCTTACTACTCTGAGAAGAAAGGTCGAAACAACCAGAGCTCATAGCTTCTATTAAATTCCAGACTGTATTGTATGTGATTGATGTCTGAAATGGTCTTTGCAGGCAAGAATCACACAGATTGAGTGGACCTGCTCAATCAGTGCACGCATTTGAGCTATGAGCATTCAGTAATATTATTCTAGTCTGACGCAACCTAATAAGTTAAAGCTATATTTAATTTATCAAGGATTGGCTGGAGGAAAGTGCAGCTATGCACACTAGGTAATAATTAATAGCATACACTCTGCTCACTCTCGAATAATTTAACTCTTTTTAGGTTATTATTCGGAAATGGGTAACTAATCTTAAGAGATTAGTTATTTTGATCTCTCGTGTCTGGCCTTGGTCCAGGCCATGGTACGGAGCGAGAGTGCATGGGTAGCGGTCGCCTCCTTCTGCGAAGCAGGGATGCTTGCGAGGAAGCACGGCCCTAGACGCCACAGATGACGCCCTGGGCATCGGGAATCCCAGGCTGATTCCCGGCCACCGTAGGCGCAGGCGAGTAATGGGTAGCTCGCTGTCCGGTAAGGACCAAGCCCGGGTCGACGGCGCGTTGTGTTCCAAACGCGCCTCAAAGAGATGTCAGCACCAACGGAAGGGGCCCGCAAGGGCCAATGCCTGCCAGGGGTGTGGGTTGTTCGAAAGAGATACCGTGGCCCTTGGCACACAGGCAACTGAGAAAACACGGGTGGGTTTTAGTCAGTAAAAGTCTGATGCCCTCCTGCTCCACCCAGGCCGGGAGAAGTTATTTGATGATTTCCCACACTCAACAAAAAATACCTCTTACCAGGTAAACGCGTTGAAACCATCACTATAAATAAAGTAATTAAACGAAACAGTAAAAAACTTTGTAATTAACTTGAGTATGACTCGTAAACGCAGCTCATAAAAGTAATATAATTTCCATCGTTATTCCGGAAGGTAAACTTTAGATCCACTCAGGTACTGTGAAGCTTTTACCTTCGTTAATCAACATTGACTTTAAAATTTTCACGCTTTAAAATGAGTTCAAGTGATCTAGCGTAAACGCAGCCTAAACATCCTATAGATGCTTCAAAGGCCACGCATAGTATGGTCCTCACAGTTTTTTTTACCTCTGATTACAGCAACCCAACATAAGTCTTAGAATAACGAGAATAAAGATCATTGTGGTTTTGACAGACTTGTCAGTATCAGCACCTTATCACAAGGAGTACAATGATCACTGCAATTGGGACTGTGACGCAATATCAGAGGTAAAATGCGAATAAGAATGTACTGCAGTCACGTAGGTACTGAGTATGAACTGCGTAAACACAACGTAGACCCCGTGACTGCACTAAATACGATGTATGTGTTGTGGCTATGGTCACGACAAGTTATCTTCCCGACATATAGTGATGGTGAAGAAAAACCATTGAGAGAAAATCTTAAAGAAACCATACAGTCTCTATCTATCTGCACACAATGAGAAAGTTCAATGCTCGTTTGTTCTCTGTATTAGTCGAAGCCGTAGTCTTGCAATGGAATTTGATATTATGGAGTACATTTCGAAAGGTCAATCAACTATATAAATAAAATGAAAACTCCTGACTGACTCATCAACGCCCAGCCCAAACCCTTAGACCTAGAAAGCTGAAATTCTGCACAGAGGTTCTCTTTATAATGCAGACAAGGAATGAGGGAAGCGTTTTCGAAATTCAATCCCTGAGGGATGAAAGTACTGCGTGGGCGAAGTCGCTGGCAAAAGCTAGTGTGAACTAAAAGCAGCCAATGCGCCAAAAATATTAGGTCTTTACCTATGAAATTGCCGTTCTGCAGTACTGGCCATTTCAAATCAAAATAATTTTTGTTTGGCTAAGAATTCTAATTTCAAATTAATTTTATTTTAAAAACATGGATTTTTTTTTCTAAAAGTAGTCATTTCTTTATTGATTAGTGTTACATTTTCATCGCATTTCAATCTTTTTCGTCATCATGGATACGTTAAAAATTCGAGTAATTATGGAATATGAGTACCGTCGTGGCAGCAACGCGGCACAAGCGGCACGCAACATCAACGACGTTTACGGAGCTAACACTACAAACCAACGCACCACCTGTTATTGGTTTGCTCGCTTCCGTTCTGGAAATTTCGACCTGAAAAATGAACCTCGCGGTCGTCCGAAGACTTTGGTCGACAATGACGAATTAAAGGCGATTGTGGAAGCTGATGATACACAATCTACGGCTGAATTAGCAGCAGCTTTCGACGTTAGCGTCAAAACAATATTGGTCCATTTGCGTCAAATTGGCAAGGTAAAAAAGCTTGACAAATGGGTGTCCCACGAACTCAATGATCGCCAGCGCGAAGTACGCGTCGAGACGTGCCTTGCACTGCTCAACAGACACACAAATGAAGGAATTTTGAACCGCATTGTTACCTGCGATGAAAAATGGATTCTGTTTGATAACCGTAAGCGCTCAGCAAGTTGGTTGGATCCTGGTTCAGCACCTAAACAATGCCCTAAACGAAAACTTACCCCTAGAAAAGTGATGGTCACTGTTTGGTGGTCTAGCGCCGGTGTGATTCATCACAGCTTCTTACCAAAGGGGGTGAGCATTACTGCAGATGTGTACTGTGAAGAACTGAACACAATGATGGAGAAGCTGGCGCATCTCCAACCAGCATTGGTCAATCGCTCGTCTCCGCTGCTCCTGCACGACAACGCGCGACCTCATACTGCACAGCAGACGGTCTCCAAGTTGCAAGAACTGGGGTTGGAAGCTCTCCGTCATCCGCCCTACTCACCAGACCTTGCGCCTACAGACTACTACTTTTTCCAGAATTTGGATAACTTCTTGGCGGGAAAAAAATTTAATACCCGAGAGGCAGTACAAAATGCCTTTGAAGAATTTGTTGCCTCCCGTCCAGCTGATTTCTTTAAGAAGGGCATCAATAAACTGCCACTGCGATGGCAAAGATGCATTGATTGCATGGGTGATTACTTCGATTAATACAAATAAAAAATTCATGAAAAAAATTCGTTTAAATTTTTTCATACAAAACGGCAATTTCATAGGTAAAGACCTATTATAAAGGTAAGTCAGTAGATGTTGTTGTAGTCTTGTTGCCTTCTAAGTCTGTGAAGTTCTAATACTATATTTTCTTAAACCACAGAGCACGGAATTTCCTTGGCGGCATCGCCTAGAGTCGGCAGTACGTCTGTGCGTTGAGCCATTATTTCCTATTACAGACCACTTTCAAAACTGTTGGTTTCTAAGCGTCATTATTGTCGTAGGTCGAATAGACGATGACATGGTTGGTTTATATATGGAATGTGTGCCTCTAGCAGCGACCGCTGATGTATTTCCGGGCTCTGTGGCATAAACATTTAAACTGTCGCTGCCCAGGTTAGTACAGGGTGGTTCTGGCAACATGTTGTAACTATTTGAACGCATCAAAGATTCAACAGTCACATTGCTCTGGTGAAACTTGCTTTTAAACAGACTATCTAAACTTTATTAGTACAATAATACTATAGAGCACTTAACAGATTCAATCTTCCAGAAATCGTCTAAATGATTGTTATGATGATGAAGCATCAAAATCAATAAAATTGTGTAGAAAAATAGATCGAATATACGGACAAAGGACTTTGTTTTATATTATTTAGAGATATAGTGATGTAGTACGTAAGTTGACATAATAAAGTAAACATAGAAATGAGTTGAATGAGATAAATACAGTCATGTAGCACTTTAACTTGTTTCTGTATTTGCATTGTGTAGAAATTATCTTGAATATTTTTATGCAAAATAATTTATGATTCCCTTCTGACTAATTTAAAATTTTCCATTCCGTTCTCCTGTGACTAATTTTCTCCATATTGCGCAATTTTCTATAACTTCCAATGAATATGGCGTAGATAGTTTTTGCCATCTCAGAATATCCATCGTTAATAAATAAATAAGATTACGTGTCCTAGACTATCAATTATGGTTTTCCTTGAAAACTTGCAATTTTTCTTTTATGCTCAATTTATAATTATTTATTTATTTATTCACAATAATTTGCTAATTTTTTTCCAGTCTAAACCGGATCAAATGCGGATGTTAGCTAATTACGTAAAAGTAGACCGACAAACGTAAGACAAGTAATTACACAGTAGCATTGACTTTGTCGTGGTATTTGTGTTAAGATAGCGACGACAGATGAACATACAATAGTGATGCTATATGAGATAATTTCCACTGATATCTCAGAATTTTAGTTTAAAAGAGAAACTCCCACTAATAATTTGCAAGCGAGAAATTAAGAGTGACCTGTGTTAATCATTGACTTGATTTACAAGCTCGATATTTTTTTTTATTCTTAATTATTAACACAACAGCTGTGGATTATTACAAATATTAACTTTCGTAGCATTAAATGTTACTCAGTGGAAAATTAACTTAACAGTCTTAAATAATTTTAAAATATCTAAGAAAAACAACATTTTAATATTATTTTCAAAAACACAATACTGTGTACATTTTGTAAATAATTACTTTGTTTTGAAATATTGACTCGTATAACAATTAAAACAATAATAACTGATATGGAAGACAAAAAAAATCTTGCTAAAATGTATCCGGAATCCGATTTCCAGGGTGAGTAAAAAAAAATGTTTTTCCTATATGTTAAGTATATTACCTTCTGTTTGAATGTGTCAATACATATTAAAGAAACGATGTGATACTTACAGGAATAAGACTCCTCTATGTAAATAAAAACTTGATTGTGGATACATGCGTCAACTTCCGATTGCGTGATGCAGGATTCATTGACGTCAGTCAAGCTCACTAGTGCCATCTATTTGGTGTTCAATATTTGTTCATAGTTTTTTGAGAGCGCAATTTCTGTGTAGGATAATTGATGGCGCCATTATTTAACGTATGTTTATGCACAAGTTCATCGAATTTAAAGCTCAATTTTAAACCATTTATTTACTTTCTGCTTTCATTATCGCCATCATCAGCCACAGCAGTCCACTGCTGGACATAGAGGCCTCTCCAATTCCTTTTGCTTCACTTTCACTTATTACATCACTCCTGCATGGTGTCACTAGTCCATGTCCTAGAACCAAAAATTCGAAGTCATATGACATCTATCAACCCGAATGAGGCCCACTCCCTCTCACAGAGAGGAAGCCTGAGGCCCAGCAGTGGGAACATTATGGGCTGATTATGTATGCATGTTACGTATTTACCTTACAAAACGTCATCATAAGCATCTCAATCAAATTAAATCTTTTATATGCTTAAAATAGCTTTTGCCAGCGGCTTCACCCGCGCGGAACTTACATCCCCTATTTAACTCCCTCGGGGTTGAATTTCGAAAGATCTTTCCTTATTCCTTGTCTAAATTATAAAGGAAACTTCTGTGCAAAATTTCAGCTATATAGGTCCAAGGGTTTGGGCTGGGCGTTGATGAGTCAGTCGGTCAGTCAGGACTTTTCTTTTTATTTATATAGATAGATAAGGGGTAATACATAAAGTGACACAATGCAGCAAAAGTTCTATGTCATAGCCTACCTTAATATTTGTGCGAAAATCTAATGTCTTTATTAAGAACACATTGGTATTAATTTATCCATTACAAATGTTCTAAATCATGTGTTTATTCTTCGATGCAGCGTACTAACGTCACTTCCAAGCAAAATGTGTCAACATTGACGGAAAAAAGTTGTTTGAATATCGTTACTGCTTCAAATACGCGGAAATATAAGCGTGCGAGTGTATACAGTCTTGAAATAGGCAATGCAAACATGGCTCCCTAGGGGACACCTAGTTTTAACATGCAAAAATGGAACACGCTATAATTATTTATGATGTTTTATTTGTTTAGGTAACTAAAACGTTTGAAGAAATTAGAGTGTTGTGTTTTAACACAAGACTCTAATTTCCTCAAACGCTTTCATAATTAAACTAACACTAACTAAACAAATTAATGTTTATTTATTGCATTCCATATTGTAAAAAGATGTTACAAAGAGCTTCAAGCCAGGCACAGAAATATGGACCCTGTAAAACTGTATAAATAGTCCTAAAGACGCAATAAAAAAAAAAAAAAAAATAAGAAATATTAGAATATAACTAATTCAGAGACAAGTGACGATAATAATGAGGCATAAACATTCCAGTTTCAGGATGGGGTTACAGACATCAACAATGTTTCATACTATTCTGCACCCTGACTATAGCTTACAGCATGAGGTCCTGCATGGGAGTTTCACTGGTAGCTATGACGTACCATGACAGTCAAGAGAATGAAAGCAACGCTGATAATGTTACAGAATTTCAAATTGAAGGAATTTTTAATGGACTTATGTTGGTATCACCGGTAAGTGTTTTAGAAACAAAAGCTAATTGTTTGTTTTAATTTAAGCATCTAAGCAATGCCCGCTGTAACCAATAATGTTTGTTTCATTACTTGACTTTAATGTGGATTAACAATTTAATTTGTGTTTCACTTTATTCTTTTGTCTCATATAGTTTATCATTCATATGATTTACAGACATTCTGTTACTTTTATTACAGTACCCTGCCTTCAATTGGAGCAAAAAAGTGCAAGACATAGTGATAGCATCTTTCTTCTGGGGCTACATGCTGCTACAGATCCCTGCAGGTCAACTGGCTCACAGGTTCGGTACCAGGTACTTACTGTCTGGTGCTATGATGATCAACTGTCTGGTCTCTATCTTTTTCCCAATCGCTGCTTTTTATGTGAGTATGGACAATTTTTACTTTGACGTTCTCATGATGTATTTCATAGATATCCCATCAACTACATGAAATGAAAATTCTCTAAATTCCCAAACATTGCAATAATTAAATCGTTTCATTCCACATTCATAAGATACTTCATTACAGATAATTATTATCTTAATCAAATAATTAATTTATCTAGTTTACTTATTAAACAACATGAGGAGACTGTAAATTATTTCGGAAGTACATAAGTATCATTTCATTCACATCAAACAATGCGAAATTATTCTACAATTTTGTGTACCCCCCGTATTGTAATATTTGTTTATCTGGCAACAATAAATTATAATTTTTAAATGGCTTGTCAGGGTGGTTGGATATTCTCAGCAATATGCAGAATGGTGCAAGGTCTGAGTCAAGCCTGCATTCTACCAGGACTACATACAGCTTTAGGAAAGTGGGCACCTTTGCATGAGAGGGGAAGAATGTCTGCTTTTGTTTATGGAGGTAAGCTTCGTAGCAAATATAAATAGTCAGATTATAGAAATTAACCAATTGACATCGGGAGCCTTTTTTTTTTTCTTTTGTGTGGGAAATCATCAAATACCTTCTCCCGCTCTGGGTGGAGCAGGAGGGCGTGTCAGACTTTTACTGACTCAAATCCACCCGTGTTCCCTCAGTAGCCCGTATGCCAGGGGCTGCGGTGTCTCTTTCGAACGAACCCGCACCCCTGGCAGGCATCGGCCCTTTGGGGCTCCATTCCAATAGAAAATCAATTGTTTCTCATTAGCCGATCTTGAGCGATTATATCAGTGATTGTTTTATAATTTTAACGTATCGGGTATCGTGTTATCCAGAACTGGGTTGTGTTAGTCAGAAGGGCAGTCGCTCCTCGTAAAATACTGGAATTCAGTTCAGTTCAGGTGAATTTCAGTATTTTAGTGTAAGCCGAACCCAACATAATTAGGAAAAAGCTAGGCAGATGATGGTTGTATTCTAACTTTCATTCGATTTTACCCTGTTTATAAATATCTTAAATTAATTTATTTTTAATATGAGTTTATTTTTAATAATAGTCTATTCTAATGCTCATAAATATAGATCAAATCAATAAATAGAAGGACTGGTATTGTAAATATTTCTTTCAGTTTTGTTTGTTTAGGTTTCTATCGCAAATATAAAACCCATGCCAAAACTTTTATGTTATAAAAGATAGAATATTTGTTTACTGAATTTGGTTTTCTACCATTAAGTCAACTGTAATTGTAACTTAATTCTCAGTAAAATGTCTTGTTTCATTACAGGTCAAGCTCTAGGCACAGTGTTGGGACTACCAATGACTGGCTTCATAGCTGCTTCTCCGATGGGTTGGCCTGGCATCTTCAGATTCTATGGAATCTTATCTGGTCTCCTTGGAGTCGTGCTATGGTTTATGGCTGCTGATGCACCAGCACAGCATCCTAAGATTTCCGATGGCGAGAGAAAGTACATAGAAGATGAATTAGGAAACGGGGCTAAGACTAAGGTAAATCATCAATACCAATTTATATGTTAAAACAATGCACGATAGCGTGAACTTTCATAAAAAACTGTGAAAAATACTTTAAAACTTCGCAGTATTTAAAAACCGCCACACACAGAGACCACTATAAATTAACCTAGTTTCACAGAACACACCATTTTTTCTAAATTATCCTTCAAAGTTAATACACAAAATCTGGCTTTGTGGCCAAAAGCAAACAGCGCCAAAAAGCTCATATACGAGAAGGTCTCCCATTTAGTGAACCGATGAAATGAGCAAGACCGCAGACATCCGCTGGATACAAGAAGCACAGATACGGTCAAAGTGGCTACGCTTTGGGGAGGCCTATGTCCAGCAGTGAACGTCGTTCAGCGTAAATGATGATGACAATGATGATAAGAGGTTTAAAATAATATATCTCTTTACAGCGTATGACGGTGCCATGGGGTAAGATACTCCGTCACCCTGGCATGTACGCCATTATAATTTCCCACATCGCACAGACATGGGGACAAGTGACACTGTACTCTGAAGTACCTGCCTTCATGGACAAGATTATGGGAGTCAATATTAAAGCGGTAAATATACATTTGATAAAATTATAAGGGATTGTATTTTAAAAGTAAGGTTATGCATAATATAAATCTGAGTCTAAGGTTAGCTGTATCCTTATTGAAGAATTGGGAGCAATATATATGTTCATAGTTATAACAAAATACTACACAGGGTATCATGATTACAATCATTACATTATTTTAAACCCCGCTGTTGCAATTTTTCCTTTGTTATTTAAAAAAAAAAATGCTTTTCTATACATGTTGCCCGCGTAGGTACCTTTTCTATGAAACAGCATATTAAAAAGAAAAAAAAAGATTAACATATGCTGCGCTAGGGGTTCTAGTTTGCGCGTCGATTTTCCCTGCCACCTTCTATAAAAACGAAAGGGGACTGTTCATAAGTGAATATGTATAGGTATAATAATATGATCATTCCTCTTCCGTTGGTCAAACAACTGTTCGGAAATATCTACTAATGATCTCTTTACGTCAATTACTTTATGTTGTTCGTTTCATGATATAAATAAAATAATAATCAATGATTCCTTGTTGTTAGAATGGACTGCTGACTGCTCTGCCGTTCTTGGTGATGTGGTTCACAAACTTCTTCTTCAGCTGGATGACAGATATGCTGATAGTGAAGAAAATACTCAGTGTCACTAATACAAGAAAATTAGCCAATTCACTGGGTATGTAATATACAAATTCTTTCCCATATGATTTTATAAGATTCTGTAGTAATCATTATAATGGACATGATCTTTCGCATTTATCGTTAAGATGGAAACGAGAGATTATTGATACTTTTGCAACAAACAATTACGAACCCCAGAAACTTAATAATTTCTTATGCTTATTTATTGTTAAAACAGGATGCGTACCAGCAGCCATTGGACTGGTTGCGTTAGCCTTCGCACCCCGAAACATCTATGTCGTAGAGACAATATTGGTCATTATCTGCGGTTTCAAAGTAGCGGCTCATTTGGGATTCCACGTAAGACTTTTTCCTTCTGATTTACTGTTTTTAGTAATTTATATCACGCTGTGCACTCTAGCTAACGATTTGTTACTTCTTTTTAACAGATAAACCACATTGACATATCTCCAAACTTCGCTGGAACTATGATGAGCATCAGTAACTTTGTCTCAAATTTCGCAGCGTCAATGTCTCCCTTGGTGGTCGGCTTTATTCTTACTGATGTTGTAAGTATTCAAAAATCTTATTTTGTTCTAAATAACATTAGCTTTTGTCCCTCGATTTCGTCTGTAATCCATACTAATATTATAAAGAGGAAAGATTTGATTGTTTGTTTGTTTGCATTGAACAGGCTCCGAAACGACTGAACCGATTTGAAAATTTTTTTCACTGTTGGGAAGCTACACTAACCCAGGGTGGGATTTTATCCCCGTATTCTCACGGGAACGGGAACTACGCGGATGAAACTGAGAGGCACTGCTAGTCTAAGATAAAAATAACAAACAAAGAAACTTGCTTTCTTATTTATAATTTTATTGAGGACAAGCTTTTGCCAGCGACTTCGCCCGCGTGGAACTTTCATCCCCTATTTAACTCCATTAGGGGATGAATTTTAAAAAAATCCTTCCTTGTTCATGTCTATATTATAAATAGAACATATATGCAAAATCTCAGCTTTCTAGGTTCAAGGGTTTGGGCTGGGCGTTGATGAGTCAGTCAGTCAGGACTTTTCTTTTTATTTAAATAGATTTTTTGGACAACTAACTTCTACTCATGTTAAATAGTGCATTTACTTCATTATTGTCAATAGTTCCCTTTTTCTCATCTAATCTTGTCTATTAGCTATTTGTATATATTAACATATTATTTATAAATATTTTACCCTGAATTGTTTCACCTTATAAAATTTCCTTCCTCGCATATTTTAGAAATGATAAATGGAATTGCATATTCACTTGTGTTAATATTTTAATATAATAAAGCATAATTTTCGTACTACTAATGTTTATAGACCGACCCACTTCTCTGGAGGCAGATATTCTTCGTGGCAGCTGGAATCTACTTCTTCACGAATATAGTATACGTGGTACTTGGAACAGGTGTAAAGGCTGAATGGAATGATCCCCCTCAAGAGGACACATCTGAGGAGGAGAGTCAACCAATTATGGAGAAACCTAAATTTGACATTGAGAAAACAATGAAGCAATCAAGAATATAAAGCTCTGAAAGCTTATAGGGACTGCTTGAAGTCGTTCATTTTTTGGCTCATCAATTAAAATCAATGAAAAGTCAGTCGACTTCAAACTATGAATATTCACACCTAATGATGGCAAACGGTGTGGTTTAAATATTCATTGAGGTTTTAATTATTTTAATTTACATAATACCTAAGTATATTAATATGAAAAGGAGTCATAGAGAATTTTGCGATGAACCAGACGTTGATGGAACTGCTTCCCGAGTAGAAGGTTGTTGATTTGAACCTGGCTAGTCTAATTTGAAGGTATCGGTGAAGGAAATCACCGAAAAGAAACCTGGGCTTGTAATGGTTTCAAATTGTCGACCCGCGCCGAGAAAGCGTGGTGGTTAAGAGTCTGTTCTGCAGTGATAAAATTTGTGAAGATTGTCGTGTTACTATTCTATAAAAACATCAAGTTAATTAAAAAAAAATGTTTTGTCGGGCAACTTTGCACAATAATTTAATTAATGAATTACGTCACGGGCATAAATACTAACTTTCCAACAAGGCAATTTGTTCTGGAGTTGTGATCAAGATGGTCAATGAGAGATAAGAAGTACTTACATCCAGAGGAAAGGAGTTTTTTTTTTTAATATAGATAGATGACTGTATGTATAGGTACAATGTACTTAGACACATAATTGTATTAA
Organism: Polymixis flavicincta; assembly: GCA_949987655.1. NCBI lineage: Eukaryota > Metazoa > Arthropoda > Insecta > Lepidoptera > Noctuidae > Polymixis > Polymixis flavicincta. The sequence goes on along the minus strand of OX465183.1, from coordinate 3,429,267 downwards.
TTATAATATTTGTCTAATACTAGTTTCTAATAAAATTAAAATAATTCAATAGATGCCTGTTTTATTGCATTCTCACTGGTTTAAAATCCACTTTCGGACTGCTAAGTCGAGCCACAGTGTTTTGTTTATTTTTAAAGGCCTAAAACGTCATCATAAGTAAGAGAAAAAGTTTTTGTGAAGTTTTGAAACTGACTTACTGGCCATCATTTCGGTATCACCACATGAGTAAACTAGTGGTATCACTATTGATCCAAAGTCGAAACAGAGAAGAAACTCGGTGTTTGTTCGCTCTTAAAGAAACAAATAGCTTTGATCAAACCATGTATAACAACTCAAAATTTATCTCGTTATTGTTTCTTGTTTTGGATAAAAATGTAACGAAATAATCTATTCTGACGTTCAAATTATGAATACTTCACCTGAAGCAGCTGCATAAGCTGTGGCACTTTTTCAGTTTGGGCTTAGTCTGCGAAACGTAAGTATTCATACAACTCGAATTCTTTGAACGGTTTCAAAGAATTAACCATCTATAAAAGGAGACTCAGGCGGGTATCACATCACTGTCGCGAAACCCAAGCAAAAACCACAGTAGTTCCGCCATGACTTGTCCGTTATGGGACAAGCGAAACAGAAGCGAAACTGCCTGTTGTAGCGCATAGATTTGTTTATGATGCTAACCAATGCTAACTCTTTCTCGCATGATATCGCTGATCTGCTCGAAGGTTGCTTACATTACTGCGCTTGTCAGAATAAGTGGCTATGTGAATTTATAAGTGTGTCTTTATAAAACATTATCAAGCTTTAAATATCAGAATGGTTACTGCTTATTTACTGTGTATTAAGGTTCCTATGAATATGGTATCTGGGAAAGGGTTTCATGAAGTAAAGCACAGAAAGACAAGACTAGGCATTTATTTCAATTAGGCTTGTCATTACTTAATCAGAAAGCTAGTCGTCCATTCCAAAGCTAGGTCTTCATGGAGAAGAAGGACAAGAAACTCCATGGGAACAGTATTGATATATTCCATCAACACATCTCTTACATTGCTATACATTTAATTACAACTCTTGGACCTTTATCCAAGATAACTCGGCATTATTACAATATTGTTATAATAAGCAACAATTACGGTATAATATTACTTACATGACATCTGGTCGATCTATTCCACACAACAACAGCACTAGGACTACCCCACTGAACGTCTACCGAGCAACTGACTCGATACCGTCATTACAATCCTTTTTATATCCTATTGTGTCAGTCATTTGAATCAACGTATTTTATTAAATAACAATAGAAAACATAAAATATATTACAAGGATAATTAAATACTATGTAATGATTTATAATAACAACCTCCAAGTTATTTTCAAAAGTTAAGACAGTTAGTTTTGTAAACATGTAGTCAAATTAGATACTTGTACATTTGTTCAACGGTTCGTTAATGTGACAGATGACATTATCCACCAAACAATATTACAATATCAAAATAAATAATATAACACGGCCAGACTGACAAGTACTTCGTTCTCGAAGTACCTATGAATCTACCGTCTCACAAAACGACAGCACTTGATCTGCCTATATATCGATACACATTTTATCTTCCGAAATAATAAATCACTTATCGCTACAATTAAGTTTACAAAACAATTTTTATAGCAACGATTCAGAAAGTCATTCATGTTTAACATCTGCATCGCAGCACTGACCAGTGATCATGAAAATAAGTCCAATAATTCATCGCTCGGTCAACCTGACAATATTATTGAAAACTATTCAATAAATATATTTTCTATTAACAATTTCATACATTTGACATGGCCACTCCGACCAATACTTTTTTTAACAATTATCCATTATCATAATATATAATCTCGTCCATGTATCGTTTGAATGCTCGGTTAAACTGAAATACACCAAAATGGTCGTCAAATTGCCAATAAATTTGTAAATACCTTTCACGGCCATTCTGAACTGTACTTCGTTCTCGAAGTACAAGTCTCAAAAGCAATAAGAGGGGTAAGTATTTATATTGTTATCATTGGTCTATGACCCAAGTGATGTTAAAGCCACACCTGCTGTACGTGAGTACGCTAGTAACACCAGGCCTATGACCCCAGCAGTTATCTCCATTGGTCTATGACCCAAGTGATGTTAATTTACTTTTGTTTTGCCAACTGCCTAGACGTGTCAAGTCCCCTCCACCCGCTGCTAGTGGGATAGACTTGCACCAAGCAAATGACCGACCAGCGGAAACAAATTTTTACTTTTTTCTCTTCCCCGTTTTTACTTTGGCTTGTTTTATAAACCTGGCTCATTTCAGCTTAACTAAACTAACTTATTCAATTTGTCTGTCTCTCAAGTCTCATCCCTGTGAGCAATAGAAATTCCAATCGGATACAACATACAATTTCATAATTACCTATGTCCTTAAAATAAGAAGCTCACAAGCTAATTCTGAATATCATAAAATAACACAAACGTCAAAGGAGAAAGAAAGAAAATTGCATTAAGTACATACTGTCCTAAATAATCACTTTCATAACTAAACAAAGTATAACTATAAGTTCCGGGTCTACTATCACATTTTAAAATATTTTTATCATATTTATGCCAATAATCAATTACTTAAAAAAAAAATGCTTGGACTACTTTAATCACATACCATTCATGACAGATTTTGGAGTTACTTCTGAATAAGCTGGTAAGTATCAACACTTTAAAATAAATCTTGTGTAGGAGCAATGAGTATCATCTATAGGCAGTGTTTTCAAATCGAATCGCTTTACATTTTGGTGTTAAGGTTATTTTTTAACTTCTCATTTGTCTACATGTTTGGAAGTTAATTAGCAAAGGCAGATTATGTGGTTGTATTTTTTTTTTAAATCATGATATGGTGAAAGACAAATGGAAATACATTTACCATCTTTAAACTCATTTCTTAACCAATTTTATCAATTTATTTATATTGTAACCTAATCACATTGTACGATGCAATTAGAAGTAATTGTTTCTACTAGTATCATTTATGAATTTCAAAATTACTACTTTCTTTCTCTTTCACTCTCTCCTCAAACGATTGTTTCCTCTGATAATATTTTAAAGCAATTGGTTCAATGATACACAAGTAATTAACTGTCTTTTGTAATTTGGACGTTCAAAAACTGCTGACTCTCAGCCTAGTTTGAATTTGACTTTTGATTTTGATTGATTAACAGTAAAAACTTACTAATTTCCGTCCTTAATAAGCCAAGCATGAACCAAATGCTCGATAAACAATAAAAATGATTTAAAAGTATTTCGCAATACCAAATCTTTCAATTTAAACATCTTATCCATTTTTTAATGTAAAACAGCCTCTAAGGGCCTTACCAACTTAAGCTACTTCTTATTCCTGGAAAGTTTCCCGCTACTTCTCACAGCAGCTGAGGCTCCAGTCTCGAAGCTCACATAGTAACTTGCAGCTCCGCAGCTCCGATGTCAGGGGTAGCTATATGTCATCATTATGGCGGTGAAGTCAGCGACACGCCAACCAACGGTTTTCAAAAGATTGTCAGCAGCTCCAACATTGGTCGTGAAAATAGAAAAAAAAATGCATTAGTAACGGTTTTTAAAAGGCCAGGAACTATCCCACTTCTGATGTCAGAATAAGTGGCTATGTGAATTTATAAGTGTGTCTTTATAAAACATTATCAAGCTTTAAATATCAGAATGGTTACTGCTTATTTACTGTGTATTAAGGTTCCTATGAATATGGTATCTGGGAAAGGGTTTCATGAAGTAAAGCACAGAAAGACAAGACTAGGCATTTATTTCAATTAGGCTTGTCATTACTTAATCAGAAAGCTAGTCGTCCATTCCAAAGCTAGGTCTTCATGGAGAAGAAGGACAAGAAACTCCATGGGAACAGTATTGATATATTCCATCAACACATCTCTTACATTGCTATACATTTAATTACAACTCTTGGACCTTTATCCAAGATAACTCGGCATTATTACAATATTGTTATAATAAGCAACAATTACGGTATAATATTACTTACATGACATCTGGTCGATCTATTCCACACAACAACAGCACTAGGACTACCCCACTGAACGTCTACCGAGCAACTGACTCGATACCGTCATTACAATCCTTTTTATATCCTATTGTGTCAGTCATTTGAATCAACGTATTTTATTAAATAACAATAGAAAACATAAAATATATTACAAGGATAATTAAATACTATGTAATGATTTATAATAACAACCTCCAAGTTATTTTCAAAAGTTAAGACAGTTAGTTTTGTAAACATGTAGTCAAATTAGATACTTGTACATTTGTTCAACGGTTCGTTAATGTGACAGATGACATTATCCACCAAACAATATTACAATATCAAAATAAATAATATAACACGCTCAGCTCGCTATTTTATTGTGGTGCGTGTTTTTTCGCACGTATCTGTGGCAGTCGATAAGTTTAAAAAGTGGAACTTTTTTTTTGTAAATTTCTGTTGATTTTCCAGAAAAACTAATCTAAGAGGTCCGAAGTAAGCCTATACCTACTGTATTTACTAAGTCGAAAGCGACGATATATTGCTCCGATTGGTACAATTCAACTGACTCCCACTCCTCGAATCGCGACATAATGTAGGTAGTAATGCTTCTAAGCGAAATTCGTGTAATGGTTTCCTATCATTACTTTCGCAGCTGAGGTGAGCTGGTCCACAAGTGCCTATAAGGTTACTCAGCGCGCTGAGGAGTGGACTATGCATAGAGATTATTTTAAACTATTTACTAAATTCAGAAACAAAGTTATCCGGAAAGGAACTGGGGTTACCTACATTAAAGGATGCAAAATAAGCATGTTGAAGTGGTAGTGAGCTGGCCATATTTGTCAAAGGACCAGTGGCCGGTGTAGTTGTCGACTCCTGTAGTGAAGACCGCGTACCAGCACGCGTGGTATGGGACGCCCCCCTCCCACCTAGATGGATCGACGACTTCAACAAGGTGGCTGGGGTAGACTGGATGTGGAAGGCTATGGATAGGGTTTTTTGGCGCATCATGGGAGAAGTCTATACCCAGCAGTGGACTGTAATAACCTTTTTGTTTTGAGGGTGGGAAATCATCAAATCTCTAGGTGGAGCAGGAGGGCGTATCAGACTTTTACTGATTAAAAGCCACCCGTGTTCCCTCAGTTGCTTCTGTGCAAGGGGCCACGATATCTCTTTCAAACAACCCGCACCCCTGGCAGGCATCGGCCCTTGTGGACACCACCAATTTGTGCTGATATCTCTTTGAGGCGCGCGTGGAACACAATGCGCCGTCGACCTGGGCTTGGTCCTTACCGGACAGCGAGCTACCCATTCATTACTCGCCGTCCGCAAGCCCTCGCCTACGGTGGCCGGGGATCAGCCTGGGACTGTGATAGCCTGAGTTTATTGAACTGGAGACTTGCAGCATCGGGCTCCACCCTGGAGGACGACCAAGCCAGGTCACCAACAGTACGACAAGATTGATTTATCTTATCCAGCAGCCTACGTAATCGTTACTGGACCTCAGTACAGGTCCAAGAACAGCTTCGAGACTTTCATGGACTGTGTTTCAGACCAAACACAGACTTGAAGAACGTGGCGTAAAACCTCATAAGGCAGTCAAACTGCTTCACTTTAATTGTTTTACCCATTTTGATATGGTAATTTTATCATGGGTACATCGTTTTCAAACATAATTATATAGTGAATGTATGTGAAATATTGTAGTTAAAACATTTTAAAAGAGTAACGATGGAGTTTCTTGCCCATTCTTCTCCATTCGAAACTACATTTTGGAAGGGGCGACTAGAATCAATATGTAAATGTTGACATTCAAAAGTGCCTTTTATGTGCCAATCCCTACTTATTAATATTATAAATGCGAAGGTAACTCTGTCTGTCTGTCTGTCTGTCTGTTACGCTTTCACGCCTTAACCGCTGAACCGATCGTCATGAAATTTGGCCGAGATATAGCCTGGGATATGGGTAAGGACATAGGCTACTTTTTTACGCGATAACCGACATCCACGCGGGCGGAGCCGCGGGCAAAAGCTAGTTTAAAATAAATGCTTTGATGTTGACAGAGACTTATATAGATGAAACAAAAATTATGCTGTATGGCAATGATGGATGTCTACCAAATGTAGGGAGAACGTTTTCAGAAATGTTGCATTGATGAAAAGGTGAGTTATGGCGGTGGGTCATGCACTGTTTCAGGTAGAAATTCTACATTAGGAAAAACAGGCCTTGAAGTTGTATCGGGACCGCGGTTGTCACCATTAAATAGCGACCGATACATTCATCAATACCTAGAGGCTCATGTGATGCCATATGCTAAGTTTGTGAACTCGGATCATGTTTTTAATACAAGTGTGCTCACTACAAGAATTGTTCGAAAATACCTACATGACGTTAGTGTCGCAGTAATAAACTAGCTAGCAAGAAGACCTGATATGTCTTCAATACAGCACCTTTGGCGTATTTGAACTAACCAACCAGCTCCAAAAACTTTGCAGGAACTGGAAACTACCATCGCAAAAAGCATAGCAGAAAATCAAAATCAAAAGTCAATTATTCAAACTATGTCATCTTACGATGTCAGCTCTATTTGAACGTCAAAATTACAAAACACAGTGACCCCAAACGCCCACCCTTCACCACTTCCTAGTGTTTAAACTGGGAAGATGAGCTTGCGCAACAAACTCCCTAGCAGCACAGCTGTCTGTTATATCAGAAGTTGTTTCTTTATAATGGTAAGTACGAAATTAACGTTACGAAACCCAAAACATAAAATTAAATTATTTGCCATGTTCACAGAATATTTCACAGCATATCATAGTGGCATTAATTAAATCCATACCGAGTCTTATGAAAAACATCCGAAAACGGCCGTCATATTTGCTCCTGGATAACTATCCAAGAGCATATACGACGGCCGTATTGCGACACAAGTTACTAAATAAATGTTTTCTCTATGTGAACCAACCAGTTTTCAACAAAATACCACGCTCATTTTGCCCCTAAGAAACTGACGACTTACTGCAATAAAACTATTATTTTTTTGTATTCCGACTGACGACTTACTGCAATAAAACTATTTTTCTTTTTGTATTCCGTTTTCAAATTTGGAGCAATGATAGGTGGAAATGATTAAGCAAGTTTTTACAAAGAAAGACTATGTAAATTAGATAACACATAGAAAGACTATGCAATGTAGACACGACAATGATAAATATATCGTACTAAAAATATGATAGTCCTATATACAGTAGCAATGAACTTGGTCGGTATATTATTTGCATAAGATAACAGTGATACTAATGCACACAGGAACCATATATGACAAATAGGTAATTGTTCGACTAGCACGAAAGACGCATTCGAAGATATTGTACGTCAGTTTGTTACATATCTCGAAACAAATTGCAGCTGCAGCAATACGGGAAAGAACAGTGATAATATTTAAGCAAGTTATTTCCTATACTGTTGTATGTTCACCATAATGCATCATAATTAAATTAAATTTTTGGTAATTTTGAAGCTTTGTTTGATGACGATATTGATGCAGAGCTAAGAGGAGAAATATTAAAAAGAACTAGCTTAAATTTACAAGATCGAAACGCTTCTATAATTTAACCTGTTAATGTTGTGAATGGAAATCAAATACAAATAAATAAAATAAATATGGTGGAGAAGCAAGAGGTTGCTGAGAAAGGCTCCGAAAGTAATTTCAAAGGTGGGTGAAAACTTTTGATTAATTGAGAGTATGTGTCTGAAAAGTTTAGTGTCACAGGTTCGTGGACACCTAGCTTGAAACTATTTCGGTTACTGATGGATTAATTACATTTAAAGTTGATTAATACTTTACAACTTCAATGTTTGTGAAATCTGATTTGGATTGCAATTACAAGAGTAGGTGGCAACCGAATTGAGTAAATTACTTTGTAGCAAGTTTTGGATTTAATAGTATATTTCTTTTGTTATTTTACGTTTTTTTGGAAGTTTTTTTTTTATCAGCACTGACCATCTGGTGGGGTTTGTTCTCCAATGTCGTCTATAAATTATTTTTGTAAGTTGCTTCTAATAATGTTTCTTAATGACTAACCAAAGATAAAAAATATTCATCATAGACATCAACGGAATTCAAAAAGTTTTTTTTTTAAGAATCCAAAACTGCAGTTGCACATTTGACACAAATTTTATCTCAACGCTCTGGAGTGTCCTCTTAATTAATTAGGGTTTCTTATCTTGCAACAAGTTTGTATTAAGAATACCACGCAACTAAAAATTACATAACGTACTTGGATTACGTAATTTTGAGTTGTGACGACTCCATAGATTAACTGCTATGCACTTTGGCGGAGGTAAATGTAACCTGCAAAAAATGTTTTCTGTGAATAAACACTTTTTCATTTTCTTTTTTTTTATTTCGTTGCAAAATATGTAAAGTACCGAGCTTTAGTACCTTGTCCATTTACGCAAGCTTTTAAAGCTAAATTTTCTCTTGAAGCATTGACAGATATTATAATTGATATTTACATAGTATTATCGATTTCGTATTTATAGAAATGAGTGAAAAATGACTTGATTCCATGAGAAAAAACGCTTTTGATTTTTGTGTAATTGTCTGGTATTTATGCTCAGGCATGTGCCTATTCTGACATAAAATCATCACAACTGAAAAATACATAATTATGTAAGCCAGTCAAATTATGTAACTTTTTTTGCTCGGTACACTTAATACAAACTTATGGTAAGTTATGAAACCTGAATTAACTAATAAAGAGGACAGAAAACTACCCAGAAAGCCGCGAAGCTCATGTGGAACTGGGCCGGACATGTTTCCCGCAGATGACAAATGGGCTAAGAAAACGATCGGTTGGGTCCCACTAAACGCATGAGGACATCGCGGCAAGCCGAGTCGAAGATGACGGGTCGAGCTTGATGCCTACCTAAAGGACTAACTAAAAAAATACCGAATTGTGTGGAAAAGGGAGAGGGAGGCCTTGCCCTGCAGTGGGATAGATTGTAATGATATTTTTTTTAAACAGTGATGGCATAACCATAATTTTGATAACCAAACTTTTATTTTCAGTTTCAGGATGGGGCTACAGGCATCAGCAAAGTTTCATATTATTCTGTACCCTGACAATAGCTTACAGCATGAGATCCTGTATGGGAGTATCATTGGTAGCTATGACAAAATATGGAGAACCAGTCATAAATGCTACAGCAACCAGTTTAGCTGACGAGGACCAGTTTAAACCAGAAGGAATATTAAATGCTTTAATGTTGGTACCACCGGTAAGTTACTCGTAACTCACACTATAAAACCTTCTTGTATAATTATAATGTTATTTTACTATTAAGGGATTAGCTTTTTTATTTGCATAAATGTGTCTCTTATCATAATTTGTGTGCTACTGTTTTAATTACGCAACAATCGTAATAGTTACGATTGCTGCGTAATAAACAGATAATTCTCAATATTAATGGAAGTTTACTTATATTTTTAACGTACAAATCACATTATAATATGGATGAATGTCACTGGTGCACTATGGAACACACATAATTTCCGGAACAAAAGGAGTTGAACAAAGTTTTTAAACTGTTTAGGCACGGGAAATCGTTTGAGCAAAACAAAGACAATTTCCTACTGCCTGATGCAAACTCAACTGAGTTATTCGATGTTCCAGTACCCAACATTCAACTGGAACAAGAAGACTCAAGACACGGTCATAGCTTCATTCTTCTGGGGATACATGACGCTGCAGATACCTGGTGGGCAACTGGCACATAGGTTCGGAGCCAGATACCTGCTGACAGGTGCCATGATGATCAACTGTGTGGTGTCCATACTGCTGCCACTGGCTGCTTACTATGTAAGTTGGAAGTTGTTGAAGAGAATTATATTATTTATTTATTTAATAATTTAGGGACACAAATGTACACAGGCGGACAAATGTTAAGGTTTAGAAAAGAATTTTAACATAAAACAAACCAACCTCCTTCATTGAGGATAAACGATGGTGATCATCATGGACGTAAGCCAATGAAACGTTAAAAATTGCACTTATAGTGGAGTCAGTCTGATATTTAGATTATTATTGTTTTTAGGGTGGTTGGATTTGCACAGCAATGTGCAGAGTATTGCAAGGCTTAAGTCAGGCATGCATAGTTCCTGGGCTGCATACGTCTCTTGGCAAATGGGCACCTCTGGAGGAGAGAGGAAGAATGGCCGCTTTTGTATATGGAGGTAAGATTTTTTCATTATTATCAGCTGTTACTCCCAATAAACAATCTTTTTTACTGTACCAACGACTATAGTAGGTAATATCGAAAATTAATGAATAAAAAATAACGTATAAACTAAATTATATGTGGAGGCTTGTTATTAGCAATTTTTTATCTTACTTTCTTTATGTCATTGGTTTGTTAGTATGTAAGCCTTCTTTAAAATAAAATAAATATAAAATAAATAAATTCACAAGCGTTTCCCTTATATAGTAAAATTCCTTCTAGTGTGTTCCCTTGTAAACTTTCAAAATCTATGTTTATTCTTACAAACGTATTGTTTTCAGGACAAGCTCTAGGTACAGTTTTCGGGCTACCAATGACAGGCTTCATATCTTCATCAGTTCTGGGGTGGCCTGGTATTTTCAGGTTCTACGGGATACTCTCGGGAATCATTGGAGTTCTACTGTTTTGGCTTGCAGCCGATACTCCAGCAAAACATCCCAAGATATCCGAGGCCGAAAGGAGATATGTAGAAGAAGCACTGGGAACGCGCGATGAAGCAAAGGTAATATGAGATACAATTCAATTATAATCTATTGTTACGACACTTCCAAGCTGAAATCTTAGGTGGATCTAATATAGCTGCCCGTGTACAGACGCCAGCAGGTCAACCTACCCCAAACTGTCAAATTTTCCCAATTGAACATGAACCTTATGATTACAGTATAAAGTTGAAAATCTATCAAACAAATTTGACAGAATGGAGTAGCTTGATGTGCTGCGTCTGTACATAGTCTACGTACACGGGCAGTTATATTAATATATAAATAAATTTCGATTTCAAATAATTTTGATTAATTCAAAAATGTATGTAATGAAATAACAAATAAAGCTGGTAGAAATTAAAAACGACCTATTTCAACAAAACATACATATTGTTGTTGTTGTTCATGTCTTATTATCAACAATAAGAAACAAGAACAAGATATTATTACAGTATTACGAAATAATAATAGATAGGATAAAAAGGAAAATAAACCATGTAAAATCAAGAACTATTCTAAGAAATACAGAGAAATATAGAAATTAAAGTTGTTAGAGAGTAGATAAAAGTGTTAGTGAATATTTTGAGAACGACCAAAAACAGACTCCCTAGGTCTGTGTTAAGTCGTCCTTAAAATATTCATTGATTGAGTAATAGCATTTCTGTAAAAGTTAGTTAAGCAGCTGTTTGCTAAACATTAGACTATCATTTGACTTGAAATTATGAATGAATCCAATACTCTACAGAAATTGCCGGTGCCTTGGAGGAAGATTTTTAGCCACAAAGGAGTTTGGGCCATAATTTTAGCACACTTTGGCCAAACCTGGGGACAACTCACTCTGTACTCAGAAGTTCCTGCCTATTTGGATAAAATCATGGGAGTCAACATCAAAGCGGTAAGGATAAAAAACAACGTAATATTTAAATAGTGATGGCCTTAATTTTGCAAAACTGCAGGCCTACTACCTTTTCCTTGTCTATCCAAAGGTATTACGGTAAACACCACCGATGTTACCTTTAAAATTATAAGCATCGTATATTATGCAGTATTAAAACTTTTGGTATGCAATAAAACATATTATAATATATATTTATCTGGTTTGCGAAGATCATTTAAAATGTAATTATAATCTTAATTCACGATAAAGCTGGTATCTTAATAACACAATATTTGAAACTTATAGAATGGACTGCTGACTGCTCTGCCGTTCTTGGTGATGTGGTTCACAAACTTTTTCTTCAGCTGGATGACAGATATGCTCATCGTAAAGAAAATTCTAAGCCCGACAAACACCAGAAAATTCGCCAATTCTCTGGGTAAATAAAATCTGTCTATCAACTAGTGAGACTTTGGTTGTCGCAGCTTAAAAAAATGTGAAATTATTCAAAATTTCATCATACTGCTAATGGCTTCAAAACAGAAATTAAGAACATTGTTTTCTATGTAAACTATTAATCCATCTGTTTCATTTCTTTAATTTTTACAGGAAATATACCAGCAGCGATTGGATTGATAGCTCTGGCGTTTGCACCTAAGAACATCTTCATTGTGGAATCCATACTAGTATTCACATGTAGTTTCAAAATAGCTGCTCACCTAGGATTTCAGGTTGGAATAACAGTTTATTATTTTCAACGCCTGCATTTCTTCACTTTTATTTTTTACAAAAAAAAAATACATAACAACGAGGCTAGAGAAATGTGAAGGACATCTTCCAAGTTTTGTTAGCCCTAACTATGGCATTCTAACAGTCATTTTGATTCCGCCAATAAACATAAAATCACTTTTTCCTTCTGTTTCAGATCAACCACATCGACATATCTCCAAACTTTGCTGGAACAATGATCAGTATCAGCAACTTCATGTCAAATATTGGTGCATCAATCGCTCCGTTAATTATTGGAACTATCCTTACTGACGTTGTAAGTAAACGATTTAATCTATAATTTTCTGACGATGATGATGACTGTAGTATTTGTTCTGGAAGTCGGTTGTTATTTTTTTTTTCTTTGAAAAGTTTTTTTATACTACATACTTACTGCAATTTATTGGTTTTTGTACTTTAATTTTTTTTCACAGAATGACGTATACCTCTGGAGGCAGGTATTTTTCATGGCTGCAGGTCTATACCTGTTCACTAACCTGGTCTACGTTATCTTCGGAACAGCCGAAAAGGCAGACTGGAATGATCCACCTCCGAAGGAAAATGATGAAGAAGAGGGCCAGCCTATGATGGAGAAGCCAAAATTATGAGTAAAATATAATCGAAAGAAGTTTTTTTTTTCTTAGTATGTTCGATTCACAAGGAAATACAATAAAGAACCAACGTATAGGTATTAAAATAATTTAATTTGTGTCCTTTCCCGTTATTTAATTATATAAAACTAGCTGACCCGACAGACGTTGTCCTGTCTTAACTATGAATATACGTTACGCGCAACTTTTTTATTTTTTTCTTCCATAAAAACCTTCTCCTGAGAATAAGAAACACAGCAATAAAGGAATTAGCAAAATTGGTCCAGCCGTTCACGTGTGATGCCGTGACCAAGATGCGTGAATATATTATATTCACTCAAGCTTTCTATAATTTGACATTATCCTGCATAAAAAGGAAAGCTTTTAAAATATTTTTCTTTCAGAATTTTTTAACTATATAATATTATGTAATTACGGAATTACAATTCCGCAAAAGTACAGCCTGCAAAAACGACCAAGGCACCACAGATATAGAAGGCACTCTATAAATCCGTTCTCAAAATGCAGACGGGAAAACCGAGATTTTCAGATGAGCATCAAACACAAAACCGTCGGAATTAAAGTGTTGAACATAAATAGGATGTGACAGCATTCGGAAGACATGATTAACGGATGTTCCCGGGAATGAATTATATTTCCCGAGATTTTGCTCCCGTGTTTAATGTTCCAAGCTGCAAAGACTTTTAAATGCATTCCGTTTATTTTTACTATAGAAATGTTTTCAGAGCTTTACTCATGTCCATAGTTTGGGAATGAATTGTTTAAGTCTTAAAAACAAGGGTGACTGAATATAGCTGTTATGGTTGTACAGACTAAAATACTGCAACACATCTATGCAATTTTTAAACCAGTGTACTATCAAGATTCACTAATGCAGTCGCATACTAAGGGCTATATTGCTATGAAGTGGCGGTCCAGGCCGTACCTACAGCTGTGTGTATAAGTGATGTATTAACACAAAACTCACCGCTCTACTCACACACTGGCGTTACTCTTTGTATTTTATACATACCGTCGGCGACGACAGACATGACCTTGGTCGGTTCATACCATTGCTAAAATTTACTTTTATAATTCGAGTTCCGGTAGCGTGCAGCGTATCGTCTTGGATTAAGAAACTCATAGGTCTGGGTTCAAATCTCGCGATGAAGCTTTAATTTTTCTTTTCAACAATCATCTTCATCTGTTCTTTTATTATTCGATTTATTAATATACCAGAATAATAATGTAACAAATTTGTTTTATTACTCGTATTGTTATTTAAATAAAGGTTTAACAATAATAAATGATTACAAAATGTTTATTCGTTATAACTTCATGAAGAATGTATAAAAATAACTAATAATAACTTCTTGTTAAAACAGTTTATTTTCTCATAAAGAACAATTTATTGAAGTAAATAAGCTAGTTGGTGAACTATGATAATCAGGCTATTGTATCTTAGTAATATAATAATATTGTGCTGATTACTACTGTGTGTCGGTACTCTAAATAAATCACAATATTCTACAAAAATCTACCCACGTAAAAGTAACAAATGCAGACAAGTTGTCACAATACAATTAAATGACTCAGTAGTACTACTTTTATTCTACTGCGAGTGAGTTCGTTTTAACTCAAACCTCAAAGTTAACAAATCGTATTTAATAGGACTTAAAGAGGTTATAGCTTAAGTGTTCATTTTCATTCCGAAAAGAAGATTGAAACTAAACCTCAAAATAATCCAGATTACGGATAAGACAAAATATTATTTGAATATTACTAAAATAAATAAATATTTGTAATTTATAACTTAATGTTAATGTTTTTTCCGTTAACTATGTTTTTTAAGCTGATTCTCGAGCTGGTTTTCCATGATGCCTTGTTTGCCATGAACCTTCTGCGTGGAGTGCACGGCGCACGGTTCGTAAAGATGTGTCGAATAATTCGGCAAAATGTCTTGTCGTTTTGAAACCAGTTGTTTCATATTCG
This sequence comes from Polymixis flavicincta, assembly GCA_949987655.1. Taxonomy (NCBI): domain Eukaryota; kingdom Metazoa; phylum Arthropoda; class Insecta; order Lepidoptera; family Noctuidae; genus Polymixis; species Polymixis flavicincta. The sequence continues at coordinate 3,414,224 of OX465183.1, read as the reverse complement.
CTGAACGTGTGCCTGTTATAGGAGCTGGGGTCTTCCACTTTGCTTTCCACGGGCAAGGCTACCGCCTTCCTCAAATCTTTTCACCCACCGACTCACAGTACTTCACTAAAACAAAAAAGGGGTACTGTTAGGCTACTAAGCAAAATACACACTTATGTATTACCTACTATTTAGAAACAAAATTATTTAAAAGGGCAATTTCACATAGATATTAAGTTTATTGTTATTTTCATCGTTCTATAATCTAGGAAATAAATTTACATTGAAATTTTATATTTTTATTCTATTTAGACATTGTGATATTTATAAAACGTTTAAAAATAACTACAAGGATCAGCAGTTACACTTTAATTAAATAAATGTTTAATATTTATATTTAAATCATAATACTCACACTCAGTCCGGTTTCATCACATAGGTATTTGTGATATAGGTATTAAGTCCACTTTTATGCAGCGCAATAATATTCGCTTTCATTTCTATATTTAAATTTGCTTACATTTTAAAATGAATTAGAAGGACGCTAATAGATGAAACACACGTCACTAGCACACAATTATCAACCAACACCGTTCTATAAGTCGCGGTGAATGAGTCGTAAATCATTTAAATTTATTTAGGCTTCTGTGGGTATAATGATAAAGTTTTACGAGTTTAGTGAATAAGAAGAACAGAACAAGAAACTATACTCAAAAGTGATTTTTAAAACAATAAAAAGACTATCACACAGCGAGTGGGATTCGAAACCGCGACTTGCTGCGCTCAAACGCGATAATCAAGTGCAGTAACCGCCTAGCTATCATGCCATTTGCTTTAACGGTTGAATTTAGGAAATACATTCATTTGTAAACGTATGAGAGTGTGTGTGTCTATAGTATTATAGCCTATAGAAATTGCTTATTATAAGAAGGTCGTAAGTTAAAGCGAAGTGTCAATCTATTGCTTTTTGAGATTGGGGCACCATTAGTGAGGGCTACTGTACAATAAATGGTGCAATATTCATCTAAACATAAGAAGAAAATCAGAACGCAACAAAAATCTAAATTCGAATAATTAAATAATGATCTCATTACTATAACGCCCAAAACCAGGCAATACAAAATTCAGTCGAGTCTTTATCAGCTAAACATGGCGAACTTCTTCTAAAAGTCAATAATTTCGAGCAGGAAAATATAGAATACAAGAAACGAGTGTTGGCGTTGAAACGTAGTTTAAATCATCTGGAATCAAATGTGGTTTCATCAACCATACAAATCCGTAACCTATCCAATCAGGAAAACGAATCCAAGCAAGTTTTGGTTGATACCCTTCAGCAGCTTGGCTCGACTCTGGGACTTGAGGGTATACTACAGTCCGAGATTCAAGACATATTTTGTTCCAAGTCTGAGTCAACCATGAGGAAGGGGTCATTGGTCTCTAATTATGTGGTTTAAGAACTTTATTATTCCTTATTAAGAATTAACAATAATTCACTTACTGAGAAACTAAAATTACATAAAATGTTATGAGCGTACAATAACTACGTAAAAATTAAAATAGGAAGGTAGTGATAAAAAAAGTTCATATCAACTAATCACCAATCGAGTAAACACGGATCTAAAGTAAAAGTAGATGTACAGTAGCCTCCACAAATGGTGCCCCAATCTCAAAAAGCAATAGATTGACACTTCGCTTTAACTTACGACCTTCTTATATTAAGCAATTTCTATAGGCTATAATACTATAGACACACACACTCTCTCATACGTTTACAAATGAATGTATTTCCTAAATTCAACCGTTAAAGCAAATGGCATGATAGCTGAGCGGTTATCGCACTTGATTATCGCGTTTGAGCGCAGCGAGTCGCGGTTTCGAATCCCACTTGCTGTGTGATAGTCTTTTTATTGAACCGACGAAAAAACGGAGGAGGTTACTCAATTCGACGAGTATATTTTTTTTTTTTTTTTGTGTATGACCACGCATAACTTTTTCCAGAGTAGTCCGATTTTGATAATTATTTTTTTATTGGAAAGGGTATACCTCGAAGTTGGTCCCATATAAATTTCGAAGAAAAATTCCAACCCTAAGGGTAAGAAAACAGGGGATGATTGATTGTTTACTCACAGATTTTAATACTGAGTTGTGTATTAAATCAAAAATTAAGCATGTAGTAATTAGTAGATTATAGCCACAAAAAATTATACTGACGGTCTAGACTGTCGGTGACTTTGGATATGTATTTAATTATATGTCACCGCCTTCCAAACTTAGTTATTGGGGTTGGACAAAGCTAGTTTATTATTTTTAACTTTTCGGTTTTTCGGCGGTTTAATTTTTTTATTAAAAAGTTTTTGTTTTAAAAATCACTTTTGAGTATAGTTTCTTGTTCTGTTCGTCTTATTCACTAAACTCGTAAAACTTTATCACTATACCCACAGAAACCTAAATAAATTTAAATGATTTACGACTCATTCACCGCGACTTATAGAACGGTGTTGGTTGATATTGTGTGCTAGTGACGTGTGTTTCATCTATTAGCGTTCTTATAATTCTTCTCATTTTAAAATGTAAGCAAATTTAAATATAGAAATGAAATCGAATATTTTTGCGCTGCATAAAAGTGGACTTAATACCTATATCACAAATACCTATGTGATGAAACCGGACTGAGTGTGTGATTATGATTTAAATATTTTGTTAAACATTTATTTAATTAAAGTATAACTGCTGATCCTTGTAGTTGTTTTTAAACGTTTTATAAATATCATAATGTCTAAATAGAATAAAAATATAAAATTTCAATGTAAATTTATTTCCTAGATTATAGAACGATGAAAATAACATTACACTGAATATTTATGTGAAATTGCCCTTTTAAATAATTTTGTTTCTAAATGGTAGGTAATACGTAAAGTGTGTATTTTGCTTAGTAGCCTAATAGTAACCCTTTTTTGTTTTAGTGAAATACTGTGAGTCGGTGGGTGAAAAGATATAAGGAAGGCGGTAGCCTTGCCCGTGGAAAGCAAAGTGGAAGACCCCAGCTCCTATGACAGGCGTAGCGACAGCACATGTTCAGCGAATATGAAACAAGTGGTTTCAATACGACAAGACATTTTGCCCAATTATTCGACAAATCTTTACGAACCGTGCGCCGTGCACTCCACGCAGAAGGTTTGCATCATCGAAAACCAGCTCGAGAATCAGCTCAAAAAACATAGTTAACGGAAAAAACATTAAAATTAAGTTAAAAATTACAAATATTTATTTATTTTAGAAATATTCAAATAATATTTAAGAAAATAGCTATCGATAAAAGATTATTTAGTTCAAGCGTGTTCGAGCGAACCATGACATCGACAAATCTAGGTACCAGCCAACCATTCATTCTTTGTAGCGTTATTCAGTGAAACGTGCTGTCGCTAAATAATGGTATCGACTAAAAGATTGTTCGTATTACTTGTTCAACGGTCAACCATGCTTTCTGTAGACAATTATATCATTCAACGGTAATTCGATTGGGCACGCCACGATTGCGGCGGTAAGTCCCCTCTTTGAGGAGTGGTTTGAGAGGCGGCATGGCGTCCTCACCTTCCGCCTGACGCAGGTCCTCACCGGACACGGTTGTTTCGGGAGGTTCCTGTTTCGGATAGGGCGGGAGGAAACGCCCGGGTGTTTCCACTGCGAAGATCGCCCTGAGAACACGGTGGAGCACACGGTGGCGGTCTGCCCTGCTTGGGTGGAGCACCGCCGTGTCCTCGTGGATGCGATCGGCGGCGGCGATCTCTCGCGTCCGGCCCTGGTCCAGGCCATGGTACGGAGCGAGAGGGCATGGGGAGCCGTCACCTCCTTCAGCGAAGCAGTAATGCTCGCGAAGAGGGAGGCGGCGCACGTGAGGGAGAGGCAGCACATGCGCCCTCGCGACCCTAGCCGCCGCAGGATACGGAGACGCCCTGGGCGTCGGGAATACCAGGCCGATTTCCGGCCACCATAGGCATGGGGTTGCGGACGGCGAGTAATGGGTAGCTCGCTGTCCGGTAAGGACCAAGCCCAAGTCGACGGCGCGTTGTGTTCCACGCGCGCCTCAAAGAGATGTCAGCACAAAAATGATGGGGCCCGCAAGGGCCGATGCCTGCCAGGGGTGCGGGTTTGTTCGAAAGAGACACCACAGCCCCTGGCATACGGGCTACTGAAGGAACACGGGTGGGTTTTAGTCAGTAAATGTCTGACACGCCCTCCTGCTCCACCCAGAGTGGGAGAAGTTATTTGATGATTTCCCACCCAAAAAAAAAACGATACCTAATTCGATTAACCGTACGGGACTCATATAAATGTATGTTGTAGTGTATGTATGTATGTTGGAGTTTGCGAGAGCGAGGATGAGATGTAAATCAGCCACAGGAAAAAGGAGGGAAGGAAATCTATTTGTAATCTATCTGTAGTTGTAAGTGTAGTGAATGGTTGAAGTGTTTACACATATTTAATTCTTCAATTACAATAACAATTTAAAAATGTAAGGTGAAACATAAAATTGTAATAAAAACTTAATTTTAATGGTAACAATGAATGTCTGAAACTAGTCACAAGAACAGTTTCTGAAGATTAGATTTGTCATTAATACGGACTGGTAAAATGCATTATCTTCTCTCTTGACATAAATCTTCCCATGTGAAGTCCAAGCAGCGTGGAGCTCTTGATTCTTTACACATAAGAAAGAAGAAAAGTCGTCTTGCTTTAGAAGTTAAATACTCTGAAATATATAGAGTGCAAGGTGTGCCCGGTAGGTTCAACTTGTGCTTGCTTATTTTCGCGCTTAATTTTGTTAATGGCTTTATAATTCACATACATCTAGTCGTACTATCAAGATTCACAAATGCAGGTCCATACTAAGGGTTATATTGCTATGAAGTCGCGGTCCAGGCCGTACCTACAGCTGTGTGTATAAGTGATGTATTAACACAAAACTAGAACGCTAACCGCTGCACTCACACACTAGCGTTACTCTCTGTATTTTATAGACACCGTTGGTGACGCACAGACATGACCTATGTCGGTTCATACCATTGCTAAAATTTACTTGTATAATTTGAGTTCCTGAGCGTGCAGCGTATCGTCTTGGATTAAGAAACTCATAGGTCTGGGTTCAAATCTCGCGATGAAGCTTTAATTTTTCTTTTCAACAATCATCTTCATCTGTTCTTTTATTATTCGATTTATTAATATACCAGAATAATAATGTAACAATTTTTTTTATTACTCGTATTGTTATTTAAATAAAGGTTTAACAATGATAAATGATTACAAAATGTTTATTCGTTATAACATCATGAAGAAAGTATAAAAATAACTAATAATAACTTCTTGTTAAAACAGTTTATTTTCTCATACAGAACAATTTATTGAAGTATAAAGGCTAGTTGGTGAACTATGATAATCAGGCTATTGTATCTTAGTAATATAATAATATTGTGCTGATTACTACTGTGTGTCGGTACTCTAAATAAATCACAATATTCTACAAAAATCTACCCACGTAAAAGTAACAAATGCAGACAAGTTGTCACAATACAATTAAATGACTCAGTAGTACTACTTTTATTCTACTGCGAGTGAGTTCGTTCTAACTCAAAACTCAAAGTTAACAAATCATATTTAATAGGACTTAAAGAGGTTATGGCTTAAGTGTTCATTTTCATTCCGAAAAGAAGATTGAAACTAAACCTCAAAATAATCCAGATTCGGATAAGACAAAATATTATTTAAATATTACTAAAATAACTAAATATTTGTAATTTATAACTTAATGTTAATGTTTTTTCCGTTAAATATGTTTTTTGAGCTGATTCTCGAGCTGGTTTTCGATGATGCGAACCTTTTGCGTGGAGTGCACGGCGCACGTTTCGTAAAGATGTGTCGAATAATTCGGCAAAATGTCTTGTCGTTTTGTTTAGTTCAGTTTCAGAACACATTGGCATCAGTTCCATGTGCGTTGGTAGATGGGGACGGAGCCCATAAATTTTTGCCCATGGTCCTTTAAAAAATCCTCGACCCAAAAAAAAAACTCGGTCGATGAATACGCCAAACAGAGGCCTAGCATTTTCTGGGCCTAGAAATTTGAAATTTTTTCAGAAGGGGTTCCGACGTTTTTTTATGTTGAAATAATAGCAGGTAGGGCTATTATTGTTTGAAAAATTTAACCACATATTCAAAATTTCTTTACCATTATTTTTTTTAAGAATCAGGAAGATTCAATTTACTGAAACGCGTAATATTATAAAAAACGATTAGAATGTGCTTGTTGAGTTGAGTTGTACTTATAGATAATCATTAGAATATTAAACTAAACTGAACAAGAGTGATTTTGGCGATGTAAATAAATAATAAAAAAGTCATTGGTTACGGTCATACATTATTTATTTTATCATAGTTATGTATTTACAAAATTTACAAACGCTCTACATGACAACTCTTGGATACACATCGACCTCCTCGTTGTAGCTGAGAGCCTAGTACATCAGATCATCAAATGCGATTGGAGAAATAAATTGTTACGGTAAAGTTCTACAACTGACTTTTAGAACCTCAAAAGTACCCAACAGACAGGTCTGTACTTAGAATATTTTTATTAACCGACTCCAAAAAGAAGGAGGTTATCAATTCGACATGTTTATATTTTTTTTTTTTTTTTTATGTATGTTCGGGCATAACTCCGCCGTATATAAACGGATTTGCAAAATTCTTTTTTTGTTCGAAAGATGTTTATTTCGAAATGGTCCCATATAAATTTCATATAGATCTGATGATGCGTTTCGAAGACAGACAACGGAACTCTTAAAAAAATCACAGCAAATCAACCGCGAATGCTGCTGTCGCATAAATATGCATTGTTTTGACCCCAAGGATGATGAAATTTCGAACTGATATGGGGTAGGTAACTAAAAAGTTAAAACTAAAAACTTTTTTCAAAAAAATAACAACCGACTTCCAAAAAAACACTACAAAGTGCAAAATAACTTTAATTTCGGAAGGCGGTGACAAAGAATTAAAATACCTACACATCCAAAGTCACCGCCTTCCGAAATTAAAGTTATTTTGCACTTTGTAGTGTTTTTTTGGAAGTCGGTTGTTATTTTTTTGAAAAAAGTTTTTATCTTCAAGTAATCCGAAGGCAGAGATAACAAGGCCAGTGGCTCCAAGTAAAGTTTCGATGTTCGGCCGCACCTGGTTTGAATGGATGCTGACCCCGATAAAAGGCTAGCAAGATGTTACCGAACGTGCTGCTTCGTTATACTATTTTATTTGGAATATTTGCAGGATCTGAAATGATAAGAAAATAGATTTGAGGCGTAGAGGAATACAAATCCAAAACAGTGTGGCAGGATTACATTCCCCCCCAAAGGCCTTATTTAATATTAATGGCTAATTTGCTTTACCTGAGACATAATAAGATATAATAAAAATATTGGCATTATGGGTAAATATGAATTGAATCTTCAATGTAAATCTTCCTATATGTTCTATTTTTTTATTCTATCTATTGTAACTATCTGTAAATTACTAAAATAAAGTTAAATAGTCTTAAAAAAAAGAAAAAATCGGCCTTCAATGCTCTGTAAATGCTTCCAGATTAATAAGTGCAGTTAATTATGACAATTCAAGGTTTAGAGAAAGTTCGGTTTTGACTGTAAATTATGAATTACAGTGATTTCGTTCTAGCATCATCTCTGTAATTCATAATTTACAGTCTGACAGTGACGAAAACTCAATGAGCCATGATAACGCACGGATACCCTACTTTTTGTGTATACTAACATAAAGCCAAACGTGTTTGGTTCTGTTTTATTGCTGATAAATATGACAATGTTTAACGCGTATACATTCCGGCTCTTTCTTATTTTGTCCTATTTTACTTGCGATTCATCGCAACACGTTTTTATTCCATTCTCTTCTATCAGCCATACCTCTATCGTTCACTCTTTTTTCATTCATATTATTATCATTCATCACACAATCCATCCATCTTTTCTTTGGTTTTCCCCTTTTTCTCTCCATCCATTTATATGCGCGTGTACATTATCACTCACTAATGTGCTGTTATGATCAATAAATTCACCTTTACCAGGGTTACTTTCAGCGACGTCGGGGTCGTTCCAAGGTTGCCTAGCACTGGTGCCGAAGATGATGAAGACCGTGTTGGTGACGATGTAGACACCTGACGTCACGTAGAATACTAGGTGCCATTCATCGATGTCATACTGGAATAAATTAATTTGTTTATTCATTGAATATTATCAACATTCATCATCATCATTTCAGCCGAAAAACGTCCACTGCTGGACATAGGCCTGCCCCAAAATCTGCCATAATCGCCACGCTTGGCAGGCGGGTTGGTGATCGCAGTATGGTGGTATAATGCACAGAAAATGCTGCTGCCCATTCTTTACTAAGTTCCTTAGTTGCCTTCTATGAAACCCACAGGAAGAAATGGGATGGTGATATTCTTTTACGACCGGCACCACACGGAAAATTATATGGACATAATAATATTGTATTTGAACTATAATTTTATTTACCAGGCATTGCATTTTCTTTTGAATCAATATAATAATAAAAATGTTGATGATTTAGGACAGATCCTAGCCTACAATAAAATGATTACAGTTTAAAAATGTCCACTGCTGGACATATGCCTCATCAAACTATCTTGTGCGGATTCCCGCGACCTGCTGAAGACCAGGCCATCAGTACAATTTGCCTACCCACGCTGCGCCTTTCGGTACTCGGCCTGCGGAAAGATTACGTCGTGTCCTCTCCACAGATTATGTCATTCCCATACATTTTGGCGTAGCGTTTGGCGTGAACGCTAACAGAAATGAGTTTTGTCTCTACGCCCACGCCTATTGGCCATCCACACTGCGAGCAATGTGTCCGCCCATTGCCACCGAATCTTTGAGCTATGTTGGTTACCTTTGAGCAATATAATTTTCAGCGATTATACAATATTTCGTCACTAACCTCATTCTGTAACATACGGCCAGCAAATAAAGGTGCTATGATAGATACGACGTTGGCGAAGAAAGTGGTGATACCCATCATGATCCCCGCGAAGTTTGGAGCCATATCGATGTGGACCAGCTGTTGGATAATAAGTACACTGTGATTTTAGCTATTTCTTAATCCCTACGAATATCATGACTGAGAAAGTAACGTCTGTCTGTCTATCTGTTACGCTTTCACGCCTGAACCGCTGAACCGATCTTCATGAAATTGTGCAGAGATATAGCCTGTGATATGGAGAAGCACATAAGCAATTTTTTTATGCGATAACCGACATCCAACTAACCAAAAGCTAGTAATGAATAAATCGCGGGTGCTGGGTTCTTTTTTTTTTTCTTATCCGGCTTAGTTCTTGGATAAGGCAAATAACAGTAGACTGTCACATTTCATCGTTAACTGCAGTATTTTTCACAGCCGTAGGCATAAACCTTTTCCCGCTATTTATTCCCGACTTTTGTTAATCTTCATCATCATCATCATCATTTCAGCCGAAAGACGTCCACTGCTGAACATAGGCCTGCCCCAAGCTCCGCCACTTCGACCGGCTTCTCATTTGGGGGGGGGGGGGGTGTTGCTATAATCGCCACGCTTGGCAGGCGGGTTGGAGATCGCAGTATGGTGGTAAAATGCATAGAGAACGCTGCTGCCCATTCTTTAGTAAGTCCCTTAGTCGCCTCCTACGACACCCACTGGAAGAAATGGGATGGTGCTATTCTTTTACGCCCGTACGGGTTAATCTTACCTTGTAATAAAAAATAAAAAAAAGTAGTTAAAGGGCGGAGACCTGAAGGCCAATTCTCGTAATTAAAACATTCAAAATCTAGTCGCAGTGTCATTTCGACGATAATCAAATGTCAAAAACTTGTCAAAAATGTATGGAAACTCGAACTATTTTTGACAGATTGAAACTGAGATCAGACTGTGAACGTTCCTAAAATTACGAGAATTTCCCCTCTGGTGTCCTGAAATACAGGCCTAGAGCTCAGTTTAGGCACAAGTCTCCAACAATATTAAAATGTTGTCTGACTCTGATATCATGTAATATGTATTATATAATATTGTGGTGAGAAACATAAATAAATATTATTATTATCTTGTTATTTGATTAACCTTCCATTATCTTTTACAACGATAGTAAATGATAGGTGCCCTGCCCGCGAATTCTAACAAACTTCCTATAATTCAGGAGGTCACCAGTCCTTTACGGTATTACCGATAAAGTAAAAAAAAAAACGCGGCTTACCATGAATCCAGACAGGTGTCCCGCATTGAGCCCGACTACCAAGGTGAGGAGACTCACAGCCCGGGTGACGTCACCTGGAGGTGAGTGACATAATGCTATCAAGGCTAGCGCTGGCCCGAATGCACCTGCATGTTCCAAACTATAAGAAACTACAAATTAATGGAGCTTCGGAGCTTAAAATTTAGATAACGAGCTCAGTTCATGAATGAATAAATAGTGTCATAGTAGAGGATAAGGTTTTGCCACGTACCAATAGAATTGGAAACTTTTCTGCAGGTATTGATGCTAAACCATTTTTTCTTTAAACCGTAATCCGATAAGAAACCACAAGGGAAGCTCAGCATATACATCACAAAATAAGGTAGAGCTGACATTGCACCATTCTGAAAAAAATGATTTACATATAATTTCGAAATTGATCCCAGTGAGAAGGACATTGCAAATCAGCCGTCGAAAGTAACATGAACTGAACCAAACTTAGATGAAATTGAAATTCACCCGTCAATCATCGTTAGCACAATATAAATGAGAGAATGAAAAGAAGCGTCAGAAAAAAAGAAGAAACTCACTGATTTAATATCAACATTGAGCACGAGCTTCATATACGACGGCATTTCAGTCATGAGAGTCCAGAAGCCCCAGTTATGTCCACTGTGCACCACAATCAAAGACATGAAAGGTAGGCTCGTGGCTAGCTTTTTCCATGGGGTTTTCAGCATCTGTAAAAAAACGTGATCAGTCAAACTAAACGAGATGAAGGAGGAATCTAACTTTCCAGTTTTCGTTATGGAACGAAAATAGCCTAAATCTTTACTATACTCTTGGAGACACAAACGGCCGATGATAATTTAATTGATGACTTTTGATCAACCTACCTTCTCGTCATTTGTTTGTCCCAGTGAAGTCTGTATAAAGTGTCGCTCTTCTAAGCTGATGATCCTCGACTTCTGTGGAGAGTCAGCTCCGAGAAAGACGTAGAACATTACCCAGATGGCAGCAAGGCTACCGTTTACGTAGAATATAAACGGCCAACCCCAGTAATCGGCTATATATCCTGACGCAATTAGTTCCATGCCTGTTCCGAGCAATGAACCTACAAAAATCAGTAAACATGGATTTGTTAGGATAAATTCTAGTTTTCTTATCCGGAAAATAATGCCATTTCTTGTCGTGTTTCTCTAAAATAACATTAATTTTATAATTGTATTTTACCTCCATATATCAGGGTACCAAGCCGACCTTTTTCTTCTAACGGAACCCATTTGCCAATAAGATGATGCATTGTGGGGAACAAGCATCCCTGACTTAGACCTTGAATACCACGAAGAACGCAGACTCCTTTCCAACCCCACTGGAAAGTATATTAGGTTGACAGAAAACCCAAATGATTTAAAATAAGTAAATGATGAAAGTACAAAGGAAAAAAGAAAAGCCTAAGATAATTGTTATGTTCTCATTGACCTAACTGCAATTGAAAATGACAGCCCGTTCTGACGAGAAGTTGTGTCCACTTATTGAGAATCAGTCACACCAAGTAGAAAATCACTCATAAGCATAATGTGCCTGATTTTGGTCCCCAAAAATTGTAAGACTCTTTCCTACGACAAGTTACCATTACAGAAATAGTTCTAGACTTAACGCATGTGTGAAATGTATTCAATAATGACTTCTTGCTTACATGGTGAGCTCCAAACGGTATTAACAGAGAAAGTGCTGAGTTGACAGCGATGGCTGTCGTGATGAGGATCATGCCGCCACATCTGGCAGCCAGCAATCCACTCGGGATCTGCAGCACTATGTACCCCCAGAAAAAGGAAGAAAACACCAGACTTTGGATCTGCATGTTCCAGTCAAATGTCTGTATGTATGTAAAAATAAAAGTTAAATATGAAAAAGATAATCGAAATTCAAAGAACCTATTCCAGGACTTTAAATCTTCAAGTTTATCATCATATGTAAAAGAGCGCCTATTAATTTATACTAGCAACAAGGTCATTTCAAAGCTTTTATTGAAAAAACATCAAAAAGTATTTTCCGAAGATACTACGAAATGGTGTGACGTGTGGTGCCGGACATTGTTCCGTGCGGCGCCTGACGTTATAGAATAGCACCATTCCATTTCTTCTCGTGTGTGTCGTAGAAGGCGACAGAGAATGGGCAGCAGCGTTTTCTATTTTGGGTTTGTTTTTAAACAAAGAAGTAGGAGTTCGTTACATAATCCACACTTACATCTGCGCTACGTTTATCCGTCATGGCAACTATAGCCATGCTGATGTTGACTCTCATGGAGAAACCGAGCACCATGGCAAAGAACAACAGTAACGCCTGCAGGTGTCGGATCCCAATGATCTTATCTAGAAACAATATGGAGTTTATCATTCATCTTACCTAAGACAACTAAAGATTAGCTTGTGTGCTTTCTGAAAACTTTCGCACGCCGATAACTCGGTATGCCCAGGATGCTCATCTCAAAAGACGATTCACATAGAAACCATCCACACCAAGATCCATTCCAAGCTTGCCTAGAAGAAATCGCATAAAGCGATAAGGCCGCGCATTGTAGGTTTTTATTGATTGGAAGAGATCGCAAAACGCAGATAGACCGCTCATTGAATATTTTTCTTGTTTTTTTTTTTGTGGTTATACTTTTATGGCGTACAATCTTACTAACCTACTATAAATGTGAAAGTTTGTATGTTTAGATGTTTGCTACTCAATCACGCAAAAATGGCTAGATGCAATTTGGTACCCAGATATTATAAAGCCTGGATTAACACATAGAATACTTTTATCCCGGTGGTATGTTCCCATGGGATAATTTCCGACCTCCACGCAGGCGTAGCCGCTGTCGAAAGCCAATAAAGTAGATATAATAAACACTCTATTGTCCCAAAATTGCTGATTGGTTTTTCGATGAGAATTGAACAGTCACTATTGACATCTCATTTTAATTGGAACTTGTTATAGCTACATGTGATACCTACATACAAAACGCAATGTAACCGTTCATATTGTATTATATACCTACTTACTGTGACACATCAGAGGCACTACTATCAACTATCCAATACAAGTTTCTGATCCATGGAAGTTCTTTTTCAACGCTTATTTGGCTATTATTTGTACCATCATTTTAAATTATCATAATCAGCCTTGTCACATCCACTGCTTTAGAAATTTACATTTAGCCTTGCTCGAAAAGAATAAAACTGTGTACTTTATAGAAAGTCCTAATAAAATCAAAAAGCATGATATAATAAATCTGTCACCATCTGTCACAGTCAGTGGTTCAGTCAGTAGCGCAATGACAGTAATTATGTCAATTTTTTTTTTTTTATAACATCATGAATTTATTGTCAACGCCATGAATTTGAAAGCTCTATGGTCACATTCAAGTAGGTCGGTTTTATTTCTTCATCCATTGATGCTTGTTTATAACACAGACATATACTACTGTTTATATGTCTGTGGTTTATAATAACGCCCACCTTTTTGAAAAGTGTCTGATTGTACTTTACCAAACCTTGTTAATGTTAAAATCACTCACTAAAGCTAGCAATGCATTATAGGAAATGACGAGCACATTCAATTGTATTTAGACGATTTGAAATTTATATTTCAGCACTAACCCAACCATTATTGTTTCATCAACATGATTAAGTTGTGGTCGAGTAAACATCAACGAACATTTAGGTTATAAAGTCAGGGTATATTTACTTTAAGAAGCATAATATTATTATTGTTTTCATTATTGTGAATGTGAGGACTATTTTTGTTTTTATTTTTGTGTTTAATCTCTTTCTCAGTTCGTTTTTAATGTTAATCTGGCAGTTTGAGTACTTTATGCGGCCTACCCAAAAGTCCTTTCAAGAATCAAGATTTTTTATTTGTGGAAACATGAGTACACATACAGAGCATGCAAGTTATTAAATTACAATAGTTGAGATCAGTCATGTTTAGCCTTAGTGGCGTACAAATATTTAAATTTCGTCATAATTATTACACAAGAATTATTAAATGTCAATTAAATAAATTATCATCATAGCAATAATATGTTGCTGCATGTATGGATTATGTCGAAGATGGATTGATAATATTGTCATTGAGAAATTCTAAAACACTGTAGTATGCTTTCCCTTCTAGCAGTATCGTTAATTTATTTTTTAATTGGCGGACATTAAGCACCTTCCAACTATTAGGGAGTTTATTGAAAATTTTAGCGGCCATACAGAAAACACTATTGTGCATTAATGTTGTTTTAGACCTATGTAGACAGAGAATACTATCATCGTGTCTACTATGGTTTTCTTTAGTATTGTTCGTCAAATCGTTGAGCTCCTCAAGTTCTGAGTTAAGCCATGTGATTACTGATAAATGCGTGCACTGAATGGACAGGTCCACTCAATCTGTGTGGTTCTTTCCTCAAAAGACCATTTCAGACATCAATCCACATGGTCTTTACATGATCTAACCAAGATTATGATTCACACGGGCCGCATTTTGTAAAATTGCTGTTGATAACAATCACACAATCAACCCTTAGTAATTTGTATCTGATCTTTGTAACCTATTATTATTAAAACTATGTATAACTACACTATTGTATTAGGTAAGCCTGTGAGGATGGTGTATGTGTTTTGTGAATAAATAAAAATGTCTGGACTTTAAACGAGACTGTGACCTCTGAATTTGTTTCAGCCTTTCTTCTCAGAGTAGTCAGATAGGAAACGCCGACCTCATATAGTTTAAAAAGATATGATTGACATGTAAAAGTGTTTGTACAAACTTACTTACAGAAATAAAATCATTTATCATTAATCAGTATCAAAACATACGGTAACTTGTAAAAGGTCAATTGAATTTCGGTAATTTCGGGTGAAAGTACCGAAATTCCCAAATCACGGATGTACAAATTGATATCCACAGGTACATCTTCTGATCTGTTTTGTTCACATTCTTTTGGAAGAGACGGTCTGCCACAAAGGAAATTGGAGATACAGCACTTCTATATTTGAAAGACGCTAGGAATCATTATTGATGGAAGTAGGAATCTTAATGTTATATTTTGGAGATAAATCATTGCTTTTTATTTTCATATTTGACTAAAGCACCAGTTTTTGGGCTAAAGAGGAATAAAACGTCATCTTTTTTATCTGACTATGCGAGGAGGGTTATGATTTTGACCGATATGTATGATGTATATTTATCAGTTCCCTCATAACAGCAAAAGTATTAATCTTAATTTAACAAATGAGTCTTTAGAAGTGTCTTGAACGTCCGTTGGTTCTCATCTGATTTGAAGTTACATTAGTTATGACGCCCTGTAGTGGTCACTGCTCGAGCGGCCAAACGAATTAAATTAAATACCGTAAAGCGGCCACGATGACGTCATCGCACCCATTTGCGTCGTTGGTGGTCCGCCTCTTATCGCAAACTCGAAAAAAAGTTCTTTGTTTGTGGAGTGGTTCGAAAGAACTTACTTGTTTCTTGAAAGCAGAAGAAGTAGTATCAATAAAGGAGACATTAATTTCGTAAAATAATTTATTTATAAGTATTTACAAAATGTACAAATGCATAACAATAAATATTTTATTTTTTACTTAAACTACTTTCTCAGCCTTCTTTTCTTCTCCTGAAATTGAAAAAAAATGCTGTTAATATTAGTTACACAATAAGCGACTTATTTGTTAAGTTACATAAGAATATGAGTCACGATATGTTAACTTTACTTAGGAAAGTAATGTCAAAGTATGGTCTGCCAATATTACCATTAGCACATCCAGAGTTTTTATTTATTTATTGATTTAGGACCTCTAAGAAAAAAATTAGACAATACATGACATAAATAAAAGGAACATCAGGTATTATGTATGTGTACTCCTTCACTTATAGGAGACCACAGCATGCACAATAGAGTTAACAACTAAGCTAAAACTCTTAAAACATATTTAAAAGACATACAAAAAAATAAAAATGTAAATAAGACATTTAGAGATACTTAAGTTAATTTAAACCTATTAAACATTTTTTTTTTCGGTAATAGCTCGACAAGTTTTTAATTCAAGTCTATTCTCACCTGAAGTAACTTCTTTGGTTTCTGGTTCGTTCCAAGACTGTCGCTCACTAGTGCCGAAGACTACAAAGAATGTGTTGGTGGCGATGTAGATGGCAGAAGCCACGTAGAACACTTGACGCCATTGAGCCGGGTCAGTCTGCAACGGTTCAAAATATTAGAATTTTTGACATGTGAAAAAATATTTGTCATCAGCCAAACCCTTACTGTGTCCGCTTGACCCCTCCACTGTCAACGCTTGATCTCATCTCTATAAGAGGCAGTGGGCCGTAATCCACTATGCGGGCACAGAGCGGGTCGGTGATAACAAATTATACATTATACAAGTTTTGTGCCTGGCCTGGCTGGTTTCGAACCCACGACCTGAGACACATAAGTTGGGGCCGTTACCACTGTGCCAACACTGCTATCCGCTATGATTATGCGTATATTTTTCTTACCTCATCTTGCAGTATAAGTCCAGCGACTAAAGGCGCGATGATAGACACAATGTTTGCGAAGAAGTTGGTGATGCCCATCATGGTGCCTGCAAAGTTCGGTGCCATGTCGATGTGGACCAGCTGTTGAACAATCACTTTATTAGCTAACGACTTCCAGCTGACAAAGGAAACTTAAGCCGATCAATCCACGTTCACAAGACACTGCTTTCATCTGTTTCTTTCACTTCATATTTCGATAATTTGGTAGTCGAGTGACAGATGCAGAGTGCTGAAATCTTAGAGCATTTATCCTAATGCTCTAAGGCTGAAATCTAATCTAAGGATCGGTCTTTGTATGGGATCGGTACAGTAATTAATTTATTTTTCACTTTTGATTCATTTTATTTATTTATTTATTACTTTATGCACGACTAAAATAATATTGTATTTATAAAAGCGGGTTAACGTCTCAAGTATTTCCCTGCACACAACCTTAGGGTGACTCAGAGACAACATACGGGATAAATAGCTCGATAGTAAATATAATAAAACAAATACTAATACATAAATACATTCATATATAATAAAAAAAAAAAACTTTGTCAGGGGAAAAAACAATCGGTAGAGGAGAATCCAACGAATCAGCGATGGGATGTTTCTGCTGAATTTCTGATGAATATTTTCACGTTCCCTTACTTAAAATACATTTCTAACCGACTTGCTACTGATTTTTAGAAGAAACGCATGACTGCAAGGAATGACTGCATGGACAAAGATAGAAAAGTAAATGAAACCAGAGTGGTAACAAGATCATCGAGGATGACGATTATTGGTGGACCGAAGATTTTCAGTATTGAATTTGGGAAGTCAGGTAAGAGGAGTGGGTTTGTTGAGAATAGGAAACTACGTAGACAGAGTCTTTAACTAGCAATACGATGTTGACCACGAAGAACAAAAGAGGAGATAATATACCGCCTTGAGGGATGCCAGCTGCAAGATCACATTAACTTGATGAAGATTCTCTCAACGTGAACAGACTACTAACGCCCCGAAGCTAAAAGGGAACTCATTCCTATACCTCCGGAGTGACTATAATATAGGAAAAGATAGATAAAAGGACTTCGTGACTGACAGTATTAAAAGAATTGGAGAAGTCAAGTAACAATAAAATTTTAACTCAAGTTTCGTATTTACTTTACTATGCCCAGAACTGAGCCCAGATTGAAATGGAGATATGAAGGCGTTGTGGTGACTAAATTGCATTTTGTGTTCACGTTTCACTTCGAGTAAGAGTTGTAAAATGAAAGGTAAACAGTGAACAAAAAGTAAAGCGTCTGATATCGGCAATAGATTAATAAGGGACTACTCACACTTATTCAGGTCTATTGAGCGTTTGTCCATAGAGAACAACGATTTTGTATGGTCCGTTCAGCTTTCCGTGGCTGAACGAATGCGTATGCATCTCAAACAAAATCGTTGTTTCCTATGCACATAAGCTGAACAA
Organism: Polymixis flavicincta; assembly: GCA_949987655.1. NCBI lineage: Eukaryota > Metazoa > Arthropoda > Insecta > Lepidoptera > Noctuidae > Polymixis > Polymixis flavicincta. Next base: position 3,395,949 of record OX465183.1, on the reverse strand, counting down.
AGCTAAATAAGTGTGAGTAGTCCCTAAGTGTATAAGTTGGTTTTAGTTGTATTATAAGTTGTTGAGTACTAATTAATTTTCAATCGCAGTCAGAGTGATGGAAAAATGACTCTTCTCTCTCTTCTCATAATTGACTTATTACTGATTTTGCAAAGTGCCTAAGCATTCAAAAATATTAATCCAGAACTTAATGAAGTAACACTAAGATTAACACATAATTTATTGAACGATTTAACGTTATTAAAAAGAACCATGACTGATATTGTTCCTTACCAAATATCCAGTCAAATGTCCTGCATTCAGTCCGACTACGACGGTAAGCACAGCGACAGCCATGACGACGTCACCGGGGGGAACATAGGACAACGCGATCAGAGCTAACCCTGGACCATATTCACCTGGAAAGATTTTATATCAGACTTAGAATTACATACATACATTCATGAACCCCGACCTTTCCATGCATGTAAACAAAAAACTTGAGAGGTGTCAAGGGACTCCCGGATGGAACGAAGTTCCTTTTTGGTCTTAATTTTTTCCGTCTAGCCCCCTTTCGCAACGTGCGATAAGGAACTTCGCGTTTTCAGGGTTTTAAAGCCTATCATAATCATCGTTACCATCGTCACCATCGTTATTGCTTTCTATAAGAGAGAGAGAGACAGACAGAGAAACATGCCTACGCCGCACGTTTTACAATAGCTTACCATAGCAAAAAGTGTCGTTACAACTTTTCGTATGAATTTTTTCCGTCTAGCCCACTTTCACAACGCGCGATAAGGAACTTCGTTCCAAAAACTTTATAACGTCACATGCTACGATCCTTACTCCTTTTGTTTCGTTAAGTTCATAAATCAGTGGCCCTAGAATGAGTTTCATTTAACCATCTCGATCAAATGCATTGAGCGCGTTCGGCGCTCCGATTGGTCCGTCACCAATCGTGGGCCAATCAGAGCGCCAAACGCGCTCGATGCGTTTGATCTTTGAAACTTACACTAAAACCTCAGGTCATTTACACGCACGCCGGTTATGAGCACTGCACACCTGAATTTTGTGAAGATCACTAATAAAGTATTAGAATAGAATAGAATAGAATTTATTTGCAAATATGGGTAATACATGAGTAGTTGTAGGTATAACAATACAGAGTTCTGCCATATTTCACCATTCGGCATGCAAACATTTTCATTAAACAAAATCATTAAAATTCAAATTTTCATTAAAACATTAAATTACTTATTAAATAAAATTGTCATTAAATTCAAATTTTCATTGAAACATTAAATTAATTATTACCTACATTCAATAAAATTGTCATTAAAATATAAAAATAGATATTGTACTACCTTGTTAGTATAGTAGTTGCAACAGCAAATATTGGGCGTGGGATACTGAGTCGTGCAAAGTATTATTGTGTTTTCAGTAGACACCAGGTGTTTGGATTTGTATCCGGTTTATAGAAGGATAACTCTTCAGACATACTATGTGAAATGTGAATGTACTATTAAATTACACACCTCGGCACAAGCCTTTGGCGGTTCTATTATTTGGTTTTATTTTTATTAGACACAAGGTAAATGTAATGAAGATAAGATTATATTTATATGATGCTGGCAATAGTATTATGATACGTACCAATAGAACTGGAAAGTTTTCTGCACATGCTAACGCTGAGCCAATTCTTTGCGATGAAGTAGTCTGATAGGAATCCGAAGGGGAAGCTTAACAAGTACATCGCCAAGTAAGGAAGAGCTGACATTAGACCATTCTGTGAACATTAGAAGAGGAACAATTAATAAACTCCACATGTCTCGTTGATTCGCAAGCACTAATATTGAGCATTCGATCCCGGTTTCAATTTGCACGTCGTGCAAAGCGTTATTGGGTTTTCTGTCAGAGTTTCCTCAGCCCAGAGTCTGCATTTGTGCCCAATTGATGGCAATATGCTTGCCCTACGTGGGACTTAACCATAACTGTTGAATCATGGTTTTACTATAATTATGGGTATAATATAAATACACATCTGTCTAACTAGTCTGGGATTCCAGGCGTGACGTAAATTTCTGATCTAAATGTTACTCAGCTATTAGGATTTTGTACTCACCGCTTTAATATCAACTCCAAGCACTTGCTTCATGTACGACGGTATCTCAGTCATGAGCGTCCAGAAGCCCCAGTTGTGACCACAGTGCACCACGATCAGTGAGATGAACGATAAGTTCGTGGCTAGCTTCTTCCAAGGAGTTGGCAGTCTCTAAAAGAAAATAGGCAAAAAAACATGAGCAAGAGCATACAGTAAAGCACTAGCCGACCACTTGGTGGACTTAGTTGTCTAATTTATTTAATTCTAATTATATTATGAATTAAAGCCGTTTATCGTGTCAGTCTGTGTGACCGTGTAATTCTTCTAAACTACGGAACGGATTTTGATGCCGTTTTCACCACAGTTTTATTCAGACAAGTTTTTTTTTTGGGTGGGAAATCATCAAATGACTTCTCCCGCTCTGGGTAGAGAGCAGGAGGGCGTGTCAGACTTTTACTGACTAAAACCCACCCGAGTTCCCTCAGTTGCCCGTGTGCCAGGGGTGACGGATTCTCTATCGAACAATATATATTCAGACAAGTTAAAATGTACAATACGTAATATTAAACTTCAATAATAATAATAAAAACATCTAGATGTTTTGTTCAGTTGTAAAAACCCTGCCGCTAGTTAACTTTAATTATGCTACTGTGCTGCCGGAAGTAAAAGAATAGGATCATCCCATGTCTTCCCGTGGGTGTCGTAGAAGGCGACAAAAGGACTTACTAGAGAACGGGCAGCAGCGTTCTCTATACATTTTACCATCATACTGCGATCGCCAACCCGCCTGCTAAGCGTGGCAATTATTGCAACACCTCCCTTTTGGGGGAGGCCTATGTCCAGCAGTGGACGTCTTTCGGCTGAAATGATGATGATGATACTACTGTCTTAAGGCCTGAGACAGTAAATGGCTAATGAGTTCCCGTTCCATTCCACCAGTTATTACTAAACTACCTAACTAAACATGAAAAAAAGATTAAAATATTTTCGATAAAAATATAAATGATCTACCAGAAACAAACATAACTATGAGAAAATGTCCCGGGAAAGCTTACTTGTGTAAAGTTTTATAAAAGTAGCGAAGAAAATATACGATTTTTGGTTTCCCTGAATTCATTGAATCAGCTCCTTTTACTCTTTCATACTGCTGATATCGATAAATACAGATTCTAGCCCCATTCATCACTAAACCTACGTCTGGAAATTTCACAATAATTTTGTAGGTTTTCAGTATAACTATAAATCTAATCGGATACGGCTGTGCCTGTTCCAGATCCTTGTTATCGTTCCCACAAGGCAAAGATGGCATGTTCTGGATAATTTATATACCTGGTGATAACCCAACGATGTGTAAACTGTCGATTGGAAGATTTAGGGAGATCTGGGTTACCTATTTGAAGCGAACGTTTCTCGTAATATACAGTTTTATTGTAGGTTCTCATAGCAACACACTAGCTTGGTATTCTACTAGATTTTTGGGTCTTAATTTTACTTATAAGTCTCATTAATGGCTTTACCTATTAATTATTATACTCGTACTATAGCTATCAGCAAACGAAATATTCACAATAATCAAATGTTAGAAAAATAAAATGGACCTGCCCCGTGTTGCCTCTATAATGCCCCCTACCTCGGGGTCATAATGGGGTTTTCTTAGAGTAACGTTTATTAATCCGATTACTTGATGATCGTGCCAAAAATATACCAAATTGTAGATTCATAAAATAAAAGTGTCATAACATAAGAGATTAAAATATATTCAACACAGTTTTATTGTTAATTTCCTTAGTGTCCCCGTTATGCCCGACTTTCACCTACCTCGCATTCTTTGATCATGTTTACTTATTGTCCTTACCGGCGTCGCTCTTAGTGAAAAAATTGCTAGTCGTAGTAGTAGCAAGTGACATTATACATCAATTTTAATATCGACTATTTATTAGTGATTGTTTTGGAAATCATGTAACTTGGTTCAAATGGGTTCATTTTATTTATGTAGATTATTTTACATATTGTGAATGAGAGAACGTTGTAGGCTTTACAGACTGTAGATTTGTAGACGATTTGGCATTCTTTATTTTCATTCCTCTAAGTACCTGGGACCTATTGACAGGCCTAAACTGTCCTCCCATACCTATTATCACTGTAATTTGAAAACATAGTAAAAACCAATTATTTTTAAAAGAGTAACCGTGGAGTTTATTGCCGGCTCTTCTCGATAGGCAGCAACAAATTAGAACCGTGCACCCAGCTTCTAACTTTTCACAAGTGCCATAATTCATAATGTGAAATAAAATATTTGGATTTTGATTTTGAGTCAGTATTACGTGATGTGATGAGACTGTATCAACTAACCTTCTGTTCTCCAACCTGCCCCAGTGACGTCTGTATGTACAGTCGTTCTGCATTTCCGATCATCTTCGACCTCTGAGGGGAGGCAGATCCCAGAAACACGTAGAGCATCACCCAGATAGCGCCGAGAGCACCATTCGCGTAGAAGATGGCCGGCCAACCCCAGTAGTCTGCTATGAAGCCTGACACCAACATTTGTAATGCTGTTCCGAGCAGAGCACCTATAAATGAGAAGGAAGGTTGCATACATTAAAATAATTACGATTGTTTTATTTCTACAAATTGTCATAAAACTCGTATTATGAAGTACTCTAAATACTAGTAATTAATGTTAATTTCAATTTTGTTCTAGAGAAACAAGCCTGAGGAAGGCCTATTTTACCCACGCACTTATTTTTTCCGTAAATCGATATTGCTGTGTTGGGTAATTGGCGATATGAAGAAACTTCCGGTTAAATCGCAAGCTCATAAAGGTTCCTCATGTCTGTTTAATTATCTACGCAAATTCCGACGACTAATGTCATATTTCTCCAAATATTCTTCACCTCCTGTTTCAACCTTACTGTTACAGCTAATCTTAAATTGAAATATGTCTTGAGTATCTAATCACGTCTCGATCTAATCCGGTTTCTTATCAACTGCATTTTGTACTTGAGCTCGGTGAAGTACTCTGTTAGAATTATGACGGCTGATAACTGAAGACTGCCTATTATTAGAAGACTTATGAGTTAATATTAAAAGTCTGTAGTAAAGCTCCCCCTGTAAGAGTCATACATGAGTGCAGAGTGTGGTCAGCCTTGCCGTTGCTTTAAGTACCACTTTTGACAACAACTTCTAGAGAATTGGAACATCAATAAGGTTGAAAATATTTAACCGTCACAAATACGTTTTATGACGTGCAAGAGATATTTAACCTTACAGCGTTTGTCCACCGCAACCGTGAACGAAAAATGAGATAATTCGAACTGTTCGTGACGGTCCGTTGACGGACGCGCGGCCACGGTAAATGTATTATCGCTACTTCGGCAAAATCATCTCGTTCTCGCTGACTTCCCATTGGCGTTGCGGTGGACTAACGGCAATACTCCATGTATTTTTATGTTATACAAAGAATATTCATCCTTAGGGTGGTAAAACAATTACAAGGTTGACTTTACCTACTTATTTCTAAATTAAACAATAGGGCTTTACCCATAGGTTGATATTTAACACAGTTTTTTTTTTTCCTAATAACGTCCGTACTTGTTTTTTTTTTATTTTTTTTATCTTTATTTATTTAGGGACTTTTATAACCGCAATGCGTATGACAGTCCCATCGTACCCTAAATACAATGCTTCTAATTACATTTGTGCCATGAACCTGAACAGACTCTTCGCATCATCACCATTTGGTTGGCACAGAATTTTATGAAATGTGCCCATATCAAGTCGGTTCAACCTCAAGGTCCGAAACAGATCATTTCTCTGAGACTCATACCGAACACAATCCATCAATAAGTGATGTAAGTCTTCTACAACTCCACACTCCCCACAATTAGGCGAGTTAGTCTTTCTCATCATGAACGCAAACTTATTGCATGGAATGTGTCCAGATCTGAGTCTATGAGCTGTAACAACTAATTTTCTACTTAAATTACTATTGATAAACCAGGGCACACGAAAAGGCTGACCCTGCATGGTTTTATACGATACCTTTTTCCAATGAACGTTTGTCAAAATATTCCTTCCAGTCATCATTACACTTATTTTTGAATTTAGGTAAAACTACTTGTAGTACTTGTACTAGTACTTGTGTATTTGAAAAATACGCGTATGGACCTCGGAAGACATATTAACACACCTCATAAAAACAGAACGTGTAACGTTTTATATTTCAAATACTGAATGTAAGTTAACACAATGACCTACCTGTTTTTCCGAGCTAGTGTTTTTACATTGTTGTTTTTTTTATAATTTTCCTTTATTCTTAGTAGGTACTCTTAATTTTAGCCTACAAAAACAATCATGCTAAATCTTTTTCTAGTCCTAAAAAGATCCTAAAAATAAAGACATCCTGTTTTAATATACCATTTTTGTATTCTTTCGAAAGATTTACAAATAAACAATTTCGAAATCCAGTCTTTCCGGACACGAAACTAAAAGAAGTAACCAGTTTCCTATATTCTATAAATACCGAACTATAGGTCAACTCAAGGGCCACTTTGAAAAGGTCGTTTAATTTCCGTTCATCATAACCGTACCTCCATATATCAGGATCCCGAGCCGGCTCTTCTCCTGTACCGGAACCCATTTGCCTATCAGGTTGTGCATCGCCGGGTATAAGCAGCCTTGAGACAAACCTTGAAGGACACGACAGGCACACAGTAATTGCCAGCCTCCCTGAAAAATTAATAATTAATTTCGGCCAGTTTTCACGAACAAAAATCATGCTGTTGAATTTTCAACGTTCGGGTTAGCAACAACAGTTGCAAGTCCAAGAACGCGCTTTTATTTAGGTGTCGTCTAGAGTCGGTGACAATGGGCATTGCACTTTTAGACCGAAAGAGATAATGCAGTTTCTAACCCCACTCTATTAAATTATGATTGTGTAAACAGGAATATAGCATTCTATCATTGGTCCATAGGGAAATGCCAAGAATAGAATGCTTTTGCTCTTATTGTGGGACAAAATCTGTAAAAACCCACAGTGGACAGACCATTGTAACGTGTACAAATTTAAAATGGCAGTCAAGAATTTGATTGACAATTCATTTCGCTGACTTTAAATGAGGTAAACACTTGGGAGGTTTACTTGAAATTTTGGCTTCCTAAGCCTTCTAAAAAAAGTTTCTTTGTTAAGTTTGGAGTCATCTTTTAAGCAAATATTTGCTTGTATTAGGTAATTCCACTCTTCTTATAATAACATAATTATTCTTTATTTTTGACATTATCGTTATTTAAACACGCAAATATTAGTTGGGCTTTACAATGCTAGCTAGCTAGGAAGAACACAGACTCCTGAGATACTGGACATTTCCTAGTTTGTGATGCACAAGTTTCACAAAAATGAGCATGAACTTAGCCTAATTTTCTTTAATGATCACATTATTTACGGGCAGATTTTTCAATAGACTTTTATCTGAGGAATAAATATGTAGTAGTGACACCTTTTGTATGAAAAAATATGTCAAACTGTCAGATTTATTCTTCAGTTAGAATTTATCTGACTATTGAAAAATTAGCTCTTAGCGAATTATTATTTATATTACTTCATCTTTCATACTCACATAATGAGCGCCTAAAGGTATTATCAGCGAGACAGCTGAGTTGATAGATATGCACATTGTGAGGAGGATCTTGCCGCCGAACCGGGCAGCCATCTCTCCGCTGGGTATCTGCAGCACCACGTACCCCCAGAAGAAGGAGGACAGGATCACGGACTGGATCTGCATGGACCAGTCGAATGACTGAAAGAAAAAGATAAAGTTAAGACTTCGGTTAGAAAAAAAAATCAATAGAACAAAACTTACATAAATGCATTCTCCAAGGTTTAGGTGACAAATTATTTTATCGCCATTGTTGTCTCAACGTCTTCTACAGAATGTATTACTGTACATTCATTGAAAACAATCAATCTGCCTAGCCTATTCCCAACTATGTTGCGGTTGGCTTCCAGTATAACTGCATGCAGCTGAATCTTAGTACCTATATTACATGGAGCGATTGCCTATTTGAACTGCAACCCAGTTGACACTATCGTGCTACTTAGTATTACCAAGTAGGATATCGCTCCACAACCCAATTAGGGTTAGTGGAGTGGTATTCCACTTGGTAATACTTTTGTGTTTGGACTGCCTGTAACGACTGTCAAAAATCATGCCACTTGGTTTAAATAGGTACATTTTATTTATGTAGATTATTTTACATAATTATTGTGAATGAGAAAACGTTGTAGTAGGCTTTACAGACTGTACATTTATAGACGATCTTTTATTCTTTATTTTCATTCCTCTAAGAACCTGGTACATATTGACAGGCCTGCACTGTCTTCCCATACCTATCATCATTGTAATTTGAAAACATTGTAAAAGTAAAAAAAAAAACATGGAGTTTCTTGCCGGCTCTTCTCCATAGGAAGCGACAAATTGGAACCGTGCACCTGCTTCTGACGTTTCATAAGTGCCCATGCAGGTTTATGTGAAATAAAATATTTTGATTTTAAATAATAGCCGGGACCAGCGGCTTAAGACTCTGCAGCTGTTATCTATTCATTGAAAACAATCATCGTCAAAGACTGAAACTTAATATTTATCAGATCAATGTCAGATACAAATCAAATTGTATCTACCCCTTAGACATTTTTATCTACCCGTTACTCGGCTCGTGCGGTTGTTAACTATTTATTGATAACAAACATCGTCAATGCTTGAATCCTTATCTTTATCAGATCAATGTCAGATACAAACCAATTCTTATCGACCCCTTAGACATTTTTATCTATCCCTTACAGGGTTTGTATCACCTGCACTTATCTTTGCCTTATCCATCACAATATTTGCCTAAGATTTGATAAGACGTCGATTGTGTTTTCCTTGAAGTTTCTCAAATATAAATAATTTATGTATATTAAGCCTGATCTTCTTATCAAAAAGTAAAAAAAAAAAACTGTGCTATTTTGATTGAATTTAAAGTTTGTGACATTGCTAAGTGGAGGTGTAGGTGTAGAGCATTGAATAAAGCCTTCTAGACGGGATGAAACTTTTTTGCATATGGTATACAAACAAATTGAAGGAACGATTATATTATTGTTGTTTATATTTATTGTTGCTCCAACTTAAAGTACACACGCAGTTAAATTTTTAAACAACCTAGAGTCACGTTCTTATTCATTATTTCTATACAAGTTACTAATTCATTGTAAAGGTTAAATTATGTGACAAAGCACATGTACACTCACGTGTTGAAGTAAGTCATACAATAGCGGTAACAATTACAAAGTTATGACCTGCAAGTAAAATAACTAACATATAATAAACACTAATTATGAGATAAATATCTTTGTTTCATTTTACTTTTTTCTTTTATTTTCAGATCATACCATGTGCCTTTTTGTATTTATTTTGAACCTATGTAAGTTTTGAGCTCGAATTAAAAACTTTTATTTCATTGATGTCAATATTCTGATTATGGATTATGGCCCACTATCTCTCATACAAAGGGGTCCCGTGTCGCAGCAGTGGAAACGTTATAGGCTGATTATGCTATTATGTTAAGTTATAAATATTGTTTTATAGTATAGTTGACTACCATGCGGCCCAGTGCGGGTTGTTAGATGTCACATGACTTCGAATTTTTGTTTTTAGGATATGCCGGTTTCCTCACGATGTGTTCCTTCACCGTTTTGAGAGCAGTGGCCCAATCCCTCTCTTACAGAGGAGGTCTTACGCACTGACAACGAAGTGACCATTTAAGGGTTCCATTTTGCTCGGGCACGCTCAGCAGTATTGGTGGACGTATTAATGAGATTATTCTATACCATCCTGCAGACCGGCTGAACCTTAAAGTACCCATTATTATTTTATACGGCTACCTTATATTTTATGTAAATTGATTTTAATAAATAAACTGTAATCTGCAGATAGTGCAATACTTTGCTATACAGGATTAGTTTTTATCCAATGCGCAAACTGTAACCATGAATTCAGCATATCAATCTAGACCCCTAGCGCAGATTTTTTTTTCGGTTATACAAAAAAAAAACATTCCTATGCGGTCAAAATGTATGGAACAGCTGATTTTTTTTGCATAACCGACGAACCTGCGCTGGGGGGTCTAGAATGATATGCTGAATTCATTCATGGTTACAATTAGCGCTCTGGTTAAAACCTTATCCTGTATTTGTTCATTATTAACAAGATACATTGTAAGCAGTTATTGTTTTTCAAGAGCATTCACGATTTGTTCTTATTATTGTCACGTTTCACGGTGCTTAATGAGGTATTTTTAAATACCTGCTGGGTATACTTTGGTAACTATGGGTATACTTTTTACAAAAATAGAAAAACTATTTCTTTAATTTTACTTGAGTCATCTAAACCAATATTAAAAAGAGATATAATTGTATGTTTGCAAAGATAATTTCTGGATGTATTTATTCGATTTATAAACTACACTATTTTTTTATTGTGCTTTAAGATAATTTACGAAACACTTGACTTGTACGCGAACGGCAGCCGGGCGTGTAAGCTAGTAATTAGATAATATAATCAGTCATCATCAATTTTGCATTGTTACATAGCAGGTTCAGAGATGGCACAAATAACCTTCAAAAGTTCCCACACAATTTTTTAGTCCATGTCTAACGTAAAATCCATGACTGTATGACGTAAGCGTAATTGCGTTGCAAAACTTAAGACTCACTGTTTAACTATGCAATTAAAGTAATTTAAATCGAAGCCACCGAGATTACAAGTAATTTAAATTCATTTTTTAAATAAATCATTGTTTACTATCATAACAACAATGGTTATTCTTACTCAACTTCATTTAATTCCATTAAAACCACGTACAAATTACTGGTTTTACTGTATGTGTAGGTACACCTCTGCATATCCCTTAGGGATTTTAGGCGTGATGTTATGTAAATTTACAGACACTTAGAATTAATTTTGAGTGACATTTTCATTAAAATCATAGTAGTATTTTTTCTTTTTTTTATCTTTTCTTTCGTACGAGTATTTTTTGCATAGTAAGCATTAAATCCGGTTCCAAATCTACGGTTTTATTTAAACTATTACTACTAACATACTTGTTAGATAAATTCATGTAACTACCTATTTCTCTCCTTTTAAATTCGTTTTTTGTACCGTGATCTTACAAGAACTATGTAGTTTCAATTATGCAAAACTAAATAGAAACGTATTCATGACAGTGATAATATTATTCAATTCATTTTCTCTCTGTATTGTTAAGCTAACGAAATAAATTGAATAATACAAGTAAGCATTCATTTTAATATAACGCACATCTAATTTTGTAAAATGTCCCTACCAAATTAAACAAAAATGCCTTTTTTTATGTAAAATTTTCACACGTTTCGGAGAGTTTCATGTGCGTTTCATGTAGGTAACATAATCAGTTAAAACAATATTTTAAAGGGTCTTCCCTACCGTTTGTTTAACCCGTACGTATCTGGCACAGTTAGATAGGTTCTCAAATTTTCATAAATTACCATTATTTCAGTTCGAAACAATAATATTACGGGAATGTGTCAACTGTTTTTAAAATTCTGACGGTAAAACATTATTGTCCTTCGGTCGGGTATAAAAGTGTTAATTTTGCACACGTGTAGATTGATGTCTGAAAACTGAAAGACTTTTCCTCAAAAAACTATTTCAGACATCAATCTACATGGTCCATACATGATCTGACCAAGATTATGTCTGGACTATAGAAAAGACCGTGATTGAGTTTGTTTTGGCTTTTCTTCTTAGAGTAGTAAGATAGGATACCACCTCATCTACTTTTTCAAATATAATTTACGTATAAAGTGCAAAGTACAAACCAACTACAGAAATAAAATAATTATTCAGTAGACTGTAGCCTTACTAGTAAAAATATTTTAAAAATCGCGTAGCAACTGTATACTTGTACATTGTATGAGCTACGACTTACACACTCCCTTACCCATCTAATGGGTGTGTAAGCATTGTTTAGTTATAAATTCGTTATACCCAAATTCACAGGCAACATTCTTCGGAAACGTTTTAGATCTAGATTACCAAATTGTATTCATTTAGAAAACCTAGTACAGTAACAGCACAAAAAATGTTTATTTTAATCGACTTCAAAAAGGAGGTTATCAATTCGACATGTTTATATTTTTTCTTTTTTTTTAACTTTTTTTAATGTTATATAAAATATGTTCGGGCATAACGCTGTCATATATAAACGGATTTGCAGAATTATTTTTTTGTTCGAAAGGGTTTTTTAGTTCGAAATAGTCCCATTTAATAGATCTGATGATGCGTTTCGGATACAGACAACGGAACTCTTCAAAAAAAGACAGCAAATTTACCGCCATTGCTGGTATTGCATAAATATGCATTGTTTTGACCCCAAGGATGATGAAATTAGTGTGGGATATAACTAAAATGTGAAAAAAAAACCGAAATCCTGCTAACAAATGCGTACCACTGAAGTGTCAAATATATTTCATTGGTACAGTAAAGCTGTCGGATCAGTATACTTCTGGGGCGAAGTGATGCTGTCATGGCAATATAGTCATCTGCATCCATCAAGAGGGTGATTCAACCTGTCATCCTTAACAATTTTCGCAACGAAATTCTTATACAATAATAAATTATAATGGCACAATCAGTAAACCTGTAAACTCATACATAAATACACACTAACGCACACGCACACACAAACATCAACACACACACACACACAATCCCTCACTTACACAATATTATTTCGTTTTAATTTTATCTTCTTGTTTTGTTTTTTATATAGTCTCAATTTTGTTAAAAATTATGGGAAGGAGCGAGACAACCCCAATACAAGTATTATTAATTACTTACTCTTATTTAAAAATCTGAAAATGTAATCATTTGAGATCGAATGAACAATTTTTTTTTTGTTGATTATGCAGATGCATCTATGAAAAGCTTTTTTTACGAAACTGATATGGGTTCATAGGTAAATTTGTTCAGTAGGACGGGGAGAATTGCCCCTTGGCAAATACAGTGGACAGCTGTGTCCACAACTCTGGCGTCCAAGCGTTTCACCTTGTAAATTACGTCGACATAGAGATGAACTATAAAGAACTTTCCTGGAGCCCCGCAATAACCCCTAATACCTGTTTGATTCAAATCTGACAATATTGACGATCGTTAATTACCACTTACTTAATTAATTCTGGTTCTTTTATGCACACGATTAATTTAGAAGATCTCTGAGACGCAAGAAATTTATTTAATTGAAGACGTTTGTTATCTTAATGATTTCTATTGAATCTTAGTAATGGTACATGAAAATAAAATATTATTTAAGAGAACAATATTATTCCTATTGTCTACGTTTCTTTTTCACTTCTCCTTTCGCAAGTCTGCTGGAAGAAATTTCTTAAGAAATAAGAAGTACTTGCTTTTGTACTCAGTTCATAATAATGTCATATCCCGATGTATTTTACTGTGTATAGTTATAAATAATAAAATAAACAAACGTAAATTAATAAGAAAATGTAGTGTGGGCAAATTTATCTTTCCTAACGTCACGGGGTATGAAGTGGGGACAAAGTATGATATCTCAACTGTCAAATGGAAAGTGTTATCTGATTATTATTTATCTTGAAATTGATGCATCATGATGACCCTTGTATTTTGCCAATAGGTAGTCGGTAGCTATACAAACCTAGTTTTAGTATATGCGAAACCCGAAACATGCATCAAGAATTTTTATGTAAAGAATCTATGTACAAAATTTCAAAACAATATCATGAAAAATCACAAAGTTATAAGCTTGTTATGTTATCTAGTTGTCTACACAAACATGGTAACCACGCGACGCTCCTGCGCCCCACACATGTCCAGCGTCGTATGTGCTCATTGAACATAATTAGGCAGTAGATACCTAAACGCGTTATTTGATGAAATCCCACCCAAAAAAAAAAAAAAACGTACGGCGTTTGTATTGTAATTAACTGATGATTACATTTTCCATCACGGGAAAAAATATAACATGCTGTAAAAATTGTTGGAACCGATTCAGTTACATAATCTGAACAAACTACGAGTATATTCAGGTTTCGCATATACTAAAAATAATGTTGTATACGATAGCTATATGTGGTTGTAACAAAATATGATTGTATTGCGCCTGTCAATTCATCATTTTCAATAATCATTGATAATGTTTATCTTCACAAACGAATACTCGATCGTTATCATAATAATGATAACGATCTACGTCATGAAACTAGAAAAAACTGTATTGACAACAGTGACACGAGATAAAATGTATTATTCTACTTAAGATTACAGAACATGACCTATCAAAATGTGTATTTTCTAGTTATGATGAACAATCTCGGCAGATCAACTTGTCTAAATTGTTTTTATGATAACTAAGAACTCTGGTGATTATTTCGGGATAGCCCGATTGATTTAGAATAGAATAGAATAGAATAGAAAACATTTATTCGACACAGACACAACACAACAGCAACAAACACATAAAAAAAAAAAAAGAGAACGTTAAACTTAACAAAAAACATTCAGTATCAGTTGTGCTGAGCGTGTCCATACCGAAAGGGTTACCATCTCAGCATTTGCTGGGCGTGAGACACCCAGCGCTGGTTTTCAGTTGGCACCCTGCAGCGACACACGGACGTAGGTAAAAAATAAAAGTAAACTACTTATTGGTAACGGAAAATAGATACATACTTGAATATTAGTGATAATAAATGCTTAAGAATACGTAAATAAATAATGCATAAGATTTTTATGTGCTACTCAGTTCAGAGATATTTTTTTAAATACCCACGAAGCTACAATATAAAATAGCGCCTGTCGCTTGACGCGAGGACGCATCATCGAGCAGCCGCAAAAAGCCACCGAATAAAATGTGTTTTCCATAAAATATTAATGTGTGAAAGTAAATTATTGTTTCTAAGGCCTACGCCTTACCACCAGACAAATTTATATTGCAACGGAAAAGAGAAAATACGACCGAAACCTAGTGGTTCTTGGAAATATACCGCATCACATCCAGCCTAAAATAAGGTTAGTTTCTGTAGTAAGTCATTAAATAAAATTAAAGGCAATACTTAAATTGATTATTGATTGAATATAAATTATTAGATTAATTATAATTGTGTTTAAATAATTATTGGATTAATGGATTAAATAAAGGATTTATCAATATTAATGCCATTAAATTCAATTTGTGAATTCATAATGAAATTCTTAAGTTTAGCCTTAAATGTACTAATGTTTTTTAGGTCCCTAATGGGTGGGGGAATGTTGTTCCAATATTTGGAAGCCGCGTAACGAAAGCTTCCTCGGAAGGCTGCATTGATTTCGAGCTCGAACGAAGCTGTTAGTCATAGGCTCTCACGCAGACACGTTGTTATTATTAAACTATTTACATCTATACATATAAAGTTACAATTCGTGTGTGTCTGTGTGACGGCTAAATTCGTATTAACTTGTGGGATATTTTAGTGTAGTCACTAATTTCTCATTTAATTTTGCTTGTTTTATTTTCCATGTTTTTTTTAATTCCCACAAACTAGACAATGGATTTGTATTCGGTTTTCACCATTATTTACATTGTTTTTGGGTATCTTAATATTAAAACTAACATATAAACACGATGATTTGTCAAGTCGGGTCACTAGTAATGATATAAAAAATTAATGTTTGTTTGTCTCGTAAGCATTCCGAAGCCGATTACAATGAAACTTGGATCAGTTGTTGTGCACACACCCGAAGATTTTGAGAATTACGAAATTGGAAGCAACAGCTACTCTATACAAGTAAATAAAATTGTTGTGTCTGCAATGTCATAATAATAACAAATAGACAGAAAGACGCAATATCTTCTCGTCCCAAATACCGCAGTGTCTCAAGATGAAAGTCTTTGACCAGTGTGTGTTTCCAGTGATGACCTATGGCACAGAAATGTAGTCGCTCACAATGGGCCATAACAAAAGGCTAAAAGTCACCCAAAAGGCAATGGAGAGGGCAATGATCGGAGTTTCCCTACGTGATCGAATCAGGAATGAAGAGATCCGCAGGAGAATCAATGCATAGCCCCAAGAATTGCCAAACGTAAGTGGCAGTGGGCAGGGTACATTGCTCGCAGAACAGATGGCCGACGGGGCCGAAAAGTTCTGGAGTGGCGACCGCGTACCGGAAGACGTAAAGTTGGAATGCCTCCCACAAGGTGGACCTTGTGAGGGCCACAGGAGTCTGCTGGATGCGGAAAGCACAGAACCGGTCGAAGTGGCGGAGCTTGTCCAACAGTGGACGTCTTTCGGCTGAAATGTTGATGATGAGACAGGAAGATAGAACAAAAAAAAAACGAAAAGTTTTTGTTAGAAGTAACAAAAAACACATTTTTTTAAAGTAGGTACCGTATGAATCCCATAATGCACTTTCTAAAGCTTAAATGCTATCAAAAATATTTAATTTTAATTTTATGTATCTGTCTGTCTGTTCGTTCCGGCTAATCTCCAAAACGGTAATACTGATTTTAACGGGACTTCCCCTGGCATTAGATGATGTTATAAAGAGTAACATATGTTAATTTTTGTTCCGGTAGCACGTTTCCGTGGGATAATTTCCAACACACACGTGCGAAGCTACGGGTAGCAGCTAGTTTGAAATAAAAATTAACGATGGGGAAGCCTCCTGCGTGAAACCATTACATAGTTACCATTCTAACGCGACCGCAGTAAAGGTGGCTCAATCTCATCAAACTGTGCTTTATTTATATACGCTTTATTGTACACCAGAAAAAGCATGACAAAATAAAACATTAAACACTAAAAAAAACATACAATGGGCGGCCTTATCGCTTTCTGCGATCTCTTCCAGGCAACCTTGAATGGATAGTGATTGCGTGGACATCAAAATGGGGATATTATTGGTGCAACAAATTATACATACAATTTAATAAATAATAGATACCTACAAAGATTATTCATAAATATGCTGTATAATAGATACATAAATACATACGTATGTATGTAACTAGATATAAGCAAAGAAAATAAATGACGACTACAGATTATAACAGCTACAACAAAATCACAACAAAAAGTAATGCTCCTTCACGAGTCTTGAACACCGGTAACGATTGTGCGCATTTTATTTGAACTGGCAATGCATTCCACCACGAACGAGCGGCCTGAACAGATAAGGATTTGTCGAAGAAAGTTGTGGAATGAATTGGCATTTTAAGTTTTAAGTTGTCTGATGACCTCAACAATTTTGTGTGGGAGTCGCAAAGATATTGGAAACATTTTTTTAAGATAGAGAGGAGTGTAAGGGGAAAAGAGCAGATTATATAAAAGGGAAAGAATATGGGCATTCCGGCGAAGGCAAATTAAATGTAATTGTTAAGGTGTAAATGTGTCCTTTTTTTAAGTACTAACTGTGTCCTTTTTTTAAGTACCTACTAACTGTGAAGTTTTTGCCCATGTACGGCATGCTAAACATGAGTGGTAACAAAATAAAAATCTAAAAAACTACAACAAGATAGTCCCCCGAAATGCCCACTCTTCACCATTCCCACAAGAGAAGAAGAATAAACCAGTTTAAGCTGGCCTATTATTCTATTCTATCTATTGAAACTCTGCAATGCCCTCATCGAGTTACTAACGCACTTACGTTACGTGCGACCGACTGTGCCGAAAATATATCGATAATCTTGAATATTGATTAGAAAATAAGAGAAATGCCAGGATATTATCATTTCACGTGAGTAGGTTGTGTAATCTGAGTTCATTGTAGTGTTATCGCGTTTGTCAATGCTATTATACTTGTTTTCATACCAAATACCTACTAGATTTGTTGTGTAACCACTTTAAATCAGTTTTCAAAACAATTTATGGTTTTTTTTTTTTTTTTTTGGTTGGGAAATCATCAAATGACTTCTCCTGCTGAGTAGAGCAGGAGGGCGTGTCAGGCTTTTACTGACTAAAACCCACCCGTGTTCCCTCAGTAGCCCGTATGCCAGGGGCCGTGGTATCTCTTTCGAACAAACCCGCACCTCTGACAGGCATCGGCCCTTGCGGACCCCACCAGTGGTTGCTGACATCTTTGACGGCGCGCGTGAGGAACTCAACGCGCCGTCCCGTCTACCACTTTTCGGCCGCAGAGGATAGGGAGAGCGGCTGACGCTATACCGACACTCCTCTTCCCCTGCGGCCCCACCGCGTCCGCCATCAAACGGTGGCGGCCCCGTCCAGGCCACGGAAGGGAAGAGCGCTGCTCAGAAGCACCGGCACTCCTCCTCTACCGCAGCCTGTAACCCTCAGCCGCGATGCCTCCCATTCGACATCGCGGCCCACCTCAGTTGCGGTGCACCTCACCGCAACCTACTTTTTGGCCGCTACGTCAATGGCTTGAAGGCAAAAGCCCTGACGAGCGGCCCCACCGTTGGGTTCCTCTTGGCTTCACCGTGGATGGGAGACCACGGTTACTAAGCCCCCCCGCAACGACAATGCGGGAACCCACTCGGGGGGGAAACAATTTATGGTCAGATTTTTTACCGTTAAGGTTATGTTTTACGTTGGTTCCAACCTATACAGTTCAGTTATGTTAAACACGGGGAAACCAAGAGTTCGCTGATATTTTTTTACCTAATGCTAGATTAATAATTCACATGATGAAGCAAGTCTGCTCACGGAATTATATCTACAGAAGTCCCATTCAAAGTATGCACTTCGGGAATCGAATATCAGAGATACGAACGCGCGATGGCGAGATTTAATATAATTATGATATACAAATGAAATCGCGAAAAAAAAATCAGCTGTTCCTTACATTTATGTTCGTATAAATCATCAAAATGTAGGAAACAGCAGATTTTTTTTCGCGATTTCATGTTTGGTCCCATAGTAAAAGTTGTTCATAATGATGCGTACACTTCTTAAGTGGTTGTTGGTGTTTTTGCAATAACCCTGTATATAGAGAGATTACAGCTAAGGAAGTACTTTTCTATTTTACAAAATATAGATTTTTTTACTATGAAATTACTAAACACGTTTGAGTGGCAAAAGACGATTTGCGAGCAGAGAAAAAACTTAATACAAACGCGCAATGATAGGTGCACTAGGTACTACAAATTACGGAAGTACAAAACGTATAAGTTTTGGCGCGACGTGCATGTTAATGTTGAAACACGAAAGTTCCCGAAACGCATACCTTATCTGGTTTAACTGTATCTATCTTTTAACGTTTATTGTGTAGCTGTAGCTTCAACATAGTTCATCATCATCATTCATCATTTCAGCCGAAATACGGCCACTGCTGCACATAAGCCTCCTCCAGGCTCCTCCACTTCCACTGGTCTTGTGCTTCCCACATTCAGCGGATCCCTGCGGCCTTCACAAGGTCATCGGTCCACCTTGTGAGAGGCCTTCTTACTTTACGCCTTCCGGTATGCGGTAAGTTCATAAGGTAACTAAGGCAACCAAAATTATCGAAAATACTTACGTCTTCAGTATCCTTATCTGTCATGACAACTATAGCCATGCTGACGCTGACCCTCATGAAGAAGCAGATGACCATCGCCAAGAACAGCATCACCACCTGAACGTGCCGGATCCCCAGGATCGGCCCTGTAAATAGACAAGAAATAAGATTATTAAATAGAATACAATATTGTTTATTATTGTTTGTGGTGGTCAGTAAATAAGTTGGTAAAATTACTACCATTATTATACATACATAGAGGTGTTAAAATAACAAAAAAAAATGTTCTTACACAAATACGATATAAACAGAAAATAAAATATGAATGACTTGGATTACTAAGGCAGAAGAGGCAGTAGGAAACATATTACTTAAACTTTTTGTGTAACTCTCCGTGAGTTTTTAAGACATTAAAAGATTATAAAATCATCAATTACATTTTTCCTTGGTGATTGAAGTATAGATGCGGTTTCATTTGTATGGAAAACACGAAACTTCTGTTCATCAGAATGTAAGTATGACTTTGTTAAATTATTTAGTTGCTCACTCAATACAAACACAACACAAACAAAGTTCCATAATCAAACCCCATCTTTACTTTACAACAAACAGTAAAGTATAACAACAGTTTATTTTGACCCGACAGTGTCGAAACACTCTCCCCTGAACTTAGGACCCAGAATAAATAGGTACAGAAGGTCGGCTTCATACAATATGCTTAAACGCACAGCGCATACAAGCGCATTCTCGATTGGCATTTGTTTCAGATCACCGTAAAGCTCAGCTCGCTCCAGTTTTAGTACATTTTACCTTTTATTCGGCTACATCTTTAACTCAAATTGAAACGTTTAAACACACAAATTGATTAAAAAGTGAAAATGAATGGAATTCCGTACTTGGCAAAATCTTTCACTCGCCTACTGAATGATCGAAACGAGAAATAATAAGGAGCAGAAGAACATTCATTCGTATGTAATTTTGTTAGTGTTGCTCAAGAGAACCGTCTGATTTTAGATTTAATCCACGTTTATGCGCATTTTCGCTCTAAGTAAACGTAGAGCTGACCTTCTCTTTCTACTAATCTATAAAGTGCCATATGTGTCAGAAATTAATTAAGACTCACACCTTATAGACTTCTTATTAATGTCTCCGTTAATGAGTTTTGCAATTTCTGCCTAATATTCTCAAAGTGCGATAAATTTTTCGGTATTTTGTTTGTGTTGTGGTATTTTTGTTTATTTTGCAAAACTTCTGTTATTCTTATTTACGAATATGATGCGTAAGTACTAGTTGTAAGGACTAGTAGCTGCTGTTCTCAAAAAATCGTGAAAACTACATGTTATCAGTGTGGGCAAAGGTGGTTAGGAAACCTAGAACTCAGGCCTTAAAACGTGAATACGCCATACACAAAAAGCAAGTGAGGTCTTCCAAAGTATACAAGATTTATACTAAGAACAAAATACTTGCAAAGTTAACTAGGTATATTCGTGACAGTGTGGAACATTCATGTTGAAGCTGTTACATATTAAAAACATAGTTGGAACGATCCATTACAAGATGTTTCGAAAATCTGAAGATAATCGTGCTCATCATCTTGTGTTTACATATCGGAATGTCAATACTAACGTATAGTTGAAATATACATACAGCTGTAATACTAAGTGTACACGGCCGAAACTTATCTTCGCACTAACGCACGTAAATTTTTTTTTTTTGCTAGTTACGGCTGCAATAGACTAGGATAAGTGGAAGGAGGGGCTGGATGCCATTGACAGGCCTGCACTGTCCTCTCATACCTTTTATTACTGTAATTTGAAAACATTATATAAGTCAATTATTTCTAAAAGAGTAATCGTGGAGTTTCTTGCCGGCTCTTCTCCATAGGAAGCGACAAATTGGATCCGTGCACCTAGCTTCTGACGTTTCATAAGTTCCCATGCAGGTTTATGTGAAATACAATATTTTGATTTGACTTGATTTGGTTGCTCTGCAGTGGGAAACAAAAATCTGACAAAAAAAAAAAGGTGTAAATGGTAGACTAGGGAAGGATGGGAGCCTCATCCGTGTCTGGGTTAAGGCTACCAATGACGATGATGCATGAATTTAAACCCGTACAACCACACGTTTGACTGTGTAACCTGTGCTGTGGTAGACACTCAAGCGTTTAAGCTTTTAAGTATCTAGGCGCAATAATCAAAATACTTTCATGAAAACTGTTGACAATCACTTGTTACATGTTTTTCAAATCATATTTAACATTTATTATTGGATATTTTCATAACATCCTTGGAGTTATACCGTTGCTGTCGTAATCAAATATATTGTAATCAAACAAATCATAACATTCGTGGTGTCGTAGGATGACTGAATTAACAACAGTATGTCTTTCGTATTTGGGCAAATATTTGTGGAGCTACTCATATCATCTAGGCCCGGTTAAAAGTATTGGTTTCTTTATGAATCAACCTCAATCCTACAAACCGAATAACATACCATCGTAGCAGACTTACTAACTTTTTTTCTTGGGAACCGCATGTGATGTTGACGGTATCATATTCTTGCATGAAATTAAACAGATTCATTAAATGAGTCAAAAACTTTGGGCTAGCATGCCAAAAGCTCATGAAAATCCATGGGTTCATGATTATACTAGAGGAGAAATGAACAGCAGATATAATATTGTGCTCTGTGACAGCAGTCCAACAGTTACTGCGTGGATGGGGTTATTCCCTGAGTACCCCGATCTCCGAGGGCCCCGTCCCAGAAGACCCCGAATACAATAAATATGAGTATTATTCTTTTTCTAATGTTTTCAATTTGTACGGTCGACATAAAAAGTGCTTAAATGTATGCGTTTGAAATACTTAAGCCGAAAGTAGTTTATTTGAAATTTTGTACAATGTCGAATCATAGATTTAATAAAGGTAATAATTACAGTTTGAATAAAATGTAACAAAAATATAAAATAAATGTTATTATAAAATCATACTTAATAAACATGACGGAAGCGGTTCCTTCTAAAGGACGCGAGTGCAATTACGAATTTACGAAAAATAAGGGGGGAAAGTGGCTATTACATGCTGGGCATGCCTATGTCTTACACTGACAAAATAAAAATTCGTGTGTTTAGACCGGCAGTAATAAAAGAAAAATAAAACGTTGAGGTGCAGTGAAATTGGACACTGAAGTTGACTTTGTAAATATTCAATCTAATCATGTACCGCATTTTTTCAAAAATGTAGTGCGTGTCACAGTCAGTCAAATAAGTGAAGAAGTGGGCATTTAAAACCTCTGATTGCTCCAAGACACTCTATATTATATTTTCTGATTAAAATATTTACCTTAACCAAACTAAACTGTATAATTTTTTCCTGATCCTTAAGGTAAGTACGAGTATTACAATTTTATTTTACTAAGTAATAAAAGGTATTTGATATATCATCTGCTGACGGTACTTTTAAGCTAAACTGACTTTTAATTGAATTTTTTAAGATAAAAATAAATCGGGGTCGTCCGGGACGGTGCCTCGGGGATCGGGGTACTCAGGGAATAACCCGTTGGATTGACAAGCCCATTTGGACAAATCTGACAAGCGTATGGTTGACATTTTATTCTGACTCATTGTCTAATAGGTACTTACTAATTCCACGCTATCGGACTTAGTAGTTTGAGTGGACCGTTTACATTAGTAGCAAAGACACTTGTTTTGATACTTACCTAAGGAAGTAAGCTTAGAGTATTTCCTCTGCTCTAAGGAAGTAAGCAACCAGGTTCTTCGGATTTAGTTGAAGTAAGAATAAGTAAGGAACCGATGG
Source organism: Polymixis flavicincta (assembly GCA_949987655.1). NCBI lineage: Eukaryota > Metazoa > Arthropoda > Insecta > Lepidoptera > Noctuidae > Polymixis > Polymixis flavicincta. The sequence goes on along the minus strand of OX465183.1, from coordinate 3,372,517 downwards.
ATGTTTTCGAGTAAAATTTCATTTAAAAATGAACTGTTTGATTTCTATAGTAATCTTATTAGTCATAAATAGTAAACATGTCACACAATAAAATAAAAAACGATTGATGATGTTACTAAAGAGAATCGTTTTACTGAATTTTCGTGGCTTAACCACCAACACAATTTAGACAATCTGTGAGAGAGGAAAGTATCTAGCCCGATCTAGCCAGAGAAAGACCTAGAATATTAATTGAGCGACCCACCAATGCTTCGCACTGGTACTATCTGTTGATGTGGCGTCTGTGTGGTGACATGTTAAAACATCAACGTTTCTATACTACAAATAAGGGTGAATTTCACGATGCATAAGTTGATTTTATGATGCAAATACTTCATAAAATCAACCATTGAACGTCCAATCTCTGTAATGAGATGGTTAACCAATTGTTTGCTGGCTTATCTTCACGCTCGTGTGGATTTGTGTGTGAGCAGGCATCTAGCTATTGTGTGCGTTCACAAACGACTGTTTACGACCAGTCATAGTGTATGTGTTTTCAGCTGCATCAGTGTGTGCGACGAAATTTTGGTTAATTTGATTTAGTTAGCCAGTTTTGGCATAGAAAAAAACAAATAAAATGTTGTGTTACATAAAACTGCTGTTTTTGTAATACGCTAATATACTGTGCGAATTCTAGCTAAATTGTAGGTTGTTGTAATTTCATAGGTAGTTTTCTTACTTATAGAAACCTTTGTCTTCGCCTCAAAAAGGCTCTCAAAATCCAGGCAGCACACACAAAACCACAATGCCTTACAAATTAATATTTTAAGTATTTTGCAAATAAATCGATTTTTATTAGTCTTAAACTATCGACTCAAGGTAAATCATGATAACCACAACACGATATTTCCTTATTCAAAGAATGAGATAATTAGCGAATTACAAACAACGCTTTTGACATTGAGTTGAGAGACGAATTAATTACCACGTACGTATGTACCAAAGTTTTTGGTCTAAACATTTTATTACTTTTATTTTGTGGTTCTAGAAGTCATTGAACTTATTAAGCGATTGTGTATTTTTGAAATACCAACTGCTTGCTCGGAATATCTTTCGTCATATGTTTTAGAGAACTTAGAATTATTTTAGCAAGTCGTATTAACTATATTGAGCTAAGAACAACTAACGAAGTCTTGAATGTTAAATATTGATAAAAACAATACACGCAGTCTCTTTCATGGATAGAAAAATACTTACTTACGCTGTTGCAAAAACCAATAATCTACATTTTGATAAATGTAGATTAGTTTTGTATAGACTATGTTTCTTTTTGCACTTAAAAGAAGGAAAGAAAGGAATTTTCTAATAATAAAACAATTTATAGACTTACCTTTGCTAATTTTATATGATTCTTCTTCAGTCATTTTTTATTATTATAACTTATCAATATCACAAATTAAATACTGAACAGTAGAATTAACTAAGTTGTAGTCTATCTGATTTAAATTCTAATTAATACTTTTTAAATTTTATTTCCCTTATATAATTTTATTTTACAACCAAAATAAATTATACAGGTTTTATTTAATTTTAAATTTGAAGCGCGCGGTCTTCGCGCTTGTGTTGCGCGCGCACTACCTGTCGATAGACTTGATCTTTTTTTTATTCTCAGTCAATGCCACGGACAAGTTATGCAATAGCGAAACCAATCCGCTCTGTATTGTTTGTGGTATAACAGAGAAGATGTCACGGTGGATAACTGGTCAAGATACGTTATAGGCTGGTAAACAATGTTTTTTTTTGTAGGTTATTTTGCGCGCAATCGGTCATGCATATACTCTTCTTAAAAAGTTGTTTTATTAATAATTGTATTTGTGATATGATAACCACACAGCACATTATGTTTTCTTTAGTATGCATAATTAAGAAGTATTCTGCTACTAATGACCACTGAAGTCTACAAGTAGAGCTGGTCAGTTTTTGACTACACAACACATACTTACCTACTCATTCTAATCTGCCTAACCTTTTCGAAACTAAGTTGGGGTCGGCTTTTAGTCTAACCAGATGCAGCTGGATACTATTGTTTTATGTATATGGAGCAACTGCCTAACTGACTTTCACAACCCAGTTACTGGGTAATACGATGCCCCGTGGTAAGACTGGTTGTCAGACTTTCGGTCTTCTGACTATCGTATAGACTATAAAAAATAAATATGTAAAGGATGGTTATCCATCCACGAACCGACCAGAGCGTAGAGTAACCCATCGATCGACTCGTACCGCATATCGGTAGTGGGGTAGGCGGTATCGGTGTGAACATACTCACATCTCATACTCATTGTAGGTACGTAATATTTATACAATAGATGCCTATTGGACCCGCACGGGTCGTTCGATCAGTGTAAGCTACGCTAGCCCCTGTTGGTGCCATGAATCTAATGATGAATTGTTTGTGTACGTTACGTACCACAAGATATCTTAACGTTTATTTCCCTATGTAAAAAACATTGAAATTGTAAGCACGAAAACGAAAGAATAATTAGTGCAGACTAGCATTTATAACACTAGATACCACCACCGAAAATATTTCACAAAAACTTCCACTGCTGGAAATGGGTAATGATTTTAATGTGTAATGTTTTAATGTACTTGAATGAATCATTAAATATATGTGTAATGAATTGTAAAATAATTATTTCTTAACCCAATGACTATAATTGTGCTGTAGCTTCAATTTATCTTTTATTTTTCTTATGTATCCTGCTACTTAGCAATCTGTTTGTTCAAAACAATAATCCAATATGATGTCAGATTTCCATCAGTAAATGTGTCTTCAGCAGATACGTACACCCAGCGGTGCAGTCCTCATCTTTTGTCTGCGAATCTTGTCGCTAGTCCTGGTATACTATTCCTCTAAAGGCGAGAGAACCTTAAGCTGCCTTCTCCCTGCAGCTGGGCAGCTAGCTCGTTTATATGTTGGTCCAATCTGGTTTGATACTTTTTGCTGTATGAATCAATTTCTTCCTTCACAATTCGCTGATTAAAGTCTAGGTTTACATATTTATTGCTTATGTGTGGTGGAATATTGAACATGGCTCTCATTGTTTTGCTTTGAAATCTTTCAAGTATTTCGATATTACTATGGCTGGCTGTGCCCCAGAGCTGGATGGTATAGGTCCATATAGGCTTTAGTATACATTTGTAGATAGCCATTTTACTGGTATCTGTCAGCTGTGACTTACGACCGATGAGCCAGTACATGCTACGGAGTTTGCAGTCTAATTGTTTCCTTTTAGTCCATATGTGTTTGCGCTAAGTAAGCCAAGTAAGTTCTCTTTTATTAACTTTATAATAAATTTTTTTTATTAACTTTAATTTGTAATGTATTTTTATTACAATTATTTTAATGTGTAATTTTTTGATGCACTTAAAATTAATCTTTGTGTATTCTATGTAAATTGTAGTGCTTAATTTGGCAATAATTTCCTGAAATAAATGATTATTTATTTATTTATTTGTAGGTACTACATTTGGTTTATAAGTAATCACTTCTGCTAGCAAACACAAGCATCGCATCTTCCCACCCTTGCTTCAGGGATAATGAGTGTAGACGTCACGTATACGTAGGTATACATTACGAGCCAGCTTATATGCGTCAGTAGACATTACGTAGAGCGTAAGTAAGTAAGACTGACTGTCAATTATATTGCGTCAGTACTTTTCCCGGTTTATTTCCTTACCTTAAGCCATAGTGGTCCACTATAATATCCTTATAGCAGTCATACTGTTTTGTTTACCACACCATGACACGTCTTTTAACTTACCTCGGTCGATGCATTTTTTATTTCTATCCAAAATAAGTCGGTTTTCGTATCTGTCTGTGTGACGACTTAGTTCTAAACTGCACAATAGATTATAATACGGTTTTCACAATTTTCACCGTTTTTTATTTGTTACAAACATTTTTATTCAACTCAGATAGCAAAGAAATTCCGATGTTACAACAAGTCACCACATCAGTATATTGCACCCGTGCGAGGCAGGGACTGGTATTTATTTTCGGAATTATTAGAGCTTCTATTAAATAAGAACCTAAATCGAACCTCTTATAATCCCATTTGGCGCTCCTAAAAATATTATTGAACAGTCACATATAATCATCTTATTCAACATTAAACAGTACTCATCTTATTTTATTCACGTTTGATTAACTTTTAAATTGACTTTTGCGTCCAAAAAAAATAACTGTTCATCTGCAGATGAACCTTTACAAAATGGTCAATGATCCGCAGAAATGATCTGCAATTTAATGGTGTTGGTTATATTCAAAACCCAATGGAAATATGAAATGAACATTACACTATGTCGCCCTCTTAAAAATCTATTTTGATCCATAAAAAACCAATAAATGAGCTTCTTGATGACAAAAATCTATAAAATTTCGACATGAAGATGGGATCGAAACGAATATTCAAGAATCCACAAAATTATTTTTATGTCTTGTATGTCGTTTTCATGGACTTGAAGGCGGTAACGGCGCAGTCAAGTCAAAGAGAAAATCAAAGATGGCGGCTGAGACAAAGTTTTCGTTAAATGTGTCATTTTCATGGTTTTCGAACATACTGATATCGATAGTGAGGTCAAAATGTTCATTGAACATGGCGTTTGCCATTGGAACTAACGTAGTTCTGCAATATAATCCTTCGTCATGTTCGTGAATGGGCGCCGTTAGCAGTTCTGGTCATTTCTTATCTGGTAAGGCTTATATTAATTTAAGAGAAAGTAGTTTCAATGAGCTAGACATTAATTTGGTAATACAATTTATTTATAAGTATTTACAAAATGTACAAATGCATAACATTAAGGAATTGATTTATAAACGTTGGTTAAAGTTTAGTAATGACTGTTTAACCATACATTTTTGATGATTAAAAGTCTCATAACTATGGGCAAAGTTTATAAATAAAGGGTAAGGTATTTTTTCCTTAAATTTCTTTCGCAGCCTTCTTTTCTTCTCCTGAAATAAAAGAATAAAAGTTATTTTATTATTCTTATTTATTACATTATATTACGTAAAGATTGCCCACAATTGCAGGTTTTTTTTTTGGGTGGGAAATCATCAAATAACTTCTCCCGCTCTGGGTGGAGTTTGAGGGCATGTCAGACTTTTACTGACTAAAACCCACCCATGTTCCCTCAGTAGCCCGTTTGCCAGGGGCTGCGGTATCTCTGTCGAACAAACCTGCACCCCTGGCAGGCATCGGCCCTTGCGGGCCCCGTCACTTTATACTGACATCTCTTTGAGACCCGCGTGGAAGTTGGCGTTTCCTCCGGCCTTATCCGAAACAGGAACCTCCCGAAACAACCGTGCCCAGTGAGGACCTGCGTCAGGTGGAAGGTGAGGACGCCATGCCGCCTCTCAAGCCACTCCTCAAAGAGGGGACTTACCGCCACAATTGTGGCGTGTCCACACAATTGCAGGTTGAGGCAAATATTTACGTAGATGAATTTAATTAGTTAATCAAATAATGTCCGACCGACGAAACTTTAGGGCAAACATTCATCGATCACACTTTGTGCTTACTTTCTTTTCTTCTTAGGGTTATGTTTGCTTTGAATGTAATGGACGGATTGAGTCGAAATATAGTACAAATTTGATTTTCTGTGACCCCAAAATGGACGAGCAACGTAAATAAATGAATTTATAATATGGGGGTCACCTTTGAGAGGTATTTTTTTTTTTTTTATGTATTTGAAGCTGCACCATATGATGATATCAACTGGCTTACAAAGTAGTGAAAGTCTAAAATATATATATTTTTAAATAATTGTTTACTACTTCAATAGTTTAAAACTTATTTAAGAAATTTGATGAATTTTTTTCACCCCTTTCCCTTATTTTCGAAACTACTCCAATTTTGATAAGAGACGGAAAATAGTTAAATACTTTTAGTAAACCTTTATGAAATCTATGGTCTAAAAATAACAAGGCAAATCTCTCAATATCGTGCGTACAAACATAACATTACGTTTGCAGTGGGAATGTATGCAATAATATGTTTTTCAACGACAATGTTAAGTTTGTTCTTGGGATAAATTCATCACAACTACCTAAATCCTACATTGTGCGTGGTCCGACACTCACTTGGTCAGTTTAATTTTCTCTAGCCGTTTTGTACGAGTATGAACCTTAATGGTAAAAAATAAGGTATTCAAGAAAATCATGTGACTTAAATAAGGTTCATATTCATATGGAACGCTAACTTTTCTTAGGAAAGTTATGTCAAAGTATGATATGTCAAGCAAATCCTGAATTTTCGGTTATCTCTCAACAAGTTTTTTAATTCAATTCGATACACACCTGAAGTTACTTCTTTGGTTTCGGGTTCGTTCCAAGACTGTCGCTCACTGGTGCCGAAGATGACGAAAAATGTGTTGGTGGCGATGTAAATGGCAGAAGCTACGTAGAACACTTGACGCCATTGAGCCGGGTCAGTCTGCAATGGTAAAAAAACAATTGATTTTTGACATTGTAACTGTCAAATAAATGCTGTGTGATCGTATGATAAAAGCCATAGAACTGAACTTATATAACATGTTTCTTTTTTTTTTCAAACAGAAGCTAAACTAGGCGTTTAAAATTCCCCAAACTGTAGGCTTATAAGTAGTTTGATTTTAAAAGTGTTTGGATCATAAGATGCGTTCAACCAGTTAGGCTAGTAAATAAACTCCTTAACGATTAAATACTTCATTTTGAATGCAGTGGTCACTATAATTAAATCTGCCATCACTTAAGCTAATTGTTATAGCAAAAATATTCCTTCATACTTTAAAAATATCCTCATGGAACCAAACATTTGATATCCACTAACTTCGCTCACAGAGAGGAAGCCTGTTTCTCAGCAATCAAAAATCCAAAAAAAAATCTAACTTCATTTTTTCAAGCTAGGCTGGTTTCAGCACTTTTTGAACATCAAAATTACATAAGACAGTCCCCCAAAACGCCCACCCTTCACCACTTCCTAGTGCTTTAGCTGGGAAGAAGAAGTGGCGCAACAAACTCCTCAGCAGCACGGCTGTCTGTGGAAACAGTTTAGGCGGATTTTGCCTATGCATGTATTCTTCTTACCTCATCCTGCAATATAAGTCCAGCGGCTAAAGGAGCGATGATGGACACAATGTTTGCGAAGCAGTTGGTGATGCCCATCATGGTGCCCGCGAAGTTCGGAGCCATGTCGATGTGAACCAGCTGTTGGAAAATCAATTTATGTTAGCAAACGACTACCAGCTGATTTTCAATGAATTACATCAATGGTACGGTGCATCAACCCCGTTCATGTGCCGTCAGTGTCATCTTGGTTGTGAAATACTGCAGCTCTTGAGAGGCTTCTGGCTTAGTCACAACAGTCATATGGATCGATCGATCGAGTTAAACTACGCTTGCCACGATTAGTCCGTGGATTGGTGACCTTAAGCCGTTGGTCTCGGCTGTAATTCGTGGATCTTCAACAGTCGTTAATGGTCGTCAGGAGCCCGAAAGTTTGACAACTAGTCTTACCAAGGGGAACCGTATTACCCAGTAACTGGGTTTCTGGGACCCCTAACATCGTTGGTAAATGCTAGGCACATGATAACTGACAGCTCTTGAACGTGGTTACGTTTATAAGTTGGTTCTGACGTATTCTTAGTGGTTGTGTAAATTCATCATCATCAATCGCAGTCTAAGTGACAAAAAAGCTCGCTCTTTCTGGACTTCATACTTTTAGAAAGTGCCCTTCCACCCATAAATAGTTATCCAAGTATTGAGAAGCGACTAGAAGAGTAACATATTTTTGTATTATTATTGAACCACATAATGTAGATAAGACAAAAACATTATTGACGGTCCTTACCAAATATCCAGTCATATGGCCAGCATTCAGTCCAACCACGAGGGTGAGCAGAGCGACCGCCATGACGACGTCCCCGGGGGGAACATAGGACAACGCTATCAGAGCTAGCCCGGGACCATATTCACCTGGAAAGATTTTATATACGACTAATATTTACATAAATACATACGTAAACTCACACCTCCCATAAGACTTGGTAGAAACTACAGAATATCAGATGTTACAATCCTTTTTATACTCGTTTTGCTTTGTTAATTCAAATTCAAATATGTTAGTAAACTCAATAAATTAAAAATGAAACAACTGAACATTAATTGGCTAAAGGTACATGTGCGCACATGTCTGTCAGCCCAGAGCCTGATTTAAGGTCCATCAACCTTGTCCGCCAGTGTAGCTAAAATATTGTTAGGGCTACCGCTGAATTACCGCAACATCGTTGCACACCGTTTGCATGATAGCATAAAAGTCATCTACGTTTATGTTCATACATCGTATCATACACACCGGTTGCGAGGACTACGAACCTAACCTTTATGAAGAACATCTATTTAAATAAAGAGAGAAGTCCTGAGTGACTGACTGACTGACTGACTCATCAACGCCCAGCCCAAACCCTTGGACCTAGAAAGCTGAAATTTTGCACAGAGGTTGCCTTTATAATTTTGACAAGGAATAAGGAAGGATTTTTCCAAATTCAACCCCTAAAGGAGTTGAATTGGGGATGAAAGTTCCGCGTGGGCGAAGCCGCTGACAAAATCTAATCACCAATAAAGTCACTATACAGACGTCCCGTGAAACGAAGTCCGAAAACAAAATTTTAGAAGTCATAGGACCAAGAGCTTCTGAAACATCCCCATTTCCTAAACACACACCACACATACACCAGACAGAACACACTTTACTCATACACTCAAAACATACCATAACTGAAAGCACCTCTCTATACCGTCCACTCCAGAATTTGTATCCTGAACCACAAGATTCAGACTAACTGTCTAGTTTGGGGTTCACTGGCAAATAATATACTGTTACCAGCTGCAGGTAATATTTAAGCCACTCAATATGTCGTCTCAACTTGATGTTAACCTATGCTTGCTTACTGTATTACCTGGACAGTAAATATTTTAGAGCAGTGGTAGCAAGTGGTAACGGCTGCGACTTATGCGTTGTAGGTCGTGATTTCGAACCCAGACAGGCGCTTTACTTTGTGTAAATTATTTCATCACCACTGCTCTCAAAACGGTGAAGGAAAACATCGTGAGGAAACCAGCATGTCCTAGAATCAAAAATTCGAAGACATGTGACATCTACCAACCCGCACTGGGCCCGCGTGGTGGATTATGGCCCAATCCCTCTCACCGAGAGGAGGCCTGTGTCCCAGCAGTGGGAACATTATACGCTGATGATGAAATATTTTATATTTCCTTTTATGTACAGCGATTTTTAATTAGTTTCAAGCTAGACGGTGTATATACAGGGTTATTGGAAAAACACCGACAACCTCTTATGAACAACTTTTACTAGGGACTAAACCTGAAACGACGAAAAAAAAAACTTCTGTTCCCTATATTTTGATGAAAATACGACCATAAAAAACGTAAGGAACAGCTGATTTTTTTTTCGCGATTTCAGGTTTGTTCCTATAGTAAAAGTTGTTCTTAATGATGAGTACAATGACCTCTTAAGAGGTTGTTGGTGTTTTTCCAATAACCCCGTATATGTATACTTAAAATGAAGATGAAATATGATTATGGCATTATAATGATCACACTTACCAATGGAACTGGAAAGTTTTCTGCACATGCTAACGCTGAGCCACTTCTTTCCGATGATGTAATCTGATAGGAATCCGAAGGGAAAGCCTAACAAGTACATCGCCAAGTAAGGAAGAGCTGACATTAAACCATTCTGTGAACATATTAAAAAGAGCACTTCATTTATTCCATTTAAATAATTTGTCTAGGCAAGCACTACTGTTGAGTATGATATCCTGGGTTCGATTTGTAGATCGAGCAAAGCGTTATTGGGTTTTTCTGTCAGGGATATCTCAGTAGTGGTCCTGAATCTGGATTTGTGCTCAATCGACGATAATAGCCTCGCTGACTATGCGCTACAGGTAAACCTATGCCTAACTCATCAGGGATCCCCCCGAGTTGGTTTCCGCCAACCACGTGCGTTACCGTTGCGGGGGGGCTCAGAAGTCGTGGTCTCCCAGCCACGGTGAAGCAAAGAGGAACCCCCAGGTGGGGCCGCTCGTCAGGGCTTTTGCCTCAAAAAAAGTAGGTTGCGGTGAGGTGCACCGCAACTGAGGTGGGCCGCGATGTCGAATGGGAGGCTTCGTGGCTGAGGGTTACAGGATGCGGTGGAGGAGGAGTGCCGGTACTTTTGAGTAGCGCTCTTCCGTTCCGTGGCCTGGACGGGGCCGCCACCGTTTGATGGCGGACGCGGTGGGGCCGCAAGGGAAGAGGAGTGTCGGTATAGCGTTGGCCGCTCTCCCTATCCCCTGCGGCCGAAAAGTGGTAGGCGGCGCGGCCACGGTGCTGACCCGTCGCAGGGTGACCGAGGGGTCCGCAATGGCCGATGCCTGCCAGAGCTGCGGGTTGTTCGAAAGAGATACCGTCGCCCCTGGCACACGGGCAACTGAGGGAACACGGGTGGGTTTTAGTTAGTAAAAGTCTGACACGCCCTCCTGCTCTACCCAGAGCGGGAGAAGTCATATGATGATTTAAAAAAATACCATCAGGGATTACAGACGTGATGTTGATTCAGTACCAACTTCCCAATCCGTGGGAATATGGATACTCGCATACAAAGGGGGCAGCGAATGCTCAACATTGGAGTTCGTTATCATTTATCTATCTATATATAAGGTGTTAAAAAATTTACTGCAAGAATTTCGTCCACTTACTCGACATCGAAAAACGAACAAATAAAAAAAAAAATTTTTTTTGAGCATTTTCATATTTACACATTAATAAAACAATTATTACGAATTTGCGCCGTCGCGTGTCGAGTCGCAGGGGTGAACGACTCACGCGTGCGCCAGGGCGGCAGCGGTGTCCTAGGCCGCCGGCGCCGGCCCGCGTGCGGTGTACAGTGCGCATATTCAATAATTTTGTTCGAAGTGAAAATATTGCTTATCTCGGAAACGGCACCCTAATTGCGTAACTCACGATTGATCATAATTGGTTTCGTCTTCACAGTTAAACAATATCCATTGCGTTATTTATGTTGTCGAACAGACACATTTTTCGAATATATGAAGCGATGGTTTAACAATCCGTTTCAAAACGATACAGATTATGATGAATCGTGAGTTACGCAATTAGGGTGCTGGTTGTTATTTTGAAATCTTTTTTTCGCCAATATTTTTTATTTATAATTATAAACAAGTCCTTACTTTTCTTGCAGTTAATTTTTTAACACCTTATATAAACGTGAAGCAAAAACTTTGTACAGACGCCAGCACCCCAATCTGTCTTTCTTTTATAGTTTTTCTACTATAGTATTACAGAAGGATAAGGTTCATGTTCAATTGGAAAACATTAACAGTTTGGGTTAGCTTAATGTGCTGGCGTCTGTACATCTTTTTACGAACGTTATTCGCACGGAGGAGTATGAAATTTGGCAACGTTAAAGTTTATATGGAGGAGTGCAGAAAACGAATATTATTAAATAATGCAAACTAATTTTTTTTTTAAGAATAATGGTCAAAGTTCGACCACTGGGCGACCAATAGTAAGTATAATGATGGGCATTATATTTGCCAAATAATTGTTACGGTTTGTGAAGTTTATATTGCTTCGTTTTCTTGCCATTCTAAAGTATGTCCGACAAGAACGTCAGTTAATGCTACAGGTATGGCATTATTAGTAGAGTTCACACATTCTGCTTGTTATGACCTAATTTTATATCTAGAATCACTTTATACCTTGCGTTTATGATTTTGTACTCACAGCTTTAATATCAACTCCAAGCACTTGCTTCATGTACGACGGTATCTCAGTCATGAGCGTCCAGAAGCCCCAGTTGTGACCACTGTGCACCACGATCAGCGAGATGAACGATAAGTTCGTGAATAGCTTCTTCCAAGGAGTTGGCAGTCTCTGAAAACAAAAAAAAATGTGGTTACAACATGGGCAAGACTGTTAAGCACTAACCGACCACTTTTTTTTTTTTTTGGTTTGGAAATCATCAAATAACTTCTCCCGCTCTGGGTGGAGCAGGAGGGCGTGTCAGACTTTAACTGACTAAAACCCACCCGTGTTCCTTCAGTAGCCCGTATGCCAGGGGCTGTGGTGTCTCTTTCGAACAAACCCGCACCCCTGGCAGGCATCGGCCTTTGCGGGCCCCATCACTTTGTGTGCTGACATCTCTTTGAGGCGCGCGTGGAACACAACGCGCCGTCGACTTGGGCTTGGTCCTTACCAGACAGCGAGCTACCCATTACTCGCCGTCTGCAAGCCCATGCCTACGGTGGCCGGAAATCGGGCTGGGATTCCCGACGCCCAGGGCGTCTCCGTATCCTGCGGCGGCTAGGGTCGCGAGGGCGCATATGCTGCCTCTCCCTCACGTGCGCCGCCTCCCTCTTCGCGAGCATTACTGCTTCGCTGAAGGAGGTGACGGCTCCCCATGCCCTCTTGCTCCGTACCATGGCCTGGACTAGGGCCGGACGCGAGAGATCGCCGCCGCCGATTGCCTCCACGATGACACGGCGGTGCTCCACCCAAGCCGGGCAGACCACCACCGTGTGCTCCACCGTGTCCTCGGGGCGATCTTCGCAGTGGAAACACCCGGGCGTTTCCTCCCGCCCTATCCGAAACAGGAACCTCCCGAAACAGCCGTATCCGGTGAGGACCTGCGTCAAGCGGAAGGTGAGGACGCCATGCCGCCTCTCAAGCCACTCCTCAAAGAGGGGACTTACCGCCGCAATCGTGGAGTGCCCAAACCGACCACTTTGTTTGCTTTTTTGTCTAATCTATATTAAAAATTAAAGTTGCTTTTCGTGTCTGTCTGTGTGACCACGTTGTTCTTCTTAACTACGCTACCGATTATGATGCGGTTTTTAGGTACTATCATTTAAAGATTTTAATTCCGTTTTCAAAAGATTTTTGTGTACGCACAGCTACACATCAAGCTATACATTTCTAGTTTACGCTGATCTCGCACTGTACGCAAATCCTACACTTTCACATTTCCTTTACATTCCTGTACATTTACTTTAATGTACACACGCCTACAGCCGTGTGTACATTAATTTAAATCTTTCATAAATATAATAAAGAAAACTCGATGAATTTTCATGTCTTGCTTTACTTTATTTAGACAACTGTCACAAGGCCTGAGACGGTAAGTGGCCAGTGAGTTCCAGTTCCAATCTACCACTTTTAACATCATCATCATCTGCCTAGCCTTTTCCCATTAAGTTGGGGTCGGCTTCCAGTCTAACCGGATGCAGCTGAATACCAGTATTTACATGGAGCGACTACCTGTCTGACCTCCACAACCCAGTTACTGGGTAATACGATATCCCTTGGTAAGACCGGTTGTCAGACTTTCGGGCTTCTGACGACCCGTAACGACTGTCAAAGATCCACAAATGATAGCCGGGACCAACGGCTTAACGTGCTTTCCGAGGCACGGAGTGGTCTTGGTATGTAAAGATGGTCACCCATCCACGGACCAACCGCGGCAAGCGTAGCTTAAACTGGCCGATCGACCCGCGCAGCTATTGTTATTTAGCCACAAGCCCCCCCCCCCTATCTACCACTTTTAACAAAAAGTTAAATTAAAAATCCCCCGAACCGAACAAAAACTCTAAAAAGTACAAGACATAATATTTATTGGCGTTATAAGTTATACGTCATATTTTGATCAAGGCATTGTTACGTTGGTGGTCGGCTAATGTTTGGTGTTTTCATTGACCTTTTTTTTAACACCCCTTTGTTTTTGCGTCGGGAGTTTAAAAACTACATAAGAAAACTTCTAAGATGATGATGAAAATTTCAGTTAACTTAAGTTTGCCAGACACAAACTTAAGTCGCCCGGAATTCCGGATTACGTGTGCAACGAGGTAACGTTTCGCAAAAGTAACGAAAATAATTCAGATTTCTGGTTTTCTTTTTGTTAGTTCAGCTCCTCACTGCTCCCAATACTGCTGCTAACGATAAATTAAAAAGTTGTAGGTTTTCAGTATAAATATAAATCTAATCGGTTACCTGTATTCATTCTAGACCCTTATTATCGTTCCTACAAACCAAATAGAATGTTCTAGAAAATGTATGTACCGAATGATAACCTAACGATGTGTAAACTGTCGATTCGAAGATTTAGAGAGATCTGGGTTACCTAATCGATGCTATTGGTTCTCGAATAAACAGATTTATAACTGTTTCTTAAAGAAACATCGTTTTTTTTTTTTTTTTTTTTGGGTGGGATATCATCAAATGACTTCTCCTGCTGAGTAGAGCAGGAGGGCGTGTCAGACTTTTAATGACTAAAACCCACCCGTGTTCCCTCAGTAGCCCGTATGCCAGGGGCCGTGGTATCTCTTTCGAACAAACCCGCACCCCTGGCAGGCATCGGCCCTTGCGGACCCCACCAGTGGTTGCTGACATCTTTGACGGCGCGCGTGAGGAACACAACGCGCCGTCCCGTCTACCACTTTTCGGCCGCAGAGGATAGGGAGAGCGGCTGACGCTATACCGACACTCCTCTTCCCCTGCGGCCCCACCGCGTCCGCCATCAAACGGTGGCGGCCCCGTCCAGGCCACAGAAGGGAAGAGCGCTGCTCAGAAGCACCGGCACTCCTCCTCTACCGCAGCCCGTAACCCTCAGCCGCGATGCCTCCCATTCGACATCGCGGTACACCTCACCGCAACCTACTTTTTGGCCGCTACGTCAATGGCTTGAAGGCAAAAGCCCTGACGAGCGGCCCCACCGTTGGGTTCCTTGGCTTCACCGTGGATGGGAGACCACGGTTACTAAGCCCCCCCGCAACGACAACCCGCAAAACAAACAACCCACTCGGGGGGGAAGAAACACCCTTAATTATTTTTATTGGTTGGATAGGATATCGGAGGCCGAATCTTTTTATAAGATTGTTGGACCAAAATTTACTTGATTTACATCGACAAGTAGTGTTAGCATTGGTTTAACCTATTAATTACATGTACAATAGAGTTCAACAAATGCAATATTCAAAATAATAATTATGCGTTTTACTGACAACCGATATAATAAAATATCTTGCTTTCCAAATACCTGAAATTCTGTATGTCCAATTACTGTGCCCAATGACCACGTTCTTTTTATTGAATGTAACTGTTCAGTTGAGTGTCCCCTGCAACTGCAAAACTACTATTACGTGAACGAACAAGACTATTGAACTAACCTTCTGTTCTCCAATCTGTCCCAGCGACGTTTGTATGTACAATCTTTCCACATTCCCGATCATCTTCGACCGCTGCGGAGAGTCTGACCCTAAGAACACGTAGACCATCACCCAGATGGCACCGATGACTCCATTTGTGTAGAAAATGGCCGGCCAGCCCCAGTAGTCCGCTATGAAGCCGGAAATCATCATTTGTAAAGCTGTTCCCAGCATAGCACCTAGAAATGAGAAAGAAGATCAAAATAACTTGTGAATTTGCGACAGATATGATTGTGTTATCCCTCGGGTACTGTACGATCGGTAATTTCGTATGAGATCTTTATTTAAGTCATACTGATAAAATCACAATTATTATTACCAATTTCTGGCGTTCATCGAGCTTTTCTGGGTAAGTTTATTTTTTAATGGTAACATGGCAACAAAAACTTGCATGCTCTCCAAGAATGCAACTGTTTAGTTGCATTCTTGGAGAGCATGCAAGTTTAACCTCCTCTTTTAAATTATAACATCTGGATGACCGACCAACGCTACTTTTTTCTTTGTTTAACGCTTTAAAAAAATTGCTATCGATTTATCGCCCCCGAAACCCTCTGCGTACTATATTTCATGAAAATCGTTTCCGAGATTCAGATTATAAATATATACATATACAAGAATTGTTCGTTTAAAGGTATTAGATTGTTAAAAAATATTACTTATATCACAAATTAAATATTAAGGCTGAATAAAGTGCTAGTCTACATTATGAAGGCACAAACTTTAATGGACTATGCAATTCACAAAGATCTTTGGTCAATTTTATCTTGATTTGCACCATGAGTATGCATTACAAAGCCCGGTAGGTGACTGCATAAGATTGTTTCATACAGAATATAAATCCAAAGTACAATAACTGATTTTACCAATCATTGTCCATAATATCCTGTTCAATCCACTGTTACTACATTATCTCAAATTGCAATGTGTCTTGAGTATCTAATCACATATCGATCTAATCCGGTTACATTCCAATTGAATTTTGTAAGTGAGTCTGCTATAGTACTCTGATAGAAGTATGATAGGAGGGCTGCTGGTTACTTCAAATAACATAAACCTATAATAGATATTAACCTTAATTCCAAAAAACCGTTTATATCTTAGGTCTGAGCATAATAACTCCTTGTACTCCTTGAACTCCTTACATATGAACTCCTTGTAACGTATTGTTTCATTAAGCAAAAAGGCAAAATAACAACGGTCGAATGCTTAACTTGACATTATCAATTCGGTTTTAGGCCAAATTTCACCAATGTAACTGAACGCAATCCGCCTGTCAGAACTGTCAGTGACTATATTCCACAAGAATGATAGCACTGACGGCTCTTTAACACGGTTTAGATGTGCGTGCTCAGTTTTATTGGTGAAATTCGGCCAAAAATATCCCTGTTTGGTGAAATTGGCCCTAAGTCTGGGATGGAGCCTTCCCATATTAAGAGTGGTATTTTGCGTTAATGAAAGCATAAGTACTAATTCCCAAAGCCAACAAGGTAGCCAATAAATTTATATTATATTGAGACAACTGACAAGGTGTGCACGTGTATTTAAACAGTAAGTATCTCGGAAGACCTATTAGCACAATTTATAAAAACGCAACGATTAAAGCTATATAACTAAATCTAAAATAATAAAGATAAGCCAACATTATTATGTTTTTCTCAGCCAGTGTTTTTCCTTAGTATTTTTTTATGTATTATCACAACATAACAAGACGCCTTGTTTACAGAGTTGTTGAGCAGAGGTGTACATACGGCCACATTTCGCCAGTTATGTTCAAGTCCCATGTAATAGGGGGCGACCCTATTGTCATCAACCGTGCACAAATCCAGGGAAGGGAATAGAAGAAATTTCAGATATAAAACTCGAGAAATACTTTGCCCGACGACCTGAGAATTTAACCTAGGACCTCATGTCAGCATTCGCACTTACGACCACTATACCAACGAGGTAGTCCCGGTTATATCCCTGTTATTGTAAAAAATAGTTAAGTTAAGAAATTAAGCCACATTTACTGCCACTAAGTGTAGTCAACAAAATTGATCGCGCTGAATAATTTTCTAGTTTAAACTAACTCTTTTACTACTTTTACCAAATACTCTTAATTAGACAATTACACCGTTTCAAAAAATTTACAAATAAAAAACACCCTTACTTTCCGGACACAAAACCAAAAAAAGTGATCAGGTTCCTAAAATCTATAAAGACAAGTATAGGCCAACTCAAAGGCTACTTGAAAAGGGCGTTTAATTTTCGTTCATCATAACCGTACCTCCATAAATCACGGTCCCGAGCCGGCTCTTCTCTTGTACTGGAACCCATTTGCCTATCAAGTTGTGTACCGTTGGGAATAGGCAGCCTTGAGACAAACCTTGAAGGACACGACAGGCACACAGTACTTGCCAGCCTCCCTGAAAAGATAAATGATTTGTGTAAAGGTTTGGTTATATAAGGTGACTGGTAATTAGTGGCCTATATTTAAACTAATGATTGTGCTCATCATAACAAACAACTTTCTCAAAGAAACTATTGTTTATTTATTTAACTAGCGCATGTACCCAATCACCCCAATAGAATATTGAGTACAACAAGAATAATAATTTATTTTGTCAATAATTAACTACCGTATGGATCGCGCGCGCGCATCTGCTGTGAGTCGCTTGACCCCGGGGTCACACTCACAGCTGATATGAACGCGCGATCTGTTGTTAAAAAAAAATTCATGGGAAAAGTGAATTATTTTGATTTTGTTTGTAGGTAACGAAATTAAATTACAGCTGATGCTGTATTATTCTTGTTAGGTGCTCAATATTCTATTGGCGTACTTAAATTGAAGTAAATAAGATAGATTTAAAAAAAAAAACGGTTGTTTGGGAAAGTTGTTTGTTATTATGAGTACAATCATGTGTTTAAATATCGGTCACTAATTACCAGTCACCATAAACAACCTTATTTTTAGTATTTGCGAAACCCGAAACACGTGTCTAGTATTCTTAAGTAAAGAATCTATGTATAAAATTTCAAAGCTTTATCATGAAAATTCACAAAGTTATAAGCTTGTTATGTTACCTAGATGACTACACAAACATGGTCACCATTATTTATTTTTTTGGATGGGTATCATCAAATAACTTCTCACGCTCTGGGTGGAGCAGGAGGGCGTGTCAGTCTTTTACTGACTAAAACCCACTCGTGTTCCCTCAGTAGCCCATATGCCAGGGGCTGTGGTATCTCTTTCGAACAAACCCGCACCCCTGACAGGCAACGGCCCTTGCGGGCCCCATCATTTTGTGCTGACATCTCTTTGAGGCGCGCGTGGAACACAACGCGCCGTCGACTTGGGCTCGGTCCTTACTGGACAGCGAGCTACCCATAACTCGCCGTCCGCAAACTCATGCCTACGGTGGCCGGAAATCGGCCTGGAATTCCCGACGCCCAGGGCGTCTCCGTATCCTGCGGCGGCTAGGGTCGCGAGGGCGCATATGCTGCCTCTCCCTCACGTGCGCCGCCTCCCTGTTCGCGAGCATAACTGGTTCGCTGATGGAGGTGACGGCTACCCATGCCCTCTCGCTCCATACCATGGCCTGGACCAGGGCCGGACGCGAGAGATCGCCACCGCCGATCGCCTCCATGAGGACACGGCGGTGCACCGCCCAAGCCGGGCAGAACGCCACCGTGTGCTCCACCGTGTCCTCAGGGCGATCTTCGCAACATGGTCACCATAGGCCCCACGCGCCGCCCGCGCGTCCAGCGTCGTATTGTGCTCATTGATAATATTAGGCAGTAGGTACCTAACCGTATGGCAATTGTTTTGTAATTAACTGGTAATAAATAAAAGAATTTAAAAAAATTGGGAAAGAAAGAATCGATTCAGTTTCTTATTCTGAACAAATTATATTCAGGTATCGCATATACTAAAAATTACGGGTGTCTTTATGACAGTAACCTACTTCGACCTTATAAATACACTATGTCTATAGTTAAGCATATCAAGAAGAAAATAATGGTTTACACAAACCTTAAGAGAATGATAGAAACTAAAATTGTTTATAATTTGGAATTTCAACCATATTAATACTGTATAGAATCTGTCTATGATAATTTAGAATGGAATATTCAAATCCTAGGTTTCAGCTGTGTACCTAGACTAGAATATTAAACAAGTTTTCAAAAAAATTAGTATTTAAATCGAAAACATAGAATATTTTCAAGCTAAAATAAATTCGTATTTAGGTTTTTTTTTCTTAATGGGTAACCTGTCACGTCAAACACTCTTACAATAATTTTTAACACGGCTATTCAATTCCAGTTTAGTATGGAACGGTTCAGATACTTAAAATCCGTCATCGACCGTACTATGTTGGTTCTTCGTCAACCGAACTGGGCCGACCCAACCAAATGTATGTAAGTAATTACTTATTGGACTTCATCGGAAGATGAAGATTAAATAGTGTAGGTACGCACTCACTTTTTTGCATTATGTAGTAAAAATGTATGGTTAAATAATCGTTTAGCTAATATCTGTATTAAGTTCGGTTAGCCGAGTTCGGCCGACGACGTACGAGCATAGTTCAGCCGATGACGGATTACCTAGATGTATGTCTCTCGTTTCTTATCACTTCATCAGTTCTGTGACTCTATTTTTGAACCTTTTATCATTTCAGCCGAAAGACGTCCACTGCAGGACATAAGCCTCCCCCAAAAGGGTGGGATTTGCCATAATCGCCAAGCTTGTCAGGGGGGTAGAGAACGCTGCTGCCCATTCTCTAGTAAGTCCCTTAGTCGTCTTCTAAGACACCCACTGGAAGAAATGAGATGGTGCTATTCTTCTACGCACGGCACCACACGGGACTTTAAAACTTAGGCTGTAAAGTAACACCAATTTCATCTGTCTACTCACATAATAAGCCCCAAGAGGTATTAACAGCGATACAGCCGAGTTGATAGCAATGCAGCCCGTGAGGAGGATCTTACCACCGAACCTGGCCGCGATCTCTCCGCTGGGTATCTGTAGCACCACGTACCCCCAGAAGAAGGAGGATAGAATGACGGACTGGATCTGCATGGACCATTCGAATGACTGTAACAGAGAGACGATATGGTTTAGCAAAATGTCTTAGAAATATTTTATTTACTAACCACCTTCAAAAAGGGAGGAGATTTTCAATTCATCGGTACAATTATACAGACTTTGTTCTGTCTTAACTATGAATATTGAATTCGCAATTTAAAAACAGGGTGTAACAGAAACCCTATTGCTATCCTTAAGCACTAATGATAGCTGGTATAGAATCACTATAAATAGTTTCAGCTCAAAATAAAATACTCTAAGAATTGATACCAAATTTTCGTTTTCATATTTGTTTCTTAAATTCAAATCATAACAAACGTATCACCGCACTACGTAGGTCAATAACTTTCCAAGCTACTTGCCAGTAATCACGACAAATCTCTTCCGAGTGCTGTGTTTACTTCAATTTGAAAGGTTCGGGTTCTGGTATTAATGTATTAAAAAGTTTTTATGAATAGATATCAATTTCAATCGAAATTACTAATACTATGATGCATTTACAGTTATTTTAGTTTATACGTATTACTTATAATCAGAACAACTCATAATCAGCCAATGATATCAATGTTCCCACTGCTGGGACACAGGCCTCCTCTCGATGAGAAGGAGTGGGCCGTAATCCACCACGTAGCCCACTGCGGATTGATAGATGTCACATGTCTTCGATTTTTGGTTATACGACATGCCGGTTTCCTCACTATGTTTTCCTTCACTGCTTTGGGACCACTGGTGATGAAATATTTTGCACAAAGTTAAGGCGGCTCTGTCTGGGTTCGAACCTACGACTGTCCTGGCCGTTACAACTGGGCTACCACTGCTCTACAACTTAGACAATGACATTTACTACAATTAAATATTTCACCTGCAAGCACTTAACATTGCTTGATTTTGAATGACATATACAACGTGTTGTTTTGCATCCTCGTCAAATTCAAGGAGGTAACTATGCTAATGATTCTCGACACGAATCAATAATAAAATAAGTAGTTTGGTTTTTCTATATTTTCGGAAATCGGCGTTTGGATTTTTTTTTTTTCGGACATGCATGTTAAAACGCGGTCCATGTGATACCGCACTGTAACACACAGCGATATAGTCGTGCGACACTGCCTACCGCATACGGAACGGGGCGATTATGTACTTTGAAAGAGGTGTTTTCTGAAATACTGTTTTACTAAAAAAACAAGTATGTATTCATTAGTGAGCAAGTATCGTAATTTTATATGATTATTTATGTCTTTCATAACAGCCTCCTGAAATTTGACGAGGATGCAAAACAACACGTTGTAATAATTATAATGATCACAAAATCCGGTTACAACTCCTCGGTTTTTTTTTTTTTTTTTTTTTTTTGGGTGGGAAATCATCAAATGACTTCTCCTGCTGAGTAGAGCAGGAGGGCGTGTCAGACTTTTACTGACTAAAACCCACCCGTGTTCCCTCAGTAGCCCGTATGCCAGGGGCCGTGGTATCTCTTTCGAACAAACCCGCACCCCTGACAGGCATCGGCCCTTGCGGACCCCACCAGTGGTTGCTGACATCTTTGACGGCGCGCGTGAGGAACACAACGCGCCGTCCCGTCTACCACTTTTCGGCCGCAGAGGATAGGGAGAGCGGCTGACGCTATACCGACACTCCTCTTCCCCTGCGGCCCCACCGCGTCCGCCATCAAACGGTGGCGGCCCCGTCCAGGCCACGGAAGGGAAGAGCGCTGCTCAGAAGCACCGGCACTCCTCCTCTACCGCAGCCTGTAACCCTCAGCCGCGATGCCTCCCATTCGACATCGCGGCCCACCTCAGTTGCGGTGCACCTCACCGCAACCTAGTTTTTGGCCGCTACGTCAATGGCTTGAAGGCAAAAGCCCTGACGAGCGGCCCCACCGTTGGGTTACTCTTGGCTTCACCGTGGATGGGAGACCACGGTTACTAAGCCCCCCCGCAACGGCAATGCGGGAACCCACTCGGGGGGGTACAACTCCTCGGTTGTTTGGCTTTTAGCAACTACATACTAGTTAGCTAAATTAATGTAGATATATAATTCGCGCCTTTTAAATTAGTTCTTTGTATCGTGACCTCGAAAGAACTAGTTTTACTTATGCAAAACTAATTTTAGAAATGTCATGATAGTGATACAATTATTGAGTTCTTTTTTAATGTACCTTTTTGAATAAATACTAGCTGTCGCCCGCGTGAAATTCCAAAATTATATCACGGGAACGTTCTACCGGGATAAAAGTATCATATATGTTATTCCAGGTCCTATCTGTGAGTCAAATTTTATCCAAATCGGTTGTTCCGTTTTTGCGTGATTGAGTAACCAACTATCCAAACATCAAAACTTCCTCAACCTCAACATTCATAGGAAGTAAGATTACCAAGCCAGTTATCCGCGATGGATTAGGCAAAAGTGTACATATATTAGTAAACAGTTTTCCAGTATTATATTTAGATCCAATGTAATAAAAAGTAGACTTCAGCTGCTACTACTACTTACTAGAGTAATTTCTGATTGGAACATTCGTTAAAACACTTTTGGGCTTAGTTAATCGAACCCTGGAACTCATTCTCAGTCAAGTCTCTTTGTATTATTAAGTAAAAATAAATGAATTGAATAATCTGAACATTAAGTAGGTATAACTAACGCACATCGAAATTTTTAATATAATTTTTGTTTATTGATGAAAATAATAAAATTACTTTTAAATATTTATCTGATTTAGGTAGGTCCTCCTTACCGTTTGTTTAACCCGTCGATATCTGCCACAATATGTGTTCACATTTTCCTAAATTAGCATTTTTAACAGTCTCAAATAATAATAATATGGAAGTGTGTCAAGCGAGTGTTTCTAAATTCCTAACGGTTAAACGTTACCCTCCATACGGGTCAATTAGGTAAAAAGGTATCAAAATGTTATTACAACAAATTATTATTTATCAGCAATTATTGAACTTTATAGCATCTTAGAAATGGTTTCTATAAAATATATCAATAGTTGTTATTGTGCAAGAGGAAAACAGTAAATAAATACAGAAAATGGCATTGTAGACAGATTTATGTCTCCTGAAGTGGGGGCAAAGTATGATATCTCTTCTTATCGTGATCTCGTTATATTGATAATATATGGTTACTATATTTGTGCATAGCTTCGTGTACACTTAAACCTAGAAAAGTACAATTTATCAATTCATCATTTTCGACAGTCAATGATAATTTTTATATCTATTTATAAGAAGAGTCTGTTGATCGTTATCATAAAAATGATAATAGCCTGCGTGATGAAACGAGAAAAAACTGAATAGTAACTCGAGATAAAAATATTGTCTGACGTGTCGTCACGTGTTAAATAATATTATTTATTTCGAAGTTATGGGGAGCGACACCCGTAGCCCGTAGTACTCGTAGTCAACTTATCAAACCGTGTTTTAGTGTTAACTACGAACTCGTGTGATTATTTCGGGGTTGCCCACGACATTTTGAGCTCGAACGAAACTCTTACTCATAGAGTCATAATTTCAGCCGGAAGACATCCACTGCTGGACATAGGCCTCCTCCAATTTGGGGGGGGCTTGCTATAATCGCCACGCTTGGCATGCGGGTTGGCGAACGCAGTATGGTGGCAAAATGCATAGAGAAAGCTGCTGCCCATTCTCTAGCAAGTCCCTTAGTCGTCTCCTTCAACACCCACGGGAAGAGATGGGATGATGCTATTCTTTACGTCCGACATCACACGGTACTCATAAATGATAAATGATAAATGATTTTATTTCTGTAAGTGGGTTTGTACAAACACTTTTACACGTCAATCATATTTTTTTAAACTAGATGAGGTCGGCGTTTCCTATCTGACTACTCTGAGAAGAAAGGCCGAAACAAACTCAGAGGTCACAGTCTCTTTTAAAGTCCAGACATAATCTTGGTCAGATCATGTGAAGACCATGTGGATTGGTGTCTGAAATGGTCTTTTGAGGAAAGAACCACACAGGTTGAGAGGACCTGTCCATTCAGTGCACGCATGTATCAGTAATCATACGGCTCAACTCAGAACTTGAGGAGCTCAACGATTTGACGAACAATACCAAAGAAAGGACATTTGGGTAGGCCGCATAAAGTACTCAAACTGCCAGATTAACATTAAAAACGAACTGAGAAAGAGACGAAATACAAAAAACAAAAATACCACATAGTTCTCACATTCACAATAATTAAAACAAAAATAATATTATACTTCTCAAAGTAAATATTCATGTCAAAGTGTATATAATAATAATCAAATGTCAAAGTGTATATAATAATAATCAAATGTCAAAGAGCAAAACAAAGAAAAAACAACATTCAGTATACAAAATTGGAGCAGGTCAATCCCAAGCTTTTTTGTCCTCAATATAATCTTTAACGGTATAAAAGGCTTTCAGGCACAACTTACGTTTGATGAATGATTTAAATTTATTGAGACTTAGATCTTGAACATGGCTTGGAAGTTTATTATAAAAGCGTATACATTGACATCTGAATGACCCACCTATTTTCTTGAGCCTTGTTGATGGTACAACAAATTTGTGTTTGTTCCTAGTATTTATACTATGGATATCACTGTATTTTTTAAACAATTTAATATTTTTATGAGCATATAAAAGATTTTCATAAATATACTGTGAAGGCACAGTCATTACATTTATCTCCTTAAATTTATCTCTGAGAGAGTGTCTCGGACTTAATTTATAAATTGATCGGACAGCTCTTTTCTGCAAGACAAAAATAGTCTGAATGTCGGCGGCATTTCCCCACAATAGAATACCATACGACATTACACTATGAAAATAGCTAAAGTACACTAAGCGGGCTGTCTCTACATCAGTTAAATTACGAATTTTTCTAACAGCGTATGCTGCAGAGCTTAGCTTTTTCGATAATTTGGCTATATGTGGGCCCCACTGAAGCTTGGCATCCAAAGTTAAGCCCAAGAATACAGTGCTATCTTCAGGATTCAATTCTTCGCCCTTTATCAACACATTAGTTTTCACCTGCTTAACGTGAGGTAGCGTAAACTTAATGCATTTGGTCTTTTTTTCATTAAGAAGCAAATTATTAACATTGAACCAGTGAACTACTTTTGAGATTGCGCTATTTACATCGTCATTAACAAGTTGCTGACGTTTAAGTTTAAACAAAAGTGAAGTGTCATCCGCAAACAACACTATATCATGATTATCCTTTATGAGGTAAGGCAAGTCATTAATATAAATAAGAAACAAGAAAGGACCAAGAATTGAGCCCTGTGGGACTCCCATTGATACTACGGATCCCGGAGATATTTTTCCGTTTACATCAACACACTGAATCCTATTACACAAGTATGAAATAAGAAGATCCAGAGCGGTGTTCCGGATCCCGTAGTGGCGGAGTTTCCTGATTAGAGTTTCATGAAGCACGCAATCGAAAGCTTTAGATAAATCGCAAAAGATGCCCAAGGCATCGTATTTATTTTCCCATGCATTGTAAATATGCCCTAAGAGTTCAACACCGGCATCGGTAGTTGAACGACCCCTTGTGAAACCGAACTGTTTGCTATGTAATAAATTATCTTTATTAAAAAATCTTTGCAATTGGTCTAAAATTAATTTCTCAAAAATTTTACTAAAGGTAGGTAGTACTGAAATAGGTCTATAATTAGTGGGGTCTGATGTACTACCTGATTTAAACAAAGGTATTATTTTACTATTCTTCATTAGGTCAGGAAACTCCCCACAGTCTATACAATTATTAAATATAAGAGCTAAAGTAGGTGCTACAATGTCAATAATAGACTTAGCAACTTCTACAGAATTACCCCACAGATCTGCAGTCTTTTTACATTTAAAGTGTGAAAGGTTTTAATTATATCTCTACAGCTAATATGTTCAAAATGAAATTCTGAATCACAAACATTAACATTTTCCTTAAGCAAAGACTCAGCAACTGAAGGTGATGAGTTTAGTGATTTTGTAGTTGAAACGGGAATATCTGTAAAGAAATTTTCAAAAGCCGCGGCAACTTGCGAGTCCGATGTGATTATGTTGTCATTGATAGACAGGCTGTAGTCAGTATTTCGGTTGCTAGACCTTCCCGTTTCACTATTAATAATATTCCAAGTCGTTTTAATTACATTACTACTGTTTTTAATCTTTGAACTCAAATAACGCGACTTGGCCATCCAACAAACTTTTTTAAATAATTTGGAATAATTCCTAACATATAAATTAAATTCAGCAGTGTTTACAGAAGTCCTTTCATCGTATAGCTCATAAAGTCGTGCTCTACTTTTATGAATACCAATGGTAGCCCAATCACTGAAAGAGACGTTACTATTAATCGAGATAGTCTTGGGAATAAAAGTGGAATTAAATTGTTTACAATATATCTTAAAAAAATCATCATATAGATGATTAGGATCAGCATTTGCAGACAAAACTGGTAATTTATTTTCGAGTTTAATTTTAAAGGCCTCTAGGCGAAATGCAGTTTTGGGGTTAACAATGATATCCTTTTTACCCATTTTTTTATTTTGATTTTTAATGGTAATGTGTTGCCCGCAATGATCAGAATCTAATAAATTAATAATTTCTTTGTGGCTCGGTACAACATCTGTAAAAATATTATCTAGGCATGTGGCACTACTAGGGGTTATTCTTGTGGGCTCCATAAATAAGTTTACAAGATTGTACGACTGAAATAAACTTATTATTTTACTACAATAACCTGAGTTATCCAATAAATTAACATTAAAATCACCGCAAACAATAATGGATTTGTTCGAGTTACAAATCTTGTGTAATACTTCATCCATTACCTTTTCAAAGCAGTCATACAAACATAGAGTACGAAACGCAGAAATTGAAGTAACGATGCACGATCTCGGTAGGACAACTTATCAAACCGTGTTTGTGTGTTAACTACGAACTCGGAGTTGCTCTAGACATTAAAGCGAAACGAAACGAAACGTCTTTGGCTCACCACAAGCAGACACGTTCTTGTCTAGTGCCTCACAAAAGTTGTTATTTGTATTGAATCATTTAAATAAAATAAAGCAAATGTTTACTTTTTTGTCCCGTTCGCATTCCTCTACAGAGTGGATTTTTGAGGTGGGGCGGTAAGGGTACCTTGCTGCCCCGTTCTCAACCGTGGTAGTTACAGTAAAATGTTTTAAGGAGACTGTTCTTATTTTAATGGGTAATTTGTAGCTGCAATTACAGGTGATATAAAAAGTACAGGCGGCAAGAAAATGGGGAATTCTCACAAATACTTGTTTGGATGTTTTAATGTCTCAAAAATACACCGTGTTTAAACCATTCAACCGATTGCGATGGAACCTGAGATGATAAGTTTTCGTTAACACACTCGCAAAGTTATCAGGGACGAAATCGCGGACAACAGCTAGTTTGAAATAAAACTTAAGGTTTTTGATGTCCCTCTATGTGCCAAAACCGTGGCCTACTGTATCGAAAGTATAGTCGTTAATCTTGGATATTGCTTAGAAATTAAGAGAAATGCGAGGCGCTTATCATGTATCTACAGTTCCCTCAGATTACGCAACCGACTCAAGGTTGTGTAATCTGAGGGAGTTGTAGTGTTATCTCGATTATCAATGTAGCACTCAATATTATTGCAGTTTTTCCTACTGGATTTATCGTGTTAACGTAGGTTAGTGCAAAAAAATGCGATCAGATAGATAATAAAATACTCGATTTTCCTGTTCGTTTTTACATATTGAGGTCAACTTTATTAAACACTGCACATCCAAGTCTTGGCGCGATTCTTTTTTGTACCTAATACCAAAGTACCAATAAAAAAAATGAAGCAAGTTTGCAAGTACCTTTACGACGCTTTGTCGTTATTATGTAACGTAAACTTGGAATCGGTCAATGTTATTGTTGCTACAATTAATAATGCCTAGTTATATCTACAGATATTATCTTGAAGCGCACACCTTTTCAGGTTAACTGTACCTATCTATTAACGTATAGTTCAGCATTTCATGCATTCAGCCTCCAACATAATAATAGGGTTCCCAATTGTCTACTATAATACTTACGTCTTCAGTATCCTTATCTGTCATGACAACTATGGCCATGCTGATGTTGACCCTCATGGTGTAACAAATGACCATGGCCAAGAACAGCATCATCACCTGCAGGTGACGGATCCCCAGGATTGGCCCTGAAAGAATACGACAAATGACGTGACGAAGGTAGCAGAGACAAGGGGATTTATTGCTTATCCGTTTGTAAGTGTGCATCTCTCAATGGGTTTCCAAGACAATTTAATGATTATAAAATCATCAGTAATCTTTTTCCTTGGTGATTGAAGTAGAAATGCAGTTTTATTTGAATGGATGACATAATTGTATTTTTTTTAATATTCTGAATGTTAAAATAGTCTCATTCTACCCTATTCATTTAACATTCAATTCTTATACAACAGAAACATAAATCAGGTACAACATTTCAAATATCAAAATTCATCTTCACTTTACAACAAATAGTAAATCATAACAGCAGTTCGTTTTGACCCGACAGAATGTCGAGACACTCACGCAACGTCGTGTTTCACCCCGAACCCAACACTATAGATGGGTACAGAAGGTCGGCTCCAAACAATAATCGAAAGCACACGCACATAACATAGAGACTCATCTTCGTACAGTGATTAAAAACGATATGTGGAAACGCATGTCAGTTGCGAGTACACTTACCACTAAACATAATTAATATCCTTGGATTTGCTGCATACTCGTATCTAAACGGGATCTCATGGCGACATGGAGAGTGCGATTGTCGCAACCCAGTGCTGGGCACGCCACGATTGCGGCGGTAAGTCCCCTCTTTGAGGAGTGGTTCCCAGACGCAGGTCCTCACCGGACACGGTTGTTTCGGGAGGTTCCTGTTTCGGATAGGGCGGGAGGAAACGCCCGGGTTTTTCCACTGCGAAGATCGCCCTGAGGACACGGTGGAACATACGGTGGCGGTCTGCCAGGCTTGGGCGGAGCACCGCCGTGTCCTCGTGGAGGCGATCGGCGGCGGCGATCTCTCGCGTCCGGCCCTGGTCCAGGCCATGGTACGGAGCGAGAGGGCATGGGGAGCCGTCACCTCCTTCAGCGAACCAGTGATGCTCGCGAAGAGGGAGGCGGCGCACGTGAGGGAGAGGCAGCATATGCGCCCTCGCGACCCTAGCCGCCGCACGATACGGAGACGCCCTGGGCGTCGGGAATCCCAGGCCGATTTCCGGCCACCGTAGGCATGGGCTTGCGGACGGCGAGTAATGGGTAGCTCGCTGTCCGGTAAGGATCAAGCCCAAGTCGACGGTGCGTTGTGTTCCACGCGCGCCTCAAAGAGATGTCAGCACAAAAAATGATGGGGCCCGCAAGGGCCGATGCCTGCCAGGGGTGCGGGTTTGTTCGAAAGAGATACCACAGCCCCTGGCATACGGGCTACTGAAGGAACACGGGTGGGTTTTAGTCAGTAAAAGTCTGACACGCCCTCCTGCTCCACCCAGAGTGGGAGAAGTTATTTGATGATTTCCCAACCAAAAAAAAAAAAAAAAAAAACAACCCACAAAAATGTCAGGGATTATCATAAATTTTCTATGAAATTAAAAAAGATAAACTTCCTACAAACTTCCCACAGCTAAGTTCATAGACAAACAAAAGATCTGTGGCGCGTCAGTAGGTGCCGGAAGTAGACGCATATGTGTGCATGCATTTTCGTTCGTCGTATCGAATAGCACTTCTGCACCTATCTATTTGATGTCATCGGTGTCAGAATTTAATTAAGACTTCGCTTTAAACCGAACGTAATTAAATCGACTTCATTTCATACCAATATCTGCGTTAATGCGTTTTTGCAATTTCTGCTTATTATTCTCAAAGTGTGATCAATTCTTGAGAGGAAGTATTTTGTTTGGCATCCATGGTGCTTTAATGGCGTTTTTATTTACTTAGCTCTACATAACAATTATTTTTGTACTCGTAGTTTTTTCGTTGACAACATCTTTAGAAAATATGGAATCAATTGTCTGAAAATTCGTGTGTGGTTTTTCGGGTTACCATTTCAAAACCTGTCTGGCATTTTAGTATACATCTGATATAATGTCAAAGGAAAGCTGTAATTAATGTTATGAAAACGCCAAAAGGTTACGAACTGCGTTTTGGCGTTATCAGGTCATTAATTTGACAGAGATAGGAGGGGCTTGTGGCTAAGTAATAATAGCTGCGCGGGTCGATCGATCAGGTTAAGCTACGCTTGCCGCGGTTGGTCCGTGGATGGGTGACCATATTTACATACCAAGACCCCTCCGTGCCTCGGGAAGCAGTTAAGCCGTTGGTCCCGGCTGTCATTTATGGATCTTTGGCAGTTGTTACGGGTCATCAGAAGCCCGAAATTCTGACAACCAGTCTTACCAAGGGGTATGGGATATTTATCTATTATTAGATATTATTATTTATACATTTTATCTCTGTAATTTGAAAATATTGTTAAAGCCAATTATTTTTAAAAGAGTAACCGTGGAGTTTCTTGCCGGCTCTTCTCCATAGGAAACAACAATTTAGAACCGTGCACCTAGCTTCTGACGTTTCATAAGTGCCCATGCAGGTTTATATGAATTTTTTTTTTTTTTTGATATCAAAATCGTATTACCCAGTAAATGGGTTGTGGAGGTCAGATAGGCAGTCCCTCTATGTAAAATACTGGTATTCAGCTACATCCGGTTAGACTGGAAGCCGACCCCAACATAGTTGGGAAAAGGCTTGGCAGATGATGATGAATTTGACAGTGATACGTTACTAACTTAGTATTTGTGAAAGTGAATACATTCACGTTCATGCTGCTACATAATAAAAACATCGTTAGAACCATCTACTACTAGATGTATCGCTAATGTGAAGATAATCGTACTCATCATCTTGTGTTTACGTATCGGAATGTCAATACTAATATATAGTAACACTATGTGTTTAATAACACACGATTACACATTCTAAAGCTATGTTCGCACTAGCGTAACAAGTTGCACTAAAAAAAACTTTTTTCAAAAAAATAACAACCGACTTCCAAAAAAACACTACAAAGTGCAAAATAACTTTAATTTCGGAAGTCGGTGACTTTGGATATGTATTTTAATTATTCGTCACCGCCTTCCGAAATTAAAGTTATTTTGGACTTTGTAGTGTTTTTTTGGAAGTCGGTTGTAATTTTTTTGAAAAAAGTTTTTGTTTTTCACTTTTTAGTTACCTACCTCACACCAATTCGAAATTTCATCATCCTTGGCGTCAAAACAATGCATATTTATGCGATAGCAATATTCGCGGTTGATTTGCTGTAATTTTTTGAAGAATTCCGTTGTCTGTCTCCGAAACGCATCATCAGATCTATATGAAATTTCAATGGGAACATTTCGGAGTAAACCCCTTTTGAACAAAAAAATATTTGCAAATCCGTCTATATAGGACGGAGTTATGCCCGAACATACATAAAAAAAAATATATAAACATGTCGAATTAATAACCATCTGCATCTGAACGCAGTAGTGTGTTTAAGAAGGCTGCGAATGAAGAATAACTCGTACCATATTTTGACAGTTCAACAACATCCATTGCTTTATTTACGTTGCTAAGCAGACGAATTAATAAAACCTATGAAGCAATGTATTTGCAATATCTTTCAAAACTCTCCGATTAAGGTGCTGGTTTGACTGTATGTACTGCGTCATCTGTGGTAGACACACGTGAGTGGGCACCTAAGGTTTATGTGTGCGTTAATAGATAGAGAACAGAAACACACACTCGCACATATACACACACACACACAATACAACTCACGCACACATAAAAACCAATAAAGCACGCACACACACACAAACCGACACAAGAGCAAGCATGCACTAAATTCTGTTAATGTTAACTTTCTATTTTATTGTATACTTTTAGTCATTGTCTATCCTTATTAACTATATTTATAAATATTTTTATAAAAGTAAATTAACAAAAACATTTAAAAATATAAAAATTGTGGTCCGCTAGTATCGGGAGCAGGGTCCAAGTTATCGGTGGTTAGGGCTCTAGAGACAGGAACCTCCTCACGATGCGAGCCGTATCGAGGAGTACTGCCTTCTTAATCAGGCCTTTGATCCAACCGCCTAACGAGAGCCTCGAGAGATGTTGATCGAGGCTTTCGGCCATCAGTCCATTGGCTGATACGACTATCGGTACAATAACAGCCGAGTTCACATTCCACATGTCGACAACCTCGTGTGCTATTATATAAATTGTTAATGTTCCATAAACGGGTGTAGACATTGACTCCTATAACAGAAGTACTACCTAGCTTTGGATTCAGGACTTCAATTTATTGTCACACCTTCTTTATGTCAATAAAACATTTGTTTATTTAATAGAGGACTGCTAATAAGTCCATTTATTTCAGCTGTATTCGTTAGTGGGAAAACAATTTGGTTGATTTGATTGGGTTCCCCAACTTTGGGCACGCCACGATTGCAGCGGTAAGTCCCCTCTTTGAGGAGTGGTTTGAGAGGCGGCATGGCGTCCTCACCTTCCGCCTGACGCAGGTCCTCACCGGACACGGTTGTTTCGGGAGGTTCCTGTTTCGGATAGGGCGGGAGGAAACGCCCGGGTGTTTCCACTGCGAAAATCGCCCTGAGGACACGGTGGAGCACACTCGCGCCCTCGTGACCCCAGCCGCCGCAGGATACGGAGACGCCCTGGGCGTCGGGAATCCCAGGCCGATTTCCGGCCACCGTAGGCATGGGCTTGCGGACGGCGAGTAATGGGTAGCTCGCTGTCCGGTAAGGACCAAGCCCAAGTCGACGGCGCGTTGTGTTCCACGCGCGCCTCAAAGAGATGTCAGCACAGAAAGTGATGCGGCCCGCAAGGGCCGAAGCCTGCCAGGGGTGCGGGTTTGTTCGAAAGAGACACCACAGCCCCTGGCATACGGGCTACTGAAGGAACACGGGTGGGTTTTAGTCAGTAAAAGTCTGACACGCTCTCCTGCTCCACCCAGAGCGGGAGAAGATTTCCCACCCAAAAAAAAAAAAAAAAAAAAAAACAACTTTACTTAAACGATAACAATAGTTGGTCGCTGTGATTAACTCAAGACAATTTTTGTGTTCTTTCACCAGAATTAGCTTACCTACTAACAGGTTGTATGAGTTACATTCATGTAATTGTTTATTTTATTAGACTCTGTAAATAATGCTGTGCTGCTGGGGCGTTTGTTGCGCCACTTCTTCTTCCCAGCCAAAACACTAGGAAGTGGTGAAGGGCGGGCGTTTTGAGGGGACTGTCATGTAATTTTGACCTTCAAAAAGTGCTGACTCTCAGCCTAGTTTGAATAAATGACTTTTGATTTTGGATTTTTTAATATAGAAACAATCAAGATATAATTTGTTTATGTGTGTGTTTATTCCAATACCCAATTAATGTTTAATATTTATTGGATAAAAGTGGTATAAGTGGTAAAGTGGTAAGATACAATAGAGCATGCTTGGGAGCACCTGTATAGCAATCATGATCATGACCTGGCAACTGTCTAATCGTTGTTATAAACTGGAATTAGTTAACTTTCTTTGACAGTGTAACTACGGCGCGGGATACACCGACTATAATGTTGCACAATGCTTTTATTGTGCAATAATATTGTTTAACTCTTGGAGCCCTAACGACTTGACCACCATTTGCGTCAATATTTGCGTACGAATAAGATGTCTGACGACAAAGTTTTGACTCCCTTTCCTTGTCTTTCGGCGTAGTTTTGTTTGCCATTTAAATGCTTGTGATTAACCGATCGCTACCAATGAACTAAAAACTACTAGGCAATATTAACCACGTAAAGTCCGGCGTGGTAACTATCGGTTCCATTACAATAGAAAATTAATTATGTCTCATTAACCGGAATTAACAGATTAAGCATACACAGTGCTATGAAAAAAAAATGCACAATACAATTAAACAGACCTTCTTTCAATAATGCCACAATCTTTCAATACTACCCCGACACATTCAATAGTACTGTGAAATTATCAATATTGTGGATTATTATTGTAGGTGTAATGGGCGCCTTAGTTTAAACGATATAAACTGTGTTTATTGTGATACCAAAGATAAAACTTAAGCATAGTTACGCTAATTTTAATTTGTCTATATTATATTATTTTACGATCCATTTTATCATCTTGTGTCAATGTTATGAATCTCAGACATATCCTCGCAATG
Organism: Polymixis flavicincta; assembly: GCA_949987655.1. Taxonomy (NCBI): domain Eukaryota; kingdom Metazoa; phylum Arthropoda; class Insecta; order Lepidoptera; family Noctuidae; genus Polymixis; species Polymixis flavicincta. Next base: position 3,337,886 of record OX465183.1, on the reverse strand, counting down.
CCACAAGTTAGTAACAAATGACTTTATTATACAGCGGTAATACACGCATACACTGTGCGAACTACTATTTGGTTAGAAACAAAATATAGAATCCTGCTTCGCTGCTTCACAAAATGCCTTTAAAACATTCAGACAGTGCTCACAAAACGATATAGAGACACAAAGATACGAAATAATATTTTGAGATAATTTGGACATTAATTGAAATGTATATTAGTATTCAACTATCCGCTCAAAAACTTATCCTTAAAATTAACCACGGCAACATGTTTCTATAATTAAAAGAATGAGATAGTTATCGAATTACAAACGATGCATTTGACATTGAATTGAAAGAGACAAATTAATTACGTATCTACGGCAAAATATAAATGTTGACAGTACAGAAACTACGAATAAACGTTCAAAACGATACAGACGCACTGTGCCCCCAAAGCGTTAATATTATTGTAATTACTGTTATGAACAAAATATTAAGTTAGATTAATTTCTATTAAAACGAAACGCGTGTAGTCGGAGGACCCCCGTAAGGAACGATGTTCCTCCTCACGTATGATCTTTAATTTATATTTTGACCAAAGAACAAAGTCGCATGGAGGGTCGTTACATATATGTATGAACCCTTTTCGTATAACTATTTCTAACAGTCAACTCCAACCGCAAGCTGTTTTACAGAACTTTGTTCCAATAAAACACAGTTACTTCAATTTTACAAACATTAATACTGACAATCCTAACGTTCTAATGGAACGTGGGATTTAAAAGAAAAGGATTAGTTTTCGTAATATCCATATTTATACTGTGTCTCCGGCTGGTATAAAAATATTTCGGTCAAAACCTTTTATTGCTCTTTCGGTATTATGGGCTATAGAAGTCATTGAACTTATCAACTGATTGTATATTTTAGGATCAGGACCGAGGCAAATATCAACGCCCAACGGGTTTCTCGGTGTGTTTTCCTTCACAGTTTTAAGAAGTTAGACATATTTGCAATTCTGATCATATTGAACTAAAGCTAGACGAGGTCTTGAATTTTAAATATTGATACATTAGATAGACACAATAAAATATCTAGCTACAGCTGTTGCAAAAAATAACGCCTATGTAATCTAGGAATTTACATTTTGTTTATTTTATTTTTTATTTTATTTATTGGGAAAAACAAACAATTACACATGAAGAATTACAAAAAAATAGGATACAGCAATGATACTAATGTGATATCAACCACGTTCTCCACAGATACACAATGAGATAATTTGGTTTTTAAGACTAGCGTTGTTAACATTAAAAAAAGAGGAATATAGGTAAATTAAGTATCAATAAAACATAAAGCTGTCAAAACATAAAAATAGTGCCGTAAGTGGAACAACAGTGCTCATTTAAATTAATTAATATATAATTAATTTTTCAATATGTTAAGTAACATGAGTCGAAACTTTCTATGCGGTAAGGCAAACAGATCCAAGTTATGATTTATGTAAAGTAGGAAAATAAATTGTATTAAAGTAAAACTACTTATTGACTTACCTTTGCTTAGTTTATACGATTCTTCTTCAGTCATTTTAAATATTTTTACTACTGAACAAATATCACAAATTAAATACTGAGCTGTGGATTTCTATTTCTGCTACTTATGTAATTTTATTCTACCACCAAAATAAATAATACTGGAGCATAAATTTAAAATCTGGTGCGCGCGGTCTGCGCGCTTGTCTTGCGCGCGCGCTACCTGTAGATAGACTTGATCGTTTTTTTTCGTAATCTCAAGCAAAGTCTTCTCAGTCAATGCCACGAACAGTTATGCAATAGCAAAACCAATGCGCTCTGCAATGTTTGTGGTATAACCGAGTAGATATTTGTGTGGATAGCCGGCCAGGATAGCCTACGAGCTGGTGGCTGTTGAACTCTGTTCTTTTTCATATATTTTTAGGGTCACCGTTTTATTTTGCGCGTAATTGTTCATTTATGTATAGGACATTTTTTTATAAGTAGTCAAATGCTGTATCATCCTGTTGTGAGGAGATTAGTGCACGCAAGTCACTGCGTTGTATTTAACGCATTGAAAGATTCAAGTAGGTACAAGACAGTAGAGGTGTTGTCAAGTTAGTAGTCCATATTTGTCTGATGTGTAGTGACTTTTCTTATTCTTTGTCTTCGTAATAGTTATATCATGTGTTTAGTTTAAGCGAAGTACTTCCTCTGTTTTCGTCCTATCTTCTTCTTTGTATTTTTGTAACTTGAATATTGTGTCTTCACTGCATTCTTAACCTAGGTAATCTGTGGAAACGTCGTGGATTATACATTTACCCACTTCCAATAATTTTGTTTTCCTACATGTAATAAATAATATACAATTGTTTGTTTACCCCACAGGTGGTAATGTGTTTTTGCCAACAAAACACATTACCAACTGCGCGTATAATTATTTGAATTGCATGTGTGAAAGTACTTGTACCTAAGTACATACAATAGGCTATCTGCACCCTAATTGCGTAACTCCCGATTCATCATAATCTGTATCGTTTTGAAACGGATTGTTAAACTATTGCTTCATATGTTCGAAAAATGTGTCTGTTGACAACATAAATAACGCAATGAATATTGTTTAACTGTGAAGACGAAACCAATTATGATCAATCGTGAGTTACGCAATTAGGGTGCTGTTCTAACAGTACATTTTATTAAAGATATTTTTTTTTTCATAAAAACAATATAATCAATAGTGTAAAGTATTATGAAACTTCATACCACCAAAGAAAATACTGAATAAAAGTTTTCACTGCTGTAAATGAACCCTTTTGTCCCGCAGTTGACATAGTGACAGCTATTAGTAAACACATACATCACATCTTCCCTGCCTTGCTTAGGGATAATGAGTGTAGACGTCACGTATACGTAGGTATACATTACAACGCATCTTATATATAGGCAAACGTAAGTAAGACTCGTAATATATCGCGTCAGTACTTTTCCCGGCTCTATTTCCTTAACCTTTAGTCATGGTATCCTATCCTTATGACTGTCATACTGTTTTGTTTACCTTTTGTCATGCCTTTTTCTAAACGCCGTCATTATTATCATTTTAAAATAAATTAAACAGCATTTTTTTGTTATTAATAAAAAACTGCTTTATTTAAAGAATATTTTCAGGATTCAGACAATTTTGTCAGCATTTTTTTCGGATGTTCCACCTAAAACAACAAAGTATAAATTAACTAGATTTAATGAGATCATTTATAAAAGTAACAAAACTTGTGTAAAATTAGTTTGTATAAAAGGCCTTGGAGTTTAAAATAATATTTTGCCCAATAGTCAGAATTTTTGAAAAATTTAATCCGTTCATATAGTGTGACAATTTCTTTACCGTCAGTGTCTTCCGGCGGTTCGTTCCAAGTCTGTCTTTCACTGGTGCCAAATATAAGATACAATGTATTTCCTAAAATGTATACCGCAGATGATATGTAGAATACTTTGCGCCATTCATCAGGGTTATTCTGTAAATATAAAAAGGAATTTATCTAGATCTAGAATTGTTCAGATTCATCATTAGTGACATGCTTACAGAAGAAAAATGACGTAAACTTTTGATTCTGGTAAGTATACAGGTTTAGCACTAAACTAAAAGGTACTGCAGCTTAGTTAACTTCTATCATAAAAAAAAAACAGTGACCAATTCCATATTCTGCTAATTCAAATTGGTACCCGACAATTTTTGTGTAACATTCTCTACTGACCTCATCTTTTAATACGACTCCAGCAACCAGAGGCGCTATGATAGACATGATGTTGGAGGCCATGTTAGTGATGCCCAGCAGTGTGCCCACGTAGTTAGGAGCCATGTCCAAGTGCACCAACTGTGTGAAGAGTAGATTAAAGTCTGTGTATTAAAGATCATATAAACACTGTCCCGTGTGGTGTCCGGGCGTAAAAGAATAGCACCATCCCATTTCTTCCAGTGGGTGTCGTAAGAAGCGACTGAGGGACTTACTAGAGAGTGGGCAGCAGCGTTCTCTATGCATTTTACCACCATACTGCGATCGCCAACCCGCCTGCCAAGCGTGGCGATTATGGAAACCCCATAATCGCAGTGTCTCCTTGGGGGAGGCCTATGTCCAGCCGTGGACGTCTTTCGGCTGAAATGATGATGATGAAACACTGTCTCATTCACACACGAGGATGTAACTGCTGTCACTAGTGTCATCTGTCAGTCGCAAGCCACCACTCTTCAAACAGAACAGCAAGGCAGGTCTAAACGGTAGCGCTTGGTGTGGTACTGAGCCAGTGAAGTAATATATTAATCTTAAATAGGGAATCAAAAGGAATTTTACAGTCTGGTTGCATGTCAGTACTTGCTAAACACCTTATACTTACGCACGATTGAAAAACGATTTCTCCTAGAATTTTAATAGTTTTAAGATGTGGTCTTTTATCAAAATTGTAATAGCTATTTCATGCGAAAATTGCTTTTGAATTTTGCGTATTTGTAAGATATTTATGCTCTTGCACAGACAAAGTGTAGGTGATGGTGCAATGCCCGCTCTGTCTTTATGGAGCTATTACAGTACGCCTTTCGGTGACCAACATTGGACTTTAGCTGGTCTTAAGTAGCGGTAAAACACCTGAATATTTTAAGCAGTCCACTACTTGCACCATTTTCTGGTCTTGGAACCATCTAGTTGTGAATTCCAACGTAAGTATGCACTTCATGAACTCGGCTATAAGTGGTGATAGGTATGTAATTTTAAACTATTACTACCTACGTCAGCAGCAAACACAAACATACCATTAATCCAGTAAGATGCCCGACGTTAAGCCCGACCACGATTGTGAGAAGAACGACTGCAAGAGTAACGTTACCAGCTGGCACGTATGACAGACCGATCAGGGCGATGGCTGGACCGAAGAAACCTGATGAAGATAGTAAATGATGACGTTTTATTTTTTTGCAAACAGTTTTCTTTGTTTTTCTTCATAACCTACATTCTACAGGGTTTTTATTTACATTTACAAGTAATTTATCCTCAAGACTATTTACCTTCCTCAAGTTTTTTCCCTATACTCGTGAACACAAAAAATGCATTTCTTTTTACCTGTATGTACAAAGGGGAAGGCCCCTTGAGATACCTATCTATAATAATGTTATTTTAGGGGCTGGGGCTGCCGCCGCTCCACCTGTTCATACAGCAGGAAGCAACGATGGCGGCGATGCGTCTAAAGGCTATAAATCTCTGGAGTAAGAGAGACACAACACACCGCGTTGCTTAAGGAACTCAGCAGTGAGTTCCCCATTACGAAGGCAATAAATGACCGGGTGCCCAAACAATTTATCTTCGAGAAAAACATACAGAATCCAACTTGCGCACACAACAGGCTTGTGCCCAGCAAAGTGCATACGCAGTGTACCCTGCGTATCTTCACGGACGGATCAAAAACAGGTAGTGGCACAGGGGCTGGAGTCTTCTCGTAGGACCTCAACATCCACATAGCGGCACCAATGGGAATCCATAACACTGTGTTCCAGGTCGAATCCATGGGCATCTCCCTTGCCGCGTCTGCTATCATGGCCAGAGAAGTTAAGGACCACTCGATCTGCACACTCTCAGACAGCATGGCTGTTCTGCAAGCGCTGAATAGTCACACAGTTGACTCTGGGCTAATATACGAGTTCCATTGGCGGCTCAATGAGGTAGGTAACCTCAACAATATTACCATTCAGTGGATCAAAGGACACAGCGGTTCGCAAGACAACGATGCAGCCGGTGAACTTGCCAGGAGGGGGTCGAGCATGGCACCAGTGGGACTAGAATTCATTGCGTCACTCCCCTTCGGGTATCTACGCAGTCTGGTAAGGAAACGAACCAGGGATCAACGTCATAAAATATGGTTGGACCATTAGGAAAAGCTTCCTTAGCCTGCCTGCACTCATTAGAGTGCAGGCAGGCTAAGGAAGCTTTTCCTGCGTTCGATGTCCGCCTCAAGAAACAGGTTGTCCGTTTAACTAAACCACAGTTGCTTACAGTTACAGCAGCCGTAACTGGCCATGGGTCATTTAACAAACATCATTTTGTCATAGGAGTAACAGACAGTCCGCTGTGCAGGGCCTGCATGGGGGACGACGAGACAGCGGCTCATGTGCTGTTAAACTTCCCGGTGGTCGCTAATTACAGGGAAAAATAGTTTGGTAACCCAGGTGAGATTGTCAGCAACAGCTGCTGGCCTTTCTCAAGGAGCTGGGGTGGATCGAATAACTGATTCTCCACATCCTTACGCAAAATACGCGCATTGACGTGGAGTTGCGGATAATAGCCCGTTTAACCTATTACCTATGTTATTTTAATAGAATTATTATCAACCTATGGAATCATACTTGCCTATAGAATTAGAAAGTTTCCTCGTTGCTGTGACACTAAGCCACTTCTTGTTCGGGATGTAGTCAGACAAGTAACCAAAGGGGAAGCTTAGGATGTACACAGCCAAGTAGGGTAGAGCAGACATCACGCCATTCTGAGAAAATAAGAGAAATTATTTTAATGAAAACTGATAACTAAATAGAATGATTTAGCCAACGAAACGGATGACCATCTCATTGGCCCAGCTCGACAAATGGTTGTGCGATTAACGCTTGTGCGACAAAACTGTACAGCGACTCACCATAGTTCGAATGCACGCTTGTGCGACACACTGATGCTCAACATCACGCTGGTGTGACAAACGATTGTACGACAGTAGTTCGACAAATAATTGTGTGACATTACTGTAATTGAAAGTAAGCTGGTGCAGTATTACTGTAGCTTCACTCTAAGCAAATGCGACAAACGCCGATATTGCTGCCCATAGATTCTAAACGAAAAATAACAATGCAATAACTTCATGAGCATAAATAAAATAAACTATTTACATTGCAATATAATCAAAACTATTTATTATATGAAATTAATTAATATTATTTAAATAAAATCGATTTGATTTCAGCGTTATTTACAGCCAATATTAGAAAACATCTTATGCTATTTTGATATTTGCAACAGATTTTCTTACGGTTTCAACAACCCCCCCGCCAAATTATCGACACTAGATTTGTTTGGATCATTGCATTCCCTTTGATGCAAGCTTTCTTCGATTAAGTTTTTCTTTTCATTTTGGAGCATATTTACAGCCAATATGGCACGATATATGGAGTTATTTTGCTATTGTCAACTTCATACTAAATTTTAACCCTATTTTGGCCAATATTTTTATTGTTTCTGTCTATGTTCTAGTCATACTTTGTCAACTCTTGACAACGACACCAGAATCAGTGTTCTAACTAAACACGTTTTCGCGATATATGAATTGGAATTTCGACTCATAGTGAAAATTAGTTGGTCGCGCTCATAACGCTCGTAACGGGGCGTGTCATATTATGATTACCTTATTAAAATTAAGTACTTACTGCTTTTATATCAACCCCCAATACTTTCGTCATGTAAGAAGGCATCTCCGTCATGAGAGTCCAGTATCCCCAGTTCTGACTGCAGTGCAGCACGATCAGCGATATAAACGGAATAGACGTCCATATAGCCTTCCATGGAGTTTTTAATTTCTAAAGAAATAATTTAATTAGTTGGGGTATAAATATTCTGTGGTAGGGTCCAAGTGCTCAACTACTTTTTAAAGATATTTCGAAACGGTTGGCTCACGTACGGGCTGGGTTGCACAATGGCCAAAGGCATTACCACCAGTACTTTTGAACATACTACCAGTCAACAGCAATGCGGAGAAATATTTCGACGAAATCTTTTAGTTTGTAGTAAGCTTAAAATTGTTAAAATATTTTATTGAGACTTAATTTATTTTAAGCGAGAAGATAATAAAGTAGTAATATACCTTTAGTTCCCCGACCTGCCCCAAAGAGGTCTGAATATACAGTCGTTCCTCCGCACTGATGAACTTCGAGTTCTGAGGGGAGTCTGATCCCACAATGCAGTACAACACTACCCAAATTGCCCCGACTGCACCATTCACATAGAAAATTGCTTCCCAGCCCCATGCATCTGCTATAAATCCTGATATGATTAGCTGGAGGCCGTTGCCGAGTTGAGATCCTGGAAGAAGATATCTTATTTTGAAAGATTTCCAAAAAGTATTAAGTTACTGTAGAATTTTGGATAGTTACCATACAGTACCAAAGATATACCAAAAATAAACGTGGCAAATTAAAGAAGATTATATCTTCTTAATGAAGATATAATCTTCTTTAATTTCAACAGATTATGTATTAAAATGTGGATTTGAAAGGCATATATGTACTGACCTGAATTAACCATGGCTCCTGTCCGACTCTTCTCCTCAACCGGCGCCCACTTGCCAATCAGGGTGAAAACCGAAGGCAATACAAATCCTTGTGAGAGGCCCTGAACAACTCGGCAGGCACATACAAGTTGCCATCCACCCTGGAAGTTAAAGGCAATTAGATCAAAAAGCCTTTGCTTGTTATTATTTTTTATTAGATTAGGCTCCCCAGAAAATGATCGCAGGGAATGAATACGGTTAAACTGAAGCAGCAAAGGCTGAGATAGCCAAGCCTTGCGAAAAGGTTTGAGTAATTAAACTTAGTTGAAGCATTATGCAAGAACTGAATAACCCGGTGGTGCCGGACGTAAAAGAATAGCACCATCCCATTTCTTCCCGTGGGTGTCGTAGAAGGCAACTAAGGGATTTACTACAGAATGGGCAGCAGCGTTCTCTGTGCATTTTACCAGCATACTGCGATCGCCAACCCGCCTGCCAAGCGTGGCGATTATGGCAAACCCCCCTTTTGGGGGCCAACCCCCCTATGTCCAGCTGTGGACATTTTTCGGCTGAAATGATGAAAAATGAATAACATAGCAGCACACGTATGGGTTTTGCCATATTTTGTTGAAGAAGACTTACATAATAAGCAGCAAAAGGTATCGCGAAAGATACAATGGCATTGATAGCGATCGCTGTGGTAACAAGAATCATGCCGCCATATTTAGCAGCCAACTCTCCAGCCGGGATCTGCAGTATGATGTACCCCCAGAAGAATGAGGATAGGATCACGCTTTGCGTCTGCATGCTCCAATCGAAAGACTGAAAAATAAATGTATTGCTAAAATTCTAGCCTATTAAAATTGACTATGTATTATCTTTTAAAAGTTTTATGTTCACAGTGTAAACAAAGATACACTGTGAACATAAAACAATATAATAAGAACAAAGGATTATCCATGCAATAAGATCAACATCACACATGATAACGATAAATTGACCGTAACGACAAATACATCAAAATGGGAAAATAACATTTTTATCATGATTACATCATAAACTATCTAGGGCAAGGAATAACTATACGTAATATTTACTTTGTTAAGTTGCAAAAGTATCCTCCAAATTTAAATTTATTTTCTAGATTGAAGGTCTCCACCACGATCTATGAGAACTAAACATTAAATTTTTCTGTTACTTACATTTTCAAGGTTGTTATCCGTCATGACAACTATAGCTATGCTCATGTTGACTCTCATGCCGTATGCTATTACCAGCGCGAAGAACATCATTATTGCCTGGACGTGGCGGACGGCACATATCGTTCCTAAAATAAAGATTAATTGAATTAGTGGAGTCGGATTGGAAGAATCTTTGAATTTTCATGTTCATAGCAAATTTAATTTGAATTGAAAAAGTTCTTATAGTTTTTGGCAAAGATTTGTCCTTCTGTTTTTTAATACAAAAAAGTCAGTCAGACATTTATCAGTATTACATTTTAGTTATGTTCTTACAATGTGTAATTTCCCGTATGTGTCGCCGGGCGTAAAAGAATAGCACCATCCCAATTCTTCCAGTGGGTGTCGTAGAAGGCGACTAAGGGACTTACTAGAGAATGGGCAGCAGCGTTCTCTATGCATTTTACCACCATACTGCGACCGCCAACCCGCCTGCCAAGCGTGGCGATTATGGCAAAACCCCCCATGACTGGGGGAGGCCTATGTCCAGCAGTGGAAGTCTTTCGGCTGAAATGATGATGATGATGATGAATATGTAATTTTAAGACCATTATTAGCACATAATTTTCCCTCTGCTTGGACACAGGCCTGTTTTCGGTGAAAGGGAGTGGGTCCCGTAATCTGCCACGCGAGCCTAGTGCGGCTTGGGCGATGTCACATGTCTTCGAATTCTTGGTTCTAAGACATTTTAACATTTTTTTTTTTTAAGAACACTTTAAACACAATAATGAAACCAGACACACCAAACATTATATATAAATATAATTCTGGTAGTTTGTTAATGTATGTCCGAAAGTCGATACAAACAAAATGCTGTTTTAACAACGTCATGTTCCAAGAGCAGTAAATTCCTTTTAATAACCGTGAAAAATACTAATATTTTTGATGAGCATGAGTTCTGAAAGATTTTTTCAACGATTGTTTAAATCAATACAGTTCTGGATACAAGAGACTAGCTGAGGCATGCGTCTCTAGTTGTATGATCAACCAGGCGTCAGTAGTAACACCTTTTGAACGACGAAAACAACGGTTTCAGCTCCGAAATGATATAATTGTCAATGTCAAAATGCTAACATAGACATGCGGTTGACTGTACTCACCACTACTTCATAATTCATCACCTGCCCAGCTTTTTCTCAACTGTCTTGGGAACACTTTCCAATCAAACCGGATGGAGCTGAATACCAGTATTTCACATGGAGCGACTGCTTAACTGACCTCCATAACCCAGCTACTGGGTAAACCGATACCCCTTGGAAAGACTAATAGCTACGTAACAACAGGTATGCAAAGATGATTACCTATTCATGAACCAAACCTGATCGATCGTTTCACTTATGAAATTCATCATCATCATCATCATTTCAGCCGAAAGACGTCCACTGCTGGACATAGGCCTCCTCCAGAATGGGGGGTTTTGCCATAATCGCCACGCTTGGCAGGCGGGTTGGCGATCGCAGTATGGTGGTAAAATGCATAGAGAACGCTGCTGCCCATTCTCTAGTAAGTACCTTAGTCGCCTTCTATGACACCCACTGGAACGAAATGGGATGGTGCTATTCTTTTACGCCCGTCGACACATACGGCACCTACTTAATTGTAACGTGCAAAACAAAGTATGAAATAAATATAAACCACTTACTTGGCTTCTTCATCTCCAGACCTTGTCCACTCATTTTTGACATCTAACTTGTGAAACTAACAAAACATAATTAAATTAAATAAGAAAAATCGTTGGGCATTTTGTCGACAACACTTTGACACAATCGGTTTACTGCGAGTTATAGTGATAGTGAGAAACTGCTATCGATAGGTACTGAGGTATGGAAGCTGCGTAATCTATACCTACACCTAATAAAATCGTAGCGACGTCCAGTACAATTTTTTTAATACTTATTTTTGTGAGGTCTGGGAACAATTCTAATGCTGAAAATATAATTATATTATAGAGAATGTTTGTCTGAATGTTCCATCATCATCACGCAAGATCTGCCGGATAGATTTTGTTCAAATTTGTTCACTTCTGTACTTAATACTTGCGTTTGACCATAGTTTAGAGTAGTGATTTGGGGAGTATCCAAATATTCCGAAATATTTTATTCCGAATTTCGATGTTTAGATTTTCAAAAGTCCGAATTTCATAATACTTAAGAATTATAATATGTCTACTATACTGAGAAAGTCGTAAATGCGATTTGTTAGTTTTCCGATTTTCATACGTTCGAAGAATCAAATGCTCGAAGAGTTCTGTACAAAATTTAGTGACAGAAACGAATCGCTGCAAAACCGACTTCACGCAGTCTTGTCTGCCCTACCTTAGAGTGTAATTTTACCCTACATAGGCGCGGAGGGGTGGGGCGGCCCGCGAGCTGAGGAGCAGGTGGTGAGCGTTAAAACCATCTGCGACGATAAACTCGCGTGGGGCCGCCCAAACCCCGCAGCGTTGGAGCCATGACAGAAACAATGCTTGCTGCATGTTGCACGCCTGCTTGCTTGCTGCTTGGCTGCTTGCATGCTCCATGCCTGCTTGCATGTTGCAGGCCTGCTTGCATGTTGCATGCTTGCTTGAATGCTGCATGTCTGCTTGCATGCTGAATAATAACTAAACAATCTATGCAATTATGAGTAGGAAAACGCATCTGTCATTAGTTTTTTAATTCTACCTCCTCATACTAAACGTAATATTATACTTCTCACTGACGAGCAATTACCTATGTGTTTATTTGTCTTGCTATTCAGTTTTACAAGGCGCTTTTATTTCGGAATTGTATTAATCGGTATTTTAATAATCGGAATTCGTATTTTTGATATTTCGAATTATCATTAAGTCGGACTTTTTGTTAATAGATCTATTGAAACTCGGTATTCTGAGAATAGTAATTATAAACGTTAGGAATATTGAAATTTAGGAATTATAAAAATAACTCCTATTTTTAATGATAAGTCGGAGTTGTTATATTCGGTATTAGTTTTGTAATATGTTGTGTAGTCAGGGACGGATTTGGCGACAAAGACGATTTTTTGTTGTTGTACGTTTAATATTTACCTACCATTGAATTATTTATTTATTTATTAAAACTTAATGCACAAGTAAAAAAATACTGCACAAAGGCGGACTTAATGCCTGAGGCATTTTCTACCAGTCAACCTTAGGGCGATGCAGAGAGAAAACATGGCAGGTGCAACATAAGGGATAGGTTACTCGAGAGATAATACATACTAATACATAGATACATACACACATATATATATAAAAAATAACTTTGTCTTGAGAAATAACGATAGGTAGAGGAGAAAACGAATCCAGCTATTCAGCGCTGGGATGATTCAGCCAACTTCTTACGAATATGCTCACGTGCCTTTACTTTAAACGAAAACCGACTGGTTGCCATCCTGATATTCAGAGGGAGCGCATTCCAAAGAAACACCGCCTGGACAAAGAAAGAAGATTGGATGAAACCAGAGCGGTGAGAAGGACATCAAGACGATTATTGGTGGAACGAAGGTTTTTACTATGCGCAGCGCACAAGTATTGAACCTGGGATGTCAGGTAAGAAGGAGAAGTGGGTTTGTCGAGTATGGAAAACAACATTGACAGAGCCCTCAACTCTCTGCGCTGACGGTTAGCCATTTTAAAGCAACCGGTGCGCGGAGACATGATCATACTTACGAAGATTGAAAACGAATCGAATGCAGTTATTTAGAAGGCTCAGTTTACTCTACGATATTTCATTTTTTTTTTTGATGATATAGTTTGGAAATACTGCAGAGTGCAGATTATCAGTGTAAACATACATGCTATTTTAATAAATTATAGAATCACTCCGGCCCGGTGCGTTCCGCATATGGCACGTTACAATAGAAAATCAATTGTGTCTCATTAGCCGGTTAGGTTACCCTATCTGTGTTATGGATAACATGAACGATGGTGGACATCAATAGGTATAGGCTACTCACATAACTTTGACATTTCATTCTGCAGGTAATAATTGAACGTACTAATGTTTTTTCCAGGTTTCCAAAGTATGAAAGTTTACGGAATACATGGATTAAAAAAGTTTTATGAAAATAAAGTTTAAAAAAGTAAAAAATAAAAATGTAAATATTAATTAAATGTATTCTTTAATTTCAAAATTCCTGATACATTCATAATCTAGCTTTCAGGCATACCAACACCTTAACTCTAGGTCCTACCAAGGTGGGCATGCGAGTTAATGCCTGCAGAGACAGTTCTTTTATCCGATACTGATGCCCGTCAACGGTCTGTGTATATATACCGTTAAAAGGAGGTGAGTGGACTGCCGCCCATCGTCCTCTTAAAATATTACCTTAGTCTCCTTTTACAATAACCACGGGAAAAGATGGGGGGTTCTATTCGTTAAGACTTTATTGATAAGAAATCTACACTTCAAATACCCAGAGAATATCAATTTTCACGGATTGTCAGTAAGATTATCAGTCGTTTCAATATCGTTAGATAATACCGGCAACCGGCCCTAATTCGGCCCTGTATTGACAACACTCCCTATGTGTGCGTAATGGCTCTGCAATTTTTAGCTAATGTTTGGTCTGCTACTGTTTATATGTCTGTGAGTTTACCTAATTATTTAATCAAAGTAACAACATTACTAACACGTTTACCATTAAATTTCGTTGCAAAACTTGCTTTACCAACGAGCATTAAGCACCAGAATCATACATAAAGTGGAAGACTTCACCTTTGTGTTGTAACGTGTCCGATGGTAGCTGGCTCCGCGCCCGGCCGCCACTGTCGGCCGGTCCGCTGCCGCCGCCCCTCATACACTGCACCGAAGCACAGCAAGAGCTTCACTGCCAGCTGCTGCGTCGCTTGACTCGATGATGACAATGATGTAAGTGTAATTGGCCTCCCCCTCATATCTATCGGCTTGCTTCTGCACTCAATTCGCTTATGACTGGTTTATCCACTACTAAAACATTTAATTGAGGTTATCGTTGCTCGCCTAGTATCGATTGTAGTCACTGGTGACATTCCAGTGGTAACTTGCGCTTAAAATGTGAAAACGCGTACAGTTCTTACTGTTTTCTTTTTTCCCGATGTATGTATGTGTAGTGGACGCCATTTACGTTGAAGTCGCGAGTCAAACTGTTGCTAAATACGGCGAATTCTACTTTTTTTCCATTGGCTTTTTTCACGTCTTTCCAACGACTGTAACCTAAGCTATTAAACGGTTTGCAAACGCGGATTTTTTTCTTTTTCACTCGGTTTTCCACATTTATTTTAATCCCGTTAATGTCTCCGTCAAAATAAACCGTGTTGTGAAAAGTACCTTAAAGTTCCATGTCGTCCCTACGTAGGCTATTTAACATAGCCATGTTGATGCTTCACCTTTTAGCTCTGTGCTAACTGCAAGAACGAGTGGACCGCCGCTTCTACGTATCTGGTTTGTTCAAATTCAGGTTGTTGTTTATAGAAAGCTGGTTCCGGTGATTACAGCGCCTCAATCAGTGTTCGAACTTTCCTATTTTGCTGTTTGAACATAGCACGCCAGGCGTTTGTTTCCTTGTTCTGATCCAACACGAATGTCAGTTCTGATGATAGAGACATTAATTGTCATTAATAGCATGAGTGCTTTTAATGATGAACCAGCTCATCGAGAACCCTCGATGAGCTGGTCCTCTGAACTGTGGGCGTCGGTGGGTAGTGTTGGATTAAGTCCAACAGTTACAACCCAGTAGAAAGGTAACCACATAATATATCTAGGTATGGTACGCATCGCCGAACACCGACCACCAACAGAGAAGTGACTCAAAACTCAATGGACGTCGAAAACCGTTTAAGCGCGTGTAGTTCCCTGTGAGCGGATGCTTCGAGATGATTATCAACAAGTCATGAAGCAGACTCTGAAAGCTGCGGGTGTCAACCTCAGGTCAAGCTGCTTCTCACACGAACAACTGTGCGTAGCTTGCTCCCACGTCAGCAGTCCTGACTCTGTACATTTTGGCTGCTGAGAAAAAAACCACAAACGTAATAGACCTATAAAGTTTTTTTTTTAAAGTGCCTTTATACTTCACTCAGTGGGCATACAGCGACTTACTCGTTCAATATTATAATGCCCTGAGAGTATTTATTGCTGCGGCTACCGTGGCATTGTAGAGCGTCAGGGATGTTTGCAGATAATGCTACCATTATCAGGAATAGATGTGCATCCCTGATGACACATGTTCGCGGTAGCACCATTAGTATTGTCAATGTCAAAATTT
The DNA here is from genome assembly GCA_949987655.1 of Polymixis flavicincta. Lineage (NCBI taxonomy): Eukaryota > Metazoa > Arthropoda > Insecta > Lepidoptera > Noctuidae > Polymixis > Polymixis flavicincta. The sequence continues at coordinate 3,322,131 of OX465183.1, read as the reverse complement.
GCAGTTCGTTGATGAATAATTTGTATAATTAAGTTAATCTGTGACAGTAACCTAATAATCGGTACTAGAAGTTAAGTGCAATTTTTCAGACAGTAGTCCATAGGGTTATATGGACTACTGTCTGAAATAAAAGTATTGTATTCTTTTACGACTTCCAGGCGAACGAAATCGCGGGCACAAGCTAGTAATAATTAAATATAGCAGGCCGGGCTCGTTGGTCGATTTCACATATTATCTTAGAATTTGGGTTCCCAGACATGCCGGTTTCCTCACGATGTTTTCGTTTATCGTTTTGAGACCAGTAGTAATGAAATTATTTCCACAAAGTTAAGCCGGGGTCTGCTGGGGTTCAAACCCACGACCTATATACCCGTATGTTGTACCACTGCACTGAAATAATTATTGATTAGAAGCTCATTTGATTTTAAATAAAATAAAATAAACGAAAAATTACCTAGAAGTAGGTATGTATTTAAAAATAACAGAATAACAAATAAATCAGATAAACGTGAAACCGTTAGAAACCGAAATAATTGAAATCTATGGTTTCTAATACACGTTCATCACTTCCAAGCTCTTAAACAAAACTGACCGAGAAGTGTGGGCGGTGTGGCTCCCCTTCCACTCACTGCGTCACGTGTGTCACGTGATGTGCCTGAATCCTCTAAGAATAATACTACTATGATATTATAAATGTGAGATTTTGTATGCTTAGATGTTTGGATATTTAAATGTGTTTGTTACTAAATCACGCTAAAACTGCCAAATAGATTTGGATGAAATTTGGCACACAGGCAGTTTATAAACTGCATTAACACATGGGATACTTTTTATCCCGGTAATTATGTTCCTGCGGGATAAATTCCGACCTCCACGCGGCCAAAGCCGCTGGAAAAAGATAGTATCATATAATCTTAAGGTGACACTTGTCCACATTTTTTCCATACAAACTTCGAGAGGGTTTTATTCCACTGTTTGACTATGTACATCAAAAATTAAACATGGTATGGTTTTGTCTCATTATCAGTATTGTCTGTACGGAAGCAGAATACTAAAATAAAAAGCCATTGAAAAGTTATGAGCCAACAAAGATTCAATTTTCTTGCTAATTTAACCTAACTTTGGGCGTGTTTAAGTAATAAAAGCAGTGTAAAATCTCGAAAACCAAGTCGGTACCGACAAAGTCCAATTATAGAAAAGTTCAAAAAAAATTATTGGTCATTGATTTATGCAGTGGTTTTTTCAGAAAACCTGATCTTCCGAAGGACTTTTCTAAAAAAAATCGGGCCTGTTTTACTATAACTGATCCTTTAGCTCACTCAATAATGTTGTGCGTGTAGACTAGCGTCTAACTGCTCATCACTGATACTATCTCTGTCGGACACGAAGCCTGGTGAGACAGCGTGTTTTTTAGCTAGGCCCACCAGTGAGTTCGAGCCCGCGACTAGTGTACCCTTAAGAATGGATTCAGGAGTGATTCAGTCTGATTCAGCCTGTACTTTGCTGCCCTCTACCAGCGATGCCCTAAGCTGAGGTCCATACCCCCAACAGAGGGGGTGCCTTTAGCGAGCAGTCGCTTTAGTTTTGTGTTTTAAGCCCTGGTTGGAACCCTTAATTTCTTTAGGTATATATATACTAGCTTCCGCCCGCGGCTTCGCCCGCGTGGAAGTCTGAAACTATCCCGCGGCATCGTACTACCGTGTGTTAATCTAGGGTATAATCTATCTGTGTGCCAAATTTCATCCAAATCCGTTTAGCCGTTTTTCTATGATTGAGTAACAAAGATCCAATCATCTTCACAAACTTTCACATTTATAATATTATGGAATACCCTTTTTTACCCCTTTAGGGGTAGATTTTCGAAAAATTCTGATACACGTTATTCTTTATTTTTGGTTTTAGGTATAAATACTGAGTTTTGAGTTAATCAGACCGCGCGTTAAAAATCTTCCACAATAACTTTGACACCCCCCAACCCCCCTTTAGGGGGTAGCTTTGAAAAACAATAAATGACCAACTTTGTAATTTACTTAGATAAGTATTTGTGCCAAGTTTCAAGTTTATTAACTCAAGGAATAAGATTTTTCATGCAAACAAAATCCCCCGTTTTCACCGCCTTAACGGTCGAATTTCCAAAAACCCCTTCTTAGTGCTCCCCTACATTATAAAAGGAAGCCGTGTACGAAATTTCACGTTCCTAGTCCTAGTAGTTTCGGCTGTGCGTTGATTGATCAGTCAGTCAGTTTCTCCTTTTTTATAAATAGATTCCATAGGCAAGTCCAGTTTAGCAGCTGACACCCTCTTAGGTTTACCTGCGAAATGTCATACACAAAACAAAAATACAGGGGTCATGTTATCTAATGTTTTTAATATATCTTGTCTTTATCCCAACGTCTTCTATAGAGTGTATCACTGTCTATTCATTCAAAACAATCAATCTGCCTAGGCTACCCTCAATTACGTTGGCGTCTGCTTCCAGTCTCACTGGATGCAACTGAAAAATAGTACCTATCTCACATGGAGCGACTCCCTATTCGTCCTTCACAGCCCGGTTACTGGGTGGAAACAACCCCTTGATAAGACTGGTTGTTAGAATTTTGGGCTTCGATTGCCTGACAACCGAAACGATTGTCAAATATCTACGAAGGATAGCTGGGACCAACGGCTTAAGGCTTGTATACACGCTAAAGACCTTCAGCATTTGGGCGCACTAAATTTGTAGGCGAGTGCGGGGTGATGTAGCCGTGCAGTCTTTAATCGGTCGCATTTTTAATTTATTATAACAAAAATAATGCATATTTGTAAAAAGTAACAAAATCAAATCATTTTTCTTTGTATTGCAAAGCAGTAGACATTTTTTTTAACTCTTTTGTTAAAAATGAAGCAGTAAAATGGTTTCATCTCAACGATTTGGAGGTGATTTGGTTTTTTTTTCTTATTATTTGATACCCATAGAAAAGTTATACCTAATGTAGGGTGCATCCCTAACATAAGTAATGTCAATGCAAATGTAAAATGCCAATGTAATGCAGAATGTCAAATTAAAGTTAAATTTCAGTGAATGCCCAACGGGATGAATCTAAATAAAAATGCAAGTTATCCGACTCAAACCACGTCTAATTGAACACTAAAATATAATATACATAAAATGCATAGAATAATGCACTGTGTCAGTGTTTTTTTTTTTTTTTTTTTTTTTTTTGGGTGGGAAATCATCAAATGACTTCTCCTGCTGAGTAGAGCAGGAGGGCGTGTCAGACTTTTACTGACTAAAACCCACCCGTGTTCCCTCAGTAGCCCGTATGCCAGGGGCCGTGGTATCTCTTTCGAACAAACCCGCACCCCTGGCAGGCATCGGCCCTTGCGGACCCCACCAGTGGTTGCTGACATCTTTGACGGCGCGCGTGAGGAACACAACGCGCCGTCCCGTCTACCACTTTTCGGCCGCAGAGGATAGGGAGAGCGGCTGACGCTATACCGACACTCCTCTTCCCCTGCGGCCCCACCGCGTCCGCCATCAAACGGTGGCGGCCCCGTCCAGGCCACGGAAGGGAAGAGCGCTGCTCAGAAGCACCGGCACTCCTCCTCTACCGCAGCCTGTAACCCTCAGCCGCGATGCCTCCCATTCGACATCGCGGCCCACCTCAGTTGCGGTGCACCTCACCGCAACCTACTTTTTGGCCGCTACGTCAATGGCTTGAAGGCAAAAGCCCTGACGAGCGGCCCCACCGTTGGGTTCCTCTTGGCTTCACCGTGGATGGGAGACCACGGTTACTAAGCCCCCCCGCAACGACAATGCGGGAACCCACTCGGGGGGGACTGTGTCAGTGTCAATGCACTGCCAAATGTAGGTCGCGTCCAAAGTGCAAATACGCGAGCCTACTGGCTAACTTATTGCAATGAAAATATTTTTTAAACCCATGTACGTGCACCGTACATATTGCCACGACAGAGAAAGAGAATAATTAAATACAACAATCAGAAAATAATGTAAAGAATAGTAAAGTAAAAGTGTAAAAAAATGTAAAACGTGTAAAAATGCAGGACTCTAATGTAAATAGAATTGATCTACGACTATAATGAAAAATGTAACTTAACGTCTATAAATAGAATGTCACCATAATAATAAATTAGCACACATCACTATGTTTTTCAGTGTCAAATTTCACTTCACTTGAGGCAGGGTTAACACACGACACTTTGCTCACTTTTGAGTCCCGTCTGTCGATCTTGCTGTTCCTGTCCTCGATGTCATGATCTTCTGCTCGTCTACTTCTGCTTCTCGCGTCTTGCGCACCCTCCCCCTGTCTTTGGGTTACCATCTTTTGCCAAAAGTACACCGATGTTACAAACAGTGCAATGCTAATCGCAACAATCACATAGATTGCAATGTAGTGATGAACGTCGTGCGAGGATAAGGTGTCTAGCTTAGACTGCTCTTTTATAAAGCGTAGTTGTGTGTCAATCTTCTTGAACGTCTCTTCGTGCGTTTCAATATGTAGAGATGAGTTACGAATCGAGGTATTGATAATTTTGTTAATTGGAGAAATCGTGGGCATGATCATCGCATATGGTTCATTGACTAAAATGTCACTTGTGTGTTCCATATATGCGTGCAATGTCAATGAGTCGCCTTGCAAGTTGCATCCTTGTTTCAGCGTTATCAGACCCGAGTGACGTAACGTCTCCGATGTCATTTGAGCGCCGCACACTAATTGTACTTCGTACGTGTCACAACAATAATAAAACCAGGTGTTTTGTTTATGTAATTTAACCCATTTGTCGGCGCATACTTTTATTTCCGTATGGCAATAAACGCTGTGTTCTTCGTTGTCCCGAATCAGCTGTACATCGCAAATAGATTTGTGACGATCGCCGGTGTTGTATATAGGATGATTTAGTTTGCACAGTAGTGTTTGGTCATGTAATTTTTGGCATTCATGAATGTCATATTATTCTAGGGGTATGAATGAGTATTGGTTGGCGTTAAATGCTATTAACGCAGAGTTGGGAACGTACATTACCCGATTAATGTCAATACGTTGAGGAATGCTGATAAGTCTGTTAAGTTCGTATAAGGCATCACTCAAGATCGGTACCTTTATTTCCATCAACAGGTAGTCCTGTGTTATGCGTGCATGTATGCTGAACAGCCTATAAATGTCTCTTACGTCATTACGAACTTCAGGTAGCGTAGAATCGCGAGGTAGTAGTCGAGCTACTCTATCTAGTTCACTTTGCATTTGACTTGGTGATAATAGATGTACGTCCATATGTCCTTGATACATATTTGTCAGTGTGTTGATGAGAGATTGTTGGACATCTTTTAAGTTTTGAGCCATTCTTTCTGCAGCTATGGCCGATGATATGATATAGAATGCATTTGAACTCTCAAGTCTATCTCTGAGCGAGTTGTTTTCTAGGGACTTGAGGTGATCGTTGATTAACGTAAACTGCTTCACCATTGTCGCTTCGTTACGTTGTACAATGTTGTTCTCGGTTTCCAGAATACTTGTCTGATTTTTAAGCAATTGGAACAGGTGGTTTTCATTATGTTGAATTGTGTCGATATCCTGTTCATATTGTTCTGCAAAATGTTGATCTAACACTCCGAACAAGGAGTTTGCGACATATCCTACTCCGTCGATCAATCCTCTTTTGAACCTGTGTTGGATTATCCGCTGAGACCTCAGTAGTTCGTTGTAATAATTTAGTTCACTCGTGCTTTGTTCAAGTTGATTAATTAGAACATGAAATTGCATCAACCACTCTTCGCAACGAACTTGCTTTATATGAGATACGAATACTTGTAGAGTGTCCACATTGCGCCAGTAGTTTGTCATATTGTAATAAAATACCAGTTTCCATTCATCTCTAATTTCTTGTAAGTCTGCAATTTTGTCAAAGTAAATTGTTTGATTTTTTGTCAGTTGAGTAAGTTTCATATCTTGCTGGACAGTAGGTGTTATTAATGTTATAACTAGCATCAGCATATGACATACCGAGCTGTTCCAGATACGCATTTTAGATCGGTTTCGCCTGTTTTTGGGTAATTTGTCAGTGTCAGTGTTGTTTTGTTCCTCTGCCTCAACTAGTGGTACTAGTTTTGTAATAAGTCGTTTAGTTTCGCCCTTTGCAGTTTGTAGTGTCACAACTCTAGTGTGGCCGTCCTTTCCAGAGTGTAACTCCGCTACACGACCGAGTGCCCATTTTCCTGCAGGTAACCTTTCATCTTTAATGTATACAGTGTCATTTTTCTTCAGGTCAGTATTTTGTCGTTTCCACCTTAGTCTTGCTTGTTGTTGGAGGTATTCTTGCGACCACTTGTTCCAGAAATCCTTGCTAAGTTGTTGTAAAATTTGCCATCTCTTCCTTAACCGGTAAATATTGTCAGTGTCGGGTTCTGGAATTGTCATGAGTGATGTGCCTGTTAAGAGATGTCCTGGAGTTAAACAGTTAATCTCTTCGGCGTTCTCTGTAACGGTGCATTGTGTCGTGAAATCTTCTATTTGACATAGCTGAGTCTTAAATTCTTCGTATGTCAGACGTTGCTCGCCAATGAGCCTTGTAATATGAGTCAAATCGCTGTGGCTGTCTAAGCCCTCACTTACTACCGAATACGGTTCACATTTCACAACATACGTTTGCATTTGTTTGTGTGTTGATTCGCACGTTGTCATTGTAATTGCAATTTTTTCAAACGTATCTTCTCTGTAATTTTTCATCCAGTAGGGATCTTTCCACCACAAAGGATGTTTCAATTGTTGGGAACAACTGATTCCGCGTGATGCACAATCTGCAGCAAAGACGTACTTGTTTAGCCGCCATCCTAGTAATAATGTCAATGGACCTTGATGCAGCTTAGGACCACACTCCATCAGGTCGTTCAGGCTGTAACCTGTGTCAGTTTTCTGGGAGGCGTTAAAAACCACCCTCAATTTGGATGTCAATGAGTCCTGTTTTAGGACTCCATGATGAGGTAAGTAGCATGCCGTGTTGCAGTCATGTTTGCTCTCCTTCAAATGTCCCATTTCCAGGTACTCTTGCATAAATTTGATGTAACTATCCGATAGTTTGTCATCTCTGTCTAATCTCCTCTCTAACTGCATAAACTGTGCTACAGCTCGTGGCTTTGACTTTCCCAGCAGCTGATTAAAATTAGGTTTCATTGGCAAACGAACTGCATATCTGCCATCACCTAATCGCTTGGTTGTTGCAGTGTAGAACTCCTCACAGTATCGCTCCTCTGACGTCATGGAATTGCATGCATCTCCAGTGATATCTTCCACTTCCCAGTATTTTGTCAAGTCGTTAACTTCATTTACAACGACGTTACAATTAAATGTTTTGGTGACATTGCCTGAAAATATCTACCCCAACCGTGTTTGTTGAGCCATGGGTTCATTAACCTCTCCTTTGACTAAGCCATTCATAAGTATTTCAGAAAATACGTGTGCATCCAGAAGTATGTCAATGGGCCTAGATAAGTTGTAATCTGGGTCGGCTAGTGTGATGTCTGTCATATGAGCCCAAGGTTTCTTTGCAAACGTAGCATTAGGCAGACTGTTTACTACCCGTGTCATGATTAACGCGTCCGTTGTAAACCGGAAATCGTTATGTGCGGACTTGCAGTATAGATGGACCTTTCCTTTACTCCTGTTGGATAAAGTACCGATCCCGCTTATGTTCGCACTCAGCTGTTGTCGTTTTATGCCCAATCTTTGAGCTGCATTCTCCGTTATCAACGTAATTTGTGAGCCTTGATCAACTAAAGCCCTTAGTGTAATGTAGTCACCTGCAGCTGTTGCTACTTGCACTAATGCTGTTGGTAATAAAATTTCATCATCATTATTTGATGCGAAGTTATTTTGCAGGTTTTTATTTGACCTAGTTGAAGTCGGTGACGACGGTTTAGGTGATGTTTGTGTTGCTGAGGGCGTTTGCGCTGAGTTCACAATATCGTTGTGCAGAAGTGTGTTATGTGGTTCGTTGCAGTCTCTGCATCTTTTCTGTGACGCACAGTAACCCTTAGTATGCACATACAAACAATTTTCGATAAATGCCATTTTTTCAGAACCTAGCATGTCAATGAATTTAGAGCATTGAAATAATGCATGATTGGTCTTGCACAATGGACACATAATCTTGCTGACTTGTCCAGCGTTTGATGCATGGAAATTGCGAGAATAGTTTGACGAACTTTTACTGTGTTGTGAATTTGCTGACTTGAAATTTTTGCCGAACGGATGCGGCGTGTTAAATTGTGATTTTGAAGCATGTTTATTCCCGTTTTCTGGCTTTTCCCTATGCAATGGTTCTAATGCCATAAACTTGTTTTCGACGAAATCCATAAAATGATTGAACGTTGGTATCATGCGTGGATCCGACCTGGACTGCATGTATTCCGAATACGTTTCGTAGTCTAATTTTTCGCATAAGACGTAAACTAGAATCGGATCCCAAGAGCTAGTATCGCGTTTATGGTTTCATTGCTAGTGTCATATAACCGCTTGAGGTCGAATGCAGATTGTTTTTGCAACTGAGGTTGACGCATAAATACTTGGAAGTTTTTGGTGAATAGCAGAAACTTATTATTGTATCTATGGTTCAATATTTCCCAACACGTGTCATAATTTTCGGGTGCAATGTGTAAATGCTGCACGAGCTTTTCCGCTTCACCACGAAGTCTACCCTTTAGATGCTGCAATTTTTGTGTTTTTGCAATCGATGCATTGTTATGAATCGCTTCTACGTAGAGATCCATAAAAGTAGGCCATAAGGTATAGTTGCCACTAAAGATAGGTATGTCAATTTTAGGCAATGTTTGCTGTTGATGTATAGATGCGTTTAATTTCGTGTTTAACGCCCGTTTTATTTTTGTAAATGCATTTTCGTAACGACAAACCTCGTCATAATAGTCATGTGCATTCCCCTCTAATATGCAATCAATTTGTAAATGTAATTTATCAATTGCAGTCCACCGAAACTCTACCGCCTTAAGCATATCCTCAACTTCCCATTTTTCCTTAACCTCGTCTAAGCTTCGATTTACTAACCTAGTGAATGCACAGAAGTTAGCTTGTTGCAACTGCTGTAACTCGAGTAGCTTGTCCTCTGCTCCTAAAGATGTCTCGAACAGGGTTTTGTCAAACTCAACGTTTAACTTACTATGGCCGGCGTTGCTGGGTCTAGCAAGAGACTTCATCTCGAACGCAGCAATCTCCTGACGTGTTCCCTGGTACCAACTCTTCATGACCTCATAAATGTTACCGGTAAAATATTGATGATCTTTCTCCTCTACTGCACTCAGCTCCCGGTTCTTCTCTTCACATTCTGCCCATAGCACATCTAAGCGCAAGCCTATTACGAATGTATTCGGCGGTCTTCCTGCTCGCTGAATCCTTCTTAAAATTAGAGTGGATTCTCTTCACTTCCTCGAGGATCTCAGCTTGACGCACGATTAAACCCTCCATTGTAAAGCCGTAAGATAAATAAAGAACGATCTTACTTGAAATTCAGGAACTCTCCCTGTAAGCAAATGCAATGCAATGTGACGCTCTGGAACCTGGACCGCTGCTACCTCCCCGAATGCTCCTGCACGGCAACACACGTGGCACGGTATGACACGACACGACACAGATCCCGCGCGGCGACTTATCGACCGATGTATCGGACTGTATAGTACTTGCAATCGAAGGACCAAAAAAAATGATGTAGGGTGCATCCCTAACATAAGTAATGTCAATGCAAATGTAAAATGCCAATGTAATGCAGAATGTCAAATTAAAGTTAAATTTCAGTGAATGCCCAACGGGATGAATCTAAATAAAAATGCAAGTTATCCGACTCAAACCACGTCTAATTGAACACTAAAATATAATATACATAAAATGCATAGAATAATGCACTGTGTCAGTGTCAATGCACTGCCAAATGTAGGTCGCGTCCAAAGTGCAAATACGCGAGCCTACTGGCTAACTTATTGCAATGAAAATATTTTTAAAACCCATGTACGTGTACCGTACACCTAAATCAAATGACGTATGTAGATTACTAACTATTTTTTTCAAATGTAATTTCTTTGTAAATGCCGACGAAAAGTGGTTTCATCTGCATGCTGTTTTAAACCATTTTTTGAGCGTTTTTTCCGGGGCACGAGGGGTCTTGATAATGTACTGCTTGGCAACAAATCGACGATGACAAACGTAGCTTAACGTTCCTTTGATTCATGAAAATTATTCATTGAAAACAAACATCTTCAATACTTGTATCTTAATCTTTATCAGATCAATGTCAGATACAAATCAATTCTTATCTACCCCTTAGACATTTTTATCTACCCCTTACTCGACTCATGCGGTTGTTATCAATTCATTGAAAACAAGAATCGTCAATACTTGAATCTTATTTTTTTATTAGATTCTAAGTCTTACGGAGATATATAAATTATATAAATAAATAAATTAAACTCGTGAAATGAATCCCGACGGAAAGATGGACAAAAATGTCAAATACAAATCAATCTTTATAAACCTCTTAGACATTTTAATCTATCCTTAATTCGAAACGTGCGGTGGTTATCTATTCATTGAAAACAAGCATCGTCAATATCAGTTCAATATCCGATAAAAATGAATTCTTAATTAACCCTTAGACATTTTTATCTACCCCTTATTTACAGTGTTTGAATCATGTGCACGTATCTCTGACTTATTCAGAACAATATTTGTTCAAAATCCGGTACAACACGGATTGTATTTTCCTTGAAGTTTGTTAAATATAAATAATTTGTGTAGAGCTGAATCTTCTTATCAAACAGTTTTCACAATTTTTAACAAGATGATCGGAGATGTAGAACATTTAATAAGGCTGGTCGTATACCTACGGATTCCTGATTCAGAATTCAGTTACACTGGCGCGGACGTGCGATTTTTTGTATTACGAATTTACTCTGCCAGTAGGTAGAGTGGCGCTTTCATGAAAGCATGTTTAACGTGGACGACGACAAATTGATTGCTATTGCACTTACACCGGCGCTAAATAAGATAAAAAACAGTGGCACTCCGGGAGAAGTGAAAACTTGAGCAATTACGTGGGTATTTTTTTATCGCCAATACAGGATTTCACATTGGGTCACTTCAGCCATTAAAGGTAACAGCACAGATTTTAATGATAAAATACAAAGAGAAAGAAAGAAAAGGGAAAATTACGAACACACCTAGAAGAGTTCTTCAAATTCTACAGGATGCACAGAGTACCATACAGGATTTCAATCAAATCCAATTATTTGATGAGCTTCATAGATGACCTAGATGTCTACTCAACACAGCGCAAGTACGACTCTGAACAGAAATTTCCCTTCGTGTGCAGCGGGTTAGCAAAAATGTATGCAAGCGCTGCGTTCGGGATGAGGTCATTCGATTTTCTTCCGTTCTGAATGACCCGAACGCACGGTTTGTTTTCGAAACGAACATCAGGTATTTTTCGGTTCGGAACATACGTGAGTACGTACTTGAACAATTTATATGTGAAGCAAGCATTTCAGGTCATCACAACGAATCAGGGATCTTGATCAGGAAACCGCATAAACACTGTCCAAACGATGCAACATTTATTGTTGCTGTAACTTAGGTAGGCCACAGGCGATTTAATGACACCATGTAAGAAGCCTACGTAGCACGTGCCATGGCCCCTGGCACACAGGCAACTGTAGGAACACGGGTAGGTTTTAGTCATAAAAGTCTGACACGCCCTCCCGCTCCAACCAGAGTGGGAGAAAGAAACGGCTGAAGGCGACCGCGTACTTGAAGACAAAATCATTTTCTAGAAATATTTGTTAAAGTTTTCGTTGTAGGGTTAATTACTGTCGAAAACTCAAACTCAACTCAAACTCAAAGCATTTATTTCAAATAAACCAATTACAGGCACTTTTGAATTGTCAAGGTCGGTGAGTTAGAAAGATGAAGCTAGTTGCCCATTCCGAAGCGTAGGTACCTATGGAGAAGAACGGGCAAGAAACTACATGGACACTTTTTTTAAATCATGATTTTGTTACAAAAAGTTGGTTACATCATTATGTTGAAATTATCAATGTGAGAACGATGTAAAAAGTGTACATTAAAAGCGTCCGCAATTATAAAAAAGATAAAATAACAATTCAGAAATTAAAATAAGCCGTGGGAGCTAAGAGATGACCAGTCCCTACTGACAGCGCCCGTTCACGGACATGACGTATGCATCAGCACCATTCAGCTCAACCATTTTGAAGGGAACTTAATGATCCAACACACACGCCACCACCAGCGAGACATTTGAGTGAGCATGACATACTCTCAGCTGCCAGGGCACATTCAAGTCAATGAAAGACGTACCCTGTAAATGTTTGCTTTATAGTAGGAACATAGTGCTCACACATATGCTATGCAATTATACAATACTAAAATTTGAATTTATACAATGCAAAGATATCTAGCTTTTACAGTCTTCAGCAGCTCGAACAATGTTTTCAAATGTTATTCAATTTAGTTTAAGCTACCTTGTGGAGCAGGACAAGCAGCGTTTAGCCAAGCATTTTTGTCAGCGATGTAATCCCCCAACTTATAATAAGCATGGCTGCATAGTGTGCGTTTTGTACAAGATTTAAATTTCGATTCATTCAGTTCGAGTATGTGGGGAGGTATTTTATTGTAACATTTTAAACAGTACCCCATGAAGGACGAGTCTACTTTAGCCAGTCTGAAGCCGGGTTGAACTAATTGGTGCCTATTTCTCGTTCTAATGGTGTGTCTTTCACCTCGTTTACTGAAAAGATAGGCCATATATTGCTCTAATGGCTCATTTCTGCAGAATAAAAATAGACTCGATATCTGCAGCCCGTCCCCATAGTAAAATACCGTATGACATGATACTATGAAAGTAACTGAAATAGACTAGCCTCGCGGTTTCTACATTAGTGAATTGGCGGATTTTTCTTACAGCATATGCTGCTGAACTTAGCCGTCCTGCAAGAGCTGTTAAATGAGGACTCCACTGTAGTTTTGAGTCGAGCGTGATCCCTAAGAAAACAGTTTCATCGACGAATTCTAGTTTCTCTTTATTCAATACTACGTCACAATCAGTACTTTTAACATTTGGTAAAGCAAATCTTATGCATTTAGTTTTTTTCCCATTTAACACTAAATTATTAGCGGTGAACCAATTTTGTACCAGCAGTAGGGCATTATTTACGTCGTCAAGATTTGATGCACATCTATTTATTTAAAAAATTAAGGATGTATCGTCAGCAAATAACACCATTTGTGGTTGTTTTTTTAACAAATGGGATAGATCATTAATATATACTAAAAAGAGGAAAGGACCTAATATTGAGCCTTGTGGAACACCCATTTTTATTTATAAACCATGTGAATTGACACCATTTATATGAACTTTTTGCTGTCTATCATTTAAATAAGATTCTACTAGACTGAGCGCAAGTTTACCTAGTCCATAATGCTCAAGTTTTAAAAGCAAGGTTTCGTGATTAACGCAGTCAAATGCCTTGGAGAGGTCACAAAAAATTCCAATGGCATCCTGAGCCTCCTCCCAAGCTGCAAATATGTGTTTTAATAAGGTAACACCGGCGTCAGTCGTACAACGTCCCTTGGTGAAACCATATTGCTGATCGTGTAAAATTTTGTTGGTATTAAAATGATTAAGCATTTGATTGAGCATTATCTTTTCCAACACATTGCTGAATACCGGCAGCACGGATACTGGTCTATAATTGTTGGCGAAAGTGTCAACTTCACGTTTGAAAGAAGAGCAATTCGTAGATTTGACCCACCGTAAAATACTAATAGAGGTACAAACCGACAGTGATATCCTGTTGCCACCTAAATCAAGAGAGATGCGATGACGTCATCAAGGTCGTTCTACGGTGTAATTAATTTAATTTGCTGGCCGCATCAGGGGATAAGAAGCTATATAATAAACATAAACTCACTTTAAAATTTAAAACTCAATCTTTATGTAAGCGCAGTATCTAAATTCAAAGTGATGTGGACTAGTTTACGATATGAGTTACATATATTTTAAAGGTTTTCTGATTCCCTATCAAAATGGAGTCTTATTTGCTATTTAGATTTGTTTTCCAATAACTTTGAACGTAGGACGTTATTATTATATTTTTTTTCAATTCATAAAAGACTAGAAATGCTATTACTATTTATCAAGAATTAAGGCGATGTAAAAAAATTGCCTTTTCAATACCTAAGTTATTTTGAAGCTACATTTTTTTTCCGTCATGTAGTCCCTAACTACATAATAAAATTAAATACCAATATAAATGAAATTTAAAACGGAGTTTAAGGTGCTAGCTTGCACAATCAAATCCAATGTTTCGTGCAGCGGTGTGGTCCTATACAAATAACATTAAAATGCCATAGCAAACATACGTGGGCGGACAACACGGTGCTAATATTATTGTGTGCGGTAATGGCTGATACTGTTTTTATGAGTAATTTAGGCGGCCTACACAAATAGTATTTTGGCGAATCGTTGAAGGTCTTAAGTTAGATGAGCTGCATGGTTACTGATATCTTTGTGATATCGCTGTTCTAACTTGACAGACAACTGTGCTGCTGGGGAGTTTGTTGCGCCACTTCTTCTTTCCAGCTAAATAATTAGGAAGTGGCGAAGGGTGGGCGTTTTGCGGGACTGTCTTATGTAATTTTGACGTTCAAAAAGTGCTGACTCTCCGCCTAGTTTGAATAAATGACATTCGATTTGATAAATGCGTATACTGACCGGAGAGATCCACTCAATCTGTGTGGTTCTTTCCTCAAAAGACAATTTCAAACACCAATCCACGTCGTCTCCACGTGTAATATGGAATATTTAATTATTCTCTCTCAAAACGGCTTAGGGCGAATTTCACCACACTTTTATACTTAGAATAAGTCTTATCCTGAGAATAAATTTTGAATTTTTGACAGATCTTCCATAGTAGAAATGTCAGACGTAAATTTTACTCTACGGATAATAGATATCTGACTTTGGTAAAATCAGCCCTTAGTAAAATAAAGTTAAATGAGAACGACGAAAACTGTCCCACCGTAATACAGTTTGTAACTAGTACGGGGGTCAGAGTGAATCGGTTTCGGAATAACCTGAACGTAATTGTACAATAAGACACTAATTGGCTATGTCTTTTAGATTCGTAGAACATAGGTTATATTGTATTTTTTTGTAAGGTTAGCATTCTTTTGGCAAAAATAAATATTTATATATTTATTTATAAATGTGACCTAACCAAGATTATGTCTCGACTTTAAAAGAGATTGTGACCTCTGAGTTAGTTTTGGCCTTTCTTCTCAGAGTAGGTAGTCAGAATGGGAACGCCGACCTCCTCTAGTTTTTTAAAGATGATTAATATTTGTATGAACTTACTTATTACATTTATGCCACAGTAAAGTAATAAGAGATACTGTAGAAGAATAGCGATTATTGTGAATAAAATGTTCCACATGTCCCACAAGCGCAATTATTTTTAGGATCAGTTTAAACATGACGCGATCACACAATAAAAATGTACCAATGTGTATTTTTCAACGTGAATATAAGTTGGCATTTTTCTTAGTTTGCCCGAGATAGATGAATGATTATTGACATACGAAACAATATTACCTACATACATCCTTACTAATATTATAAACGCGAAATTTTGTATGTATGGATGTTTATTACTCTTTCACGAAAAAACTACTAAATAGATTTGGATGAAATTTGACACACAGAGAGATTAGATAGCCTAGATTAACACTTAAGATACTTTTTATCCCGGTAGTACGTTCCCGCGGCATAATTTCCGAATTCCACGGGGGTGAAGCCGCGGACGGAAGGCTAGTAAATCATATGACGTTGTTTTTGTAAATAAACTGATGCCTTTGCGCTACAGTGAGAAAATTTTCTCAACGAGTTTTATCTTGAATGAAAGAGTCATAAAGCAATTAATATTCGTTAAATCTGTTCATTGCCTTATTCGTCATAGTTACGGTTCACAAGTTATCTATGTCAGCTAGTCATTGAACCGGCCACTACTATGAATGAGTTTTTGATGAAATTAAGGCTCGAATCTGAGTTTTTTGTTTTGTCAAGACAATACGGGTTTTTAATGTGGCGTTTTTTTTCCTTTTTTTTGCTTCATAAAATAGTTTTAAACTAATCTGAAACAATTATAATAAATATAATTACTTACTTTGCTTTCCTAAAAAGTACCATTTGATAGCCCTATTAACCGCGTTGTTTTGAGCAGATTTGTAGAATTTCTCTTAAGTATTAATTTCTATTTAACTTCTTCGTATTAACTAACTGCTGCAAACAATATTTCAAAATGAGTTTGATACACTACCTCTGATTACCAAGTATATTTTATTAAACTGTGGGGTACATACATTTTGAATCAACGTAATCTCGTCTATTGACATGCGATTCTCATTTGTTTCAAAAGTAAACTTTGTACTCATGTACATGGTGGAGACAAGTACGGAAAGAGTAAATTGAGTTCTGTTCAAGTATCTATCAAGTTGGATGTGGTCTTACATGGTAACAGTAAAAGTTGGTAATGGCGGAAATGGTATATAATAATTATGTTTTAAACGTAGGTAGGTACATTGTTATGATGTAGATTTTCCGACCAAGAAAATGCCACGTTGACGCGACGGTCATATAGCCATTGAAAAATGTATAAAAAGCTATATTTTTATACAAATGTGCATAATTCATACCCACCAATAATTATCTGTTTTACATTTGGTGCCTTTGAAATACAAAACAATATAGTGATAAATGCAGATGATGTTTTTGACTACTACGTTGAAATACAATTTAAAAAGTAATGCACCACCTATTTAAAACAAAACCTTTGAGTTTATTGCCTTCTTTGTTCAAACTAAATACAAAATAAAAGGGAGAAAACTCAATTTGAAAGACTGATTTACCTTCTAAAATACGAGTATATGTCATACAACTTTGAACCATAATATCTGATGTTTATGGCTGAATGTTTTTTGAGGGCAGTCAAGGTTGGAAAATTGCTTTCAAAGGTTCCACTATCAAAGAAAAGGGAAATGAAGATAATGAGCAACACTATCCTTTATAGTGAGACAAAGAAGTGTACTTCAAATAACCTGGGACATTGAAGTTCTAAGAAAACACGGGTGACAAAAAAGAATCTCATCTTTTTTTTTGGTAACTGCTTTGAAGCTAATTAAGGAGCTGCTTGTCTTAATATTTATGGTTTTTCTTTATGAAATGAAAGGTGTTCATGAAGATAAATTAGTTTTTTATAACTAAGACTAACTTAACCAGTTTCGCCGCAGTCCTATGTCATAGGGGAATTGGACCCTTTTATGGGACCCTATTGTCAGAACCCGGGCACATATCCAAGCTGTTACTCAATAACAATTTAACCACATAGAACACACAAACAAATTACCACAGACTATCTAACTGTTAAAGACTAAAGTTAACCAATAGCCGTACTTAACCCTTTAAGTGTTTTTGTATCTAAATATGCACAAAACATTTAAGTGCACATTATACCGAATACAAAAGTCGCGCGAACGTACTCGTCGTGCCTTTTAAGATATCAACGTACAACAGAACGAGAACGCAATACTTACGTCACGCTGCGTGTACTTTCTGTTTCTCTCCAATCACTGCAAAAATTTAGACGTTTCGCGCCAAATCTTAGTAATGGTGGATAACTGAGTAATCGAATGAGCTAAAATTAAAAACTAAATTATTTCCAGATCTCCACTTTGTCCTACTTTTCCAAATGCAATCGGTGAAATATTCTTTACATTACTTGGATGCGTTACGTACCTATCCCAAACTGTCAATTTTTTCCAATAGAACATGTACCTTATTCCTTTGTGATAAAGTTGAAAAACTATCAAAGAAATTTGACAGATTGGGGTTTTGTCCAAGAAAATGGGAATGGATAAATATTGGAACAAGCATGTCAAAGCCAAGATTTGGTAAAAGTTTAACAAACACTTGGAAACGCAGCAGAAAAAGTTTTTCGATTTAAGAACAATAAAGTTTTGTGTAACTTCTCCCAATTAAAATGCGTAAGTGATGAGTATGGCAACCCAGTTTGAGTTTGCCACAAAGGGTCCGAAACCCTCGGGTGGAGCCCTTAATCTTTAGGGTTCATGCAAATTGACACGGAGGTAGAAAGAAAGACAACAATGTAAAAAAAACGTTTTTTAAAGAAACTTTTTGGAAAGATCCTTCGAAAAATCACTTGCCCTTTGAAACAGATTCTTTCGACGTTGTAATGAAATTCTTTCGTCGAAGGAAATAATCGCTCCTCGAGTATTTTTTACTGTTTTTGCCTTTTCCGGGTACAAACATTTGTGTCGGCTATTAAATATCTCGAGCATAGAACGTTTTTGATGGACAAAACTTTTC
This sequence comes from Polymixis flavicincta, assembly GCA_949987655.1. NCBI lineage: Eukaryota > Metazoa > Arthropoda > Insecta > Lepidoptera > Noctuidae > Polymixis > Polymixis flavicincta. The sequence goes on along the minus strand of OX465183.1, from coordinate 3,303,675 downwards.
TAATTATTTTTTTCTCGATTGTCCCCGTTAATGCCCCAGGGTCAATGCCAACTCCAATGGATCTGATAATGTCCAAGTTTTTCTTAAGATTTGACAAGACTTTTAAAATAATGTCCATTTAGATTTTGATAAAGACAATCAAAGGTTGCTATTATATTATGACGAGTTAAAAAAAACTGAAAAATGAACAGTTTTAGCAACATTCTCTAATATTTCAACACTGCTGTTTTTATACTGATGTACAGACTCTTTCCATGTTTTAGAAACTTTTACGTTTTCAATAAATCAATTAATTAATTTACAATGTTTTTAGTAATGTTAAATTCCACCAATATACGAGACTGGTGCCTGAAATAGGTTTTCTAAAAAGTCTGTGTTATAAGTCACTAGGACCCCCCTCAACAAAAAAATAATAGTAAAAGGTTAAGAGACGATCTTATGTGAACATCGTAAAAGGAACTAAAAACATTAGACAATAGTGTTCAAAGTTAATAAAAATAATAGTAAAAAAGACAAAGTTGAAATAGACAACTAATGGTTCATACGAAACTGGTTATTTGAAGTGCCCTGTATGAATGTATATTGGGGTATATAAATGATGTCCCGTACGGTTAATCGAATTACCATTGAACGATATAATTATCTACAGAAAGCATGGTTGACCGTTGAACAGTAATACGAAAAATCTTTTAGTCGATACCATTATTTAGCGACAGCACGTTTCGCCGAATAACGCTACAAAGAATGAATGGTTGGCCGATACCTAGATTTGCCGATGTCATGGTTCGCCCGAACACGCTTGAACTAAATAATCTTTTGATTCGATAGCTATTTTCGCGGAAAGCACCTTTCCTTGTTTTTCAGCCGAAAGACGTCCACTGCTGGACATAGGCCTCCCCCAGGCTCCCTTGTCTTTTTTGGGGGGTTTTGCCATAATCGCCACACTTGGCAGGCTGGTTGGCGATCGCAGTATGGTGGTAAAATGCATAGAGAACGCTGCTGCGCATTCTCTTAAGTCTCGTAAGTCTTTCAGTCGTCTTCGACACCCACGTTTGAACTACATAAATAATCTTTTATCGATAGCTATTTTCGCCGAAAGCACCTTTCCTTACGCCACGCGAATCTAAAACAATTGTCTGCTGTGTCTTGCTCATACAATTTTGACAATAGACAAGACTGAATATAATAAAAACGAAAGTTATAAAACAGCAAATCTGATTTTATATTATGATTAAATATTTAATATTAAAATGCAGGTTGCAAACTGCACTATCATAAGAAAAAAAAAATTAAAATTAAAAAAAACCCCCGAACCAAACAAAAACTCTAAAAGTAAAAAAATATATTTAAAGGCCTTTTAATTTGAACGTAATATTTTGATCAGGGCATTGTCAAGTCGGGGCACGGCTAGGCCTCTGTTTGGCGTTTTCATTGACCGTCCCCCGACTTGACAATGCCCTGATCAAAATATTACGTTCAAATTAAAAGGCCTTTATATATTATTTTTTACTTTTAGAGTTTTTGTTTGGTTCGGGGTTTTTTTAAAATTTTAAATTTAATTATAATTTCTTGCTTTTTAAACTTAATGTCTCCCTTAAATCACCATTTATCCATAATCTATTCAATGAGACCTTTTCAATGACCCCAAACACGATACTTCTGCTGTTTGTTGGTGAATAACTTGGGTATCCTGGAAATTCCAGGTGTTGCTCCAGCATCAGTTCAAGGTTATTTTTTTCGTCTAATATCATTGAAGTAATATAATCCCAAATTTTGAGTTGATCAGACCCATGGAAGAGGCTACAATCTCTTTTTCAACCAGAAAAGAGCTGATAATCTTCAAACGGCTGAACCGGTTTTGTTTTCGTTTTTGCGTCGGGGGTTAAAAATAAACAAAAAATTTGATTTTTGTGTAATATAATAAACATAACTCTTTATCCCAGAAAGTGCACATTTGGCGCACCATGTGTCTTAGTATTAAATATAGCTCTTAGTATTAGCATTATGATATTAGAGACCGCTACTTGAAACAACGCCGGAATCAGGAGGGAGAGAGCTCGATACACTCATTTTCATAGAAAAAAAATCACATTTTCTCAAATTACTTCCGAAATATGGGAGTTATAATAGTGTTGAAGATATTCCACTTCTTGCGATTTAAAAGTGTGTTCTAAAGGTTATGCCATGAATTCAGAGCATTTTGTGTTTTTGGAAAATAATAAATGCGATTAGTCACTGACCACATAGCTGGTGGAAAGAATGGTGGATTTTTGCTCAGGATTAATATCAGGTCTATTGTCAAAATTGTATGAGCAAGAAACAGAAGACAATTGTTTTAGATTCGCGCGGCGTAAGGAAAGGTGCTTTCGGCGAAAATAGCTATCGATAAAAGATTATTTATGTAGTTCAAACGTGTTCGGGCGAACCATGACATCGGCAAATCTAGGTACCGGCCAACCATTCATTCTTTGTAGCGTTATTCGGCGAAACGTGCTGTCGCTAAATAATGGTATCGACTAAAAGATTTTTCGTATTACTCTTCAACGGTCAACCATGCTTTCTGTAGACAATTATATCGTTCAACGGTAATTCGATTAACCGTACGGGACTCTCCTACGACAGCCACGGGAAGAAATGGGATGGTGATATTCTTTACGTATGGCACCACACGGAACACAGAACAGATCTTTATGACTTATAAGAGCCCTGTGTAATATATTAGCTCGTGACACTCGCCCCGAGCGCACGTGCTAATTGATCCTGCTACCTGCTGCGTGACTCATCCTCCGCCGCCAACCTGACTCGCTGCACCCCGCTGCGAACACTCCGCTGTATTAATAATCAAATTAATTTTATTATTGATTGGATTATTAATCGTGAAAAACTGTCTTTTTCAAGACAAACTCTGTTTCTTTACGGAAGTAAATAGTCAAGTAAATTCACTTGGCCCCTTCTGGGTAAAATCCACAGTTTCGTGGTTCTCGGTGGAAACCTGACGGTGCCAACGAAACCGAGAGGGTGTTGTCCCAACACACCCGCCGAACCCCTTCAGGGCAAGGCAGTGAATTGGACGGGTCCCAGACTATCGGCCTTGGGGGATCTACTAGTCGATACTGGTGACAGTCTTCCTTCCACAGCCACACACCTAGTGTCTTTGGGGCGTGTCTACGCCCCTCGCGCTAGACTGACAGAGCCCTGTTGTACAATAAGATTGGCAACAGGTTTACAAGCTTAGGGCTCACCCGAGGTACACATCTCCCTGTCTATACCCGACAGGTATTCACACAAGGAATCACACATCCCCGGGCATTCCACCCGGGGAAGTAGACGTTAGGCTGATAGGAGATATAGGGACTCAGGCTCACTCCTTATGAGTGGGAAGTAGGTTAACCCCTCCCTTTAATCATGGACGCATCCAGGGAAGCCTTCTGGGCGACCTTGGATTCGATCCTGAAGGACCCCGAGGACCGCGCTCGACTTAACCGTTTATTGGGTCACGAAAAACCCACCTTTCCCGCCGCGACCGCGCGCGGGAAAAAAACGCGCCCACTAAATCATTCCTCGATTCCCCGGCTTCACCGGCCCCGGTAACTCAGGAACTCTTTTCCGATGCAGCGTCCGATCAGATGGACGCTGAAGACGCCCCTTCCAACCCCGAAACGCTAGTCGCTTCTCTTTCTTCTCCCTCCTCGAACGAAGAGGAAGTGGGAGGGACTGAAGACGAGGGCTTCACCCAAGTCGAGTCCAAGTCGAAGGAGAAGAAGAGGAAGAAGAAGATCTGCGATTCCACGCGCTCTTCCAAAATCACCGCGCTCGTAACTGAAAGCCCCCCCACCCCTTTCCCGACCAAGTCGACACCCGCGACCCCCGCGACCGCGATCGCGCCCGCACCCACCGCCGTAACCCGCGCTGCTGCGGGGAAAAAGGTGCCCGTACCGCCCCCTGTCTTCATCCAAGACAAGTCAAAATGGACTGACGTGTCCAAATGGTGCCTAGAGCAAAAAATTGCCTACACCAACGCCCGCACCACCCTCCAAGGGATAAAGGTGACGATCCCAACGGCTAGCGACTACCGCAGCCTTACAAAGCTATTACGAAACCGCAACGTGTCCTTCCACACGTTCGCCCTCCCTGAAGACCAACAGACACGAGTTGTCCTCAAGAGGGTTCCGGTCGAAATCACGGCAGAAGAAGTCAAGGCCGACCTTGACCTTCAGAACATCCCGTTCAGTAAAGTGCACCAGATGCACCGGAGTACCATACGACATGGTGCTCGTAGTTTGCCCTTCCTTTGAGGGCCACAACCCGATTTTAATATCCGCACAATCTGCAACCTGTCCGGCATTCGGATCGAAAAGCCCTACAAGACGGGAATAATCAGCCAATGTCACAGGTGCCAATTGTACGGGCACGCGCAATCGCACTGTTACGCCACCCCTAGGTGCGTAAAGTGCTTAGGTAGTCACGGTACAGCCGAATGTACCAGGCCCAAGGACCGATCCATATGCACGGAACCGCCGAGCTGCGTTTTATTCGGTGAAACCAGTCACCCAGCAAACTATAGGGGGTGCTCGAAAGCACCCAAAACCTCTTCTCCCAAGCTGGTGAAGCGTGCCGACGCCCGCCAGCAAAGGGAAGCCCCATCCGGGTACCTCCCAGACAGGCTCAGTCCCCAGAGACTGAGCCCCTGGAACTTCTTGAACCACCAGCAGGCATTCCCTGCGGTGGCTTCAACCAGGCCCGTCCCCGCGCCCATCCCTCAGTTAATGAACCAGGGTTCAGGCGCTCCCGCGCCCCCTACCGCGCCCCTTACCGCGACCACCGCCGCCAAAACCCCGCGGCGCGCCCAGCCGCGCGCCCGACAGTCACGGCTGCCCCTAACGACCAGCGTTGTGACCCGTGACCATGACCCCCGTCGTCGTGTATCAAATACTCGACAACGCGTATTTTACGTTCTGCACCCCCCGTGCCATGCAGATGGCTATCGAGGTAGATGCTGCCACAAAAGCAGGCGATATCCTTCAGATATACGCCATCTATGATGCGTATCCGGACATTACGCAAGCCCTGTTAAACGCCAGACTTTCCCAGACCCCCCACAATGGATAATACGGCCCCACCGCGTACTAAACCCCGATCCCTCAAGTTAGGCACTTTTAACTCCAACGGTATCCTTACCCAAAGGGATGAGATCGCCACGTTCTTCCGCGACCATCACCTAGACATTCTGTTAGTTCAAGAGACGTTTCTAAAACCCTGCTATCGTGACCCGAGAATTTCAAACTATAAATTAGTTCGCAAAGACAGAGCACATTGCCATAAGGGTGGAACTCTCATTTACTACAAAAATTCCCTACACTGCTGTCCTATGGATGCCCCCCCCCCCCCCTCCTCTCCCGACTAGAAGTGTCTCTGGGGACTGAGCCTGTCTGGGAGGTACCCGGATGGGGCTTCCCTTTGCTGGCGGGCGTCGGCACGCTTCACCAGCTTGGGAGAAGAGGTTTTGGGTGCTTTCGAGCACCCCCTATAGTTTGCTGGGTGACTGGTTTCACCGAATAAAACGCAGCTCGGCGGTTCCGTGCATATGGATCGGTCCTTGGGCCTGGTACATTCGGCTGTACCGTGACTACCTAAGCACTTTACGCACCTAGGGGTGGCGTAACAGTGCGATTGCGCGTGCCCGTACAATTGGCACCTGTGACATTGGCTGATTATTCCCGTCTTGTAGGGCTTTTCGATCCGAATGCCGGACAGGTTGCAGATTGTGCGGATATTAAAATCGGGTTGTGGCCCTCAAAGGAAGGGCAAACTACGAGCACCATGTCGTATGGTACTCCGGTGCATCTGGTGCACTTTACTGAACGGGATGTTCTGAAGGTCAAGGTCGGCCTTGACTTCTTCTGCCGTGATTTCGACCGGAACCCTCTTGAGGACAACTCGTGTCTGTTGGTCTTCAGGGAGGGCGAACGTGTGGAAGGACACGTTGCGGTTTCGTAATAGCTTTGTAAGGCTGCGGTAGTCGCTAGCCGTTGGGATCGTCACCTTTATCCCTTGGAGGGTGGTGCGGGCGTTGGTGTAGGCAATTTTTTGCTCTAGGCACCATTTGGACACGTCAGTCCATTTTGACTTGTCTTGGATGAAGACAGGGGGCGGTACGGGCACCTTTTTCCCCGCAGCAGCGCGGGTTACGGCGGTGGGTGCGGGCGCGATCGCGGTCGCGGGGGTCGCGGGTGTCGACTTGGTCGGGAAAGGGGTGGGGGTGCTTTCAGTTACGAGCGCGGTGATTTTGGAAGAGCGCGTGGAATCGCAGATCTTCTTCTTCCTCTTCTTCTCCTTCGACTTGGACTCGACTTGGGTGAAGCCCTCGTCTTCAGTCCCTCCCACTTCCTCTTCGTTCGAGGAGGGAGAAGAAAGAGAAGCGACTAGCGTTTCGGGGTTGGAAGGGGCGTCTTCAGCGTCCATCTGATCGGACGCTGCATCGGAAAAGAGTTCCTGAGTTACCGGGGCCGGTGAAGCCGGGGAATCGAGGAATGATTTAGTGGGCGCGTTTTTTTCCCGCGCGCGGTCGCGGCGGGAAAGGTGGGTTTTTCGTGACCCAATAAACGGTTAAGTCGAGCGCGGTCCTCGGGGTCCTTCAGGATCGAATCCAAGGTCGCCCAGAAGGCTTCCCTGGATGCGTCCATGATTAAAGGGAGGGGTTAACCTACTTCCCACTCATAAGGAGTGAGCCTGAGTCCCTATATCTCCTATCAGCGTACTTTGTGGAGCAGGACAAGCAGCGTATAGCCAAGCATTTTTGTCAGCGATATAATCCCCCGACTTATAATAAGCATGGCTGCATAGTGTGCGTTTTATACAAGATTTAAATTACGATTCATTCAGTTCGAGTATGTGGGAAGGTATTTTATTGTAACATTTTAAACAGTACCCCATGAAGGATGAGTCTACTTTAGCCAGTCTGAAGAATGGTTGAACCAATAGGGTATTACGCCCATTTTTGGAAAGTGTCTCAATTTGATTCTATGGTGCCAATAAACCACCAAAATAAACACAAAATTTTTAACCAACCGATAAGTGCCATAAAAATGCATTTAATTTTCACTTTTTCAAATTTCGCGGGTAATTTGACGAAAACGCTGGACGCAGTGGACGCCATCTTGCTCATTGTGGTCATGACGTCTCTTTGATAAAAACAAACAAATGCTTGGTATTTTGTATGATACAATTTTAAAATGAGTTTTTATTCCGCATATCGTTGGTGTGCTGTTCCTGAATGCACGAATACTAGTATAAAAACACCGGGAAAACTGTGGATTCAAGTGCCAAGTGAAATAGAAATCAGAAAAATATGGTTCGAAGTGGCGAGAAGGCATCTCGACCTATTAACTAGAAAATCTCGTTTGTACTTTTGTGAAGATCACTTTGATGTAAGTACCTTTAGGCATTATCTTTATAAAATATATTTCACAATAGGTTACATGAAAATTTTCATATTTTTGGAATGTAGTTCATAATTTGGAGGTTATAGAAGTTAGTAAAACAAGTTGCTAATTTATATTATGTTTCAGTTGGAGCACGACATGGAAAACTACATACAGTACAAAGTAATGGGATCAGTGAAAAGAATTCGATTGAAGCCGCATTGTATACCCTCTAGATTCAATTGGAATAGAAAACATAAGTCTGCTTCAAATGAATCTCATCTTGCTGAAGCTAAAAGGCTAAGAATATCTATATCTAAAGATTCTGTCCAAGACCAAATAGACGAAGATAATGTCAGGGCATCATCATCCTGCATTGAAGGTAATTTTACATTTATATTATGTAGACGGTCCCCTTTATTTATAAATTTTGCTTAAAGTTCAGTAATTATTAGCGACTGTTTAGCCATACATTTTTGACGTTTAACCATCTCCCTCGCTTGCTGGATCCATATTGATCCAGGTTAACTTCGATCAACGTGTATATATAATCCCTATTCGGTGTAGCCTCCCTAGAGTATTATGTTCTGTGGGTGTAGCTTAGTAAGTTAAAAGTAAATGAAATTGATAACAGCAGCCTTGTACCAAACCACCAAGGCCTATTGTTTGTTGCCAAACTTCATGACACTCACTATGTATTTACTAATATTTATCACATATGTAGTATTCTTTATTATAAGCATTTTATTATTATTCGCTTACAGATTCACAGACAGCACTGGATGTTTCTTCTATGGAAAATAAATGTGACAAAGCTGTTCAAATCATTCACTTACAGGAACATGTAGCAACACAAGTCGTTCTGAGCCAGAAACATAAAGCAATTCAGGCTTGTCGAAAGGCACAATACAGAAGTAAACAGATCCAAACCGGTGTAAAAAATAAAGATGAAACAACTTCACCAATAAAATTCATAGTATCTGCAGCTACATCACCCATAAAAACAGCAATAAAAAATGCCACCAAACCATCTACTTCTCAATCAACTGTATCACGAAAATTATGTTTCATTGAAGAAAACTGTGATAGTGATACATCATGTACCCCATCTTTAATCGGGTCAACAGTTGATTATGATTACTCTCCATCTAAGGCAAGTCTTTCTAAGATAACTTCAGACACTAGCTTACAAGCTGAAAATAAAAAGCTTGAAAAGATAAATCTGCGAAGTACCTTATCCAAAATAATCAATAAGCCAAAACTATATATTGGCATTTCTAAAAATCTATATTTTCTCATTGATTTGATAAAAAAACACACTAATATCTCTGAGAAGAATATTTTGTTATGTTTAATGAAAATTAAATTAAACAGAACATTAGCTCAATTAGCTGATGATTTTGACTTGTCAGTGACTCAAGCCAGCAATATATTTTTCAATAACATGCCTGGCATTGTAAAAGTCCTTTCACCATTAATAAAACAATTTTCAACAGAAACAATTAAAAAAAATCTACCTATAGCTTTTAGACACAAATATAACCAGGTAACATGTATTATCGATTGTTTGGAAATTGAAATTCAAAAACCTACAAAAGCTATCCATCAAGCATTATCCTGGTCAGAATATAAAAAACAAATACCATAAAATATCTCATTTCATGTACGCCTGATGGACTTGTTAACTTTGTATCTAATGGTTATGCAGGAAGGATCAGCGATATGAACTTGTTAGAACATGGCCTGGACCAGGGCCGGACGCGAGAGATCGCCGACGCCGATCGCCTCCACGAGGACACGGCGGTGCTCCGCCCAAGCAGGGCAGACCGCCACCGTGTGCTCCACCGTGTCCTCAGGGCGATCTTCGCAGTGGAAACACCCGGGCGTTTCCTCCCGCCCTATCCGAAACAGGAACCTCCCGAAACAACCGTGTCCGGTGAGGACCTGCGTCAGGCGGAAGGTGAGGACGCCATGCCGCCTCTCAAACCACTCCTCAAAGAGGGGACTTACCGCCGCAATCGTGGCGTGCCCAAGTGTCCCCCTACTGACAAAACTACTGAAAATTATATTAATAAAGAAGGCAAAATAACAGAAAGATATTTTGCCCAAGTACAAATACAGATATTTTGTGCTCATGCACTTGAAAGTTATTTTTGTGTCGCTAGTAGTGACTTTGAGAACAATAATAATGTGACACTTGTTAAAGTTAACTATGATCAAGATTTTGTTATGAATCTGATAGATAGTGTTGTTCCTTTTTGGAAAAGGAATATTTTTCCAGTTCTGTACAAAAGTGTGACAATTACCCAATATTTTTTTTTTCTTTAAGTAGCCTTTTCATTCCAAATAGCTGTTTAAAGTTATTTCCGGGTTGTATGCCACATGGAGTTACATTTGGTCAGTTAATTTGTCAGTACAGGCAGGATTCAAAAAAAAAAAACTCATTGACCATGTTAAAAGCCTTTTTTCTATGTGGCATAACCATGAGTCACAGTATTTTCAATGGGTGGGAGTACCTATATCTATATTAAACATATAGATACGAAGTAAAGTAATAAAACTACATACTCCTAATTTGTTATCAATTCATTTAATCAGAGAATCTTGTAAATTTATTAATGCACATGCAGTTCTTATACATAAATCCAACATGCCAAGAAAATTTGAATTTATAGCTGAATGCAGTTTTAACATGTTAAATTCTCTTAGTCTTCGAATCACCCTTTCCACATGTATTCTAAGACTGGCAATTTGCTTTGTCTGTTTTACTTCTGTTTTAGTTAGTTTCATTCCAGCAGGAACACTTGGTGGTCTCAGCAGAACGAATCCTTTTTGAGACAAACATAATTCCAGGTGCTTAAATCCCCTATCAGCTAAAATACATGAACCAGGTTGCAGGCATTCCAAAAACCTACTATGTTCTAACAAGTTCATATCGCTGATCCTTCCTGCATAACCATTAGATACAAAGTTAACAAGTCCATCAGGCGTACATGAAATGAGATATTTTATGGTATTTGTTTTTTATATTCTGACCAGGATAATGCTTGATGGATATCTTTTGTAGGTTTTTGAATTTCAATTTCCAAACAATCGATAATACATGTTACCTGGTTATATTTGTGTCTAAAAGCTATAGGTAGATTTTTTTTAATTGTTTCTGTTGAAAATTGTTTTATTAATGGTGAAAGGACTTTTACAATGCCAGGCATGTTATTGAAAAATATATTGCTGGCTTGAGTCACTGACAAGTCAAAATCATCAGCTAATTGAGCTAATGTTCTGTTTAATTTAATTTTCATTAAACATAACAAAATATTCTTCTCAGAGATATTAGTGTGTTTTTTTATCAAATCAATGAGAAAATATAGATTTTTAGAAATGCCAATATATAGTTTTGGCTTATTGATTATTTTGGATAAGGTACTTCGCAGATTTATCTTTTCAAGCTTTTTATTTTCAGCTTGTAAGCTAGTGTCTGAAGTTATCTTAGAAAGACTTGCCTTAGATGGAGAGTAATCATAATCAACTGTTGACCCGATTAAAGATGGGGTACATGATGTATCACTATCACAGTTTTCTTCAATGAAACATAATTTTCGTGATACAGTTGATTGAGAAGTAGATGGTTTGGTGGCATTTTTTATTGCTGTTTTTATGGGTGATGTAGCTGCAGATACTATGAATTTTATTGGTGAAGTTGTTTCATCTTTATTTTTTACACCGGTTTGGATCTGTTTACTTCTGTATTGTGCCTTTCGACAAGCCTGAATTGCTTTATGTTTCTGGCTCAGAACGACTTGTGTTGCTACATGTTCCTGTAAGTGAATGATTTGAACAGCTTTGTCACATTTATTTTCCATAGAAGAAACATCCAGTGCTGTCTGTGAATCTGTAAGCGAATAATAATAAAATGCTTATAATAAAGAATACTACATATGTGATAAATATTAGTAAATACATAGTGAGTGTCATGAAGTTTGGCAACAAACAATAGGCCTTGGTGGTTTGGTACAAGGCTGCTGTTATCAATTTCATTTACTTTTAACTTACTAAGCTACACCCACAGAACATAATACTCTAGGGAGGCTACACCGAATAGGGATTATATATACACGTTGATCGAAGTTAACCTGGATCAATATGGATCCAGCAAGCGAGGGAGATGGTTAAACGTCAAAAATGTATGGCTAAACAGTCGCTAATAATTACTGAACTTTAAGCAAAATTTATAAATAAAGGGGACCGTCTACATAATATAAATGTAAAATTACCTTCAATGCAGGATGATGATGCCCTGACATTATCTTCGTCTATTTGGTCTTGGACAGAATCTTTAGATATAGATATTCTTAGCCTTTTAGCTTCAGCAAGATGAGATTCATTTGAAGCAGACTTATGTTTTCTATTCCAATTGAATCTAGAGGGTATACAATGCGGCTTCAATCGAATTCTTTTCACTGATCCCATTACTTTGTACTGTATGTAGTTTTCCATGTCGTGCTCCAACTGAAACATAATATAAATTAGCAACTTGTTTTACTAACTTCTATAACCTCCAAATTATGAACTACATTCCAAAAATATGAAAATTTTCATGTAACCTATTGTGAAATATATTTTATAAAGATAATGCCTAAAGGTACTTACATCAAAGTGATCTTCACAAAAGTACAAACGAGATTTTCTAGTTAATAGGTCGAGATGCCTTCTCGCCACTTCGAACCATATTTTTCTGATTTCTATTTCACTTGGCACTTGAATCCACAGTTTTCCCGGTGTTTTTATACTAGTATTCGTGCATTCAGGAACAGCACACCAACGATATGCGGAATAAAAACTCATTTTAAAATTGTATCATACAAAATACCAAGCATTTGTTTGTTTTTATCAAAGAGACGTCATGACCACAATGAGCAAGATGGCGTCCACTGCGTCCAGCGTTTTCGTCAAATTACCCGCGAAATTTGAAAAAGTGAAAATTAAATGCATTTTTATGGCACTTATCGGTTGGTTAAAAATTTTGTGTTTATTTTGGTGGTTTATTGGCACCATAGAATCAAATTGAGACACTTTCCAAAAATGGGCGTAATACCCTATTGGTTCAACCATTCTTCAGACTGGCTAAAGTAGACTCATCCTTCATGGGGTACTGTTTAAAATGTTACAATAAAATACCTTCCCACATACTCGAACTGAATGAATCGTAATTTAAATCTTGTATAAAACGCACACTATGCAGCCATGCTTATTATAAGTCGGGGGATTATATCGCTGACAAAAATGCTTGGCTATACGCTGCTTGTCCTGCTCCACAAAGTACCTTAAACTAAATTGAATAACATTTGAAAACATTGTTCGAGCTGCTGAAGACTGTAAAAGCTAGATATCTTTGCATTGTATAAATTCAAATTTTAGTATTGTATAATTGCATAGCATATGTGTGAGCACTATGTTCCTACTATAAAGCAAACATTTACAGGGTACGTCTTTCATTGACTTGAATGTGCCCTGGCAACTGAGAGTATGTCATGCTCACTCAAATGTCTCGCTGGTGGTGGCGTGTGTGTTGGATCATTAAGTTTCCTTCAAAATGGTTGAGCTGAATGGTGCTGATGCATACGTCATGTCCGTGAACGGGCGCCGTCAGTAGGGACTGGTCATCTCTTAGCTCCCACGGCTTATTTTAATTTCTGAATTGTTATTTTATCTTTGTTCTAATTGCGGACGCTGTTAATGTACACTTTTTACATCGTTCTCACATTGATAATTTCAACATAATGATGTAACCAACTTTTTGTAACAAAATCATGATTTTAAAAGAGTGTTCATGAAGTTTCTTGCCCGTTCTTCTCCATAGGTACCTACGCTTTGGAATAGGCAACTAGCTTCATCTTTCTAACTCACGGACCTTGACAATTCAAAAGTGCCTGTAATTGGTTTATTTGAAATAAATGCTTTGAGTTTGAGTTTGAGTTTGATTTCCTCATCTAAGTCGTTAAGGTGCCGACGAGGAGCTGAATTCTGTTGTGTATGCTGACGCTTTAATCTGTATGCTTTAATTGTTTCATTTGAGAGATGATTACGTTTTGTTTTATTTTATTAACCGACTTCCAAAAAAGGAGGAGGCTATTATGTTCACTGTATGTATTTTTTTTTTAATGTATGTTCATCGATTTCTACCCCATTTGTGGACTGATTCTCAAAATTATTATTTTATTTGAAAGAGTATACTCCTGAGTTGGTTCCATTGGCACCAAGTCAGGACTTAATGATGGAATCCCAGGGAAATCGAGGGCAACCCTCAAATGTTGTAGGTATTAACAATGTTTTTCATATATTGAGACATTTGCATATGGTCATCATCATCTCATGACACTGAGCTGATTTAGGAAGGTACAACTCTTTAACGGGAAGGAGTTAGGTGGGGGTTCGGGTATAACTCTGTCATGAGACCGAAATGCAAAATTCTTTTTTTGTTCGAAAGAGGTTTATTTCGAAATGGTCTCATTTAAATTTCATATAGATCGGATGATGTGTTTCGGAGACACAACGGAACTCTTCGAAAAATGGCAGCAAATTAACCGAGATTGCTGCTATAGCATAAATATGCATTGCTTTGACCCCAAGGATGATGAAATTTCGAATTGGTGTGGGGTAGGTACTAACTAAAAAGTGAAAGATAAAAACTTTTTTCAAAAAAAAACAACCGACTTCCAAAAAACACTATCAAATTCATCGACTTCCGAAATTAAAGTTATTTTTCACTATAAAGTATTTTTTTGGAAGTCGGTTGTTAGTAAGCAAAACATTGTACACAACCACGTGATTGAAAAGGAAATTGCTTCGTTTATTTCTAAAATACCTGATATCATGAAAATTTCAGCTGAAATTTTAACTTTATTCTATTAATATTTTACAATCAGGAATACGTCTAAGCGATTAAAAACGTACATTTACAAGTACACACACATACAATCTGTTCTGTGTTCGCAAGTATGACATCAATCGATCTATGAATTGGTCAACGTTAATTTGAAAACGTGTGTTTCGACACGAAATCAATCTATTTTCAACGAGAATCCGAATGAAGTTCAGTACTTCATTTGGTATCCTAGATTGTGCAGATAGTGCTGATGACAATCAAACACAACTGTCGTTGATCATTGATGCATCCATCGCATGGGTGGGGGGTATATATTTTTTTAACCCTAGATAGATAACCTACGTCGAATCGACGTAATCGATTTTGAAAAATCGTTATGATTCGTTTATTTTTCGCGTTACTAAATTGACTGTTCCTACCAACTCTGTTGGCCCTCGGAGCTTGCAGGAGACGTCCGTATGGCTCCGGTAAGTGCATTATTTTCGTCAATATTTACCTACCGTACGTCGAAGTGACGTATGGTTATCTTTAGTGTCCGTTTTTCGACTCTTAGTCAAATGTGTTTTTGTGAATTATTTGAGAATAAATGTATATATCTTTATTTTATATGTTATAGGTTATGATAATAAAAAACAAAGACGTCACAAATTCTTGCAGACGATGCAGAAATCATTCGGTTGTTGAACATCCATGTTCTGTTATGATTGGCCCTTGACGTTAGTGTCGTACAAACTGAAGCCGAGTAAATTGGTATTTATTCTATCATCGTGCGATAAAGAGGGCACGGTTCATCCTAAGTCAGGCAAAACAAATATGATTCATTTTTATAATGAAATAAAATGTGGAGTCGACACTATTGACCAAATGTGCCCGTCAATGTCGTGCAGCTGGAAAACTAACAGATAGGCCATGAGTATGTTCTATGGGATGTTGAATATGGTATTTATAATTACTGTCCAAGAAAGAAAAACCGCTGAAACGTAGAGATTTCATGAAAAAACTCCGCAAAAGCTTGATGACCCCATAGATGGAAACAAGGCAGCAAATGCTTATTTTGCCGACCAAAGAAAAAGAAATAATTGATGGTATGTTGTCCAAAATACAAGCCGAACCTCCCACACGACGTAAAGGTGTACCTGAGCCAGATAAACTAAAATATTGTGCTTTTTGTCCATCACAAATTAGAAGGATGACAAAAACAGTGTGCGATAGCTGCAATAATTCCATTTGTGGAGAGCACAAGTACAGCGCCTGTCCTAAGTGCCTTTGAGGCCAAAATCAATAAAATATTTTTATTTTTTAGATTTTTCATATTATAGAGTTTTCAATAAGTTGATTTAAAAAAGTTTACATAGAAAATTATAAGACTGACAGAGAGATTCGTAAATGTTGAGTTTTTCAGAGTAAGAAGTACAGTGTTTTGTTTTTGTTTTTTTATTCTAATAAAATCATAAATAAATCCAAATATTTTTCATTTACTCACAACACAATAGCATACTTTACGACATATTACCACATTCATGAACCTAGTAGATATATACATAATCTAAACTATGCCCACTCAAACATACGTCGAATCGACGTATGGTTATCTTTAGTGTGCAGTGTTTTATGGTTATCTATCTAGGGTTAACATCACCAAAAAAATAAGTTCAATCTTTCGGGTAGTTATAGACAGGATAACAAAGTTCCACCAGGTTTCCTGTTTGCCAACCTTCATCATCATCATTTCAGCCGGAAGACGTCCACTGCTGGACATAGGACTCCCCTAATTTGGGGGAGCTTGCCATAATCGCCACGCTTGGCAGGCGGGTTGGCGATCGCAGTATGGTGGTAAAATGCATAGAGAACGCTGCTGCCCATACTAGTTAGTCCTTAGTCGCCTTCTACGACACCCACGGGAACAGATGGGATGATGCTATTCTTTACGTTCGGCACCATACTGTACTTACGTCCGGCACCACATGGTACAACCTTACCCACGAATATATTAATCAATGTAATCCCCCCTTATATCCTTTACAAAATAATCAACAGTAAATTTTCATTCCATTCGGAGATAGCGGCTTATTGAATATTGAGAGAAATACTTGAACGTTACATAAATCTCGCCACTGAGATTGCATTGGGACTGGATTCACGCTATGTATAACTGAGGATGCTAATTTTATATTGCAAGTCTGCAGTTATTTCTGGCGGATTATGTTGGAGTTTTATGTGAGAGAAAGCTTGAAGTTGTTTATGTATTTTAGTGGTTTTTGTTATTCAGTTGTAAATGGTTGGATTTGTACCCCTTGAAGAACCCTTTGAAGATCTTCTTGGTATTGCTAGAATCTACAGTCGGTGACAACCACTTTCTTCACCAAAAATGTTATAGAGAAATTATTAATGAAGAGATCAGCAGTGATTTTTTGGCAAGATTCAATAGTTACTAAAAAAATATGCCATTTATGAATATGGGCTTGAAATAACTCAAACTCAAATCAAAGCATTTATTTGAAAATATGCCAATTACAGGCACTTTCGAATTGTGAAGGTCGATGAGTTAAAAGAGCTAGTAGCCCGTTCCAAAGCGTAGTAGGTACCTATGGAGAAAAACTGGCAAGAAACTCCATGTACACTCTTATAATATCATGATATTGTTTCAAAAATTTGGTTACATCGTTATCAATCTTCAATTTGAGAACGATGTAAAAAGACGTGCACATTAAAAAACGTCCACAATTACCTAAAACAAAAATGAAATAACAATTCAGAAATTAAAATAAGCCGTGGGAGCTAAGAGATGACCAGTCCCTACTGGCGGCGCCCGTTCACGAACATGACGTATGGATCAGCACCATTCAGCTCAACCATTTTGAAGTGAACTTATTGATCCAACACACACGCCACCACCAGTGAGACATTTGAGTGAGCATAAAATACTTTCAGATGCCAGGGCACATTCAAGTCAAGTGCTCTGTAAATGATAGAATCAAATCAAATCAAATCATTTATTTGCATATTACAGGTTCAGAGGATGTTGTAAATGTTCATAGGGTACACTGTATTATAACCATAATATGAGGTGTGCAAATATAGGTAGGTATTAGGAAACATTATCACATTTATATTATATAAGACAAATATTATTCATAATCAGTTTTCTTATTAAATTGCATTGTCACTGAAAACATACATAAATAGTCAATTAAATTAAATCTGAACAAATAAATTATAACAGTAATGTCAAGCAATTAATAATGTCACAGTAATTGTAATTATTATTGTATTGAGTTAATGTACAAAAAATTGTTATAGTTAAAATACAATATCTTTATCCTCGAAGTAGTCTTTAACATTATAATAACACTTTTTAATTAGGAATGTGTATAGTTTCTTCTTAAACAGATGTGTAGGTAACTTCTTAATGTCATCTGGCAATTTGTTATAAACCAGTGATGCCATGCAAATAATACTTTTATTGAGTAGTGCCGTTTTCCCATACGGTATTTCTACGTCTAATCTTGTTTTGTCACGCAATTTTCTGTAATAACTTTTAGAAGCAGTCTTATAATAGCTTGGATTCGATTTTACAAAAAGATTTAATTCGTATATGTACAAGGAAGGTAATGTCAGAATTTTTAAATTTATAAAGTAATCGTGACAGCTTGTAGTACTATCTAGATAGCACATTGCTCTGATGCATTTCTTTTGGGCTTTGAATACAAATTCCTTATCTACCGAGTTGCCCCACAACACTATACCATATCTTAATATAGGTGAAACAAGTCCGTGATAAGCCGTTAAGACGGCTTCTTTGTTGACAATTTTGGTCAGTTTGTAGAGAGCGAATGAGAATTTATTGATTCTTTTACAGAGATTATCTACATGTGTTTTCCATGACAAATTGTAATCTATATCAATTCCCAGAAATTTGGTATTTGTTACAGAATGTACTGTCTGTCCGTCGTAATTAACATTAATGTTTTTAGGTTGAGTTCTTTGGCGAAAGTGCATTATTTTTGTTTTTTCCATATTTATTTTAAGGTTGTTGTTTATTAACCATTGGATAATTGTACTTAATGTTTGATTGATTTCATCTTCGTAATCATTTGCTTTGTCACATTTTATTATTACCGTGCTATCGTCAGCAAACAGTACCATTGGTTGCTTGACGTGTCTAGGGAGATCATTAATGAATGCTAGGAAGAATAAGGGACCCAAAACAGTACCTTGTGGAACTCCAAATTCTATAGTCCTAACATGGGATCTATATTTGATCTCATTTCGCGTTCTCTGGCATATTCGTGTAATTTCTGTTACTTGTTTTCTGTCAGAAATATATGAAGAGATGAGGTCGAGCGCTTTACCTCTTATGCCGTACATGTTTAATTTTTGGAGCAAAACTTTGTGGTCAACACGGTCAAATGCTTTGCTCATGTCCATGAAGATAGCACATATTGGATTATTTTGATCCAAATCAGTCAAAACTGTTTTGATTAGGTCATAAATAATAGGTCTTTACCTATGAAATTGCCGTTTTGTATGAAAAAATTTAAACGAATTTTTTTCATGAATTTTTTATTTGTATTAATCGAAGTAATCACCCATGCAATCAATGCATCTTTGCCATCGCAGTGGCAGTTTATTGATGCCCTTCTTAAAGAAATCAGCTGGACGGGAGGCAACAAATTCTTCAAAGGCATTTTGTACTGCCTCTCGGGTATTAATTTTTTTTCCCGCCAAGAAGTTATCCAAATTCTGGAAAAAGTAGTAGTCTGTAGGCGCAAGGTCTGGTGAGTAGGGCGGATGACGGAGAGCTTCCAACCCCAGTTCTTGCAACTTGGAGACCGTCTGCTGTGCAGTATGAGGTCGCGCGTTGTCGTGCAGGAGCAGCGGAGACGAGCGATTGACCAATGCTGGTTGGAGATGCGCCAGCTTCTCCATCATTGTGTTCAGTTCTTCACAGTACACATCTGCAGTAATGCTCACCCCGTTTGGTAAGAAGCTGTGATGAATCACACCGGCGCTAGACCACCAAACAGTGACCATCACTTTTCTAGGGGTAAGTTTTCGTTTAGGGCATTGTTTAGGTGCTGAACCAGGATCCAACCAACTTGCTGAGCGCTTACGGTTATCAAACAGAATCCATTTTTCATCGCAGGTAACAATGCGGTTCAAAATTCCTTCATTTGTGTGTCTGTTGAGCAGTGCAAGGCACGTCTCGACGCGTACTTCGCGCTGGCGATCATTGAGTTCGTGGGGCACCCATTTGTCAAGCTTTTTTACCTTGCTAATTTGACGCAAATGGACCAATATTGTTTTGACGCTAACGTCGAAAGCTGCTGCTAATTCAGCCGTAGATTGTGTATCATCAGCTTCCACAATCGCCTTTAATTCGTCATTGTCGACCAAAGTCTTCGGACGACCGCGAGGTTCATTTTTCAGGTCGAAATTTCCAGAACGGAAGCGAGCAAACCAATAACAGGTGGTGCGTTGGTTTGTAGTGTTAGCTCCGTAAACGTCGTTGATGTTGCGTGCCGCTTGTGCCGCGTTGCTGCCACGACGGTACTCATATTCCATAATTACTCGAATTTTTAACGTATCCATGATGACGAAAAAGATTGAAATGCGATGAAAATGTAACACTAATCAATAAAGAAATGACTACTTTTAGAAAAAAAAATCCATGTTTTTAAAATAAAATTAATTTGAAATTAGAATTCTTAGCCAAACAAAAATTATTTTGATTTGAAATGGCCAGTACTGCAGAACGGCAATTTCATAGGTAAAGACCTAAGCAATGTTAATAGATTTGCCCTTGCGAAATCCTTTTTGTTCTTTAACCAAGATATTATATTTTTCTAAAAAGTTGTTTAGTCGACTATGGATAACTTTTTCAAATAATTTTGAGAAGATGGGGATTAAAGCTATCGGTCTATAATTTCCCATATTTTGTTTGTCCTCTTTTTTGTGGAGTGGAATAACAACAGAAATTTTTAGTTTTTCTGGGTAAATTCCAAAGGAAATGCATAGATTTATTATGTAGCTTAAATGAGTAGCAATAGACTGTGACACATGCTTTATAACTTTAGTACAGATACCGTCATAACCCACGCTTTGGGTATTTTTTAATTGCTTTATTTCTCTATCAATCTCCATTGGAGTCGTAGGGGTAAGAAAAATTGAATTTACGTTAGCGTTAATGTTCTGATTCGAGGGTGCTTTATTACTTTTTGAATTAGTTGTATTTATTGATTGTGATACTTGGTCGATAAAATAGTCATTAAAACTATTTGCAATTAATTTAGGCTCTCTAATTTTGATATTGTCTCTTAAGATTTCCGTAATAGGTTCTTTGGGAAAGTTATATTTAGAATTATTTATAATTGACCATGTGGCTTTTGATTTGTTTTGTGTAGTATTTATGTGATGGTTATGTTGTGACTTCTGTGTTAGGTTTATGATTTTTTTAAACTTATCAGCGTATTGCTTAAAAATGTGTTTGTTTGTTTTCGTTGGAAGGGCCCGATACTGCCATAGTAATTTTCTTTTTCTTTTGCTACATATTTTGATACCTTTTGAAATCCATTTAGATTTTTTATTTAAAGTTTTTGTTATTGTTTTGTAAGGAAAACACAAATTATAGAAACATAAGAATAGTTCTAGAAACCGATTGTATGCCTCGTTAGGGTCATTTGTCAGATAAATGTCAGCAAAGGTCAAATTGTTCATGCAGTTGTTAAATTTAATGAGGTTATCCTTACTATAATATAATCACGTCTTCTGATACGCCAAGATTTTATCACACATGTTTTTTTTACTGGGAAATGTAATAATTGGGCTGTATGATCCGATAATCCAAATTCAATACCATCACTTTTGCATCTATGAGCATTGTGAGCAAAATTATCAATGCAAGTGTTACTAATTAGTGTAGTGGGATCTTTAATTTCTAGTTTCAAGTTATGGCTTTCCAGAATATTTTCAAAGTCTAGAGTTTGTCGGTTCCTTTTTAATATATTTATATTGAAATCGCCACATAATACAACTTTTTTATTAGTGTTATCGGAAATTTGACGTAATAACTTTTCTAAATTATTATAAAATACAGTAATACATGAGTTTGGTACTCTATAGATACAAACTATTATCAAACTATGTTCCGTTAGTTCTATAACACTATATTCTATGATACCTTTAATCGAATGTTTATTATTTATTACTACATATTCATGTCCAATTCTAGTTAATATACAGGCACCTCCCCTCTTTACGTCTCTTGAAAAACTAGCTGCTAAGCGAAAGTTGGGTAAATTAATAGTAGCCTCCTGTCCTGGCGTCATAAAATGTTCAGTAATACAAATTACGTCAATGGGTGTATTCTTTAGTTCCAATTCCTCTAAGTGTACCGCCAAAATGTCAACTTTGTTTATAAGACCTGCAATATTTTGGTGTAGAATGCGAATATTATTATAGAAGAAAAAACTGCGAGCTCTGTTCATGTCTGTCATTAGTTACGTAAGGGAATAACTCCAAGTCAATTTTAATCCTATTCATTACATTTTTTAGTATGAATCGTATTCCAGCGTTTTTTAATTTACCTGATTTATTTGAAAACATGTCAAATTTAAATGTTAGGTCATAATTAGTATCAAAATAGTATGCATATTTATGATATTGGAGGTCCATATAGAGTAGGTTATTAAACATCTCTACCTTATAATTGTATAGAGGCGCTCCTCGTATATATGTAGGAGTACATAATAATATATTTGTGTGGGTTATTTGTACCAAGCTTTCGTTAATGACTTTTACTAAATCAATAAGGTTATTGCTATATTTAATGTCAGTTTCTCCTAATAAAATTATACAATAATCATTCATGCTAAAGTCTCTCAATTTTGATTCTATATCAGCTAATAGTTGTTTTATTTTAGAGTTTGGTAATGAATAACTACAGAATTTAAATTCTTTACAAAAACTTTCTTCAAAAGCTTGTAGTTTGCCTTTTTGTGCGCTATTACTTAATACACAAAGTTTTCTATGTCTGACTTCGTTGTGAAAGCTAGTTCTTGTAGCTTTTTTGTCTGGTGTTGAATTTTTCATAGGCGGCGCCAATTCTATATCATTGGGCAACGTATCCAATTTTAGCATCAGATTTTTAGTAATCGGTGTGTTTTTACTATTATTAGTTGGTTGTGCCTCTTCCAAGTTATTCTTTACCTGTGCGCAAGTATTATCTTCAGTTAGTGACTTGTGATCTTTCTGCATCACAAGTCCATCCATGAACGGTGTGCATGTTATTTCCTTAGTAGGTTTCTGATTGCGTTTTTCTGGTGTCGTATACTGTGAGCATGAAGTTTCTCTGTTACTGTTATGTATTTTATTCCGTTTAGTTTTCAGTCCTAATGGAGGTTATAGGAGAATTTTCTGTGAAGTCTAGTTTTTTGTAAACACTTATAATTTTTTGGCATTTTTCCAACTCATATTTCAAGTTTTTGTTTTCTTCGTTTAATGCATCGATTTCATTATTAGCAGACTGTAGTTCGCCTGTTAGTTGATTTATTTGTACTTGGAGCACTTCGCAACATGAGTGATTTACATCCAGGGAAGTGCTTGGAAGACTTCTTATTGTTGAGTCAAATATGTGAGAATCAGATAAATCGGTAAATGATCTCGATTTGTACATATTGGTAGGAATCCTTTTCCTATGCGTTATGTTACTGTGAGAATCCATTATAAAAAGTTAATATTATTTGTTAATAAAACCCAAAATTATTTTAAATTCCCCAATTTGTATAGTTTTTTCAGGATGGCAACACAATGTAGTTCACGATGCTCAAAATCATAAACTTTAATGACCTGGAATGCTTCGGATAAGTTCCGCTACTCACAGCTAGATGGCGCTAGTTTAGCACATGATGCTAATTATGTTGCAACATATCCAAGCTTGTGACTGGAACGCGACCACAGTTTGACCAATAGCGGTTGATTACGGTGCAATGTTATTGTTTTTTTTTTTTGTTAAGTTTAACGTTCATGTCAAATGTTCCGAATAGTATTTACACACTTTTCCACTTACTAGTAAGGTCTTTACTTGTTATAAATTCAGTTGAGACGAAAGTAGTTCTCTAATTATCTTTTGTATCACTTTTTTTGCTTCACTCATCACTTTTGTTGTTTTTGAAAACAAACAATGAGTCGTCACTTTTTGGTAGTTTTTATAACACAATGATAGTATTTCACTTCGCAAACAATGTCACTGGTTATTTATACTATATCAATAATGTTTTTTCACTTTTTACAAATTATCCAATGTTTTATCATTATTTCTCAATTAATTAATTAGTAAGCACTTTTGAGCAAGCCCGGTGGGTAGGGTTGCCAGTATCAGTTTCTCTAGTTTTTCTAGAAGTACCTACTAATTATATTCCTTTTCATCATCTAGCCAGCTCGTTCCCAATTATGTTGGGGTTGGCTTCCAGTCTAATCAAATTCAGCTGAAGACCAGTACTTACATGGAGTGACTGCCCATCCGACGTTTACAACCCAGTTAGTGGGTAGCCCCCTAGTGGTAGTGGTGGTAGGGTAAAACTTAAATTATTTTCGATTTTCCGACCATAATTTTTCAATGTCTTTCTTGTGTTACTACATAAGTACCCAAAATTAACCAGTACTTACACATCTTTAATTACTGCATTTACCTCCTAAATAACTCTTCTGAACAACACACGTAGTATCATAATTTATGTAACTTTAAATTCCGGGTACATTGTGACCCTTAACAAATCCTTCGTCAAGCGAATGTAAATAAATTATGTGACTTTACTCTTATTGTTGATATTTACTATTCATTCATTCTCTCTGCTTTCTCTGCAAAGGTCGAGGCGTGAAGATTGTAATGTAGGATGAATTATTTATTCGTTTGTTTAACAGTTCCTTCAAATGATAAATATTGAGATATTCTAAGAAATGACGATTTTATTTGATGGATTACGTTTGAAATTCATAACAATTTCAAATTCATAAGTTTGATAGCGAAATCGTGTTAAAAATCAAATAAATTCCCACTCAACCTATAAATTATAGTAGTAACAACAAAATCCAGTTTGATTACATTGCGAAAGCTCGTAACTCGTTAATTTCTACTTTGTTCAGGCAATATATCTAAAAGTGTGGCGGATAGAGTTATACGGGCTCATATCACTAACATCGGGCAATGGTTTTAATTCAAAAAATTCTCATATAAACGACAAATCAAACTAAAAGGTCGTTTTTCACAGTCTACACATAAATGGTAAAAAAATCATATTGACAGCGCCTTCATGTCACAGTAATAAAGGCGGTTTTCGTAGTTGAAGTGTGGCCAAAACCGTGTTGTTGACTGTATACAGTATAACATAAAACTCGTTAATTTTCAGGGTTGACAATCACATAAGTTATTGTCAAACAATACGATAGCATTTTTTTACTCCATAGTGCTTTTTTATTTACATTTTTACCACAATATTAAATTTGATATTAATAGTGTTTGTTTGTATGAGAATTATCGCTCGATAGGCGCAACAGATCTGAACGGGTTGCATTTTCGATTTTCATTATGAAGATTATAATAAAATATTATAATAAAAATCATACAGCAAAACAGATATAAACTTCGACATAATAAGCAAAGAACAAGAAATAAACAAAACATTAATCGTAACAAATAAACAAAAATGATTATATTAATATATAAAAACAATGTTTATAATATTTTCTGTGTATTATTATACTGTCACGGAAATGAGTAGGCGTTGCGAACCGACATACTATCGAACTAATGAGCAATCACTGCCGCTGTAGGGTATTTCGCAACAGGATTTTTCGCACAAACGTTACATCGCACCAATAAGCTATCGATGTACCTAATAAAACATCGTACAACTGAATTATCGACACACCGTGTTCGATATAATAAAAATCAAATCATCAACTTTCGAAGACAAATAGGGAACCCGAATTAACTATGTAGGATCATATTAATTATTGAAGTAACAACATTGATTAGGCAGGGGATATATTCTTTCCATAGTTTTAGATATCCAGTTCACTTAAGCCACACCCATAATCCAAGAATGTTTCTTTAACCTGCAATATTCCTACACAAGTCGGGGGTTGTCCTAGGGTGAAATTGCATAATGCGCACAGGGATAATCATCGGTCCTCATTTGCCCAAAGGGCCTTATATGTGCCTATTTGAAATAAATGCTGTTTGTGAAATAATTCAAAGTGACGTGCGTGCGTGACGTGCATAATGCGTGTTTTCAATAAAAACACCAAAATTAAGTAAGTATAAATATTGATGTAAATCCAACACTTTTATTTGGGTGTGAAAAAAACAACCGACATTCAAAAAACACTAGAAAGTGAAAAATAACTTTACTTTCGGAAAGCGGTGACAAGAAATTAATAAAATACATACCCAAAGTCACAAACACTTTCTAGTGTTTTTTAAAAGTTTTTTTTTGTTTTTTTTTTTTGGATAAAGTTTTTATTTTTCACTTCTTAGTTATAGTACCCACGAGGAACTCAGCCTTAACTTTACGCAGCCCTATCCAGTCGTAGCAAAACACCTCAAGCTCAAACGAAACAAAATCCCGAACCTGAGGGCCTACTCCCTAAGCACGAAGTCCGTCATTTCGGTCGAAGTAACGGGCGTTTCCAACTCCGTATCACATAAGTGGAAGATTAGTTTGGAGCAAAGAATGAATTACGACACAATTTGACAGCTGTCCCTACTCCCGATATGTTTTATCCCGTCCCAAAAAGTTAGTTAATTGACTATAGGATTCACTAAGAAGTTTCGAACTACTTTCGGATGGGCCTGTAATGTTTGTTGACGGAGTTAGAGTAGGCCCCTAGACGTCGCTTCACACATGACCGAGTCTTCAGTATTCCGTCAGCAACTCAGTGCCGAGAAAATATGTGGACATTTTAACAAATTACATTAACAAAATTACGCCTGTACGCGCCGAAGGGTGAGGCAGAGGACCTAGTACACTCACATTTCGCCCATTTATTTTTAAGTCACATGTAAAAAGGGGCGAGCCTTTTACCATCAACTGGGCTCAAATCCAGACCTCGCTGCTACTGAGAAATTCCTGATAGCAAAACCCATTAATACAGTCCTCGACCTGGGAATCGAGCCCAGGACCCCTAACGAGGCAATCGAATTTTGCCACACTGTATAATATAGGTAGTACATCGCTTTTCCCGTCAAGCCAACGCGCTGCCGTACCGTAGGGGAGCTATTCAAGTATAAATAGATCGGATTTCTCGTGTGTATGTTCTACTATGTCGGTGAATATTAAGCCGGTCAAATCTTAGTTCGGGAAATTTGTTTAAGGGATTAGAGAATTCTCTTTCACATTCTCTTTTCAATCAGGTTTTGGTAGTCTTTGTTATTGAATTTTAATGCTAATCATTAAATATGTCAATGTTAGAGTAGATATTTAGTCTTAACTATCATATCATAAAGAGAAAACATTTCTTTTTATAAGTTTGTTACGCTTTCACGCTAAAAAGGCTGAGCGGATTTGGGTGAAATTCAGCACATGGATAGACCATGAACTGGAGAACGACATAGGCTTCCTAATCCTGGATCACAGGTGAAGACGCGGGCAACAGCTAGTCGGATATAAAGATACTGCTTCCGTAAATATGCGGGGTATGTGTGTGACGCTTAACTATACAAGACTTGCTAAAATAAAGATTTACATATTAATATAATGAAAACATGACTCATATAATTATATGAAATACGACCTATAACAGAACATTTTAGCGTGAAGAATTAATCTAAATAGCTGTTTCCGAGATTCAGATTAAATATACACAACAATGCTCGTTTATAGGAATTAAGTTTTTTTTTTGTTACACCTAGAAGCTAGTTTATTCGCTAAGTGAATATTAATGCATTTTAACCTAAGCTGTATACTCGTTATTTAAGTTAGCGTGCTTAATAAAGTTCACTTATTTCAAACATCGGGCTACTTAATGGGAATATAACTAACACGGATAATGTAATGCGTTTTTTAACCGACGAAAAAACGGAGGAGCTTCTCAAGTCGACGCTTATATTTTTTTTATGTATGACCACGCATAACTTTTTTCAGGGCAGTCCGATTTTGATAATTCTTTTTTTATTGGAAAGGGTTATATCCCGAAGTTGGTCACATATAAATTTCGAAAAAAATCCATTGCCAAGGGTAGGAAAACAAAGCTTGATTGTTTACTCACAGATTTTAATACTGAGTTGTGTATTACAAAAAGTAATCAAAAATTAAGCATGTAGTAATTAGTAGATTATAGCCACAAAAAATTATATAAAATATTTTTTTTTACAAAAACATTAAACCACCGAAAAAACTGATACACGGTTTACATTTTTTTTGCTTTTCAGTTTTTTCGGCGGATTAATATTTTTGTTAAAAAGTTTTTTCTTTTCGTTCTCGTAGGTTGCACGACAAAAGCCTATGCCATATTCATAAGGTTGGTCTGCCAGCGAGGTTATTATGACACTGCAATCTCTTGGTCTAAATTTTGTCACAACAGAATGCTTGTGAATGCTCGATTTCTCTCTTGGGATGCAATAAATTCATGCGTAGTAACTTTAACTACCCCAAAGCGAAGTTGTTTGTGATTTAATGCCAAGCAATTATTCTGTCTATACCGCAACAACCATTACACAAATGTTCCAAAATTTTATACTCACCAGCTCACGAACAAATCCTTAAATTATAGCGGCACAAACGCGGCTAAATCGCCTGCATAGCACACCCATAAATTATCATTTGCGAGTGGATTTCACAATTTCGAGTGTAAGGCACATCCGTGCATCCCTATATCCGAGCACACATATCCGTGTTCGGATGTCGTTTGAATTATGTTATAATTAATATTAGTTCTTAGCTTTGGCTCGCTCTCATTTTCAGCAACTCTGCAATCTCACTCAGTTTGAGCTCACAAGTGGTGCTTACATTTAATTAGGGACTTGCTGCATTGCTCTTCCTAATTATTTTCCTTTTAATGTATAGTGTAGTTAGCACAAGGATGTAGTGCTCGAGATAAATACGAGTACGCAAACATTAAATTGAGATTATATTTTAACAATTTTATAGCTCTAAAATGCTATAACAGCTCTAAATAGTGTGTTTGATAGTTACTAGTGATGCAACTTACTAAAAGCTTTCGACCTAACTTCTCAAAATTAAGGAATAACAAAATTATTGCATTTTTACCAATTTATACAACGGTCAAGAAGCATAAGAAGAACAATAAGAAGGTCTTTTGACTAAACAATAACAGGCACAGGGGTCAATCGATCAGGTTAGGCTACGCTTGCCACTATTGTTCCGTGGATGGTCTTTCCATACCAAGACCCCTCCGTGCCTTGAAAAGTACCTGATAGCTAGCGAATTGGAATAGTTAGTGGACTGTAAATAGAGATGAAATGATAGAAACACGTATATTAGCAAGATTATAAATTTATTAAAAATATTATGACAATGCTCTAATAATGAACGAAACCTGACAACTGCTCAGACGTAACAAAACACTATCTTTAAAAAACATGACATTTTATCTACAAAAAAGGTCGCACTACAGCCAGTCGCCAACATACCGGAGCCCCAGTGGAACACTAACAACCGGTGGAGACTGACTGGGGTGCGGCTTCTATTAAAATAAGTTTTCGGGCCGGTCGGCGCAGGAGGCCGCCCCTGGTGCGGACGTCTGCTACGCGGACCGCTCCGTCGGAACCTGTATACACCTTCTCTATCCTTCCTAGGGGCCAGAAACCACGAGGAAGGCTAGGGTCTGCGATCAGCACCACATCCCCCTCACTCAGATTTGTTATGTTGCTGGTGGGTAGGCCTCTTGGTCGGAGCGTCGGCAGATACTCACGCACCCATCGTACCCAGAATTTATCAGCGAGTCGCAAGGTTCTACGCCAGTCGCACCTTCTCAGCAGGTCTGCGTCCGTGAGTGTTGAAGTCCATGGCGCGACAGAGGATGTTCCAAGAATGAAATGAAATGGCGTTATTGCCTCTGGTGAGTCGGGAGATGTAGGAACATAGGTCAACGGCCGCGAGTTTACAATGGCTTCTGCCTCCATCAAGAGCGTCGCCAGCACGTCTTCCTTGAGCGATTGGTTGGTGAGGCACGATTTCAGTGCTGTTTTTACGGTTCGGACGAGCCTTTCCCACGCACCGCCCATGAATGGAGAAGCGGGCGGAATGAAGCGCCATTCTATTTTGTGATTGGTGGCGTATTCCTCTACCAAGTCGTCATGTAGGCCGCGTAGCTCGCGGGAGGCCCCAACGAAGTTTGTGCCATTGTCCGAGAAAATAGTTGTAGGTGATCCTCGGCGAGCAATGAAGCGTCTCAGGCTCATTATGGCGGCGTCTGAAGATAGTGAAGTGACTAATTCTAAGTGGAGCGCTCTCGTCACTAAGCACGTGTATAATGCGACATACCTCTTCTCTTGGCGACGGTATATTTTTACCATAATTGGGCCAAAATAGTCGAGGCCGACGTGTGTGAAGGGCCTTTTGTGATGGTCGAGTCTTTCAAGGGGTAGGTTGCCGATCTGGGGTTGAGTTGGTTGGGTTTTCCACCTTCGGCATTGTAAACAGGCGTGTGCTACGCTACGGATGCTGTCTCGTGCTCTAAGTATCCAATATTTCTGTCGTAGTTCGTTCAGCACTAGTTCGTTGAAGTGATGCGACGCTTTGTTGTGTTCATAGAGGATGAGTAGTCGTACAGCATGGTTGCGGCCGTCGAGGATAATCGGGGACTTCGCGGTCTCGCTAACTCCCGGTGCAGAACTTATCCGTGTGTCTAATCTCAGCAAGCCGTCTAAACCGAGTGTCGGTGCGAGTTTCGCTATTCGGCTGTTTCTGGGCACTGGCCTTAATGATTGTAAAGCTGTTAGCTCCTCGGAAAAACTCTCTGCCTGAGCTTGTTGGAGTACCATCTTCTCGGCTTCTTCGATGTCTGCGGCGTGAAGTTGATAGGGAGATGTGGTACCGTCTGTATACAATTTGGAATTTGGAGTTATAGGCCGAGATAATTTAAGTCGGAATATTCGTGCGCCCTGGAGAACGCGGGCGGCGGTGCGAAGGAGACGCAGCCAAGAACTAAAACGCGACGGGTCAGGAAGTAACTTCGATGACGGGATGTCGAGGAGCAGAACCACTAGGTCTGATTTTAACTCAGGATCTAGTGAACTCTCTTCCACGTCAGTGTCGTACTCGGTAGGCCACGAGCATGGAGGTTCAAGAAGAAAAGGCGGCCCGGTAAACCACCGATGACATGCGGTGAAATTCATTTTCTTTGGTTTTGTTGCGTCATCAGCGACGTTGAGAGAGGTAGGGATCCACCTCCAATTGGACGGGTTAGAGGTCTCCAGTATCTCTCCCAACCTGTGGGCCACAAATGCTTTGAATGCGCGAGCATCGCTCCGAATCCACTTAAGGACTGTGGTTGAATCAGTCCAAAAAATGGTCTCGGAGGGCTGAAAACGATGAGCTTGCAAAATCGTTTGTGCATACCGCGAGGCGATTAGCGCGGCTTGTAATTCTAAACGAGGAATCGAAACTGGTTTAAGAGGCGAGACGCGTGCTTTGCTTCCGATGAGAGCCGTAGACACGGTGCTATCGCTGTAAGTGAAACGCCAGTAAGCAACACAGGCAAAGGCTTGCTCGCCGCCGTCGGCCACCACGTGCAGCTGAACGTCTATAATATCTGACCTATTCATGTACCAGCGAGGAATTTTTATTTTGGCTGCAACCTGTAATTGTGTAAACCAATCCTCGCATTCACTAACATACACTTCGGGAAGTGGCGTATCCCAACCAATACCTGCGCGCCACAGTCTTTGAATTAGGATACGGCCCCAGATAATGACTGGCATCAAAAATCCGAGAGGATCGTAAACCTTCATAACGTTTGAAAATAGACTGCGTTTGGTTAAAACTTCAGTGGGTATCTGGGGTAAGGTACGAAAGCCTAACGAGTCTTGCCGTGGGTCCCATTTGACACCCAAGACTCCAACCTCAGTACTAGGTGGTAACATAACGTCACAGATAGCGTCGCTTCTAAGTTCTTTAGGAACAAGTGTGAGAGCGTCGGGACGATTTGACACCCACGCACGCATTTCGAACCCGCCAGCCTTGTGGACAGTGACTATCTCAGTAACTAGTCGAGCCGCTTCGTCAATGTTGGAGTGGCTTCCGAGATAATCGTCCATATAATGGTCTTCTATAATGGCTTTACAGGCATTGGAGAACTTTGCTTCCATTAATTTGGCATTTTTGTTTTTGATGTAGAGCGCGATAAATGGGGATGAGACTGCGCCAAATATCATAGAGGACATTCTGTACTCTTTGAGGTTGCCGTCCTTCCCGCGCCAAAGAAAGCGTTGGGCATCCCTGTCTCGTGGAGTGATTTTGATTTGTGGGAACATTTCCTTGATGTCCCCGTTTAAAGCGACTTCGCCTTCCCTAAACCGGAATAAAATGTCGAGAAGGGGTGACAATAAATCAGGGCCTGGCAGTAATAGACTGTTGAGGCTTATACCTTTCGTGACTGCAGCAGCGTCATGGACGGCTCTCAGCTTCTTTTTTTGTGGGTGAAGGACGCCGAAGATAGGTAGGTACCAGCGGATGGATCCATCTGAGTTGATGCACGATGTATTTGATGTAATCCGCTGATGGTACGTCTGTGGATCGCACTCTTCGGCATATCCCTTGCTGATAACATCGTCAATAAATTTTTGAAAACAAGCGGCAAACGTTGGGTCCTTTGCCATTTGACGTTCGAGGGCTTTGAAGCGGGACAGTGCCTGCGGGTAACTATCAGGTATGACTTCCGGTAATGTTTGTTTCCAGGGTAGACCCACCTCAAAATGGCCATTGTCGAGTTGACGAGCCGAAGATTCTATAATATCTATGGCCCGTTTATCGTCCTCGTTTAGGCGAGGAGCACTTTTCGCAATACCCAAAGCGTCAATATCGTATTGTCTTTTAATGAGGGCGTCCAAATCGTCCGAAATGTGATTTACGAACTCAAGTGGCTTGGACGAAACGGAAAGTGCGCCATGAAGTACCCAACCTAATAAAGTTTTAGAGGCAACGGGCTCATTCTTCTTTCCACAACGTACTTCGCGACTCAAGGATAGGTGCCAATCTGGCGCGCCGATGAGGACAGTTGGGGGAGTATCGGCGTACGAAAGCTCTTCAGATAAGTCTGCCAGATGACTATAATCCGAGAAGTTTACCAAGTTATGATTTTGTACACGAAGCCCTAATGGTTTAATGGCCCGCGCATGCTTCACTAGGTAACAATCGGTTCGGTTACGTCCACGAATATGAAAGTCTACATAGCTTACTTCGACTTCCTTGGTCATACCACTGACACCTTCAATGTGAAGACGCTCTTGAGACGTGGGTTTCGCACCGATGTGTGCTATTACCTCTCCGTCAATCAACGTTGATGTACTGCCCTCGTCAAGTAGTGCTGTCGTCTCGAACTCGCCGTCGGGACCCTCGAGTACAATTGGCACCACTTTCAGCAGACCGACGGGACGTAACGTCGACGGCAGAGACTCTGTTGCATTAATAAGAAAATCAGACGTGTTCGCGATCTTAACAGCAGACTCGGTTTTGCTGTCGGTACCGTCCGTGTGGGTAGGGTCGGTAGTTTTAACTGAAGATACTTGTGAATTATTGCACTGTCCGCAGGGTGACGCGCTAATTTTAGCATTGGAGATTCCCGTGCCGTGAAGGAGTGCGTTATGACGTCTCGAACATCCGTCAACTCCACAGCATTTCGTGCGGCAGTTGTTCCACGTGTGCGGATTCGACTTAAGGCATCGATAGCAAACTTTGTTTTCACGCACCCATCGCCACCTGTCGTCGAGTTTCAGAACTAAAAAACTCTTACAAGTTTTAATGTTGTGTGGCTTTTGTTTGCAATATATGCAATACTCGGGAGTTTTATCGCTAGACAGCGTTGCGTGTATAGTTTCCTTTCGCGGTTGAAATTTAGAGGAATGTGCCGGAGTCGTTGCCTTAGCAGTACTGTCAGGAACAAAATTGTATTTTAATTGTTTGTCGGCTTCGGTCAGAAGAAAGCGTGACAATAATTCCAATTTTGTGATTAATTGTCGTTCGGGTGCGTTAGCAGAGGCAAAATCTGTAAAGCGAGCTCTGGTGTGTTCGCTAAGTTTTATCAAAATGCACTGAAAAAGCTCCGGTGAACACAGATACTCGTTTTGTTTCAATAGCTTAAGAGAAGTAACAAAATTACGTAGTTTGTTCGCTAAACTATTTAAATCTTCGGGGGAACTTAGCTTAGGACTGTTACGCAGCTCGGTGACCTCGCGGGCTACCAGCAATTCCGGTCGTGCGTACGTCTGCTCCAGTGCCTTCATGATGTCGCCGGGGTCGCCGGAGATCCACAAGAGTGACGCGATGGACTGGTACGCCGGACCACGTACGGCGTTGTTCAGACGTTCTAAGTTCTCTGAAGGGGAAAAATTTGACTTAGTTCTTTCGTAACTACTCTTGAAAGCCATCCATTGACCGACATCACCCGAGAATGTGACAAGTTCGGGTTTCTTTGGCCTGTTCGAAAGAGAGTTAATCGCTTGTGCGAGTTTGGTTATAGGGTCTGAGGAGCGTTCAGATTGTAGCGATTGATGTGCCATGTTGTTGTAGTTATTTTCGCTAGGTGCATACTCGTATGTGGGCTTAGAAAAGGTTCTGTGGTTGACGTCGGGCACGAAAAACGGTGCCGTGTTGGTGAGGGCGGCCGGCTGTGACTGATGTCCTTGTGGGTTACCCAGGGTGACAGTGGGAGCCTCACCAGGCATGTTTTTATGAGTTACCGTGGTCATGTTGACGTTTTGTTCTAAAACCCAACTTTCAGTGCGCTTTTTAGAGACACGACTAGAAAAACACGAACTACGAGATTTGGCTGACTTATCTGAAGCTTCCAGGGTGGCGATGTTTGCTTGTAATTCGGCCTGCTCTGCCTCAGCCTCGAGGCGAGCGAGCTCGAGCTCGCGCTCGCGCTCTGCCTGATGACGTTTGCGCTCTCGTTCAGCCTGTTGACGTTCGCGCTCCACTTGGCGCCGCTTCGCGACTGCTTCAAGAGACAGCTTCTGTGCGCGGACGGTCGCCGAAGAACACGAGTGGCGAGTGGCCTCACTGCGCGATATTCCGCTGTGGACACTAGAAGTGTTTTTAGTTGGAGCAATGACATTCGCCTTGTTATGTGAGCTAGCGCGAGCATCTGGGCGTTCCGAAGCGGGACCTGGTTGTGCCTCGCTAGGGGGAACTGTGCCCGTCTGTTGTATGCCTGCACTATCAGGCAATGCCGAAGCGCCTTCGGTTGTTGTGGCTGAAACCGGCCGGGTGCCACGCGGTGAATGTTGCACCCGTCCGAATCCCGTAGCCGTCAGGTCTTGCTTTGTCTTGCTACGTGTTTCCACCATGGTTTGAAATGTTTACGAAATGAAACCGAAAACTAAGAATCAGTACGTGAAAAAAAAACAAATTACAGATGTTGTAATTTGTAATTACAATGAATGTTATACTTACGGCGAGAATGGACCAAAATGATAGCTAGCGAATTGGAATAGTTAGTGGACTGTAAATAGAGATGAAATGATAGAAACACGTATATTAGCAAGATTATAAATTTATTAAAAATATTATGACAATGCTCTAATAATGAACGAAACCTGACAACTGCTCAGACGTAACAAAACACTATCTTTAAAAAACATGACATTTTATCTACAAAAAAGGTCGCACTACAGCCAGTCGCCAACAGTACCCATAAGCCGATGGTCCCGGCTGTCATTCATAGATTTTTGACAGACGAAGCCGGAAAGTCTGACCCCCAGTTTTACAAAGGGGTATCGTATTACCCAGTTACTGGGTTGTGTAGGTCAGATAGGCAGTCGCTTCATTTAAAATACTGTTACGCAGCTGCAAACAGTCAGACTGGAAACTGACCCCAACATAGTTGGAAAAAAGGCTAGGCAGATGATAATGATGGCTTATTCCACTTATCCCCCCTGAGAGAATCCCCCTCAGGGGGGAAAACTGCACTCTAATATAAAATCAATCCAGAAATCCCCCTTATCATTTTATGTTATTCCACTTTTCCCCCCTGAGGGAATCTCTCTCAAGGGGGAAAACTGAACCCGAATATAAAAAAAAGTCCAGAAATCCCCCTTTTCATTTTGGATCATTCCACTTTTCCCCCTCATTTTTCCCATATCTAAACAATTCGATTTCTAAATTTTGACTATCTAATCAAATAAATAAAATTGAAGTGTCTGTTTGTTTCAAAATAACAAGAGATAACCAATATTAAAAGCCAAACATTTCTAAAACACTCAATATTTTGTAAATTGTAGTTTTTCTAAAATCTTCAAAGCCCCACGATATGCGATATTTTGCGATGGAATCAGTTTTTATTACGTTTTCTACCTAACGAGGCAGCCGATACTATTGATAGAAAAATACTCGTTTGATCTATATTTAGATTTAGACGGCTTTTTGAGTGCGTGTGAGAAGGAAAACGAGCTAAGGTTATAGATTGTCTTCTTGCCTTGAAAAAAATACGTAATGAATGCTACTTCCAGGCGTGCGGGGTTGAAAAAGATACCGTGGGCCCTGGCACACAGGCAACTGAAGGAACACGAGTGACCTCCCCAAAAGGTTTTTGCCATAATCGCCACGCTTGGCAGGCAGATTGGCGATGGCGTATGCTGGTAAAATGCATTGAAGAATACTTTGCACATTTTCTGGTAAGTCCCTTAATCGCCTTCTACGACACCCATGGAAAGAAATTGGATAGCGCTATTCTTTTACGTCCGGCCCCACACGGAACTCCGACACAAAACGGAACATGTAGAATAGACGGGATTTTAATCATTTAATAATTACTTACATTGGTTGCTCGCCCCTATTACATGCAATTTAAATATAACTGGCGAAATGTGAGTGTTCTGCCCAACCTTTTGGGGAAACAAGGCGTGATCTTATAGTGCTGTATTAAGATATACAGAGAGAAGATTGATATAGTTTAGCGAGCTTTCAGAGAATTTTCATTGCATTTATTTCAGGCAATATTTTGTTGTCGTGTCAATTTTGTTACGTGTTATTATATTTATTTATTCTTATCGAAAGCTTACAAACTAATAACAAACTTAAAATCATTTGTAGGACGTAAAATTTTCCAAATTACAAGGTTCCACATATATAGGGTGACTGGTAATTAGTGGCCGACATTTTAAACACATGATTGTACTCATCATTATGAACAACTTTTACTAAGGGACCAAACCCGAAACCGCGAAAAAAAATTCATCCGTTCCCTACATTTTGACGAGTTATGCGAACATAAATGTAGGGAACAGCAGATTT
The DNA here is from genome assembly GCA_949987655.1 of Polymixis flavicincta. NCBI lineage: Eukaryota > Metazoa > Arthropoda > Insecta > Lepidoptera > Noctuidae > Polymixis > Polymixis flavicincta. The sequence goes on along the minus strand of OX465183.1, from coordinate 3,266,896 downwards.
TTTTTCGCGATTTCGGGTTTGGTCCCATAGTAAAAGTTGTTCATAATGATGAGTACAATCATGTGTTTAAATGTCGGTCACTAATTACCAGTCACCCTATATACATGTAGTTACAAGTACTATGCGTTGACTATGTTGGTTACAACAATTTTCAAATGAAAAGAAAACTTAAAGAAACCAACCATTTACCAAGTTTGCGCTTAAAGCAAAACTAACTAATTGGTTGCACAAGTTGTCTTACGATGTTACAGAAGATATTCTAGCGATCACCTCATGAATACCCTTCGCAATACTGATAGGTACCTGTAATTACTGAGCCACTATAAACTGATTGAATTTAACTTATCATATTCAATGTTTATGAGGAACTTTGGCTTCTGAGATACAAGTATCTTTTCACTTAGTTCAGGAGCCAGTTGTTCAACCTGATTTTGTCCACCACTTGTACAATCATGTCTAGTGTATGACTATATTTATGTTTCTTTTCGTACAATACAGTTATTATTTATTTATTTATTATTTAGCCATCAAATTCACAAATTCAGGCATTTTTATTTTTGTGTGATTATTTAACCAGCATTTTATTAATATCCCACGTCATATAACATAGTCTGACTAAACGTGAGTATAACATTTCCAAAAACAGTAATTCCCAGATTGAGTACTGAATCCTAAAATACACATCCTTACCGATACGTCTAGTTGACGTATGATGAAACGACGCGACGTGACGCTATTATTGCGTCGCTCTGACTCAAACGTGTTCTGTTTGAATTTGTACACACTACTTGTTTTATTTATAGACGATACAAGATAGAATGTTACCCAGTCGTTAAGGAATGTTACCTACGTTCTACGTAGGTGCTAGTATTGTGGGTGGTCTAGATGTAGGTACAAAGGGTTGTTTTTGAATACGTGGGTGGTTAATTATTTAGATGTTACATTATTGCATACGTAACTGTGGCACTAGGAGCTCAAAGGTCGAATGGAGATGGCCTATTTATAGACGTTGAAGAAACTACACGAAGACTGGCATTATCAACATTGTTCATTTATTATTGTATTCATTAGGAATCCGAATTGGGGTGAGGAGTGTATATCCAAGTGTCATTAATTGATTAATTTGAAATTATTATGCTACTTGTAATTCATTAACTGTAAGAAGCGTCTTACTTCTGACAATAAATGTAACAAGTAGTACAAAGGCGACGAAATAATGCATTCTTATAGTTTGACGCATTTGCCTTACCAATCTTATTTCACTAGCTTTATAACTAGTTAAGTTACGAGTACATTGTGTTTTTAATGTTATTTCATTTTACACAATAATCATGATTTTCCCACAACATAGTGAAATTAAACTGTTACTGTAATATTTGTTGAAATTAAAGAAATAAATATACGTGTTAAAAAGTGATTACCTACCAATTACCGGCACACAAACACCGCGGTTAATGTTCTGTGATATTGTTATTATAATTACTATTGTTGAGGGACGCACATTGTTTTTAATCGCTACGAAAATAACTGCGAGGAAAGTGCTGGGCTCTACTGATAAGATATTGGGAATCAGCGTTTTCTTAGTAAAAGTATTTTTCGAACTATCATCCATATAGCCTGAGATAAGACCATCTCGCTAGCCTGGTGGTCACTAAGATAATCTTATTTCCCATAAAAAATGATTTACGATCATTGAATTGACACTAAATCCAAGCGATTTTTGCGCTTGATCTGCATTTAGCTCTCATACAATCAAACAAAGTACAACAAATATGTTTGCATTTGAAAGAGGGTTGTAATAGGGTTCGTAAACGTGGTCATTATAAAGCCCATGGTTCACAAAACTTTATGCACAGAGCCCGAACTAATTGTGTACATCTTACCATAATTATCCTATAATATTCCCACTGCTTGGACATCTCAGTTTTTCGGTGAAAGAGAATGGGCTTTAGTCCACCACGTGGGCAAGTCTGGGCTGTTTGAAGTCACATGTCTTCACATTTTCGGGTACACCTTATTAAATGTAACCTTACCAACATTGACATGGAGAGAGCGATTGTCGCAACCCAGTGCTGGGCACGCCACGATTGCGGCGGTAAGTCCCCTCTTTGAGGAGTGGTTTGAGAGGTGGCATGGCGTCCTCACCTTCCGCCTGACGCAGGTCCTCACCGGACACGGTTGTTTCGGGAGGTTCCTGTTTCGGATAGGGCGGGAGGAAACGCCCGGGTGTTTCCACTGCGAAGATCGCCCTGAGGACACGGTGGAGCACACGGTGGCGGTCTGCCCTGCTTGGGCGGAGCATCGCCGTGTCCTCGTGGAGGCGATCGGCGGCGGCGATCTCTCGCGTCCGGCCCTGGTCCAGGCCATGGTACGGAGCGAGAGGGCATGGGGAGCCGTCACCTCCTTCAGCGAAGCAGTGATGCTCGCGAAGAGGGAGGCGGCGCACGTGAGGGAGAGGCAGCATATGCGCCCTCGCGACCCCAGCCGCCGCAGGATACGGAGACGCCCTGGGCGTCGGGAATCCCAGGCCGATTTCCGGCCACCGTAGGCATGGGCTTGCGGACGGCGAGTAATGGGTAGCTCGCTGTCCGGTAAGGACCAAGCCCAAGTCGACGGCGCGTTGTGTTCCACGCGCGCCTCAAAGAGATGTCAGCACAAAAAGCGATGGGACCCGCAAGGGTCGATGCCTGCCAGGGGTGCGGGTTTGTTCGAAAGAGACACCACAGCCCCTGGCTTAAGGGCTACTGAAGGAACACGGGTAGGTTTTAGTCAGTAAAAGTCTGACACGCCCTCTTGCTCCACCCAGAGCGGGAGAAGTTATTTGATGATTTCCCACCCAAAAAAAAAAAAAAACCTTACCAACATTCATTGAAAAAACTGAAACCTTTATTGTTTAACGAGCATGCCAGAATAAAACAAACCTCTTCTTAAAACGGATGCCTAAATTAAATTAAAGGCCGACCAGATAAAAAGCTTGGCTAGTAAAAAGTAACGGCTTTCATTGATGAGTCTCGTGACGCAGCACTTTGAATCCTTTTCACTACGCCATCAGGCTTCAACCACAGAATAGATAGGTACAGACGGTCGGATCAATATAATACCTAAGCGAAAACGCACGCCCACATAGCAAGTGCACTCGCGACTGACATTTGTTTAAGATAGTTTGAGATCGCAATACTTATCTTACCTTTACGTGACATATTGGTGTAAAATGTTTTGTACACCGTACATTTGCTAATCCATACATTTATGTTCGCATAACGTTACAGAATGTATGGATCAGCTCATTTTCATTTCACGCTTTCAGGGTTGATCCCAATGTAAAAGTTGTTCATAATAACAGGTTTAAAACGATCAAAATGTAACGTGTACAGTTGATGTTCCTCATAAATAAATGTATAGGTAGTTTTTCCACCAGAGATGTGCTATGCTACGTTGTTGTGGGCGTTTGTTTTTTTTTCCTTTTTTTCCACCAATCTTATTCATTGCATAGCATACCACTGGTGGAAACGTGTTCAACTAAGCTGTGATTTATATATGCATGCGCCACTGGTGCCTTCTCTACTGTCAATGCACCGCATTGCTTAAACTGCTCCTCTTCCTTTCATTGTTACCTCGTGGCGCCGCATCTATGATGTACATTTTACTCGCTCCGCTACACAGCTTAGCAATTGTGGATTCGGTCACATAGTTTCCTAGCTTAGCTTTCACATCCTCGCTCCATAGCTGCATAGCACAGCTCAGCGTGTGCGTGTGCATGCTTCCACTCGTTTTATGGAGGCGGACCTTCTGTACCTTATATTTTGTACTTCAACTGTTTCTACCTGTTTTGAAACTTTCAAGAAATGCTTAATGGAAATAATTGCAAGAATTTCGTTGCATTGAAATAAATGGCGTGTGAAAATGAGGGTGCATTTAAATTATGCTGTTATTAAAATGTGTTAAAACAGTGGTTTTCTTTTTGATTTGTGATTTTAATTTGTTTACTGTTTCGTTTGAGGGTGAGGAAAATGAAACTTTTGTTGAAATAAAAAGGTAGTAATTTTATACACAACATATCTATAATTAATTAATCATTACTAATTTCCGCTCAGCTTCTTATTTTGCTCTAATTTGCGCAATTACAGAGTCAGCCAATACCAATTATGTTATTTTAATTCTAAATTCTTGAGCTCATCTATATTCCTGGTACATATAAGTATCGTTTACATAAAACGGTATGGAAGGGTTAATATGTAAATCAGGATATTTTGGGAACGTAAGCATATGCTTAGGGTTGATAATAAATATATATTGAGAATCGAAACTTTTGATTTTGGCTTTTATAACTATTGAAATACTTTTTTGATAGATTGAAGACCTTTACAACTTTGAGATTGCGATTAAAAGGATTAATTTCTCGGAGAGATAATTTTCACAATGGGCAAAGATTCAAAAGACGACCATGAAAAACCCTACACATACCACTGAGTACGTTTAACATTCCCATTTGGCAGACAAAGCCACGTGGTTAATCTAGAGAGAAAGTCGTTAAATAAGCATAACAGTTTCGTTACAGCCGAGTTAAGCTTCAATGCACTATTAGAAAGGATTAGCTTAGTCCTTGATTTTGCTAGAATACGGCTTTAGTGCTACTCCCGAAAATAGTCTAGATTTCTACCATTTTACTGCCAGATTAGAATTCCTCGTTGGAACAACTGCCTATTCCTAAAAGTGGTTTGCTTTGTAAACAGTAAGTTTCAAGTCAAAGTCAAACCATTTGTTTCAAAACGGAACTTCAGAAATTTTCGTGAAGATAGAATTGACTCTAGTTGCCCCTTCGAAGAGATAGCGACGAAACTTATGAAGTAGAATGGGTAAATAAATCCACTTTTACTCTTGTTAAGAGTACCAATAATCTATAAGACTGACATTTAAGGCTTTCTTATGAATTTCAAACCATCGTCTTAAAAGCCAAATACAGTCAGGGAAATGTATAACAAACAAATTGTCAACATGCGTCAATTTTGTCGAGCTATAACAATTTCTAACAACCTTCAAATCATGAAACTTGTGATTTTTATGTACTTAATTATGTAGTAGATGACGACATAGTCGCATTAAAGGTTAAAACTTGGGATTTGATCCTAATAATACGAGTATTATAAACGTGAAAGTTTGGATGTTTGTTGAACGAATTTGGATGAAATTTGACACATAGATAGTTTGTAACCTGGATTAACACATAGGATAGTTTTCATCCCGGTTCCCGTGGGATAATTTTCGACCTCCACGTGGGCGAAGCTGCGAGCAAAAGCTAGTTCTCGATAAACGGTTACCGTGGAGGACTTAGTGCCATGAAATTTTATCATTATTGCTAGAAACGAAAATTTCAAACGATGTCTCATAATAGGTTTTACGATAGATGAGCCATCTTTTGTCCTAACTTGAATCTATAGGTCGTTTTAAGAAAACGTGTCGATATCAGTGCAATTCTCGGTAGAATAGAAACGCAACACACTGTAGACGGAGTGCCAGGAATGGATATTTTTAAGATAATATTATCAGAATGTTTTGGGAGACAATTGAATTTAATGGGTAAATTGATTGTTAAAATGATGAATAATGAAGTTTACATTGTAAAGGTTGGCACTTGGGACCGATTATCTAGTTAAAAAACGTTTTCAGATATCTTGATTTAGGAGCTACATAACTTCTATTTTGTATGGGGCGTATGATTAATTTAGTTTACTACATTTAACATGCATTTCCTAATTAACAAACTCTCACAAAACCGCGCAAAAATCAAAACTGAAACAAGTATTTTAAATCTACGAACTACATCCCAAAACTGATGCACCAGAACCACACAGTTAATCTTTATTATTACAAAAAAATCTGTCCACCCTTCCAACATTTGAAATAACAACACCTTGTGTACGCATTTTTTGTACCGTCCAGTATCAGAGTGCAAAAACAGGCACCTGTCGGAACCATTTCTGTATTACCGAGAGACAAAGGACGTACCATGTGGAACCCCAATTTACGTGAACCTTATCTTAGTTGCATAAAGTCTATTTTCGTTTGGCAACAAAAATATATTTGAAAGAGGCTTCCGGCACCCTCGTGACATACAAATATGTTATTGAATTCGGAGAAAGGTGAGTTTTCAGTTTTTGCGCGGGACACGATTTCGGAGGAGGTTGGACCCGAGTTGATAAATGACCAGTCGTTTCGGGGAAATCATTTTTGATTTGATCAGATTTGTCGTAAAAAAACCTGTTGATAGTGGCCGACTCTTTTTTATTACTTCTTTTTCTAGGTTTTTTACATACACCTAATATTGCCATGCAGTTTTTTGGCTAACATTGGCTTCTTGTTCATAAATATTTGTACACTATGAAATAAATATTACTGCGATGTTAAATGCTTATGTCATAGCCGTTTCAGCTTTAACAATTTGTCGTCTCAAAATATATTTAAGTAGTTATAAATAAATCATGTTGTGGTTGTGAGTAATAAATCTGGATGGCAAACCTTTATAACTCATTAGTATAATTCACTGTGATTTATTATGCAAATATTGCTACACGTATAACTTTGGAAAGCTCATTAATTTAATTTCACCTTGTTTGTTAGTCATTAGGTTCTTGAACTTACAGCTGAATTAAAAATGTATCGTGCATTTGAACAAGATATAAAAGATTCATAGCGTAATACAAAATGCTTTTCATTTCCCCTCGATTAGTTTGAATAATGAAACTTCGGTGTGATTTATAACTAATTTGATATTTTGCAGTTAAGTAAGTAAGTAGCTCGTGTATTTGCAAATATGGGTACAGTAAGTACATGGTGATAAACAGACAGGTTAACAGATAGGTTCAGACATATTTTACTAATAGGCATGCAAAAGTTATAGTTTGACGCTAAAACAGTAAAGTCCATTATAAGATAGTAACAACATAAACAGGGTACCACAATGGGTTATTGGAAAAACACCAAAAACCGCTTAAGAGGTCATTGTACTCATCATTATGAACGACTTTTACCTTGGGACCAAACTTGAAATCGCGACAAAAAATTCAGCTGTTCCTTACATTTTGATGAGTTATGCGAACATAAATGTAAGGAATAGCTAAATTTTTTTAATACAAAAGTAGAAAAATAGGAATAGAAAAATCTTTTGATTCAAATCTCAGGCCAATACGATTAAGTATCAATAATTTCATCACATCTTAATTTCACACCTGTGATGACTAACGAACATACTAATACGCAACATAAATCATTGAATTACTGACATGCATTTGTTCTGATTTTGAAAGGATTTTGATTTTGAAAACAAATGAACAACGCTCAAACACGGCAAGGTACAAGATTAGGAAATATTGGCTGGTTTTTTTTGTTAGCTGTGTATTCCAATAGGCTTAGCTAAGCCTCACGTAATCTTATATAATTATCGGTTCAATGATACAAATATGTAATAAGGGTAATGTTTTACAGCTTCCTACAAGACAGCACCGCGGGTCGTAGATCCGCTGGCCAGCTAATGCTGACAAATGACAGTTATACCTTTATTTAATGACGTAATTACGACGGCCATTTTGCGGCCAAGAAATTAAGCACGGTAGTTTGAGGTTTAATTAATTTAAGTCATTTATTTAATGCCTGAAGAAATATTTATATTGAAGCTGTTTTTTGGGCAAACAATCTGTTTTGTTTGAATTTTTAACCCCCGACGCAAAAACGATGGGGTGTTATAAGTTTGACGTGTCTGTGTGTGTGTGTGTGTCTGACTGAGGCAACGTAGCTCCCGAAGGGATGAACCGATTATGATTTTGTTTTTTTTTTTTGACAGGTGTATTAGTCGGGAGTGTTCTTAGACATGTTTCAACAAAATCGGTTCAGCCGTTTGAAGATTATCAGCTCTTTTCTGGTTGATGAAGGGATTTGAGCATCTTTTACGGGTCTGATCAACTCGAAATTTGGTATTCTATTACTTCAATGACATTAGACTAACAAACTAACCTTGAAATGCTGGAGCAACACCTGGAATTTCCAGGATGCCCAACTTACTCACCAACAAACAGCAAAAGTATCGTGTTTGGGCTCATTGAAAAGGTCTCAATGAATAGATTTTAGATAAATAGTGATCAGGACGAGGAATGAGGATAAATTAGTAACAAACTTTACTGTGGGAAAATTACGCAACGATGCGCAGATTTAAACGAGCGAGACATTTAGTTTAAAAATTAGGAAATAAAAATTAAATTAAAAATTTTAAAAACCCCCGACCCTGAAAACTCCCTAGCATTTTCAGTAGCCGTCCCCCGCCTTTACAATGCCTTGATCAAAATATTACCTTCATCTTAAAAGGCCGATGAATATTATTATTTTTACTTTTTACACTTTTTAGGGTCGGGGGTTTTTTAAATTTTTAATTAAATTTTTTGCTAACTTTTCCTGTTTCCTCTGGTTTTATTGGTTACTAGATTTTGCCAGCGGCTTCACCCGCGCGGAACTTTCATCTCCTATTTAACTCTCTAGGGGTTGAATTTCGAAAAATCCGTCCTTCTCTTCATTTTAAGGGAACCTCTGTCGAAAATGTCAGCTTTCTAGATTCACGGGTTTGGACTGGGCGTTGATGAGTCAGTCAGTCAATCAGGACTTTTCTTTTTATTTATATTGATTTCTTTTTTTTTATCAGGATTAGTTTTAGCAGAAAATTAATTCAAACATTTAAACTCATTACCTCACTACATTATTAAGCAATTGCAAACAATGTAGCAGCTTAAGAGCAAATGTAGTGCGGTGTAGGTGCACCTACACTGCACTCTACACTTGTTTTCTTATTTGTAATACCTACTCGTAGCATCCAACGACAATAGTTAATTAACGTTGTATGGTAGGTTGAACGAAAATATTACCTATGCTTTTATAAAAATATAGCAATTGCCATTAATTTCATACAGGTAATTCTGCTTTTAAAAAGCCCACATAGGATTGCTGACTCGTAATCGTAGTTTGCAGTCGAGAAATCGTCGTAAAACTTAAGTCGGTGTTGTTAGTTAATTTTTTTTATCTATATAATTTAGCATAAAAAGATAAGAGATGCTACATTCGTTGAGAAAAACTCGTAATTTCCCTGAAGGCGTATTAAGTATCTCGACAAATTCACACAGAATTTCAACAATTACTTCTTTTTTAGGCCAAACGATTTATATTATTTTGTCAGAGCATTTATTTTAATGCGTTAAGGAAAATTATTCGCGAAAAGAGCAATAAAATGTAACAAAGTGACGTCATCGAAAAGATTGTATCGGAGAGTAATAAAAAAGGAAGTCTTTAGTGTAACTGGATTTTACTCGAGTGCTGATCCACTTATTGTCTGCCCTCGCGCCGATCGATTGGGGGAATCGTCAGTCATTGACAATATGATTTAAAACGACTCATTGCTTACTTAACTCCTTAAAGGGTTTGAATTTTGCACAGGATGTGGAAAGTGTTAACCGCCACTATTGACACTTAAAACTGCTGAACTAAGAGGCGGAATCAAGAATTCTAACATGCCTTCGAATTATTTTCAAAAGTAGTGTCAGAATTAATGTGCTCTTTTCGTTTTTTATTTTTTATTAAATAAATTATTATTATTCTATTCTATTGTTCTATATATCCCATTGTACAAATTTAACGAATTTCACTTACAAGCAAACTTTGCTACTCGTAGCAAAGTTTACCTATATTCGAATCTAGGAGCCACGAGAAATATCTCGTGGCTCCTAGATTCGAATATAGGTCAAAACATGAATAAAATTACGATTTTACAAGCCTAAACGTGCTGAACAAATACTTGAATATCTTCCTTTAGTTTATTATCTACATAGAAGAACAAAATACAGTTAGCCAATTGCCAATTTTTAGAGATAACATTTTAGTTTCATATAAAAGTTTGTGTTTTGGCCATGAGAAATAACGAAACAGAACTGTTAGTACTTACTTAAAAGTTTTTACCTGAATTGTTTTAACGAGATTGCGGCAATGAATTAAATTCGCGACGACGCACTATTGACGTCATGAAACTTTTACATATGACAATCATTTCTGAGTTTCTCTCAAATTCCTCTTTGCCAATTTATTTCAGTTTCAAATGAGCACAAAAGGCACAAATAAGCTCTTAAAATAATAACCACTATTCCTACTCTGTGATATAAATTCCTCCCGTGCAAAAGATGACACTCAGTGTTGATATAGAATGAACTCTCTTCTACATTCCACCGGTTGCTTACTATTTTCTGCACACTCTGCAGTTTCACTCATAACACATTTTTGTTGAAATATATAGTGGTGTCGACGTAGGAAAATTTACCGTTGTTTTGATTAATGGAATGTATTTTTCTTTTCTGTCTGCTATGTAGGTTACTTTTGTGAATGCTGTGAAACCTGGTTGTGAGGTTCTGTCGTCGAGGGAATTCATGAGAACAATGAATGTATATGTATGTGAATTCTTGAATTTTACCGGAAATATAATTTTAAAATAAGTGAGTTTGTTTTCTTTTTATGCGCGGTTACTTTAGTGGGATTCGAAGTGAAGTTTAAGATAAGTAACACTTGATGTTGAGCCATGATGCAGCGATAACGTTTACCAAGAAATACCTTAGGTAGTCACTAACTCCAAGTGCCCACATCGATATGACCATCGAGATGCCTCATTAGACTGGAAGTGACACCCACACCGTTTATGACGTCAGTAAATCCTGAAGCTTTTCTAACGTCATCGGGCTGTCAGATACAATACTAAACCTTTAGAACGTCTTTCCTTGACAGTTATAAGCACAAAATTATTCACATTATATTGATTGCCATATGAAAATATGTTTTAACCCTACACCCGGGTGTTTCCACTGCGAAGATCGCCCTGAGGACACGGTGGAGCACACGGTGGCGGTCTGCACGGCTTGGGCGGAGCACCGCCGTGTCCTCGTAAAGGCGATCGGCGGCGGCGATCTCTCGCGTCCGGCCCTGGTCCAGGCCATGGTACGGAGCGAGAGTGCATGGGTAGCCGTCACCTCCTTCAGTGAAGAAATAATGCTCGCGAAGAGGGAGGGGGCGCACGTGAGGGAGAGGCAGTATATGCGCCCTTACAGCACTAAACGCCGCAGGAGACGCCCTGGACGTCGGGAATCCCAGGCTGATTTCCGGCCACCGTAGACGGCGGACGGCGAGTAATGGGTAGCTCGCTGTCCGGTAAGGACCAAGCCCAAGTCGATGGCGCTGTGTTCCACGCGCGCCTCAAAGAGATGTCAGCACAAAGTGACGGGACCCGCAAGGGCCGATGCCTGCCAGGGGTACGGGTTTGTTCGACAGAGATACCGCAGCCCCTGGTATACGGGCTACTGAGGGGACACGGGTGGGTTTTAGTCACTAAAAGTCTGACACGCCCTCCTGCTCCACCCAGAGCGGGAGAAGTTATTTGATGATTTCCCAACCAAAAAAAAACCCTACAGATTTTATAATATTATCATTATGAATAAAACATTATGCACCGTTAGAATAAACGCCTTGATAGTTACAAAGATAGTTTAGAATAAGCTTTCAACTGGACAGGCGATTTCATTATTGTGACGATTTTTTGTCGCACTCTGGATTTCCAACGCACTTGCACTGCTTAGCGCCGAGAGATCTACGTACGTACTCATTTTCTGTAAAGCATGCACTTACATTTAATTCTGACGAAGACATCGTAGCTTGTTTTCAGTTTGAACAAGAAAGTTACTAATTTGCAAGCGCACTTATGCTATATGATTAAATAATAATTAAGATTATTACACAAAATCTTACCACATTATTATGACATAACGCGTTTGCAACCAGACCGTGACGACCCTAACTATGTAACGAAACGAAGATAGGACTGTACAATTATTTACGATGGTAATGGAATGGTTGCATCTTTCATTGACATTCAAATCTGCATTAAATATGGTACAATATAAAAAAAAAAAAAACTGTTTCCGTCCTTCGTAAAAATATTTAGATACAATACCTACTTGGAAACGATGATGGAAAGAAATTTCTTTATTATCGGCATGTCAAACAAAAAACTAGGTATTATAAATACTTCATTGTTATAATCAAGTATTAATAAGCAAGAACGTCTATGAATTTTCTATTAATTACCGATTCTAATATCACATCAAAAGACGTACCTACATAATTACCTTTTAACGAACAGTTGACGGAACTCGCCATCAATCGATAGCGTCATTATGTTGGCGCCGCGTCAATCAAAGAATCCAATAATGTTTGAAGTTAGGAAATGAGCAAACCAAAGGAAATGGGCCCAAGTAGGTACCTACCTATTCCATATTGTAAGACATTTTTCTTGCAGTTTCCATGTTGAAATTTGACGCTAATTATTGTATACTAGCAGCGCTCCGCGGTTTCACCCGCGTACGTCTCGTTCCCGTGGGAATATGGGCCTAAAATATATATATAGCCTATGTCACGCGGGGATAGTGTAGCTTCCCAACAGTGAATTTTTTTTTCAAATCGGTTCAGTAGTTTCGGAGCCTATTCAACGCAAGCAAACAATCAAATCTTTCCTCTTTATAATATTAAGAAGAAGAAGATAAAAGTACAAGAGTTGCAATGTTATCACTTTCAATGAGGAAAATACTCCATCGCTAAGGGCCCTGCTGACTCATTCTGTAAAATCTCAGCGTAAAGATTTAGCTTGAAGTGAGCTGTCATTCCAATTGATGCTAAAGATTGACATTAACACTTACACTTTAAACTAACTTTACCTGAGTTGTCACGAAGAGATTTTTATTAAATAGTTCGGCTTGGTAGTTCATTGTTGATTAAATACTTTAATAAGTGGTTTTTGGCATAATAACTAGGTATATTTTACCCAGAGGCAGAATAACCACAGAAAAATAATGTCGTTTATTTCATACTTAAAATTTAATATTCTAACGTTATTTTTACCTCACTATCGGCTTCAGCACCCTCGAAAACCATGAAAACGACACCCATGATTAGATTTTTTTTTAAATTATAGCCACCATCTTGGATTTTCATTTTGATCTCACCATTCGTTTCAGCGCCATCGAAAACCATGAAACTTATCTCACTCTCTCTTTCTGTCTTTTTATATTATACCTATGTAATAAAAGTCGGATGCGGCATAACGCTTTTTTCATTAAGTGACGATAACCAACAATTTTACTCATATCGCAAGCTGCGTTAAAGAACTTATCCACTGATGTGTTCCAAAAATACATAAGCCATCTGTTCCACAATTACCAAAACTAAAGTTTAATTCAATTTAGTCCAATGCCAACAGAACCCGGATATTATCAAAACACAACAAATTATAAACTTTGAATCAAGTTAAACTATAGTTTTGATTACAGAGATTGACCAGATAACGACAACGTGACAACAATATTGATTTATGTATCAAAACAGATTTATTCATGAGATCGACTACCACGTCACAAGACGCTGATATTCGCGTAAATTGTTAGTACTAAAATATTTGTTAATTAAAAAAAAATCATGAGTACGTTAATGATAGTTGCAAGTTATATATGAATTAGAAAGAAACAACAATATTAAATTCCCTACAACTATACAAAATACAGAAAACCATGAAAATTGATTCCAAAAGGGTCAGCTCAGCATTAAATGAGATGACACACCACTTGACGCTGATTTTCAGCTACAACGCACGCTTAACAGTAATAAATACATAGGGAATTGTGTGACCGTAACAATAAAGGTATTTTTCACCACTGCAAAGCAAAGATTGCTCCCTAAGAAAGTGAACGCGGGGCCCAGATGCTCACTAAATAAAAATAACAAAACATAACATCACGCCTCTTATCTCTGAAGTGTAAGGCAGAGGTGTAGGTGCCTATAGTGCACCCAGATTTCACTAGTTACGTTTAAATTCAAATTCAAATTTATTTATTTTGGGACAACAAGATCCAAAGGTTAGTTTACAAAAAAGAAATCTTAGAAAAACTATTGTTAGTACCTACCTAAATAAAATTACACACAGTCCCCTGCGCTGAGACACCCCGCCACGTCATGATAATCAATAGGGAGATGCCTCCCTAAAAGATCAAGTCAGTCAGATCAGTTTAAGTCCAATGTAATAGGAACAAGCCTATTTGAATAAACCGGGCACACATCCAAGAATAGCCCAACATTACTTTGCCCGACTTGGGAAGCCAACCCAAGCTCTCATGCTCAGCAATTGTGACCATAGAGGCAGCCAAATGTTAGTCAGTCGTATAGAAATGCATATTTTTGTGTCGGTAAACAGCTGCATATGCAAAATACCGTCATTTATTTTACATTTTAACTGCTTATGAAAATAAAAATAAAACGATACTTGGTACAATCAAGTTTCCATTTATAATTGGGTTATAAATCTCGCCAAGTTTCAGCCTATTTCAATTTTGATCCTATTATGTAACCCTCTAATCTGAAGGAAAAACTTTTGGCAATCAAGGCGTTAGTTTTTGAAGAAAACTTTAAATCAAAATTTCAATACTTTATTTTGGGATTTTCTTTCGAGTAATTTTTGCTTTTGAACTTAATATTTGAAGCATCGAAACTTATTCTGTACTAAATTCCCGTGGCTTCGCCCGCCTATTATTACAATAAAACTTATTTCACGATACCATTTTTCATCAAAATCGGTCCAGTCGGTCCGGAGTTACACACTACCTGCAAACAAATATGTGTAGATTTAAATGTTTTTTTTTTTTTTTTAAGAAAATGTTTGAAAGTTGGTTTTAGCAGCAAGAGGACGATAGTCAAAGCATCTCCCTGACTCTGTCTTCAAACCTTTGACAGAAATATAACAATGATTTAAAATTGTTCAACGCTAAATTTATTTAGTGATTTGTGGTAAAAAATTACGTATAATTTGGCAACACTTCGTTTTTAGGATGACGTACACAGAGGTTGCCAACGGAACCGTATTCTTAAGCCTCCACCTATCTGTCAGCCGGCAGTATCTCATGAACCGTAATAGGTAGAAACTGAAAATTTGCATATAAATAGTGATGTAAATGTGTAATTTTCAAATAAGTAGTGTCAAATATTGTAACGTGATATGGAACAATAATTTATGTACAGACGCCAGCAGGTGAACCTACCCCAAACTGTCAAATTTTCCCAATTGAACATGAACCATAAACTTACGGTATAAAGTTGAAAATCTATCAAATAAATTTGACAGATTGGAGTAGCTTGATGTGCTGGCGTCTGTACGAGTCCGACTCGCAATTGGCCAGTTTTTTACCACAATTATTATGACACTAGCTTTTGCCAGCGTCCCCCCCCCCCCCGGCGGAACTTTCATCCCCTATTTAACTCCCTAAGGGGTTGAATTTCGAAAAATCCTACCTTATTCCTTGTCCACATTATAAAGGAAACCCTCTGTGAATTTTTTTAGCTTTCTAGGTCCAAGGGTTTGGGCTGGGCGTTGATGAGTCAGTCAGTCAGGACTTTTCTTTCTATCTGGTATTTATATATAGATTTAATAGGCAGTATGTACCGATACACGCAAAAAGTCTATAACAGGCTTTTTCTTGGAACACAACTAAAAAATCACTATTTTAGTGGAATACGCGGTTAACCCAACAAAGCTTTTTTCTTAAAAGAAGCCCTAGAGAGTCAGCTATACAAACTGCCTGTTCATTTTCAGAACCCGATTACTATGTAAAAACGTACAAAGGTTACACGAGTTGCCGCTTATCAAAACATAAAAAAAATTGCATTTTTAGTTTAAATTAAGTATGTGAAAAGACGACGAGAAATTCCATGAAAAAATTTAATTAATTTAGATACCCTTGTTATTAGTTTTTCTGAGAATAACTTAATATCCTGGCACACAGGCATCAACTGAAAGACCACGGGTGGGTTTTAGTCAATAAACGTCTGACACGGCCCTCCTGCTCCACCCAGAGCGGGTGAAGTTGTTTGACAATTTCCCACCCTCAAAAAAAAGTATCAGAATGTAGATAAAAAAATAAAAATAGTTTATAATTTAAAATGATCACTCACTAAGACGCTACGAGCTATAAGATACGTACGTTGCCCCGCAGCTTATGCGTGCTCGGAAATCCGCCACTAGAATATTGTTTCAAGTGAATTTTATGCATACATCGGTAGTGGTAGCAAACCTTACCGGTGATCATGAGATCCTGGATTCGATTCCCTGGTCATGTAAATGTTTTATTAGGGTTTTCCGTTCGGATTTTGTCGGTACCCGCCTGGAGTTTGAAATCGTGCTCGTTTGATGTCTGTCAGCTCGCGCCTTATTAATAGTAATACCCTAGTTACTCATGTGACCCCACTACCGTATCTCTACGTTAATGCCGTGGTGGAGCTTGCGCGCTTGTATGAACTCTAGGTCTGTGACGATAAAGTTTACTTTACCGAAACAGGAATAGGGTACGCAGCCAGACCAAGAGATATACACCCGCAGGGCAGTATGTGGTGAGTAGTTTACCCCCCCCCCTTTATTGGACCCCATCTCCCGGGTGAAGTCTTGTTCCTCATCTTTGGTTTGCTTTTATTAACTGGAACAGAGCTTCCACCCTTTTGCTTTATGACGGGCTTGAGTGTAGATTCGCAAGAGCAAACGTGCTCAGAGGAAGAAAGTATTCCAGTAAGGTGCTGGCAGGGACCTTGACCACTTTCCGAGCTCCGGGTTTGTCCTGATAGCTGTGGAATAACTCTCCGCTCCTCAAACTGACAAAATCTGGGTGTACTAAAGGCACCTCGTACATACTCCGAAATAAGATTAGACAATTAAACAAACCTTTTTTACAGTCGGTTCAACCGATTTTGAGTTCTATTCCGTAAGCATAAGAATGGCATTAAAAGCAAAAAAGTGGTTACAATACCAACTGTTTACTGCAGCTGCAGCAATACCGACTGTTTATTTAATTGTCTAATCTTATTTCGAACGGAATATACCTACACCTCCGTAGGAGAACCAAGGCAACCGACATAGCCCGAAGAATTGCCAAACTTAAGTAGCAGTGGGCAGGGCACATTGCTCGCAGAACAGTTGGCCGATGGGGCCGAAAGGTTCTGGAGTGGCGACCGCGTACCGGTAGACGTAGAGTGGGAAGGCCTGCCACAAGGTGGACCGATGACTTTGTGAAGGCCGCGAGTATCCGCTGGATGTGGAAAGCACAAGACCGGTCGAAGTGGAGGAGCCTGGGGAAGGTACTGTCCAGCAGTGGAAGTCTTTCGGCTGAAATGATGATGATAAACCTCTGCCCAACCCTTCTAAAAACATGGCGTGATATTCTCAGACTGAAACATTACTTGCAGAATTTGTACTATAATTATGCAGATTTCTGCTTAAACCTTCATAAATAACAGATGTGATGTTAAATGTTCTGTTACGATTTATTTTAATCATTATTTAAAAATATTTTATCAAGTTTGCTAACTGTTTCAATCGTCTTGAAAACAAATTCCTTTCAACAAAATTACTGAAATGAAACTCGTAAACGTTTAGTACAAGTTTGTTTTTCATTTTGATCTAGGACTGCTTCACAGTATTTTTCATCAAATTCTTAAATTTCCAGACGCAAACTTTACACAGGTTAACAGCAGACTCGACCTAATTTTTCTTTGTAAGCAACCTTAATTTTTCATTAGGCAGTTGTAACAAAAAATACAACAGATACTGAAGATTTATCGTTTTAGGCCTCAAGGAGGATGAGCCATTTGTTACTGTTGAATCTTAGCAAATTAGAAGATAAGGTTGTTAATTATAATACTTTCTCAAGTCATGTCAAAACGTCTAATTGCTTTATAATTCTAATTATTTGCATAATGTAATTTTAAATAGCTTTTTATTTCATTTCATAATACAAACTTAAAACTAAATGTAAATACTCACAATGAATAAAAGATTTACTTGAAAACAGGAGATAAAAAAAAAAAAAAACTTGGGATTGGGGATGGCTGAGTCATAGAAATACATTAGTTGCCAATATAGATAATATAATTATCCTAGACTACTAATGAGCCTATAATAACTATGTGTTAATTAGCCGGACCAAAATTATATTAACATAAGAATACGTATACATATTAGCTGACCAAGCAGAGATTGTCCTATTTCCTAGAACTCGATCGCAGCGCCACCTAACATGGTCCAATTGTATCACACAGCACAAAAAATATCCGCCAGAATCAGTCCAGCCATTTAGGACGAGTTCAGTGATATACAGACGTATCGAAGAATTATAAAGATATAAATAGCCCTGATTGAGTACTTACGGACTTTCTGATTTGAGATAAAGTAGAATAGTCTTTTACAAACTATTAAAAATTACAAAACTGAAACACACCCGACGTACGGTGGGCTGTATCAAAATCAAAAGTCATTTATTCAAATTAGGCGGAGAATCAGCACATTTCGAACGTCAAAAACACATTCAGCACATTTCGTCGTTTTAATACAACTGGGGTACCCAATTGATCCAGCCCACTGTAGGTACCTCCACTGTCATTTAACCATTTTAATTAACCGTAGCCTGTAGCCGTGCATTCCACTCAAACCACCCGAACAGCGCGTTACGGCGACAAAAGAGTGGGCGGCTAGACCAGACTCAAACAAATTGCATCGTACCTCAACTGTCAGTCATGGAAATTAATCCAAGTTCACGAACCGTGGCCTACAGCTGCACATTCCACTCGTACCGTCTAAACAGACCGTTAAGGCGACAGAAGAGTGGGCGGCCAGACCAGACTCGCGCAACAAATTGTGGCGTTGACGTTTCATTATGGTAAAGTGTGGCGCAAGTTTAGAGAATGTGGCGGGTCTGTTTATGGTAGAAGTGTTATTGTTCGGGGTTGGGGTGAGTTAAGATAAGTGATACAAATGGGATAACGATTAAAACAAATGAGGTGAATGAGATGAGATTGAGCCGCGTCCGATATGCTATTCGAAAGCGTACTGACTATTTTACTAAGGTAATTATTACATAAAATATTCAAGGCATAGAGGGCGAGGTCGCAATTACGCTGACATTTTTATCATTGTTCGTTGATTGACCTGAACAGGTATATAGTCCTCCAGACCGTATTTCGGCTATGGTGGCTAATCTCAACAGAGACAAGTTTTCGTCCCAGAAGATAATATAGTGCACAAGTGTGTGCGCGGACACAGATGCAATCTCTCTTCCCGCACTCTCATAGTTCGAAGGGACGGCAATCCAACACGACCGGGAAGAGACCAAGCGTAGGAGCAACAGCTTGACGTGGTTTCCGAGGTACGGGGCTTTCACACTGCGAACTTTCGTACTCCGTGCTGTTATTAAAAAAACATCCTCATAGAATAACCCAATAACATTTTGCCCGAGCTGGGAATCGAACCCAGTACGGCATGCGCAGTAGACGCGCTTGCGACTAAGAGACCAACGGGGTAGTAGGGGGGCGCCGTAGTAGTAGTAAGGCATCATCATCATTTCAGCCCAAAGACATCCACTGCTGGACATAGGCCTCCCCCAAAAGGAGGGTTTTGCCAGAATCGCCACGCTTAGCAGGCGGGTTGGCGATCGCAGTATGGTGGTAAAATGTACAGAAAACGCTGCTGCCCATTCTCTACTAAGTCCCTTAGTCGCCTTCTACGACACCCACGGGAAGAAAAGGGATGGTGCTATTCTTTTACGTCCGGCACCACACGGAACTAAGGCTACGTAACGGGAACTTACTTCTTAGGAAGAAAAACAGAAATAAAAGGAAGATGTACCTTTATATAGTTCGTAAAGTTTAAATTTGGGCACGGGCAAGGAAGTCGTTGTTATAATAACGTGGTTTTGTAAAATGAGTACCACTACGATACTAAATTACTTTTGAATGTCCAGCTACATTTCTTGTTTGCGACGGTATTTCTTTTAAACACTGGCCTTATTTTGGACTAGCAGGCCGTCCCGAGTTCGCATGGGTGGAGATTTTCTAGTAACAGTTACTCAGGGATAATGTAGCGTTTTAATGGTGAAATAATTTTTGAAATCGGACTAGTAGTTTTTGAGTTTATTCACAAAGAAACGAATTTTTCCTTTTATAATATTATTATAGATATAGATAGATTAGTCAAACCTATTCTATCTGCTTTACCTTGTGCCTTGTAGCATGCAAACTCCATTCCGTAGCGAGTAAATATGAGCTTACCATTTAGATCCTTTCAGACGCACTTTAAATAAATAATATATTTGATCTCATTTGATATTTGCGTTGTTGCTACATTATATCTTATGTTAATACCAATTATAATAGTAAGTAAACTAAAAGCTCATTTATACAGCTTTGTACTTATGAATATGTTAAAGTTTTGAGGCATAGAAAATTAACTGTATTCGTAGGACAAATAGCCCATGCTTCTACACCAGACAATATATTGTTTGAATATAACTCTACTTAAACATTGGGACATCGCCAAGCGGTTGGTCAACTCTTCACCTGGCCAGAGGGCTGGCCTATTTTTAGGTCAAATAGTCAGCTTTGCCATCCCACGTGGCAACGGTGCCAGCCGTTTGGACATTTCTCACTGACAGCGATGCAGATGAATTTTTTTGATGCCCAATAAGCTCTTCCGTTTTTTTTTTCTTTTATACTTGTTAATAAAACATGTGTATAGTAGGTACGAGTATATATTAGTGTAAGATATATTGCATTTAAAATTTCATAAAAGCAGGAAAATTAAAAAAATGAAGATTCTGTAAGGATTTTAAATTATAAAACTTAAAAAAATCCTTTTCTAACCGCGTTCTATGCATCTGGTACAGGTCTCAAAACAGGTAACCGTATCATCGTCTTGTGCTAACATTTGTAAAATGAGGATGAAAAGAAAATAAAATTGTAATACTCTAGACACAACAACGTAAAATTAGACAAACCTCGATTGTCTATTTCATTGACCCCGAATTTGACCTTTCAAACATTTAAAACAATTTGGTAAACCAACATACATAGGTTCTTAGTTTCATCGAGCAGCACAGAGTTAATTTAAATTAAAAAAAAAAATTTACAAAGAAGTCGATTCTTTGTAAATTTTTTTTTTTTAAAGAAAAAAAAAATTAAAAAGAAATTCAGATAGTCTGTCCGAAAATAACAAAAGAATAATTTACAGTGAACTTGCTGTGCATCTTTTGTAATTTATACTGTGAGCAAAAAAAAAAAAAAAAAAACAAAGTAAAACCAATTTAATTATACAAGTTACCCATTAAATTAATTGAATTCATTTTTACGCAAAAACGAAAAAGATTTATTTGACAGTACATTTGAACTAGAACTCGTAAACTCAGACATATATGTTAATGTGAACAATCTGCTTTAATTTAGAAGCATGAAATTCAACGATGATATAAGTCCTTTTCATTTGTAAGGAGAGGTCAAAGTGTAAGCGAAATATAAAAAGTAAAAAATGCTATAAGTACATACATTTATCGTCGAAGTACTAATTAGTGAATGAATTTGGCACGCCACGATTGCGGCGGTAAGTCCCCTCTTTGAGGAGTGGATTTAGAGGCGCCACTGCGTCCTCACCTTCCGCCTGACGCAGGTCCTCACTGGACATGGTTGTTTCGGGAAGTTCCTGTTTCAGATGGGGCGGGAGGAAACGCCCGGGTGTTGCCACTGCGTAGATCACCCTGAGCACACGGTGGAGCATATGGTGCAGGTCTGCCCGGCTTGGGCGGAACACCGCCGTGTCCTTGTGGAGGCGATCGGCGGAAGCGATCTCTCACGTACGGCCCTGGTCCAGGTCATAGTACGGAGTGAGAGTACATGGGTAGCCGTCACCTCCTTCTGCGAAGCAGTAATGTACGCGAAGAGGGAGAGGGCGCATGTGAGGGAGAGGCAGTATATGCGCCCTCACGGCCCTAGCCTCCGCAGGGGATGCCCTGGGCGCCGGGAATCCCAGGCTGATTCCCGACCACCGTAGGCGTGGGCTTGCGGACGGCGAGTAATGGGTAGCTCGGCGTCCGGTAAGGACCAGGCCCGGGTCAACGGCGGGTTGTGATCCACGCGCGCCTAAAAGAGATGTCAGCACCAACTGGTGGGGTCCATAAGGGCCGATGCCTGCCGGGGGACAGGGTTGTTCGAAAGAGATACCGCCGCCCCTGGCACACAGAAAAAGTTTTATGCCCGTTTTCACCAAAACTAGACATCTAAAATGTTACCAAGTAAAACCGCACTGTTGGACATTCGTCTCTTAGTCCTTTATACTTTGTTATTTCCAGTGAGGCTGACTGTCGATGAAAAAGAGCATTACTCATGGTTTTTTTTTTTTTGGTTGGGAAATCATCAAATAACTTCTCCTGCTCTGGGTGGAGCAGGAGGACGTGTCAGACTTCTACTGACTAAAACCCACCCGTGTTCCTTCAGTAGCCCGTATGCCGGGGGCTGTGGTATCTCTTTCAAACAAACCCGCACCCCTGACAGGCATCGGCCCTTGCGGGCCCCATCATTTTTTGGGCTGACATCTCTTTGAGGCGCGCGTGGAACACAACGCGCCGTCGACTTGGGCTTGGTCCTTACCGGACAGCGAGCTACCCATTACTCGCCGTCCGCAAGCCCATGCCTACGGTGGCCGGAAATCGGCCTGGGATTCCCGACGCCCAGGGCGTCTCCGTATCCTGCGGCGGCTGGGGTCGCGAGGGCGCATATGCTGCCGCTCCCTCACGTGCGCCGCCTCCCTCTTCGCGAGCATTACTGCTTCGCTGAAGGAGGTGACGGCTCCCCATGCCCTCTCGCTCCCTACCATGGCCTGGACCAGGGCCGGACGCGAGAGATCGCCGCCGCCGATCGCCTCCACGAGGACACGGCGGTGCTCTGCCCAAGCCGGGCAGACCGCCACCGTGTGCTCCACCGTGTCCTCAGGGCGATCTTCGCAGTGGAAACACCCGGGCGTTTCCTCCCGCCCTATCCGAAATAGGAACCTCCCGAAACAACCGTGTCCGGTGAGGACCTGCGTCAGGCGGAAGGTGAGGACGCCATGCCGCCTCTCAAGCCACTCCTCAAAGAGGGGACTTACCGCCGCAATCGTGGCGTGCCCAGCACTGGGTTGCGACAATCGCACTCTCCATGTCACCATGAGATCCCGCCGGAGCTCTGTCCGCTGTGCCGCGATTTCCCGCGGCAGCGGAGTTACGCCCCGGGCATTACTCATGGTTATACACGCAATTCGACTTACAGAACTCCAATCGCAAAATGCACACAAACGATTTAATCAATTTCCATACATCACAACCAAATCATATAATTTCTATAGACACCGTCACTCAAAATAGATTTTTAATCAGACCCACGCTGACTATGCAATTTATACATACCTAGTCGTTATCTTTTTTTAATCGAATTCATTTTGGATCAATTGATTAATGAATCTGAACTGTCAATTCCATTAGAGCGGTTGTATTGAAGCTAGAACTTTTGAGTGAGTCTAGTAATTCAATAGCGGGTACTTATTCGGGGGTCTTTAATGGAAGTGTGTCGAGTATCCATTATTCTAATATTCCACTATACATTTTTGTTCTTTCTTTGACATGTTTTATTAAATAAATGCTTTGAGTTTTTATTCTAATATGCACAGGTATATAAAAAGAAAATAATCATAAAGCATCAAAAAATACGTTCGCATCGTTATCAATGGGAAAAGTGCCCAAAAGGCTGGCAGCATTGCCACGTTGTATGTTCTTTCTTGATTTCTTTGAAGGATTGGCTGGAATTTGAATAAGATGACATTGATAATGGAACTAAAAAAAACATCGATTCATTGACTTTTAAAATCATTCACAATAGGGGTGCAGGATGTTCGAAAGAGATACCACCGCCTCTGGTACACAGGCTACTGAGAGAACACGTGTGGGTTTTAGTCAGTAAAAATCTGACACGCCCTCCTGCTCCAGCCAGAGCGGGAGAAGTTATTTGATGATCTCCTACCAAAAAAAAAAAAAGAATTACATGAAATGTGATTAACTTTTAGAATTGCATGTCGATGTTTTGATATTATGTCAGAAACATGATACTCAAACTAACTAATCATTAGTAGCTCGAAAAATTGCCACATGGCAATGGCCTCAAACAAAACCCTTATATTTAAAGTATGTGTTTATAGACAGTAATAAGTAATATAAATAACTAGCTTTTGCTAGCGGCTTCGCGTCCGCTAGTTATGTCCCCAGTAGAATCAGTAGAATCCGCCAGCCGAGTCATGTCCTTTCCGACCCAGATGACCCCATCACTGTTCTCCAAGAAAAGAATAGGGCCACCAGTACAGCACACAAACACAAACGACTGTCCTTCCGACCTCGCCGCCGAGGCCCTCGCGCCCCGCGAAGACCCCCGAGTAACGAGCAGACCCCCGACCGTCCCTTGCTCGTTGATGCGCCAGCCCGCGCCGCAGCTGAGCCAGTAGCTTTAAATTCCCCGTCTAATAATCATGAAAATATCTTGATCCAGCCTGTCCCCCGTAGTACTAGCTGCCCCCCCCCCCCCCCGCCAGCGACTCCCTGAGCCGAGGTTCGTACCCCACAGGGGGTGCCGTCAGTGCGCAGTCGTTTAAGGTTTAAGTAGGTTTACGCCCTGGCTGGAGGCTTTTAGAATCCTAAAAACCTTCACAGGAAAGTCCGGTTGAGCAGTCACGGCCTCTCAAGGTCAACTGCGAAATGCCATTAAAAAAAAAAAAAAAAAAGCGGCTTCGCCCGCGCGGAACTTTCATCCCCTATTTGATTCCCTTAGGGGTTGAATTTCTAAAAATCCTTCCTTTTTCCTTGTCTACATTATAAAAGGAACCCCTGTGCAAAATATCAGCGTTGATGAGTCAGTCAGTCAGTCAGAACTTTTCTTTTTATTTATATAGAAAATAATTACCCCTTGGTAAGTCTGACAACCAGTATATCGGTATCGTGTTACCCAGTAACTGGGTTGTGGAGGTCAGATAGACAGTTGCTTTATGTAAGATACTGTTATTCAGCTGCATCCGGTTAGACTGGAAGCCAACCACAACATAGTTGGGAAAAGGCTAAGCAGATGATGATTTTAAGCATTTCCGTTTCTATATTACAGCTAAATACCAGTGTTTTACACTGACTGCCTATCTGACCTCCACACCTAGTTACTAAGTACACTAGGTACTGGTAACACCATACCCTTGGTAAGACTGTCTCAGACTTTCGAGTTTCTGAAGACCCGTAACGACTGTCAAAGATCTACGAATAATGCGAGCACAATGTAAATGAAATAAAAACTTTCAATCACTAATTACATCTTTACTATATCGCCTATCAATTCGAAGCACACAAAAAAATAAATTAAAAAATAAATATTTCAGACCAAATGATCCATTAAAAAAACTATAAAAAAACAGCACATTAAAAGATTAAAAATTTAGAATAAGGAAAAAAAAGAATACACACACACATACACAAACTCACGCATTTCTTTTCACAGTTCACAGCATACATACACACACACAAACTCACGCCTTTCTTTTCTTGCTCAAACATATTAAGCTGCTATTTTCAACCACCGCTTGTAGGTTTTGGTAGCATACATCCAAAACCTACAAGCGCAAAAACAGAAAAAAAATTGTATCGCAGCTGAAGCTAAACTAAATCTCGTTGCATTTAAATTTTCTTTCATATTTGGAAGTCGTAATAAATTGAAAGTCGCTTAATGTACGGCAAATAGTCTTTACTGAACCTTAACGACTTCGAATCAAGCAAGAACCGATGAAAAATGTTCCGTTCCGATAGAAAATGTAAATAACGTTCCTTTTTATTTACGGTTCTGTTATTTTGATAATAAATACTGTAGGGGCATTTTTAATTGTTGAGAAAAATATGTAGTTTGATATTATGTGGAAATATTACAGTGGAGAGAGCAGCGGTGGTCCAGTGGTAACGGCCGTAACTTACAAGTTGTAGGTCGTAGGTTCGAACCCCGACAGATGCTTTATTTTTTGTATTTAATTTCATCACCGCTGCTCTCAAAACGGTGAAGGAAAATATCGTGAGGAAATCGGTACGTTCTAGAACTAAAAATTCGAAGACTTGTGACATCTGGCAACCCGCACTGGGCCCGCGTGGTGTATTACGGCCTACTCCCTCTCATCGAGAGGAGGCCTGTGTCTCAGCAGTGGGAACATTAAAGGCTGATTATGTATGTATTTATGTATGTATCACAATGGAAATCGAAGAGAATGATATTATTGTACAATTTTTGCTAAAAAATACCATTAAATCCAATTCCTGTATTTGAGCGACCGAACGTTTTGAGTTTAGTCAATAATAAAAATAAATGTAGACACAACATTTTCTATGAAAGAGCAGTTCTAGGCTTCTGAATCTTCCAAGCATTTTCATCGAGATTTTGACAATACGAAAGGGGTTTTTTTTTTTGGATGGGAAATCATCAAATAACTTCTCCCGCTCTGGGTGGAGCAGGAGGGCGTGTCAGACTTTTACTGACTAAAACCCACCCGTGTTCCTACAGTAGCCCGTATGCCAATCTCTTTCGAAAAAACCCGCACCCCTGGCAGGCATCGGCCCTTGCGGGCCCCATCACGTTTGTGCTGACATCTCTTTAAGGCGTGCGTGGAACACAACGCGCCGTCGACCTGGGCTTGATCCTTACCGGACAGCGAGCTACCCATTACTCGCCGAAATCAGCCTGGGATTCCCGATGCCCAGGATGTCTCCTGCGGTGGTTAGGGCCTTGAGGGCTATCTCACGTGCGCCGCCACCCTCTTCGCGAGCATTACTGCTTCGCTGAAGGAGGTGACGGCTACCCATGCACTCTCTCTCCGTACCATGGCCTGGACCAGGGCCGGACGCGAGAGATCGCCGTGTGATAAGGGGTGAATCCATTAAGGGGGCATAACTTACGACTCACAGAATTCTGGGATTAAAACCCAGAGAATTAATTGTGTAACACAGTACCAGTAGAAATAGCTTTCATTTTGACAGAAAATATTCATTGCATTATTTAAGTACGTTGTTGAGCTGACCATTTTTAAACGACTTCAAAAAGGAAGAGGTTATCAATTCAACATGTTTATACAAGAAAACTGTAACCATGAATTCAGCTTGTCATTCTAGACACCCCAACGTAGAAATTTGTACGTCGGTTATACAACAAAAATAAGCTGTTTCATAGAAAAAAGTGCAAAACCTTCGCGGTCAAAATGTATGGGACACTAAATTTTTTTCTATAACCCACGAAAAATTTCTGCACTTGGGTATCTAGAATGATATGCTGAATTCATGGTTACAGTTTGCGCACTGGTCAAAAATTTACTCTGTATTTTTTGGACGCGTACGCGTTTTGGACGAGTACGTTTACCTAGGACCAACTGTCCAGTTATGAAGGTCCGACTTCGAGTAAGTCAATCGTCGAATCGGACTCGGTTAGGCAGCGTTCGGGAAGCTTCGCAATATCTTCCGATCCCAAATACTGCAGTGTCTCAAGACGAAAGTCTTTGACCAGTGCGTGTTGCCAGTGATGACATATGGAACTGAAACGTGTTCGCACTTAATGGGCCTCACAGAAAGGCTTAAAGTCACCCAAAGGGCCGATGGAGAGGGCTATGCTTGGAGTTACCCTGCGTGAACGAATCAAGAATGAAGAGATCCGCAGGAGAACCAAAGTAACCGACAGAGCCCGAAGAATTGCCAAACTTAAGTAGCACTGAGCAGGGCACATTGCTCGCAGAACAGATGGCCGATGAGGCCGAAAAGGCCGAAATGCAATGGTTTTAGAGATATACGATTCATCAAAACGTTACTCCAGCAGGAAATGCAATATCTCGAAAACCTGAAGGGGCACAGATTTTATTTTTGGGGGCACATTTTGGCTCTCTCTATAAGCTCTCTGGCCATGCACAATTTTTCTCTCTCCGATCATTCGTTTAGAATTTTCCTGCTAGAAAACCGTTACCCCAGCAAGAATCGTTTTTTCCGTTTTTCTCCAAAACGACAGGGGTACACATTTTTTATGTGGGGGCACATTTACAGCAGATAAGGCACACATTATACGTTCTACTCATATAACTCTAGGAGACACTTTCTTGCTAGGGTAACGTACACATGTTGGACATGGGTGACATACGATATTATTATTTTTTTGTTGAAGAAATTCTATGAGTTTAAGATAGAATAGTGTATGAAACTGCACATAACTAGGTATTCCCCGGTTATTTGAAACTTTCATATTTTTCTGAAAATCGTATTCTTTTTTATTACATACCTCGGAGTAGATGTGAAAATCAAACCTACTCCGAGGGAAGTAAAAAAAGATTCACCTCGGCGACAAAGTGTCTTCATCTTGGGTGAGCTAGAATCCCTCGCTGAACTCAGGATCCTAGTCTCAACTCCCTTCCTTCACTCATGAGTTAACTCGGAGCTTCCTCGCTGAGTTTGGGAGCCCTGGAATCCTTCGTTGCGTTTAGGATTCAAAATGGAGCCCGAGACTCAAGACCCTGCTTTGAAATTTCAATTTGTTAAGGGTGTATTTACATCTAAATAAGCAGTTAATAGAAAAGTCGAAGCTAATTACACTAGCAACAGACTAAATGGTTGTGGATGTAGTATGTGAAGGGTCATTTAATTGTCATTTATGCGATAAATACTTACTTACCCTTAGATCAAGTTGTACTTACCTCAGCTTCTTACTATGATGATGCATGAGCGATTACTTCTGCTTGGGAACGCTATGTAAAGAGGTATAGTATAAATTTAGTATTTCCTCGTAATCCTTCCACAAGAAGCTTTAGCATTTCGTTCACACATTTCGACAGCACCAGTTATGTTTACCAGTAAATAAACCCATTTCTGTGAATCTAGCAAGTTTCGGGTTTATTTAACTTGCATGTGCTCATGTGAGACCACCCGAAATAAACAAATACTTCCCAGTAATACACATATCGTGCTCAATAATATATTCACATAAATTCTCCCTGGTTTACATAGTAATTCTAATATTATATGTAAATGCAATGGTATTTATGTATGCGGATGTAGGTTATGTTCAAGTTATTGGGACGTTAGTTTACGTATCGATGTTATAAATTGTTTTAGTTTAAAGTTTTGAATGTATTGTTTTGCGGTTGGAAATCGCAACAACTTGGAACTTACATTAAGGCATGTTAGCGTGGTTGCTCATCAAATATAATAATTAGCAGTTTTAGCTGGTACCTGAAAATAAAACTTCCTTTTTAGAAAAACAATTCTGTATTATTTAGAAATGTGGTTAAATCATGAAAAACATTTTCGGATAGCTTGTTTCAGATAATTCATTTTTATATAATGGGGTTAAAAGTGAAAGCTCTAGTGTCGATACAAATTAAACGAAAACTAGATAAATATATATGCGACGTGTAGTGTACTAATAAAAGACGAGCTAAGGAAAAGGGAAGTGTTTGCCACTGGTAAAAAGCTGCTTTAGTGGAAAAGACATTATATTATGAACGTTCAATAATTTATAGGTTATCTTTTGTTTGTTACCTTGAAGTTCATTTTTTGTGAAGACTGGAGGTGTATGACGGAAATAACCTGATCAGAGTTGAGAACCAACTCGAGGTTGATCTTTCTGATTGAAAAAACTTCAATGAGCGGGATCTATTAAGATAATATAAACACAAATACACTACTATTATGTACGTAATATCACTCCACAAGTGCCTGCAGGTAATAAAAACGGACTTAGTACCAAACTCGATGAGGTTGCATCATTTTATTATAGAATCCTCATAACCATCTTCCGACTGCATCATCAGATCAGCTCCGTGTCATAATAATATAGCATTTCCACCCGATTTAACAACATGCATGCAAAATTTCAGCTCGATCGGAAACTGGTAAGTGGATCGAATTTAGCTTGCAAGATTTGGTCGGACGAACAGACACCGGAACAGGCTAAATTTTTAAAAGCTTGTAAAATCCTTTCCCTTCAAAGCATATTCATAAAAACTTTCATACATAGTAAACATTAAACAACCAGTAAACATTCTGATATTCAGAGCTATTGTTAATTGAGAAATAACTACATAAATACTTAGTATAATTTCTAGTACCTCGGCTCAAAAATATCTAAACCAAAACGTATTTTCTGTGACCATAAGGAATCGAAAATACGACGCAACTCATGGTACGGAGTGAGAGGGCATGGGTAGCCGTCACCTCCTTCAGCGAAGCAGTGATGCTCGCGAAGAGAGAGGCGGCGCACGTGAGAGAGAGGCAGTCTATGCGCCCTCGCGACTCTAGCCGCCGCAGGATACGGAGACGCCCTGGGCGTCGGGAATCCCAGGCCGATTTCCGGCCACCGTAGGCATGAGCTTGCGGACGGCGAGTTATGGGTAGCTCGCTGTTCGGTAAGGACCAAGCCCAAGTCGACGGCGCGTTGTGTTCCACGCGCGCCTCAAAGAGATGTCAGCACAAAATGATGGGGCCCGCAAGGGCCGATGCCTGCCAGGGGTGCGGGTTTGTTCGAAAGAGATACCACAGCCCCTGACATACGGGCTACTGAGGGAACACTGGTGGGTTTTAGTCAGTAAAAGTCTGATACGCCCTCCTGCTACACCCAGAGCGGGAGAAGTTATTTGATGATTTCCCACCGAAAAAAAAAATAAACCACGCCACCAATTACGCTAAAAACGAATGGTTATCCATTATTAATGCACAATTTATTTTGGAAGGAATTTTACTTCGACGGAAATTCGTATGAGATGAATTCCAGTTTAGACAAGTCTGCTGAGTCATCACAAAACTATCTTAGATACAGAAGTTACTGTGTATTATTTGATTAAGATTTCGTTTGGTGTCCAGTTAATTTCAAAACGCCATTCTTCCAGTCAATTTCCACCCGCATCAATACAAAACAAAGCCGCCTAAATCGATACATCACAAATAAGGCACGGTCAGTGTCAATGGGCGATAAATTTCTTACAAAGGTCGGCTCGGCTATACATCAAAGTGACTGATGGAAGCCGGGCCTTGAACTTTACTGCAACTATTAGTATTGATAGTTCGGCGAATTAGTTTAATATTCTAAGATTTATTTGTGAGTTAAGTTTGGCAACATAGTAAGTAGTTACATGCATTCAGCACCCTAATTGCGTAACTCACGATTCATCATAATCTGTTTCGTTTTGAAGCGGATTGTTAAACCATTGCTTCTTATGTTCGAAAAATGTGTCTGCTCCACAACGTAAATAACGCAATGAATATTGTTTGAACTTTCAAAACGAAACCGATTATGATTACTCGTGAGTTACGCAATTAGGGTGCTAGTATGAGTGGATTTTCAAATTAAAGGTGAATTAAACTGTGTTTAAAAATCGTTTGTATGGTTATTGCAACCTCGGGCATACAAATCAATCGATTAGTTTTTGAGAAAATCATAAACCCATTTTAGCTATACAAATATACAATTGTAATGGAGATAACTCGGCTTGTGGCTAAGTAACAATAGCAGCGCGGCTCGATTGATCGGGTTAAGCTACGCTTGCCGCGGTTGGCCCGTGGATGCGTGACCATCTTTACATACCAAGACCCCTCCGTGCCTCGGAAAGCACGTTAAGCCGTTGGTCCCGGCTGTCATTTGTGGATCTTTGACAGTCGTTACGGGTCGTCAGAAGCCCGCAAGTCTGACAACCAGTTTTACCAAGGGGTATCGTATTACCCAGTAACTGGGTTGTGGAGGTCAGATAGACAGTCGGTCCATGTAAAATACTGGTATTCAGCTGCATCCGGTTAGACTGGAAGCCAACCCCAACATAGTTGGGAAAAGGCTAGGCAGATGAATGGAGATAACTCTTTTGAAGTAGATCGTATTTTATTAGGTAGGTACAATTGATGCTTTGCCAAACAGACTTGACAATGCCTTGATCAAAATATTACCTTCAACTTAAAAGGTCTATAAATGTTATTTTTTACTTTTAAGAGTTTTTGTTTGGGTCGGGGTTT
Source organism: Polymixis flavicincta (assembly GCA_949987655.1). Taxonomy (NCBI): domain Eukaryota; kingdom Metazoa; phylum Arthropoda; class Insecta; order Lepidoptera; family Noctuidae; genus Polymixis; species Polymixis flavicincta. The sequence goes on along the minus strand of OX465183.1, from coordinate 3,234,905 downwards.
TTTTTTAATTTTTAATTTAATTTTTATAAATAACTTTGCCCCACACTAGGAATTGCTCCTGTATTGTGGGTGCGTTTACACACATTTAAACTCACATACACATACAGCCAGACCCGGAACAACTACTTGTAGCTCATACAAATATTTGTTCCGTGCCGGAATCGAAACCGCGACACGCAGCGCAGTAGTCAATTCCTTAACCGTTACGCCAACCGCTAAACTTTAAAAAGTAGCTGGTTGGCTGGAGTTTGCATCGCGAAATCTTTATTTATTAACAGACGAAAAATGTAGAGGAGGTTCTCAAGCCACCGCGTATAAATATTTTGTATGTGAACGCATAACGTTTTACACAGTTGTCGTCTCACTACAAAAGAAGAACGTAACATTAATTTACTAAATAGGTGTAGTGTAATGTACCTATGAGGGTGTTTTCCACGTTACGTGTGTGCGATATTGTATTTTATCTCAGTCGTGTCGTACGGTAGTTGTACTGTTGCGTGCGTGAGAACCATACCTCAAGCGTAGGAAATGTGTGTGCAAACCTAAGGCTGGGTTAGTTATATTGGCGAGTGATAATATTATACTAATTTGTGTCTATGCATGTTCAAAGAACAGAACACTCGTACGTACAAGGCGGCATTAATAAAATCTTATCATACAGGATAAAATTGAATAAAGGTGCAACAAATCTGTACTCGCTAGGTACAAATAAATAAAAATGAAGTGTATTTTTGTAACGTCAAAACAACAACTTTTTAACTAACTGCATATGAAAGCATATACGGTACCTACAACAAAAAACTGTTTTTCGACATTTTGGGTCTGTTTGTCTGTTTGTTCTGATTTTGACGGGACTTTCACTGGCAGATAGCTGTTGTAAAGAGTAAGTAACATAGGTTACTTTTTGTCTCGGTATCACGTTTCCGTGGAACACGGGTGGGTGTTAGTCAGTAAAAGTCTGACACGCTCCACCCAGAGCGGAAGAAGTTATTTGATGATGTCCCACCCTGAAAAAATAAATAAAAGAAAGGACACAACATAGCTTACAATATCTAAGATTACAAGTCTTTTTCAAGAATTAGATTTGGGAAATGAAAATTTATAATGATAATGTATCAGTTACTTGCGCCAACTCGAAATAGGAGGTTCTATTTCGAGTTGGCGCAAGTTCATCCGGTATATCTCGAAAACCCTGAACTTAAGTTTTAAGTAAGCATTTGAGCATGCCTCACTTCACTAAATACTATAAAATATCCTACAAACTGGGTACTTATTATAAAGCAATTAATTAATTCCTCAATATTTTATTTTAAAACGCTGTCAGCTAGAAGTGTGACCTGAACATGCATGGTTGAACGTACTTTGTCTTCGCGACAAGTTAACGTCCGGCAATTATAAATAAATACTCAGAAACATCGTTTTAATTAGTGCTTTTATTGTGAAAAGGTATTTTTCTTTTCATTAACCACTCTTGGGTGAACAGGTCCTCTTAATTGTAAAAAATTAGGATATCTTTTTCATTATAATTGAAACAAAACAAGCTCTTTCGTTTTCCATCCTTAAAATAGGTGACTTGTAACAAATCTTTAACCTTTTAGCATAACAATAAAAAAATAGTATTTTATATAACCTACTTGAAATTTAGTCTGCTTCCAGGAATTTCTCCTAATAATCTAAAGTACTCGATAAATATAATTTACAATGATCATTTGTCGTGGTTATCAGCCACATTTTATAAGAGGGGCCTGTGGCTAAGTAACAATAGCTGCGCGGGTCGATCGATCAGGTTAAGCTACGCTTGCCGCGGTTGGTCCGTGGATGGGTGACCATCTTTACATACCAAGACCCCTCCGTGCCTCGAAAAGCACGTTAAGCCGTTGGTCCCGGCTGTCATTTGTGGATCTTTGACAGTCGTTACGGGTCGTCAGAAGCCCGAAAGTCTGACAACCAGTTTTACCACGGGATATCGTATTACCCAGTAACTGGGTTGTGGAGGTCAGATAGGCAATCGCTCCATATAAAATACTGGTATTCAGCTGCATCCGGTTAGACTGGAAGCCGACCCCAACATAGTTGGGAAAAGGCTAGGCAGATGATGATCAGCCACATTTTATCTAGAATTGCCAACTATACCGATTTTGGAAAATAATTGTAACATTATTTCGTGAGAAAGAAAGAAAAAATATCTTAGATGGCATAAAAGTACTTCTTGGCATGCTTGTAGTAAATACTTTAAAAGGGGCCAGATGTGTTTAATATTGTTGTCATAATTCTTATGTTTATTTTGGCTCTAGGATATAATGCCGGTTTTCTCACGTTATGACTGGGCCACCATTGTACTTCGACAAACAATTTCAATTATTGCGCACCCATCTGCGCTTTAAATTTTCATGATGAAATTCTTAACGTATTTTTCTGTAAAAAATACTAGTTGAAGGACATTGTCTTAACAGGAATACGGAATACACTATAAAAAATTAAATACTTATACTACTACTCTGGAACGAGCTTAGCATCGAGTTACCGCAAACTTGTTACTATTTAAACTGTATTACAAAGTTAAATTCAGTATGTTATTACTGCAGCGGTTCCAAGGTAACTTCTTTAAAGGTAAGTTGTTTTATCCATTTCTTAGAGAACTTTTCTTATTAAAATTAAAAAGTTATCTAGTTGGTGCGTTTATTTAACAAAATACAAATATAATGCCAAAATGGGTTGGCTCTTTTTTGGAATTTTCCATCTTCACCATTCCAGATTCACCATCAAGAACGTATTTTGTTCTAATATTGATTTGTGACCGAAACAAATGTGTTTACAGAATAATAATCACCAGAATTTGAATCATCAATACAACTCCCGAAGAATACAAATGTCATGATTTGATGAAGAATAGAGTATTTCAAGTACTGTAAAATCACTCTAGGGGCAAATGGCAATGTGTAGACTGGTAATTTTTCGTGATAGGAAGGAAAAAAAACGTTCCAATCGTTTTTTGGCGAGATTCCAATTGAGGACAAAAAAGGAGTCTTTCTGATGCACATCTGAAATGTACCCTCTTCCCTTGGGGCTTCACTGATATGGTGGTGAAATAATATCAATTGGGAGCTGATACAATGAAGGCCGGGCGTTTTTGGGGACTGCCTTTTGTAATTTTTGCCGTTCTAATAGTGCTGACACCAGCCTAGTTTGAATAAATGACTTTTGATTTTGATTTTTGAACGTATTTTTTTGAACTTTTCAAAACATCGTGTTTTGTAACGCACAGTCAAATAAATTTACTGTAAAGCACATTGACACTACCTCAATTTGCCATGTACAGTTCATACAACTGTCAAAGCGTGAGTTTTAGATTATACGGACACTTTAAGTTGGTAGTCAAGTTGCTTTACAACTAACCCCTGACTTTACTTATGTGTAAATGAAAAAAGATTACTAATCACTCAACAAATCCTCATATTCAAATCTTCGTAATAACTTCCACTGCCAACCCACTTGTTACCACTAATAACAACAAAATACAAAAATACGAAATCTTCATCACAATTATTTCACAGGAGAACGTCTTTTTAAACTCTTTGTGAAGTTGCAATTTAAACTCAAAGGTGAGGCCGGAACAAAATCCATGTAACTTTTTCTAATATAAATCCTATTAAATCTACTCATTAAAGTGGGCAAAGGAACCACTTTTTGGGTAAAGTTCTTTTTTAAAGCTGAAGTATGGTTGAATGAGTTCGTATTATCATAATTCCGTGGTTCACAGAAAAGTAAAGAAAAAATGTACAGGTAACAGCAAGTCGGTGTTAATCATTTGAAATTTTCAGCGCATTTATGTTGTAGCAGTAAGATTGGTTTCTGTAGTACAAGTAGTACCAGAGACGTGCAGTTCACTGTACCTAAGAGGCACTTTATTTTTTAGGATTTTACATCAAGCAAGACTTGGTCTTACCTTGAAAGGGTTTTATTGAGAGCTAGTCTGGCATTGAAAACCATTTTAGCATAAAGCTACCTACATTTTATAGGTGTAGATAAGTTTGAGTCTTTATTTAGTATTTTGTGGTAAAATTGATTGATTGATGAAGATAAAAAGCCTAATAAATTACGTGATTTCAGTCTTCTTGATAAATTACCTGTCTCAGGGAAGCTTTTACGACGTATAGACAGATGTAACTAATTTTGCTTAAAGAAAACTTCCTTTTTACTCGACCGCGGCGTAGCCAAAAAAACAGATTAATGGATTGCTGATACAAAAAAACTGCTTTGATTTTATCTGTTGACATTGAAAAGGTAAAGGCAGGTTTGAACCAAGGTAAACCATGATGAATAGGCAAATAAAAATCGTAGGTATTTCATTAAAGTGGCAATATCACAGTTTTATACGATAAATCGAGCATTCACCAGTGACTCAGTATAAATATGAACAGTACCGAAACTACGAACAAACGGTTGAAACGGCACACTACGAGAACTCTCAGCGAAAGTCACCGAAACCTTTGCAGAACTTTGGTTTCTGCTCTGAGTGGCGGGTACCACAAAGTACTTTTTTTACATGGCGGGTACCGTGTCGAGACGAGTGGGCACTTCATACCTTTATCTCTTGGGCAACAAACCATCCGCGATCTTTTTATAAATGTCACGAGCGTATCGCATCAAATTTCTGTCATATTCATTCAATAAATACAATAAAATTTAGCAACACTCAAGCGGCGACTATTAATCACACGAATAGGACGACAGACGAAACGATTAGATAATTCAAGCTTGTTTTTAATTATATATTAATGTTGCAGTTTTTCTTAATATTAAATAAATTTAAAGTTAGATTAATTTCTGTTTAAAATGCGTATGCGGTCGGTCAGCAAAGTTCATTTCACACGTATGATTTAACACAAAACTATTTTTTTTTTAAGCCAGCCAGGTTGAATTTACATTTTGACGTAAGACGAAAGTAGGAGGAGGCATAACTGTATAAATGCTTTTGCGATTTCTACTCGTCAAGTCCTACTATATATAATCTTTGTTAAAGAACTTCGTTCCAAAACACACAAAACTCTTTTAAATTTTACAAACACTAAAAGTAATTATATCAACAAATAGGCTTCGTTTCTATACTGTCCATATTTATACTGTGCCAGTGATCTGCAAAAATATGTGATGACTACACATTTTTATAAAATTCAATTTATGATACACTGTCAAAACTTTATTCAACCCTTGTGAATGATGGCGCTAATCGGAAAATTCAAATTCTTTTCAAACGAATGATATTACCAAAACGAATTGTACTTATTTTTGTAAAATATATTTTAAAAGTATACCAGCAATTCCTGCTAGGATTCTTTACAATTTTATCTCTTTAGACTTTAGTAATTAACTTATAATTAAATTCGCTTTCATAACTAACGAGGTTATATTCTTTCCAGAATCCGAAATGACCTTTAACAGCACAGTTTGTAATATGTTTTTCCTTTATAATGAGATATATATCTACAGAATCGTGCGTGGCCCGTCTTACAAAATTATTCCTATACATAAAGCACTCAGATATTAAGATTTAGTGTGGCATGCCCTTACGTTACAAACAATATTATATCAACTTTTGTCATTCGACAATATTAAAACCATTACAAGTTTGACAATGTCCTACTTATAATGACACCATACTTCTCTACTTCTTCTATACTTGTGACACTATTAATAATAACATCTGTAGATACAGACTAGATAGTCTGTATGAAAGAAAACATTTATAATTCATCCAGTAACAATAAACTTTTTTCAAAAACTCGTAAGTGATCGTTTAGTTAGAATTAAATCACACACTAAACGATCTTAGAAAACCCTGAATAATGATCATGATGAAATATGTAGGTTTTATTCACTACCTATTTAAAATAAAGTGTGACCTCATTCATTGAGTATGGTAGGTTTTTATTTTAATAGTACTTTAACCAAATAATAATAGTGGAATGGTGATAAAATGTTTTTATTGCAACTTCTATTTGCACTATAGTCAAAATAAATTCGAAATGTGATTCAGATTTTAATAAAATGGACAATTAATTATCGTATAAGTCCGATGCTTTTATTGCACAGGGCGATTCTGGACATTGTCTCTTAAATACAGCACTCATGGGTAAAGTTGCAATGGAAAGAAAATATGCCACAGTTGACCTTCTTTTATCTGGAAAAATATTTATAATTTTATGTGGATTTCATTGACGATCAGTTTTGTAGTTGAAGTGGTTGGTACGTTTCTGTCCATCTATGAAAATTATAAACACAGACTGTTGTATGCGTTGTTCTTCTAAACTACGCAACGCATTATGATGCAGTTCTTACCATCATTTAGAGAATTTATTCTGAAAGATTTTTGAAATTAAAATCAACAGGATTTACAGAAAAAAAAAAAATGGTTTTTCAATACAAAGATGTTGAAAGTTTTCCAAGTCGATGAACGATTTTTTTTTTTCGCGGACTACTATTTTAATATTAAACCTACATAAAATAAAGATATCGATATTTTATCAAGCCGTCAAAACCACATGAAGTAGGGTTGGGTCGCTAGTTTAACATAAAAGTAAGATAGAAGAATCTACAATAATAGGTTTACCACGTTTGACACAGCTACCAATTCAATGACCATCCCAAAATACAACTAAACCTCTTTAGCAACGTAGGTAATCCACTTTCTACAACAAAATACAACAACCATTTTACCCCAAAAATGTCGCACAAAGTTCAAAAATTACTACCCGTTACAAAATCCGAAATAGCCGTAACCTTCCTTAGACCTGATAATATGATATTAGGGGCAGTACATACCGAAACGCGACATAAACGCAATTTTCTAATAGTTTTTTTTTTTTTTTGATGTTGGGAGATCATCAAATAATTTCTCCCGCTCTGGGTGGAGCAGGAAGGCGTGTCAGACTTTTACTGACTAAAACCCACCCGTGTTCCCTCAGTAGCCTGTTTGCCAGGAGCCACGATATCTCTTTCGAACAACTCGCACCCCTGGCAGAACTTTAGGTGGGTTAACTTCAAATATCAATGGCAGTTACCATAAACTATTTTTGTCATTCTATTACCTGTCAGTTCCCAGGTAAGGACTAAACTCCAATGCAAAAAATAATTGTAGCGACAGGAACAATTCATGGAACGGTCGGTTTGGTGATGGGTCTTCTGATGCACGTTAGAACTTGTCTATGAGACGAAAAGGCACGCAATCAGTCAGAACGTGAATGCAACTGCTCTAGATACGCTGCAACATTTTAAAAGAGTAACGGTGGAGTTTCTTGCCCGTTCTTCTCCATACGAAACTACATTTTGGAATGGGCGACTAGAATCAATTCTATTTTTTAAATGTAGGTAAATGTTGACGTTCAAAAGTGCCTTTTAAGTGTCTAATTGAAATAAATGCTTTGACTTTGACTTTGACTTTGAACGCCTCCGTGGTTGTCGCTACTATTTCATGAAATATTAGTATACGCCACGCAAAGCTGCTGCGGGGTCTTTACGATCCACCACCTTGCAACTTAACAAAGCTGACATTTTCTTCTGCACGCAGCCTTGTATCTTGGTGTGAAGTGACCCTAACAGTGAGAAAAGTATGTAGAGGTTCGAGAAGGCGCTTTCTCGGCCCATGACAAAATTATTTGCCGTCAACAATGTATTTTCACGAGGTCAGGTCTTTGATGGCAAAGTGAAAAATTATCACCTTAGGACGGTTTTTCTATTATGTTATAGGTACCTGAATGTTGGGGATGAATTACGTTGTTACGTCGTTAGTTTTTGGAGGAGGGCTTTGAAATATATAAATCTGGAGTATTGTGATTCAATTTTGATGTTTGTGCTTGTTTTCTTTATTACAGCTATCACTAGTTTGTTTGCTAAGCGTAGTTTTATGTTAGAACTACAAATTATGTAGTGTATTTTGTTGTACTAAACTACCCATACCAAACTTTTAGTTCGATTTAATTTAAAAATTGATCGCAAATAATGGTAGAATGGTGGTTCTCAAATAAAATTTATATATTTATTTATTGAATAATTATACGTTAGCATAAGCAAATTCCAACGAAAAACGGAACGCAGCGTTCAGTGATATCATTGCCACACTCAGTGATTATAAGAACTGACTTTATGAGACGTTACACCGAGCAATGGGAGACCGCAGGAAAGAATCACAACCAGGTCTCTTAATTTTGGGGACAGAGAGATAAATTCCTCAGCAAGAGCCACGAAGCCCCAACACTGATTCCTCGTGCCTCCTTGGGGGGCACACAGAAAACCACGCGTTCTATGGGGGACAGCCCGAGTCTAGCAAGCACCCAGTCCAATACTCTAATTGTGACACGAATCACGTCTGAATCACATAATCAACAGGTTTTAGTATCAATTATTAAAATGATTTAGTTGTTAAATTAAATTAATTTTTGCGCTACTAAATGAAATTTTCTAAATAATGGTTAATGACTACTGCAAGGGTAGCCTGCAAAATTAAAGTTTTCATACGATAAATGTCTGAAAAAGAAAGTTTGTTTCGGTCTTTTTCTTAGAGTAAGTAGTCGGCTAGAAAACGCCAACCTGCACCCTAATTGCGTAACTCACGATTGATCATAATTGGTTTCGTCTTCACAGTTAAACAATATTCATTGCGTTATTTATGTTGTCGAACAGACACATTTTTCGAACATATGAAGCAATGGTTTAACAATCCGTTTCAAAACGATACAGATTATGATGAATCGTGAGTTACGCAATTAGGGTGCTGATCTATTTTTTAATATGATGGACGTGTAAAAGTGTTTGTAGAAACGAATTTACTGAAAAAAAAATATTTATCAGCGTGTTATCGTGATGTCCTGACGGTGAACCTCCGCAATAATATCGTCACGTGAGAAATTATAGAAGTGCAAATTGTCGGGACGATTAGCATTGTTGAGATTATTTAAATAATGGTTTCCTGCTTGTCCCCTGTTTGAAACTATTTTGTCCAATGGAATTTAAAACTAACGTGCTACGGAATTCGTGTGCAATGCTACTAACCATTAACTAGCAATATTCACAAATTGTTTTGAAAATCCTTTAACAGCAATTATCTTCTTTGCAGAACATGTACTGCATGAATCTGCATTGCATTAAAATGAGTCTGAAACATAGTGATATAGAATAAAAACTTTTTAATAAAAAAATTATACCGCCGAAAAACCAAAAAGTAAAAAATAATAAACCTGCTTTGTCCAACCCCAATAACTAAGTTCGGCAGGCGGTGACATATAATTAAATACATATCCAAAGTCACCGACTTCCGAACTTAGTTATTGGGGTTGGACAAAGCAGGTTTATTATTTTTTACTTTTTGGTTTTTCGGCGGTATAATTTTTTTATTAAAAAGTTTTTATTTTATATTTTTTTCGTGGCTGTAATCTACTAATTACTACATGCTTATTTTTTGATTACTTTTTTTGTAATACACAACTCAGTATTAAAATATGTGAGTTAACAATCAATCATCCCCTGTTTTCTTACCCTTAGGGTTGAAATTTTTCTTCAAAATTTATATGGGACCAACTTCGGGGTATACCCTTTCGAATAAAAAAAGAATTATCAAAATTGGACTACTCTGGAAAAAGTTACGCGTGGTCATAAAAAAATAATAATAATGATAATAATATACGCGTCGAATTGAGTAACCTCCTCCGTTTTTTCATCGGTTCAAAAATAGTTTCAACTCCACACACGACATTTTCTACTTTGCATACAGCAAAATAATGAGAAATTACGTGATTTTTTTACATCTTTAAACGTAAGTTATTCATATTTTTGTACAGAATTTGTACGATAGATATCATCTACTTAGTGACTTGCCGTCTTATTACAAAACGCGATCTAACTTTCGTTCTAGCCTCAAAGCTTTTTTTTTTGGGTAGTAAATCATCAAATAACTTCTCCCGCTCTGGGTGGAGCGGAGGGCGTGTCAGACTTTTACTTACTAAAACCCATCCGTGTTCCTTCTGTAACCCGTATGCCAGGGGCTGTGGTATCTCTTTCGAACAAACCCGCACCCCTGGCAGGCATCGGCCCTTGCGGGCCCCATCACGTTGTGCTGACATCTCTTTGGGGCGCGCGTGGAACACAACGCGCCGTCGACTTGGGCTTGGTCCTTACCGGACAGCGAGCTACCCATTACTCGCCGTCCGCAAGCTCATGCCTACGGTGGCCGGAAATCGGCCTTGGATTCCCGCTCCGTATCCGGCGGCGGCTAGGGTCGCAAGGGCGTAAATACTGCCTCTCCCTCACGTGCGCCGCCTCCCTCTTCGCGAGCATCACTGCTTCGTTGAAGGAGGTGACGGTCTAGCCTCAAAGCTCTGAGCCAGTTTTTGCATTTCATAATTATTTCCATTTCGAGATCAGAGGGGCAATTCTGCTAATTTTAAGAACGTTCACAGTCTGATCTCAGTGTCAATCTGTCAAAAAATCCTATACATTTTTGTCAAATTTTTGAAATTCGATTGTCGCCGAGATGACACTGCGAACGTTTTTAATTACGAGAATTGGCCTTCAGATTTATGACGAGAACTGCATTTATATTCCTACACTAGTTTATGCCAGCGGATTCGCCCGCGCGGAACTTCATCTCCTATCCTCCCTTAGGGGATTGGAATTTCGAAAAATCATTCCTTTTTCCTTGTTTACATTATAAAGGAACCTCTGTACAAAATTTCAGCTTTCTAGGTCAAAGAGTTTGGGCTGAGCGTTGACGAGTCAGTCAGTCAGTCAAGGCTTTTCTTTTTATGTATTTAAATAAATAGATATTGGGTTCTTAATTCAAAAACTGGTTTAGTGGTTTTAACCTGATCTAAATAAAACTTGTTTTGTAATAAGCGGGCTAGTGTTTTAAATTCTAGTTTAAATATCCATGGACAGGGTTCAGAAGTATGTGAAGTGTTTTTTTTTTTTTTTTTAATATTCCCTCAGTAGCCCATATGCCAGGGGCCGTGGTATCTCTTTCGAACAAACCCGCACCCCTGGCAGGCATCGGCCCTTGCGGACCCCACCAGTGGTTGCTGACATCTTAAACGGCGCGCGTGAGGAACACAACGCGCTGTCCTGTCTACCACTTTTCGGCCGCAGAGGATAGGGAGAGCGGCTGACGCTATACCGACACTCCTCTTCCCCTGCGGCCCCACCGCGTCCGCCATCAAACGGTGGCGGCCCCGTCCAGGCCACGGAAGGGAAGAGCGCTGCTCAGAAGCACCGGCACTCCTCCTCTACCGCAGCCTGTAACCCTCAGCCGCGATGCCTCCCATTCGACATCGCGGCCCACCTCAGTTGCGGTGCACCTCACCGCAACCTACTTTTTGGCCGCTACGTCGTCGGCTTTGAGGCAAAAGCCCTGACGAGCGGCCCCACCGTTGGGTTCCTCTTGGCTTCACCGTGGATGGGAGACCACGGTTACTAAGCCCCCCCGCAACGACAATGTTCCCGCATTGTCGTTGCGGGGGGATGTGAAGTGTTAGTTGTGAATTATGATGACACACGATGCTTTAAAAATGTCAGTGAGTTTATAAAACTTATAAGCTAGGTACGGTTTCCGAGAGGAGGAAGAATGACCGCCATATAGTGTCCGCAATTTACCGGCGCATGACGTCACAGTAACGTTATTTATGAAAGTAAGGTGTGTTTTCCTAAAGACCGCTTTTCGACACAGTAAAGTCAAGCTCCTGTCATCATTTTCATGACAGCCGTCATTGTGGATGTAATGTTAGTTACTCATGTGGTAATGTGGAGGCTACCGTTCTTGAAGGAAGACGTAGCTTAACGGTATTGCAACTTAACTAAACTTTTTACAAATGGACCACGTTTTAGCGGTACTTACCGTTAACACCAGTCTTTAATATCCTCTTTATTGGCAACTTTATCAAAGGAATCTCATTACCCCAAATTACCTATTACTTATGTTGACGTCAATAAAATAAGGGCCCATCTATCTGGATGCGATTTATAGCAATTTGCATAAATTTAGGGAAGAAATAGCCTATTTATAGCCTCCTGAGTACGCTCAGGAAATAAGGACTTTCGCTTTTATGATAATGACAGGAACTAAAGGAAGGGAAATCAGTTGTTTATTTTCCGCATCTCATAAAATTGGGTCTTTAAGAAATGATAAATTCGGTCACAGAAAAGTGCAAGCATTTAAGGGGTTTTTTTTTTTGGGTGAGAAATCGCCAAATAACTTCTCCCGCTCTGGGTGGAGCGGAGGGCGCGTCAGACTTTTACTGACAAAAACTCACCCGTGTTCCCTCAGCAGCCTGGGGCTGCGGTGTCTCTTTCGAACAAACCCGCACCCCTGACAGGCATCGGCCCTTGCGAGCCCAACGCGCCGTCGACTTGGGCTTGGTCCTTATTGGACAGCTAGCTACCCATTACTCGCCGTCCGCAAGCCCACGCCTACGGTGGTCGGAAATCAGCCTGGGATTCCCGACGCCCAGGGCGTCTCCTGCGGCGGCTAGGGCCGTGAGGGGGCATAGACTGCCTCTCCCTCATGTGCCATGGCCTGGACCAGGGCCAGACACGAGAGATCGCCGCCGCCGATTGCCTCCACGACGACACAGCGGTGCTCCGCCCAAGCCGGGCAGACCGCCACCGTGTGCTAGCATTTAAGGGTTAGATGCTTGATAAACAAATGAGTGACGTTCTTGTAAAGCTACTTACTTACATTGCCTGCAAGAAAAGAAAAATATAGTGCAAGTTCTGTATTTCATTCTTGGTGATTGTACTCGCGGATGTGGCTCGGTCAACGTTCCTCTAGCCTTTTGAAAACATGTTCACGTTGTTACTACAGCAAACTGGCTGCAGCTACTTTATAAAACTATTTCAACTCAAATTCCAATTTTGTTTTAAAATAAATTCCGTGCATTCTCTTCTCCATTTTACTTTTTAAATGTCTGTGCTCTGTACCCAAAAACCAAAAAGGTTTTCCACAAAAAGCATTTTACTACTCCCAAAGGCACATGCAAAATTGCTCTTTTAAAACTACAGCTGGGTAACCATAAAATACTTTAGCGTGTATGTATTTGAACAATGTTATTTATCCAAATTCCATGGAGGTAACTCATGGCTACTATGCTGAATTTGTGATGAATTCTCGTTAAGTGCTCGCCAAAATATGTGTAAATTCTGACGAAAATTAACAGAGGAACCAAGTGCTTTACAGTTTTTTTTTTTATAGACCGTAACGGGGATTAATATACAAAACAACAGGGCTTAATATACAAAACAACAGGGCTTAACATGACAATCTGTTAATATGAAACACGTCTAGAAGATATTTTATACTGCTGAATTTCAAAAGTTCTTGTCAAATTGTAACTTTTCAGAAACTTCAAAAAATTGTATTTCGTTTCAGATGTATTGTTTGAATACGATGAAGTTCCAAAAAAGTGATAAGTAATTTGAACGCCCCAATTTCTAATCTGTACTATAAGACGTGACTTCGTACAAAATTTCAAGATTCTAAGTTCACGGGAAGTACCCTGTAGGTTTTGATTCCCGTGCGAGTTTCGAAAATTTGCGGAATTTTGCGGCCTAAATGGCTGTATCTTTTGATTGCGTTGACTTAGAAGGTTGATTTTTCTACAGCTTCCAGGGACAGTAGAACTAAGTATCATATAGAAATTTTAGTTTGATACCTCCACGCGTTCCTGAGAAAAACGGTCTTGACAGACGGACGGACGGACGGACGGACAACAAAGTGATCTTATAAGGGTTCCGTTTTTTCCTTTAGAGGTACGGAACCCTAAAAACAATAGTGACCTGACCCAAAACGTGTAAAACAAATTCTCAAACATAGAGATCGAAACAAAACATTTTTATTCGACAAAACAACATGGTACCATCGAAGAAGTTGTTCCATATTCAATGATGCAACTCCCTAGTCCTCGCTACAGTATAGAAATACAGATTGTGTATCGAGGGACAATTTTCCGGTCACCGCCCTTTAATACCGTTAAAGTTTGAGTTCAATGACCGTTTTGTTTTAAATAGATATGCACTGATTATGTTTCTTTCCAAGCTATTTTTCAATCCATTCATATCTTAAAATAAAATATGCACAGGTACGAGTATATAAAAAGAAAATAATAACAAGGCATAAAAAAATATTATTCACCACTTTATTTCTTCAGCATTTAGAATATTTTTAACCGACTTCAAAAAGAAGAAGGTTATCAATTCGACATGTTAATAATTTTTTTTTTATGTATGTTCGGGCATAACTCCGTCGTATATAGACGGATTTCCAAAATTCTTTTTTTGTTCGAAAGGGGTTTATTCCGAAATGGTCCGATATAAATTTCATATAGATCTGATGATGCGTTTCGGAGTCAGACAACGGAACTCTTCAAAACATTACAGCAAATCAACCGCGAATGCAGCTATCGCATAAATATGCATTGTTTTGACCCCAAGGATGATGAAATTTCGAATTGGTAGGTAACTAAAAAGTGAAAAATAAAAACTTTTTTCAAAAAAATAACAACCGACTTCCAAAAAATCACTACAAAGTGCAAAATAACTTTAATTTCGGAAGGCGGTGACAAAGAATTAAAATGCCCACACCTCCAAAGTCACCGACTTCCGAAATTAAAGTTATTTTGTACTTTGTAGTGATTTTTTGGAAGTCGGTTGTTGTTTTTTTTTTTTTTTTAAGTTTTTGTTGCCCTTGTCATTTCAATGATTAAGAACCATTCCTTTGTTTATCGATCACAATCTCGCCTAACAGCGTTGAGTAGGTATGGGCCACACTTCAATGCCTGCCCGGGTTGGGCTAATTGGTATTGGAACATTTTCAGTACTAGCCCTGAATTTTTATATTTATGCTTCTAACACCACGTTTGAAATGTGAATAATGCACTCTGTGTTGGATATTTTGGCGGACACAAAACAATTTTTAAGGAATACAAAGCATTTAATAATATGGAAGATAAAGGTCATGTCAAAATCAAATTGACGGCCTTTTAAAAATCTGCATACAGTCTAACACTCTGACACTGAATCATAGGCGAGTTGTTACCAAGTTTTAATTAAACTTCTAACATCTTTTCATTTTTTAGTAACAGTAGTTGTCCTAGTTTATCAGCGGGCGGAACTCATGAATGTGTCCAATTCTTAACGTAACATAGTACATAACATACGTAGAACATTGTACAGACAACGCTTGTCGATATCAATTACCTACAGCCAGTTCGTTTTCCTGATAAAATGAAACCTTACCAACAATTTGCGGTCGTGGCTATTGTAAATAACGGTGAGATAGAAATAAACCTTAGTATTTATTAATTGTTTTGAACATTGTTATAGTTTTTGGAATAAGACTTGGTTTTTTGAAATAATAATAGAGCTATAAAGATATGTTACCAAACTCCTGATATAATGTTTGTGTTGTGACGTAACTGTGCTGTAGTAAAATTAAAAGCCTTTTTCGGAAACTTGCCATTATAAGATACCCATTATAAAAAAGAAATTCTCTTCGTAGATCATAACAGGTTCTACGACGTAGTAATTGCTACGGGCTACGAAGCGTAGACGCTACGGCTACGCTTGCTACGCCGTATGAAAAGAATAATAGTTGTTAAAAAATATGTCATGTCGTACAACGTTCTACCTTTGTAATGGTTGTTTTGCCTCAGGGTTCCTGCAATAACCGACAATATACAGCATACCATCATTTCATAAATCGTTGTTTATTGCACCAGTATCAACCTTGACGATAAATATTTGTTTTTTGTTTCTTTTTATTTTACCTTTTACCCAAATCAGTACGGAAATAAAATTAGGACAAAAAGATAGGGTCACGGAACAAACTATAGTTAGGGGTGTCAACTTACGGAATTAGGAATAAAGTTAGACTTAACGTTCTGTGTTCCACAGTTTTCAATAAAAATCTTACCGACTAGGTTTCCGTATAGCCTAATCAGCCTATGTCGTTCCCACTGCTGGGACATAGGCCTCCTCTCTGTGAGAGGGAGGGGGCTATAATCCATCAAGCTGACATCTATCAATCAACACGGCCCCAGTGCGGATTGGTAGATGTCACATGTCTTAGAATTTTTTGTTTTATTGTATCCTCGTGATGTTTTCTTTCACCGTTTTGAGAGCAGTGGTGACAAAATAAATAACACAAATTAAAGAAAGAAAAGAAGAAAGAAAATACATTTATTTAGCACAGACTAAAAGGCACAAAATATACAGCAAAATAATAAAAATAAAAAACTAACAAAAAGTGTAAGCGCAAAAAGGCCCTGTTCGCTGTAAAGCTCTTGCCTCGGTTCGAACTTACGACCTACAATTCGTAAGTCGGGGTTATTAGCACTAGGCCCTGCATTTAACACAAGGTTCTATGTAGTTCTAATTCCGTCTAGTGTAGAAATGGTTCGACGGTTACCAAAAAAGAATCTGCTGTTTAATAGAAAAGTGCGCGCGTGCGAGTATGTGTGTGCAACGGTGCGGTTAAAATGTATGAAACGGCAATGTTTTTTTGTTTTCGAACATGTGTCGAATATTTGTTTACCAGTAGCTTGTAGATGTCCCTGCTACCCTTTTTCTATAGCTACATGTAAATTGAATGTCTAATTTACGGAATTCGGCTATGCAATGCATGTAATAGACATGAATATTAATTATTTTGAATTCAAGAAAACCGCATTAACATGGTTGGCCTTCAAAATCCGGAAGTCTGCCAGCCCTACGTAACAAACACTAAGTCGTAAACAAAGTATTTCGTCATAAAACGCTGCCTCAATAACTAGGCTCAGAAATAACTACCTAATATCAGCAACAGACATACGGACCGCGGTATTTTGTTTATTTAATAACACTGCAACGACATTTTTCCTGGTACATTTTTACGTCTCCTTTTGGGTTCCATCTATTTCTTATTATGGCAGGGTATGGGTAAGCTACTCAAGTAGGAAGCGACATATACTTTGTTCTTACATTCGGGATAAGGATTCGGAATTGTTTGATCCAAATTGAATCAACGTAATAGGAAATGACCCAGATTCCCGAACTGACAGCCCAATCTGTTAGTTCAAAGGAAAATTGGTGCGGTCAAAATAGGTCATTCAACTTTGTGTAGATCTTGTGATTGCGATAATTAATGTTTCTGGTGTCTGTCCGCAGGACGTCAGGGCTTGTGGCTAAGTAATAATGAGCCGCACAGGTCGATTGATCAGATAAAGCTACGCTTGCCACGGTTGGTCCACGGAGGGGTGCCCCCCGTGGACCAACCGTGCCTCGAAAAGCACGTTAAGTCGTTGGTTCCGGCTGTCATTCCTGGATTATTGACAGTCGTTACGAGTCATCAGAAGCCCGAAAGCTGATCGTATTACCAAGTAACTGGGTTGTGGAGGTCAGATAGGCAGTCACTTCATGTAAAATACTGGCTTTCAGCTGCATCCGGTTTGACTGGAAGCTGACCCCAACATAGTTGGGAAAAGGCTAGGTGATGATGAGATGATGATCTGTTCGCTGGACGAGCAACTAGATTGGAATTCTTCTAAATTACAGTAAAATCAGATAAGGACCTAATAATTTTCTATTAATTAAATTTAAACCTATATACAGGATGGTAGGGACAAATAAGCGCAAACTTTATTCATGAATTTAACAATGATTTAAGACTCCCTAGCAGTCATAAAAATATCTGCTGAGTCATAGATAAGTGCCTACACAGTCAAAATTGTATACATCGTTTTTGCTGTACGGAACCGTTCTTTAATTTTTAAATAACAGTATGTCAATAGAAAAGGTAAAGATGTTTGAACAAAAATTATAGGGTATGCTTCTAGGGAGACAAAGACAGATTGATAAGGTTAAATACACCAAAACGTTTGCACTCAAAATACTCATCAACGTTCTGCCAAAAACAACACGTTTTATCTCTAAACTCGACATGATGACCCATAATAACATCCAGTTTTATCTCAGCAGTATTTGTATGCTACGTAGAGATAGAAATCTGTACCTGTAATGTCAGCGACGTACATCTATAACATCAGTGCATTGACGTTGTTTTACGTTCACGACTTTGATGACGTAATGTATGTAATGGTACGACGCACGAGTCGGGGACTATTTGTTACGTCACACGTTGGGAGATTGGACATGAAAACTTTAATGATCATTGTAAAAGTCTTATTAGGCACAACTCTTTTAGCGATGAGACTGTCCATTGTGTGGCCCTATGTAAAGTTTCTACATTTACCTATATTCATATGGTGTACTTACATACTAAAATTTATTTTGTATTTTTTACAAAGCATCGTGTTACAAATAAACGTGATAGTTGAAATACCAGAATCATGATATAAGTTCTTTTGATTGTAAGTACATTAATTATCAATCAATAAATCACTTTAACTTTTCCAACGACTAATTGCAACCATGTGCTTTCGACGATTCATAAGTGTTTGCGTGGGAATCAAACAACTTCTCCCGCTCTGGGGGAGCGGGAGAGCGCGTCATACTTTTACTGATTAAAACTGACTGACAAATCAACGCACAACCGAAACTACTAAGACTAGGAACGTGAAATTTTGTACACGGCATTCTTTTATAATGTAGGGGAGCACTAAGAAGGGGTTTTTGGAAATTAGACCTTTAAGGTGGGATTTTGTTTGTATGAAAAATCTTATTCCTTGAGTTAATAAACTTGAAACTTGGCACAAATACTTATCTAAGTAAATTATAAAGTTGGTCATTTTTTTTTTTCTAAACTACCTCTTTGAGGTGGATTGGGGGGTGTCAAAATTTGCATGGAAGAATTTTAACGGCCGGTCTGATTAACTCGAAACTCAGTATTTACACCTAAAACCAAAAATTTTGAATAACATGTATCAGGATATTTCGGAAAACTACCCCTAAAGGGGTAAAAAATAGGGTAGTTAATTTTACAAGGGATGATTTTACTGCGTGTCTTGATTAACTCGAAAATTGGTATAAATCCCCAACTAATATTATAAATGCGAAAGTCATTCTGTCTGTCTGTCTGTCACGCTTTCACGCCTAAACCGCTGAACCAGTCGTCATGAAATTTGGCAGAGATATAGCCTGGGATATGGAGAAGGACATAGGCTACTTTTTTACGCGATAATCGACATCCACGCGGGCGGAGCCCCTGGAAAAAGCTAGTTAGTATATTTAACATTGGTATTATGAATTGGATGCCTTCTTACCATCAGGTACCTTCTTACCAAAAAGTAATACAGTGATGAGTTTTCACGAGACCCTCTCTGGCATATTCCCGTATTAAAGCGATAATAATTTGATCCCCAAAATTGATAAAACTGTTTTACGGCGTGAAAGGGACCAGTAAAACTGATTAATAGCAGAAACGTGCTGAATTCATTGATATCTTTGAAAGCAGTAATTTATAGTCTGTGCTAAAACAAAAGCATACCTGTTTTGTATTATACAGAAGTATCTAAAATTAAAGAAATTTGCAATTTGTGCTTTCAATAATGATATTGATGACATACATATGCAAACTCACGCCTTCTTTCTATGGAGATAGATAGAAACCACACATACTACTACAGAACGCCACAACTACCTAAATATAAGTGTAAGTATAATCTAAGATACATTTACCTTTTTCATTTTATCTTAGTTAATCTACATAAATACACATATCTCAATAAAAAAATGATCAAACAAATTTTTAACTTATTTTAGTTTTCCACTAAATATTACGAAAGAACTTTTCACACACAAAAAATATTATTCTAACAATTCTGAACAAACAATCTAGGTATTTGTTTTAATATTCATGATTCGAATTCTAGAAACTAACTTAAATAAAATATTAAAGAGCATCCAATCCAAATATTTGGAAAGAGAAACCATTTTTCATTCACACAGTATCGTTTCCCAAAGCTAAAGGACAAATGAAATTAATACAATAGGGTGTTTTCCAATTTGATAAAAACTATTTTAATTTGAAGATTGGGACGAATTAGGTAACAGAAAAATAAAAAATAAATTTATTTATTCCATTTAAAACGATTAAAATCAAATTTATTTTTCGTTGTTTTGAATTTACCTTCAAAACGCTCCTTAAGATGACTTTTTATCACGTGACATCGTGACGTCAGCTTTGTGTATACAGCACCAGTACAAATACTTAGTTTGGCGCAGTTTTAGAAGTATTTGTACATAGAGGCACCGCACACCAGTGATTTCACCTTCTATCCAGAAAAATCTTGTTAATTATAAACACGACACTCACTTGTTTACTTAATAACTACTTTAGTTTACACAAAGTTGACGTCACGTGATAAAAAGTCATCGTAAGGAGCGTTTTGGCGGTAAATTCAAAACAACGAAAAATCTATTTGGTTTAAATCGTTTTCAATAGGGTATTTTCCAATTTTTTAAAAACTATTGTAATTTGAAGATTGGAACGAGATATTTAACAGAAAAATAAAAACAAATTAATTTCTATCCATTTTCTCAATTAAAAACGATTTAAACCAAATTTATTTTTAGTTGTTTTGAATTTACCGCCAAAACGCTCCTTACGATGACTTTTTATCACGTGACGTCAACTTTGTGTAAACTAAAGTAGTTGGCAAGTAAATAAGTGAATGTCGAGTTTATAATTAACAAGATTTTTAATGGATATAAAGTGATATTACTGGTGTACGGTGCCTATGTGCAAAAATACTTCTAAAACGGCGCCAAACTAAGTATTTGTACCGGTGCCGTATAAACAAAGTTGACGTCACATGTCACGTGATAAAAAGTAATCGTAAGGAGCGTTTTGGCGGTAAATTCAAAACAACAAAAAATAAATTCGATTTTAATCGTTTTTAAATGAGAAAATGTGTATTAATAAATTAATTTTTATTTTTCTGTTAAATATATCGTCCCAATCTTCAAATTAAAATAGTTTTTATGAAATCGGAAAATACCCTATTGAGAAAACGGATATAAATCAATTTACTTTTATTTTTCTGTTACATATTTCGTCCCAATCTTCAAATTAGAATAGTTTTTAATAAATTGGAAAATACCCTATTTGAACATAAATATTGAGTACGAAAAGATATTAATTTAGCACACAATACCCGCCCTTCATCATGGTGTTCTAATTAAAATGGTTGCCATCATCTATCATGAACTTTTATAGAACAGTACCCGGAAGGAAAACAAAAGATAAATAATAAACTAATCCATGAAAGTTCCAATGCCGAGTCGATAGACCTTCATAGGGTCCCGAGGGGCTTGGCAGAATGTTGTGATTTTATTTGGAAAGCTAAACCTACATACTATAGGTACACACAGCTTCATTAGGTGGCTATCCCTCCCAAAGACATGTACGTGTTTTTTTTTTTTTTTTTGGGTGGGAAATCATCAAATAACTTCTCCCGCTCTGGGTGGAGCAGGAGGGCGTGTCAGACTTTTACTGACTAAAACCCACCCGTGTTCCTTCAGTAGCCCTTAAGCCAGGGGCTGTGGTGTCTCTTTCGAACAAACCCGCACCCCTGACAGGCATCGACCCTTGCGGGTCCCATCACTTTTTGTGCTGACATCTCTTTGAGGCGCGCGTGGAACACAACGCGCAGTCGACTTGGGCTTGGTCCTTACCGGACAGCGAGCTACTCATTACTCGCCGTCCGCAAGCCCATGCCTACGGTGGCCGGAAATCGGCCTGGGATTCCCGACGCCCAGGGCGTCTCCGTATCCTGCGGCGGCTGGGGTCGCGAGGGCGCATATGCTGCCTCTCCCTCACGTGCGCCGTCTCCCTCTTCGCGAGCATCACTGCTTCGCTGAAGGAGGTGACGGCTCCCCATGCCCTCTCGCTCCGTACCATGGCTTGGACCAGGGCCGGACGCGAGAGATCGCCGCCGCCGATCGCCTCCACGAGGACACGGCGGTGCTCCGCCCAAGCAGGGCAGACCGCCACCGTGTGCTCCACCGTGTCCTCAGGGCGATCTTCGCAGTGGAAACACCCGGGCGTTTCCTCCCGCCCTATCCGAAACAGGAACCTCCCGAAACAACCGTGTCCGGTGAGGACCTGCGTCAGGCGGAAGGTGAGAACGCCATGCCGCCTCTCAAACCACTCCTCAAAGAGGGGACTTACGTTCAAATCCGTGCTAGGCCCAAGTTACTTTTTGTATTTTGCAAAAACATTTTATTATAATTACTGTATTGTTTTTCTGAGTATGGCAAATATTTACGAAAAACAATTTATTGTCTAATGAGACTGGAGGTTTCAAGATCGCTTGCCATTCATAAGATTTTATAAGGAGGTTCAAATCCTAGGCACGAAATGTGCTTTTTGTCATGCAATTTTATTTTTATTAATGTATTTTTTTTGTTTTGTTTTAGGAATATTTCTAAAGAACTAAGAAATCAAGAATAATTGAATACTTATATAGTCACTTCATATATTTATTATGGCTATTATTTAACAAAGCTATGATCTTATATTACAAAGATTTTTTATTTTACAATTTGATTTGATAATTTACAGATAACCATATTTTGCCGACTAACACAAACGGGTCCCTAGACAAGTGGCATCCTTATAACCCAAACGATAAAATAGGAAGTGCTAGAAATATTTTAGATTGACATAAACTAACTAAATGTCACGTGATCTGTCATGTCGTACTTATGCATTAAAATGTTGTAGTTATAACTCGACGGAAGGGATTAATTTTATGAATAAAACGTAAGTAAGTTAATACTCAATACTCAATATCTTTATTGCTTTACCATAATGTGTACTTAGGTGGTAACTATATAATCGAGATCATTATGGACCCTGTAGGGCACAGCAAAAGGGTAGGAGAGAGGAAGCCCTGTTATAGGAGATTATGAACAAATATATTGCTATTAAAATTAATAATTTATTTTGTTATATTATTAATTATTATATAATTATTTATTATCTAATATTAACCATTACATTAATATACATTAAATTTACCTAATAGATTGCGAGATTATTATTTATTATTGATATCAACTATGATTCTTATATATATTTTTTATTTTATTATATTAGTCATTTCCCTAACATATACTTACTCTAAAATATTTCATATATTATTTGTGTCTATCATTTAAATATTCATCTAAGGAATAATAACATTTATTTATCAGTAATTTTTTAAGTTTTGTTATAAATATATTGAACTTTTCTTCTTTCTTTATTACGTCTGGTAGTTTGTTGTATATTTTTATAGACATTACGTAGGGACTTGTAGAATGCATTTTTAGCTTGGATGTTGGTATGTTTAGCCTAGATCGGTGCCTGAGTGTGTACTGTGATTGGATGTCTTCGCGTTTTGTGTAGAACTCTTGATGCTTACGGACAAATTTACATATTTCTAGAATGTAAATACTGGGGAGGGTTAAAATATTGTGTTTTAGAAAATAGGGTTTGCAGCTGTCAGTTTGATCAATATTTACCAAGATTCTAACTAATTTCTTTTGTAGGGTAAAAAGTGTCAGTGCATCTGTACTATTTCCCCAGAGGGTTACGCCGTAGCTAAGCCATGCATTGGCATACGCATAATAGGTGGAGAGGGCAGTTTGTAGGTCGGTTGTCTTTTTAATTTCGCGGAGAGCGTATGAGAATTTTGAGATTTTTGAACGGGTTTTTTGTATTTGTGTTTTCCAGTTTATATGTTTATCTATTGTAAGTCCAAGTAATGTAAATTCATCAACAGTTTCCAATTTTAAGCCATTTAAGGTGAAATTCAATTGTAGTGGAGCTTTTTGATAAGGGTGGAAGATCATTAATTTAGTTTTAGCATAATTAATTTCTAAATTATGTGAGGTCATCCAGTTACATGTTTTTGTGAGTGTGGAACTGAGTTTTTCTTCTATGTTTGTGTTGTTTTGACAGGAGACTAATAGAGATATGTCATCTGCGAATAAAACACATGGCCCCGCTATGGCTTTCGGTAGGTCGTTGATGTAAACGAGGAATAATAGGCAACCTATGACACTTCCTTGGGGAATGGAAGCGTTAGTTATTTTGCTTTTGGACCGGATTCTTTCTATTTCTCTACTATTGTGATTAAAGAACTCGATTTCAACTACTTGTTCTCTATTTTTTAAATATGACGTAAGCCATTCATGGGCTTTCCCGCGGATCCCTATTCCATACAGTTTATTTAGGAGTATTTTAAATTGCACCTTGTCGTACGCTTTGGTCATGTCCAGTAGTATCCCTACGGCGTATTCCTTGTTATTTATAATATTTAGGGCCTCTTGAATATATTTATAAACAGCTAATGTGGTGCAACGGTTTTTTCGGAAACCGTACTGACAATCGCTCAATATGTTATACTTTTCGCAAAAGGAATAAATTCGGTCACACATAGCTTTTTCGAAAATCTTAGAGGCTGAGGGCAAGAGAGCTATTGGGCGATAATTATTAGGATCAGTTTTTGTGTTTTTTTTATGGATTGGTTTAATTAATGATTTTTTTAACAGTTCGGGGAAAGTGCCTTCTGTAAAAGACTGATTTAATAGTAAATAAAAAGGTAAGGTGAGTTCATTTGCGCATTCTTTCAATAACTTGGGTGGAATTTCGTCTAAACCGTAACTTCGTTTATTTTTTAAGTTTTTGATTAATTTGTTAACTTCCGAAGCTTCTACTGGGCTGAGGAACATGGTGTTTTCCGTGGGATTTAATGTTGACATGCCGCCCAGTGCAGTGCCAGATGGATTGTTGTTGTTTTCTCCTATTGACGCAAAGAAATCATTAAAAATATTCGCAACTTGTTTGGGTTCGGATATAATAGTATTATTGTGTTGTAATTTTATGCTACATTTTTCCTTTTTTGGTTTTTTATTTGTTCTCTCGTTGATAATGCTCCACATCGTTTTTATTTTGTTGTCGGATTTCTTTATTTTGTTTATAAATTGTAATTTTTTTGCAGTGGTTACTGACCTTTTTAATATTTTTTCATAATTTTTATAATTTTGTATAATTATTTGGTTTTTTGTTTTAGTGGAAAATAATTTTAACAATCTTTTATTTTTGCAAGAAACTCTAATGCCTGTAGTAAGCCAGTATTTTTTGTAGTTAGTTTTAAGTTTAATTTTACGCATTGGTATACATTGATTTAAAATGTTTATTAAGAGGTTGTTGAAAGAATTATAATTTTCATTTATATTATTGTTTGTTTGTATAATGTCGTGCCAGTTTTGTGTGCTTAAAATAGATTTAAACTTTTTAATGTTCGCCATGTTAAATAATCTTTTATTTGTGTACCATGTATTTTTTTTCGTTGGTTGAGGTATGCTTAGATTTATAATTGTTCCACTGTGGTCCGAAAGTCCGAAATTTTCTACTGTGGTAAACATTTTTGTATCGCTAAAATTCGTAAATATTAGATCAAGACATGTTGAGGATTTTTCTGTAGTACGCGTAGGTTTTTTTATATGTTGAGTGAATTTGTACTCTAGCATGAGATCCAGAAACTGGTTAGTTTTTAAGTTTTTGCCTAAAATATTAATGTTAAAATCTCCACCTATAATAATGTTAAATTTATTATACTTAATATTTAAATAGTTTAGAATTTGTTTTAATTTGTCAATGAATACGTCTTCCTCTCTTCTATTCCAGTACATTGTAATTAATAAAAGGTTTTGTTTAGGTAACTCAACAGCGCACACTTCCAATACATATTCTGTAGACATGTTTGAGATATCATTTTTCTCTGTATACTCAACTTGTTCTTGTAAGAGAATGCATACGCCGCCTCCTCCTCGAGTTTTCCGGCAGTATGATGATGCAATATTATAGCCATTGATTTGTATAAGGGAAATTTTGTCTTCGGATAGCCAGGACTCAGATATGCATACAGCTTGATAGATAGGATTTTCTGTTAAAAATGCTTCTATAATATGTAGCTTGTTGGATATGCTTTGCATGTTTTGGAAGAGAATTTTACAAGGTTGGTCTATGCTTTCGAAAGGAGTGATTCTTTTGATCTTCGTTGGTGGTAGGTAGGTCGCAGATTCGGTCAACGCTGTAGTTGTATGTGGTTCCCTTCGAGTCATTTGTTTGTGTCGTTCTGTATGTTTCGTTGTTCTGGTTAACTTTTTGTCCCTCAATAAACAATTGATTGTTTTTGATGATTGCAAATAATCCGTTTCTTCGAGCCTGAAGCATTTCTTCTCGCATTAATTGTCTTTCCCTTAGCGTGTTGGTATCTAGGAACTCTGAGATAAATAGCCGGGTGCCCTGCAGATATTGGCTATTTCTTATTACGTACTTGGCCATTCTTTTGCTAATTAATTCGATGACAAGTGGTCTACTTTTGTTGTTGTTGTATCTACCCACTCTGTATGCCTCTTCTATGTACCCCGTGAGGTCTACGTTCATCGTGCTGTAGAATAGTTCAATGATTCTATTATGTTGGTCGAATTCCGGTTCTTTGTAATATTCAGTAAATCCGTAGAGAACTATTTTCTTCGCGTTAGTTTCAGTGCAAATCACGGTTGGGGTATCTTTTCTGTTTCTTATATCTAAAATTTCTTTTTTTAGTTTATCATGTTCTTTTGTAAGGTTTTCAATTGTTAAGTTTACTTTTTCTATTTCTTCTTTTCTTAGTTCGTTCTGGATGTTTAAGGCGTCTGTTTTTAGTTGGATATCTACCTTTAATTCAGTGATGGCTTTATTTATCTCGGTTTGAATTGTATTTTTAATTTCTGTTATTATGGAATTATTGTTTTCCTTAAGGCGCAGTATTATGATTTCACTTAGGTTTTGTAGCGTTAGTTCGGCTTGAGTGGCTGTTTCCTTTTCCTCTGTGTTCAGTGTGTCGCCTAGTATAGTTAGGTCTTCAGAGTTAAAGGTGAAGTTGTTTGTATTTGTGTTCACTCTTCTAATGGTGACATTACTTTCTTCAGAAGGTGATATTGTCTGTTGTGGTAGGTCACGGTTTTGTAGGCGTATAGGGGTATTTATATTACCGACTTTAGGGGTTTTGCAGTAGCAAGCTTGACATTGCCATTTAATTTTATGTTCAGAAGTCATCAATTTTGTAAAATGATGAATAGAAACATTAGCACATTTTAAATCGTACGTGTTATTGCAATGCGCGCAGATAAGTTTTCGTGCATCTGATATTTTCTGATAACATCCCGCACATTCAGAAGACATTTTTCCGTTCCTTTACACAACCATTTAAATTAATGGATACCCTAAAATAATATAATCAATCGATTAGACAAAGAGCTAAAGATAAAGTGATTTGGACGTTAGTGGATAACAATTTCATCGCACATCATATGGGCTCGCTGGCTAGTTCATCAAACTGCCGGTATGAGTATGACGATGTTCGGTGATGCGATGGTTCGAATCCAAGTCAAAACAATGAACTCTTTTTGAAGTATTCCTTAGATTATTATTCGTAACGAATTCAATGTTATAGCCGTGTAACATTTTAAAACATGAGGGGTTAGCATATATTGACGCTGTGGGCGCCATTAAGGCTGCCCTCTCAAAAAATGGTTGAAAGCAGCATGTAGATGAAACCACTTTTCGTCGGCATTTATAAAGAAATTACATTTGATAAAAAATAGTTAGTAATCTATATAATATGATACGTTGTCATTTGGTTCTGGCATAACTTTTCTATGAGTATCAAATAATGAGAAAAAAAACACCAAATCACCTCCAAATCGTTGAGATGAAACCATTTTACTCCTTCATTTTTAACAAAAGAGTAAAAAGAAATGTCTACTGCTTTGCAATACAAGGAAAATGATTTGTTTTTGTTACTTTTTACAAATATGCATTATTTTTGTTACAATAAATTAAAAATGCGACCGATTAAAGACTGCACGGCTACATTACCCCGCACTTGCCCACAAATTTAGTGCGCCCAAATGCTGAAGGTCTTTGGCGTGGATACAGGCCTTAAACTATTAACCAGATTTTTGAAGGTTAGTGAAATGATACCGAAACCACATCTACACGTCTTAAAAAATATTGCTAAATAAAATCGACATTTCGTATTCGACTACCCCTGAAAAGAAATTTCTAAACGAAGCCCGATGTCAAAGTCTCTTTCTCGGTCTCAAGTCCAGACATACATAATCTTGGTCAGGTCATGTGGGGACGACCGTGTATATCAGTGTCCTAAAAGGTCTTTTGAGGAGAGATTATATCGGCTTTGCAACCATAACAAGGAACATTACGCCACAAAGCAGTACCCTACAAATTAGTATGATAAGTGCAGTAAGGAAATGTTATGTTGTCTCTCAGCTATAATAATCCCTATAATAAATTGTCCTGTAAGAACGCGCATTCGCTTAGTAATATATAAAATTGACACCTGGCTTGAGGCTTTGAGTCCGCTTAATGCACATATGATACTAATTAAGTCCCAGTGGCCCGTACGAACTTGTTAACATTTGCACCGGTGGGGCGGGCAATAAAAATACTCAACAGAGTATCTCTGCGATTGGATATCTTTACTTGCTCTTTGGCGGAATTCCAGAGGGTGACACTTAACGAATTGTCCTCTGTGTAAACTGTACATACTTATTCATTTTATCTATTATTTTTATGTGGTTGTTCACTGTCAGTCAGGACAGTTAAAAATATTTCCTTTTTATTTTTTGTCGGTGGTGGTACCGAATTCGTTTTTGGGTAACGTCTCTAAGTGGGAAAATTATGACTACATTGTTGTATTGGGTTCCCAACCTGTAAAAACAATTGTATGTGTTAATAGTAAATAAATAAATAAATTAATCATACCTCTCACGGTCAACAAAGAGATGTAATCCATACAATAATAACCATACTATAGCTTTTATCGTTCTGTAAAAAAATGCAACCTTAATTATATTGTTGCCTTATCAAAGAGAAAATAAATACACGAAAATGACCTATGTAAAGGGCTTATTACACTTGGCTGAATTTAGTCATCTAATTAGTCATCTAAATTCAGAAGCAACATTAAAAGCTATGGATGCTAGCTAGCTAATTGCGATTACACTTGACTAAATTCAGTAACGATTGAATTTAGATGACTAAATTCAGCCAAGTGTAATAAGCGCTTAATCCAATCTAACGCCAAAATTCCGAAAAAAAACCTATTAAAAAGTAGTAAAAAAGTGATGAAAGTGCTAGTCAAACTTGCACACGAAGGGTTCCGTGCCACCAAACAATATTTAACACTACACATATATTTCAAAACATGTGTCTTGGAGAGGGAACCCTTTAATTTTACCTTTTATTTTTTTTTGATGTCTTAGAGACTTCACACGCGTTCTGCGAAAATTGCAAGTGTCTACCTATTACGGTCCAAAAGATACAACTAGTGGCAGACGATCGGGCGGAAAGCGCGGATGGACGAACAGACAGCGAAAACATAGTAATAGGATAGGGTCATTCCGTTTCATTCGTAGGGTCATTTCGATTTTTGGGTTCATTTTGGGGCTTCGTAAAGTGTCCCCCTCCTACTCACTGGCGAACGGTCTAAGGAAGGGCTAAGCCTGTGGCAAGATGGTGCTTCCCTACCAAACCCATTCGTTCCACCTGCTGTGAATCTCGCACCTGGACATAAGTTGCCTTGGCTTCACTGGAAGTCTTTGAATACACTCAGAACCCAGGTAGGCCGAAGTAAAGAGAGCCTGCTAAGGTGGAAATTCACTGATGACTCCGCCTTGGAGTGTAAATGTGGTGCTATCCCACAAACAATGGGGCATTTAATATCTTGTCCAGGGTGTCCTACTGTCTGCACGCTATAGGAGTTGATGGACGCTGATGAAAGTGCCAAACTCGTCGTCAAATTCTGGGCTGACTGTATTTAGATTGCAATCGACACGATAAGAAAAAGAAGACATGGTCATTGGGTACGGAATCCTAATAAAAGCATAGATTTCATGAAAAAGAAACACGTCTTATATTTTGTTTCCAAATAAAACTTGTATTCAGCTTCATACTTCATTGAGGGCACGTTCTCGTCCGCGACAGAAAACACGGTTTTTTACATAAGAATGCCTTTTCTAGATATTTTCTAGGCAAATGTTTATTAGGTTTCGTAATCATATTTTTGTATTGAATAAAATATTTGCAGAATGAATCTACGAAAATATTGGATCTTGAAATAGTGATGAATAAGTAAATCGAATTATCCGAGTCTGTGTCAGAAATATCTACATTTATTTTTAAATCAGTTTGTGATTTTTTTATTTCACTAATGTTGAAATTCAGCTGAATAGAACTAGATCTTAGTTCAAGTACTTTCTATGAAATATAAACATCTCATTAGAAATTAATAATGACCAAACTAAATATATAGGGTGACTGGTAATGAGTGAGTATTATATTGGTGTAATACAATTGGAATCAACAAGGTAGATAAATTAAAAAAATAGTTTTTTTGGGAAAGTTGTTTGTTATTATGAGTACAATCATGTGTTTAAATATAGTCACTAATTACCAGTCACCCTTTATATATCCACAATTTGTTTTTTTTTTTTTTAAACCGTTGCAAATCTATTCAGAGCATTGAATAGCAAAACACGAACTTTCTACTAGATTCAATCGAATTAAAAATACTTGAAAGCAAATATTGTTAAAATTTCAAACTCATACTCAACGCATTTATTTCAATTACACCAATTATAGGCATTGATTTTTCGAGGGGCTGGTCAGTTAGAAAGATGACGCTAATGCCCTTTCTATAGCGTCGTATGTTCCTATGGAGAAAAACGGGCAAGAAACTCCACAGACATTATTTTAAATCAACAGATATCTGGGCACGGTGTAATCTAAACGTGTCTAGCAATAACTATAATGCTTGCAATAAATATTTATTGTAAGCTCAGCTTACAACATAAATCTGTATATTCTTTCCAAGTCATACGAATAAAATGTTTATTTTGAGTGGATTATTCGGATTATTGTTTATCTTTATCGGTACTTCATATGAGTTATTGTTTACTGTAAAAGCACGACGCAGGTCGAATATAAATGAATAAGGTTTGAAGTTAGGAGACCTTTTGTCCTAGTAAGCTACGTTATAAAAGCAGTTTTTTTTTTTGGAAAGGTATAAAATAAAATTCAAAATACTACAAATTAATCAATCAAAATCAAAATATTTTTATTTCATATAAACCTGCATGGGCACTTATGAAACGTCAGAAGCTAGGTGCACGGTTCCAAAATGTTGTTTCCTATGGAGAAGAGCCGGCAAGAAACTCCACGGTTACTCTTTTAAAAATGATTGGCTTTAACAATGTTTTCAGAGATAAAATGTATGGGAGGACAGTGCAGGCCTGTCAATAAGTGCCAGGTACTTAGACGAATACAGAATAGAAAATCGTCTACAAATCTACAGTCTGTAAGGCCTACAACGTTCTCCCATTCACAATATGTAAAATAATCTACATAAATAAAATGAACCTACATAATTAAACACAGTGACATGATTAACATGACAATCACTAAAAAAATGTTGATATTAAAATTGATGTAAAATGTCAAATAATGACGAGAATATGTCAGCATTGTAAAAATAAAAAGAATAAAAAAGAACATTGAGAGCAGTTAATAGACTTTCACATAGTTATGCTGATAATAATGACACATGACCCTAGAAAATATTTTACGTAATTACTTTCTTCTCCTTACTTTAAAAAATGTATTGTAGTACTATGTTAAGATACATTATAAATAGGCAAATGAAGTGACGTAATTATACATAAATCATCATTACGTCAGGTAATTTTCTTCTAGTCCTAGCATGTTAGGAGTGTGAAATGGCCACAGTTCTATTGCCTTTTAGCAAATAAAAAAATATTTCCATCAGGCGTGATCCAGGTCAAGGGCAGGCCCAGTTAGCAAAAAAATATAGTACAATAACAAAAACCAAACGACCAGATACCTACTTCAACTAAACAATGTTTGTTTCAAAACGATGTGCTGGGACAGGGGTCTCAAATTACCATTATTAACAGATTTTCAGACGAGGAATTGGTTTGCTGTAAAAACCTTAGCTGCAAAAGTGATTCACAAAGGTGTACTTAGCTTAGCTGTACCTTTAACCAACCCTCAACCAATTTAGTGATCACCGTTTACACTTAGTATTGAACTTTGTGAGCTTAGTTTCATCTGCCTAGCCTTTATCTAGCTACATCCAGGGTGCTTACTCTTGAATATAATTCCGATAGATCGACATTGGTGAAACGTCAGTTGGTTGAGTTAAACGTCAGTGATTGGCTGGACTCACTCCCCCTTATTACAAAACTAGGTTTTTCTTTAGGTATTGTTTAAACCATCGAGCCTGTTTTTGAAATAAGAACTTAGAACTGAAATAGAATTACAGCTCCTTTTCCAAAACTGACAATTTAGCACTGGACTAACTTGTCAGTTTTGTAAAAGGAGCTGTATTTCGATGTCAGTTAGGTTCTTATTTCAAAAACACGCTCGATGGTTTAAACCATACCTAAAGAAAAACCTCGTTTTGTAATAAGGGGGACTGAGTCTAGCCAATCCCTGACGTTTAACTGACAATTCCAATGTCGATCTATCGGAATTATATTCGAGAGTAAGCACCCAGGTCGGGTTCCAGTGTGTGCTTGTGCCTATTTCAAATAGGATGATTTTGAGTTTGATGGAGCCACTGCCTATCTGACTTCCACAACCCAGTTACTGGGTAACACTGGTAAGACTGGTTGTCGGACTTTCTGGCTTCTGACTACCCGTACCGACTATCAAAGAACTTTGTTAGCTACTAATTGATATCAACGAAATATTTTGAAATCAAATATTGTGAGAATTATTAATAATCACGTAACAGCATTCAGTAAGGACGTTGCCTTACCTACAATTAAATTTCGTAATATTCAGGACTTCGTGTAGGTGCTCTAATTGCTAAATGACGTGATTTCATTAATACGTGGGAAGGTATTGTTGATTATATTGCCAACATGATTGTTTTTGTTCCAAACCACCGGAGGCCATTTAAATTTCTACTCTAGTAAAATTGGCACAAGATTGTTTTAGCTTTAAGGTTTGTTTTGTTCTTAAGTACTTATTAGTTGATTCTATTTACCACGTATTCATTGGGTAACAAACTTGTGTAACATTTTAACAATATGTATTACTGTTTCAGCAACATAATTTTGTAAGAACAGTAGTGCACGTTTTAAATTTTTCACTTCAAGTACAGAGGCCAGCACATCAAGCTACCCCAATCTGTCAAATTTCTTTGATAGTTTTTCAACTTTATCACAAAGGAATAAGGTTTATGTTCAACTGGGAAAATTTGACAGTTTGGGATAGCTTGACCTGCTGGCGACTGTACGTGCAATAAAGTTCATATAATTAAAACGTTCCAATTAGGGACAATCCATAAATTACGTCACGCAAATTTCATGGTTTTTGCCCAACTTTCCTAGTCACAGGTGGTCACATTTTATATTTAGAAGTAATTACAACAGCAGTTTTTCAAAGATGTAGATCGAGTAAGATATATTTTGTAAGTTTTTGGTTTACATACAAATTTCGAATTTTAGTATTTTAGATTTTGACATGTGACGTTATAAAGCTTTTGACACCCCGTCCCTTGTCACACAATGTCATATTTCGTTGACCCCCTCACACCCCCTAAACGTTTGAAGTCATTTATAAATGGCCCCTTACCTAGTACGTATTTCCAGAGTAATCGTTTCGCACACAAATAAATTAACTTCGTGCGAGTTTCCTATAGAACATATTAATAAATATCTAAAACGACGATTCGCCAGATTGGGGCGAGTATAATCGTGCGAATCAACAGCCGTAAAAATGTCCGTGACTAATGATTTGTAGGTCTTATGTTCGAACCAAGTTTGCTTTGAGTAAATAATTTAATCGCAGTGGCGATGACCCTCTTATTTATAAACGATGCTTAAAGTTAAGAGATGTTTAATCGTCACAAAATGTATGGTTTATCAATCGCTAATCATTACTTAAGTTTAGACAACTTTTATAAATTAGGGGGAATATGATTTACACCAAGGTACTTACAGTGACTCTCAAAATGGAGAAGAGAAAACATAGTGAGGAAACCAGAATGTCTTAAAACTAAAAATTCGAAGACAAGTGACTACTAACCCGCACTTGGCCCTCGTGGTGGATTTCGGCCCACTCCCTCTCACAGAGAGGAGGCCTGTGTCCCAGTAGTGGGAACGCTATAGGCTGATAATGCTAACATGTTTTTGTGAAACGTTTATTATTGCTCAACATTGTGTCCAATCATTCCATTGTGTTCCGTGTGGTGCCGGACGTAAAAGAATAGCACCATCCCATTTCTTCCTGTGGGTGTCGTAGAAGGCGATTAAGGGACTTACTAGACAATGTGCAGCAGCGTTGACTATGTATTTTACCACCATACTGTGATCGCCAACCCGCCTGCCAAGCGTGGCGATTATGGCAAATCCCCCCCTTTTGGGGGAGGCTTAGCTGATATGATGATGATGATTGTGTCCAATGAATTCGGGGCTTTAGATTACACAGTTATAACTTTATCACTAACCCCGTCACCTGATGACACTACATTGTAAAATTAAATTTATTGTAATAGACTGTACCACATTTTTTTGAAATAAATAAATAAAAAACATGATGAGAGATACACGACTATTAAAGAGGAAACCGACAAAATCGGTCTTGGCAAATACCCAAGTGTTCTAGTAATAAGTTTGTTGCCAGGTAAGTAAAATATCATCAGACTTTTATGCGGCACCTTAGGGTCCCTGCAAATGTTAATATTTACGTGATTGATACACATTGATGTCCAAATTGAAAACATTAAAGCCATTGATAATATTACTACGAGATTGACAGCAAACGACAAAAAATTTGATTGATGGCAATTGACGCACCATGTATTGAAGTTCAATTACAGCAAATGACAATCGTTTTTAGGGTCGCAGTCAACAACAAACCCTTACCCCCTTATTACAGAACAAGGTTTTTCTTTAGGTATGGTTTAAACCTTCGAGCCTGTTTTTTAAATAAGAACCTAACTGAAATCGAAATACAGCTCCTTTTACAAAACAGACAAGTTAGTCCAGTGCTAAATTGTCAGTTTTGGAAAAAGAGCTGTAATTCTATTTCAGTTCTAAGTTCTTTTTTCAAAAACAGGCTCGATGGTTTAAACCATACCTGAAGAAAAACCTTGTTTTGTAATAAGGGGGTTATAGTTTTGCAATGTCCGTGAGCGACTCGCACGAAGTGAATTCATCTGTGGGCGAATTGAAAATTTCAGACATACGTGAAGTACACATACACGTACACTACATAAAATACAAAACATGCCAATTGCCTAATACCTTTGGAAAATATTATCTGAGTAAACCGGCCTGTCTCAGAATCAAAAATTCGAAGACATGTGACATCTAACAACCCGCACTGGGCCTGCGTGGTGGATTACGGCCCACTCCCTCTCACTGAGAGGAGGCCTGTATCCCAGCAGTGGGAACATTATAGGCTGATGATGATGATGTATGTTCCGGCATAACTCCGTCATATGTAGACGGATTTTCACATTTCTTTTTTTGGTCCAAAGAGGTTTATTCCGAAATG
Organism: Polymixis flavicincta; assembly: GCA_949987655.1. Classification (NCBI taxonomy): domain Eukaryota; kingdom Metazoa; phylum Arthropoda; class Insecta; order Lepidoptera; family Noctuidae; genus Polymixis; species Polymixis flavicincta. Next base: position 3,199,285 of record OX465183.1, on the reverse strand, counting down.
GTCCCATTCAAATTTAATATAGATCTGATTATGCGTTTCGGAGACAGACAACGGAACTCTTCAAAAAATTACAGCAAATCAAACGCGAATGCTGCCATCGCATAAGTATGCATTGTTTTGACCCTAAGGATGATGACATTTCGAGTTGGTGTGGGGTAGGTAACTGAAAAGTGAAAAATCATTTTTTTGAAAAAAGTTTTTTGAGACTATAATCTACTAATTACTACAAGATATTTTTTATTACTTTTTGTAATATACCACTTAACATTAAAATCTGTGAGTGAACAATAAATCACCCCTATTTTCCCAACCTTCGATTAAGTTATTTTTCCAAATTTATATGGGACCAATTTCGAGGCATACCCTATCTACTAAAATAATAATGATCAAAATCGGACTATTCTGTAAGCAGTTATGCGTGGTTTTACATTATGATCAGTGAGTGAACAGTCAATTATCCCTGTTTTCCTACCCTTAGGGTTAGATTTTTTTTCCAAATGTATATGGGGCCAACTTCGGGGTATACCTTTTCCAATAAAAAAAGAATTTTCAAAATCGAACTACTCTGTAAAAAGTTATGCGTGGTCATACATAAAAAAAAAAAAAATACGCGTCGAATTGAGTAACCTCCTCCGTTTTTTCGTCGTTTAAAAAATACAAAATATTTGCCTAATACGTATATCGCCTTTGGAAAATATTGTATCATTTAAAAGTGACGATTCGCCTGATTGGGGCACGTAAATTCACGCGAATTGACTAATGAGCCATTCTAAATGTAGAACACTAATTTATTTGTGAGCTACGATGAACAAATTGACAATTAATTCATGTGTAATTAATAGTTGTCAACCTTTGAACGAAACCTATATTTTGTCAGTCATTTTGAAGGTTTCATTATTTATTTGAAAAAATTACGTTCAAATGATATTATTTAACTCATTTGAAACAGAACTTCTTGTAAATACCTACTTTAAACATCTGATTGTTTTTTTTTTTATAATTGTGTATATTTCTTTCTATGTGTAACGGAAAGGGTATGTACATACCAAGGGCACGGCTTCTTTGGATGATATCAAACGATATTGGAAGGGTTTTTTAATCCTATCTCTACATGTTCGGAAGTTATGACAATTTTTAATACCAGAAACCGAACTTAACAAATCGAAATAAACACATCAAAGAGATTTATCGTGATATTGGCAAGTAACGTGGAAAGTAATTGACCTACGTAGTGCGGTGACACGTTTTTTATTTTTATTTCTATTCTTAGAGTATTTTATTTTGTGCTGATATTATGTATAGTTTTTCTATACCAACTGTTATCTTTAGTGCTTAAGGATAGCAATACGGTTTCTGTTACACCCTGTCGGTGATAACAAGACTGATAACACGCGGGGTTTTTTTTTATGAGCTAGTCATCTACATTATCCCAACTATGTTAGGCACGGCTTCCAGTCTAACCGGATGCCGCTGAATACCAGTATTTTACATGGAGCGACCGCCTATCTAACCTCCACAACCCAGTTACTGGGTAATCGGTACAATATCTCTTGGTAAGGCTGGTTGTCAGACTTTTGGGATTTTGACGACCCGTATCGACTGCCACAGATATACGAACGACAGCCGGGACCAATGGCTTAAGGCTTCTTCAACAACGTGCAACGCGACTCTCGTAGAACAATTTCTATGAACACCCAATGAAATTTTTCAACAAGTGTCGCGCCACGCTGTCGTGTCGCGCCTGTTTGAAGATGCCTTTAACGTGCTTTCCGAAGCAGTAGGGAGGGATTTAATGTAAATTCATTCTATAACAAACTAAAATTATTTTTAATAGAGAAATGTTATAACACAGTTGACGAATACATGACGGATAAAACTTTATAGAGTTACGTACTCAGAGCTTCCTCTTTTTCTTTTACGAGTAGATCCGGCCAAAGGCATTTTGTTTATTCCAGTGGCATTATATAGAATCTTTTTATTTATTTTGTATTGTATTGTAAAATTACACACCATAATTCAATTAATCAATAACTTGACACGAAATGTTTTTTTTTTTTTTGGTTGGGAAATCATCAAATGACTTCTCCTGCTGAGTAGAGCAGGAGTCAGACTTTTACTGACTAAAACCCACCGGTGGTTGCTGACATCTTTGACGGCGCGCGTGTGGAACACAACGCGCCGTCCCGTCTACCACTTTTCGGCCGCAGGAGATAGGGAGAGCGGCTGACGCTATACCGACACTCCTCTTCCCCTGCGGCCCCACCGCGTCCGCCATCAAACGGTGGCGGCCCCGTCCAGGCCACGGAAGGGAAGAGCGCTGCTCAGAAGCACCGGCACTCCTCCTCTACCGCAGCCCGTAACCCTTAGCCGCGATGCCTCCCATTCGACATCGCGGCCCGCCTCAGTAGCGGTGAACCTCATCGCAACCTACTTTTTGGCCGCTACGTCAATGGCTTGAAGGCAAAAGCCCTGACGAGCGGCCCCACCTTTGGGTTCCTCTTGGCTTCACCGTGGCCGGAATCCACGGTTACTGAGCCCCCCCGCAACGACAATGCGGGAACCCACTCGGGGGGGACATGACATGATTATAACTATGTATTACCTTCCCCTTAAATAATTTAATTCTACTGTTTTTACTACCTACCTTCTCGTGCTACTGCAATCTGGCTAAATGTGACTTTATGTGTTATTGTTTATTATTTTATTACTGTTAAATTGGACATCATAATGACTTCGAGACTTGTATTTTTCTTAAAGCTTTTATTACTGAAATCTGTTATATTGTGTTTAAAGAACAATGCCCACCTTCCATACATTTAAAAACCTGATAATGAAAGTATATGTATAGTCATAAGATATAGTAGAAATACTTCATATAAGTTTATAAAATAATGTCTTATAATCATTTTGGCGATTTAAACGCCACGAAGTCCAAAAAATATTAATGTTTCTTTTTAGGTTAGGATTTGGCGTTACCTACCAAAAATAATAAAACAAACGTGCATGAACTAATTAATTACGCTCGAAGTTTTGTCTAAAATAGGAGTATTTACCTAACTATGGTCTAAAACATCCTTTTTACTTTGTTAATTCCTTGAATCTAACTGCCCATAAGTCAATGCTAATTTAATTCAATTATTGTGTTACTTTTATATAATTTAATTTATCCCATGACTAATAAAGAAATAGTTACTGATCAAATTAAACGTAAAATAAGTATAAAACTACGAAACGAAGTTAAATATGGTCAACCAGAAATGTGTAAAATGGAACGTTTAAAAAAAAGAATGATTGGATGCGTTCAAAATATGTCACTACGATAAGTCATGAGGTAGAATTAGCTTAAATATATGTTAAAAAATCTTTTTTTCCTGCGTTCCTTTTAACATTGTGATAAGCGTAATCAATAAACAATTCAATAAGCTATATTTTAAGATTTATTTCATTTCTATACATAGTCAGGTCAAAAATGAGCATTCTTCTTTGTCATAATAAGATTAGTTTTCGTGTGATAATTATGATAATCGCAAACTCAACAGCAAACCAACATTGTGCTTTGCAGTGGCCTGACAGGGTTCATGTACAAAAACCGACAGTAATATTGTAAAATGTGTGATGTGCATAAGAGCAAATAAATAAATAAATACATTTTAATATGTTCACCCATCAATGGACCGACCGCGATAGGCGGAGTTTAACCTGATCGATCAACCCGTGTGGCTATTATTAGCGCTCACTTAAATGAGTCGAAATCCGAAAGTGTTAAAAAATGCAAAACATGAGGAAACAAAACCTAAGTAAATACAATCAAAAGTAAACACAAAACCTACCTACATCAGCTTTCCCGAGTTAACATAAACCGCGTAACATGAAGTTTTTGTGATAAACCACATGAGAGGTAAATGGCGGCAATTTACTTTTTACATACAAACGTAATTACGTATATGAAAAGAAGTGGTTTTAGTGAGTACTAAACGGGGCTGCCGTATAAAATATAAACCAGACGAAAACAACGCTAGCTTCTGTTATTTTTTGTAGTATACAGGGTATGGCGTAAATAATGGATAACCCTAAAAATGTCGATTGGTCAGATTATCACAAATCATTTACCCCACTTATATCGCCATGTGCCCATGGATGACCAAATTATTGATATTTTTGATATACTCTTACCAAATCAGCTGTCATTTCTACAATTGGTGATTTTTCTTGTTTTTTTTAATGTCACTCCTGAATATTTGTATTGTCAGATCAGTACCAAGTTTTTCATTACATTCTAAGATAACATTGCAAAAATACCTATTCTCAAATTTTAAAAATGTTTCTACGGAATTATGCAATTTTGGGCCCCTGTATCGAAAAAAAGTCATCCATGGGCATATGGCGATATAAGTGGGGTAAATTATAGATCTAATAATCTATAATCTATAATATAATAGTAATCTATAATCTGGCCGATCGACAGTTTCAGGGTTATCCATTATTTACGCCACAACCTGTATAGTATGACTAGTACATTTGTATGTCCATCTATCGGCATTCTGATAGTTAAACGACTACATAGAAAATCTCACAAAACATCATGTTTCTACAATCTTTATCTTATTCGTCCGTCCAAAACGACGAGGAAACCTTCGTCTTATGACACAGATAACTCCCAAGTACTAGTAGTTCTAAGTAAGGAAAGTATCGTGATTCTTCTACACACGCTACTCCGCAACAATGTAACTGCTATAAAACGCAGAGAATAGTACTACGCTGTACACTCAAGCATGACAGCGACCCGTTTCCGCGCTACACTACCCACTACTTCAACCTCTTTCAACACTACCCTCCCTATCAAATGGTCGAATTGCGTGCCGATTCCGAAGATTCGAAGTTCAAAAGACACACGACGGCGTAAACTGAGCTACTGCATAAAATAAGGTTATCAAAGTTTCAATGGGCTAGGGCGCTAGGGGTAGGCTCCTACGCCAGTAGCTACCCGACCGCCGAACGGGATACACCTCCCGTCGAAGCCATCCGAAGGCTCGCGAATACATATTCCTTATTTAAAACTTTTCCGAGTTTCGAATTTTTGTTTTGTTTTTCCGAGTTTCGGTTTGTCGGTCAGTCAGTGCCAGTGAATTTTGTTTTTGAATGTGTTTTTTTTTTTGTCAAGTTTGTTTTCTGATGTTTGATGATTGATCCTTCTGATGGTGTTCGTCATTTGAAAGGTAAGTGGTATTGATTTGATAATGGCAGATAATATTGTGTATTTTTAAATTTTCAAGTTGTTCTAAAGTTTTTAATGGAACATAAGTTATCGCGTACGTTAAAATGTTTCAACTTTTAAATTTTAAATCACTACTGCTTAATTACAGTAATAAAGATAACAATTTATGAGTAAACTTATGTACTAGTCAATATTAATACAACTAACAGTTAAAATACGTTGAAGGGTTTCACAAATTACCATGTATAAAGCCAACATTGAAAATCAATTAACCGTTACATTTCTATCTCAATTTCATAAAAATCGTTGAAACAGTTTTTCAAATCAACAGTTCAATTTCTACTTGGATTCAGTGGCAATTTTCAAAAAAAAAGGGGAAATAGAGGCAGTTCAGGAAATCGTGTTTCTTTTTTTAAAGCCGGCTGCTTAAGCAATGAATTACTTTGTTGTATACTGGAGCAAGTGAGCTACAGTCAGACTTAATAAAATCCAGTTAGCACATTCAGATTCAGATTTTTTTTTGCAAAAATATGTGTAGATAATATACATGGTATGATGCTTATTATCGGTGTTACAAGGTTTTTTGGCTCAACATGTTTGACCATGGCTGGTGTACAAATTAGGTCGAAAGACATAAATAAATCAACAATTATCAATAATATTAAATTAAAAAATTAGGTCAATAGTCATGCGATTCAAAATAAACAGAATAGATTCAGTCAGTATCTTCCGAGCGATTTATCATTTAAAAATTTACATTTACACAGTTTATAATGTGTTACAACATTATAAATTAATAGGGTATCACTGTGAACACCACCACTAATACATAGGAATCTGCGGGGCTTTCTGTACCAGATCGAAAAATAAAACATACTTGTTGTGCAACTTTGATAATATGGTTCCTAGAAAATCATTCTACTAGTCTATTTTTATCTTCTACCTTTCGGTTGTCAAATCTCCAGCCTGTTTTTTCTGTTTTTCCATTTATAAATTAGCTGGAATGTTCTAAGGTGATTAAAGTTATTTTATTACCAGCCTGTTTTTTTGGTCGTCTTTTGCAGGCAACCGTTACAGTACCATACAAATTTTACAAAATTAGGAACAAAACAGGGTGAAAAAAAGTAGGTTTACTTTGTTTGAAATAGAATAATGATACAATAGAAATAAGGGTGATTATAATCAACTAGGTAATTTTGTAACAAATATTCTCAAAACTCAAAGTATTATATTTACTTCAATTAAACCATTTATAGACACTTTTGAACCGTCAAAAAATCGATCAGTTGGATAGTTGAAGCTAGTTGCCCATTCCAAAACGTAGATCTCCATGGAGAAGAATGGGCAAAAAACTCCACGGACACTAAAGAGTGTCCGTGGAGTTTTTTGCCCATTCTTTTAGATTTTGTAATATTCAACTTGATTTAAAAGTAAATCAAGTTGAATATTATAAAATCTAGGGGACATTATTCCTGTTGCTTCTGTATGTGAGAACAATGTATTTTTTATAAACAATTCTAAATATAAGATTAAAAATAACCCCTGGAAATTAGGAAATGACCAGTCTCAACCGACAGCGCCCGTTTACGAACTGTACTATTTAGACAATTCAACAATATGTATAACAATATATGCTTTATTTAGCCATGCATTAGGATCTAAAGAATCCATAATGACCTCATAAAATTACAAGTTCAAATTGCGGAATGAGAAATGTTTGAGTATTGAATTTCCTTCAAAATCCTTCAGAATGTGAAAGTTTGAGTGTTACGCAATTGGGTTGCAGATCAATGTCGGTCTAAGTTTCGACTGATGATGACGAGGTGGTCAAACTTTCTTTAGAATAACGAAATTAGAACGTGCTGCAATTAGGTCGAGCGCAGTTCGGTAGAGTGCCCTAAAACTAATTAATTGCCTTCATATTAGCTGTAGTAGCTGGTGTAGTTCAGTAATTTCACATTTTACAGTAAGATGGACGATTTTTTTTTAGCAAAAGTACAATCAGCTAATGATGATCCCAATGCTGGGACACAGGCCTCCTCTCTGTGAGAGGGAGTGGGCCGTAATCCACCACGCGGGCCCAGTGCGGTTTGGTGGCTGCCACATGGTCTTTGATTTTTGGTTCTAGGACATGCTGGTTTTAATATGACATTGTATTGAATAATTCTTCAATTAGGGTGCTGGTTATTTCAGAGATACAACTACAAAAACTTTTAAAACAACAGAAGTTCGAATCTTGCCTAGAACTAACAAATAAAGATACGTATGCTTTAAAAATACGTCACAAAAAATAAACTAAATAAATCAAATCATGCGAATTCAACTAAAATAACATCGAATTTAAAAAAAAAGTATAATTTAAAAAATAATCAGCACGTTGAAGACGATTTTTGAAAAAATACTAGTTTATTTCATTTACATATTTGAATATTTCAAAGACATTTCTTTGAACATAATGTAATAATGTTAAACTAATATTGAAATGGGGGTTATTATAGTATAAGAGTCTGGAGATATTAATCGGTTGACATCGGCGCGGAGCCTTGGGGCTCCATTACAATAGAAAATCAATTGTGTCTCATTAGCCGATCTTGAGTGGGGAAAAAGGGGACCTCAACGAAGGCACTTTCTAGATCAATCTACCAACTGGTACTCATTGAGAAGCCTAACAACTCCCCATTTTTTAACCCCCGACGCAAAAACGACGGGGTGTTATAAGTTTGACGTGTCTGTGTGTGTGTGTGTGTGTGTGTGTGTGTCTGAGGCAACGTAGCTCCCGAACGGATGAACCGATTTTGATTTAGTTTTTCTTTTGTTTGAAAGGTGTATTAGTCGGGAGTGTTCTTAGACATGTTTCATCAAAATCGGTTCAGCCGTTTGAAGATTATCAGCTCTTTTCTGGTTGAAAAACGGATTTTAGCCTCTGATCAACTCAAAATTTGGGATTCTATTACTTCAATGATATTAGACGAATAAAATAACCTATATCTGATGCTGGAGCAACACCTGGAATTTCCAGGAAACCCAAGTTATTCACCAACAAACAGCAGAAGTATCGTGTTTGGACTCATTGAAAAGGTCTCAATGAATAGATTATAGATAAATGGTGATTTAAGGGAGACATTAAGTTCAAAAAGCAAGAAATAAAAATTAAATTTAAAAAATTAAAAACCCCCGACCCAAACAAAAACTCAAAAAAGTAAAAAATAATATTTATAGGCCTTTTAATTTGAACGTAATATTTTGATCAGGGCATTGTCAAGTCGGGGGACGGTCAATGAAAACGCCAAACAGAGGCCTAGCCGTCCCCCGACTTGACAATGCCCTGATCAAAATATTACGTTAAAATTAAAAGGCCTATAAATATTATTTTTTACTTTTTTGAGTTTTTGTTTGGGTCGGGGGTTTTTTAATTTTTTTTTTTTTTTTAAATCGGGGGTGACAAACAATAAAAATAATAACACAAAATCAGCCTCTTTATGCTCCTAATCAATAAATCGCCGTAAACTACTATCTGAACAATGCTCGTTATATCTTCATTATAACCACAAGTTTAGTTTCACGTCATATTTTTGTAATATATTATTTTAAGAGTTCGTGCAATTCCTCCTTTACTTACCATGGATCTTCTAACTGATGTGATTTTCTTTTTGCAATCATCTTGGCTCAGGATACGAATTTATCGATCACAATATATTCTCATGGCCACAGAGGAGACTGCTATTCTCGCCACATAATCCTTTACTCATTCCAAGAAAAGAAACATAAAGTGTGTGTGCTGTGTGGAAACTTCGTAAGTACAACAAAGAAAGGGTCTATTCTATTCAAGAACCACGTCGCTATGAATAAAGCTTAGCATTCTAGAACGGTGCTCAGTCATGAATCTAGAATTTGAATTTACACATTTGGGGCCTAGGTGTTTTACATAAATCTAGTTTTAAATCCAGATTCATTAGATACTGTTGCGTACATATACATACAAAAACTCAAGTTTGTTGCCCATAGGGGTAGGCAGAGACGCCACCTGCTACAGTGCGGTGCCTTTCTTTTGCTTTATCTTGATTAGATAATCAGAAATCGTCTTCACAAAATTCTATATTATATTATTAATATTTTTTTTCCCTTTTATAATAAGCATTAGGATTACTTACGTTATTCATTTCATTTTGTTGTGTAGACTAAAATGGCAAAACATGCACATTAATTTGATGTGTACTCATGTTTTACAGTAAATTTAAATTCTATTCTATTAGTGTCTACAAAATATTGTAAACAAATTCGATAGAGTAACGTTGGAGTTTCTTGCCCATTTTACTCATTACGAAACTACCTTTTCTAAGGGGCGACTAAAATCAATTATATTTTAATATAAATGTTAACGATCAAAGTGCCTTTTATGTGCCTATTTGAAATAAATGCTTTGATACGCACCCCTGACTTTTTTGAAGAACATCGTCAATAAGTAAATATCTTTCTGAAAAATAAGGCAGGGTACTTGTTTAGACTGAATGGCTTAAAAAAAGATTTAAAGACGCTTTCTTATTGAACAATACTTATTAATTTCAATTTATGGTACAAAACACTATAAAAATAACATAATAGATGAATGAAATTATAAAATTGACTTTTATCTCTGTATCTTAAAAAAAGATATAAAGACGCTCTCTTATTGAACAATACTTATTAATTTCAATTTATGGTACAAAACACTATAAAAATAACATAATAGATGAATGAAATTATAAAATTGACTTTTATCTCTGTATCTTAAAAAAAAGATATAAAGACGCTCTCTTATTGAACAATACTTATTAATTTCAATTTATGGTACAAAACACTATAAAAATAACATAATAGATGAATGAAATTATAAAATTGACTTTTATCTCTGTATCTTAAAAAAATATATAAAGACGCTCTCTTATTGAACAATACTTATTAATTTCAATTTATGGTACAAAACACTATAAAAATAACATAATAGATGAATGAAATTATAAAATTGACTTTTATCTCTGTATCTTAAAAAAAAGATATAAAGACGCTCTCTTATTGAACAATACTTATTAATTTCAATTTATGGTACAAAACACTATAAAAATAACATAATAGATGAATGAAATTATAAAATTGACTTTTATCTCTGTATCCTAAAAAAAGATATAAAGACGCTCTCTTATTGAACAATACTTATTAATTTCAATTTATGGTACAAAACACTATAAAATTATCATAATAGATGAATGAAATTATAAAATTGACTTTTATCTCTGTATCTCTCTGTATCAGGTACCTAATGTTAAATTCTGAAATATTAAGGCTTATCACCATACAATTTAAGATGAAAACCGCAATTCTGTCAATTTAGCTCCATTGAAGTTAATCAAACATAAGTATTTTGATATTAAAATATCTCCATTAATAAAATATATTTCGTTATCAACTCATCTGGACGATTATTATTCATAGTAAACATTGAGGATCGACCTTAAGGGGAGCCTAGTCGCAGGCTCGAACTCACTGGTGGGCCTGGCTAAAAATCACGCTGTCTCACCAGGTTTCGTGTCCGACAGATGAAGTACCTGCGATGAGCAGTTAGACGCTATTCTACACGCACAACATTATTGAGTGAGCTGCAGGATCAGTTATAGTAAAACAGACGCGTAAAAATCAAGAAAAGTCCTTCGGAAGATCGGGTTTTCTGAAAAAACCACTGCATAAATCAATTACCAATATAGTTATTGAACTTTTCTGTAATTGAGCTTTGTTGATGCCAACTTAGTTTTGGAGATTTTACACATCTTTTATTACTCAAACATGCCCAAAGTTAGGTTAAATTAGCAACAAAAACAAATCTTTGTTAGCTCCTAACTTTATACTGGTTTTTAATTTTAGTATTCTGTTCCCGTACAGACAATTATTAATAATGAAAATAAAACATATCGTGTTTGATGTATACATTTAATTTTTTATGTACACATTGTTGAATAGTGAAGTAATACACTCCAGAAGTTTGTATTGGATAAATGTGGACTAGATTCACCTTAATTAATTTAAAAGAGCAGAAGGATAATGATGTCATATAGAGGAAAGAAAGAAATATGTTATTCATTTATCTCTTCTATACATGCATACGTAGAAATAAATAAAATCGAATTGATTGCTTTTAATTCAAAATGTATGGTACTAAAAAAAAGTATGTATGCCTGCCTGCATCTTCTTCTTTTTTAAAACGTTGCCCTACGCTAGGAATTTCTCCTGTATTGTGGGTGCGTTTACAAACATTTAAACTCACATACAGAAACAGCCAGACCCAGAACAACTACATGTAGATCATATAAATATTTGTTCCGTGCGGGAATCGAACCCGCGACACGCAGCGCATCAGTCAATCGCTTAACCACTGCGCCAACCGTGCCGTCAAATAAAATCAATCTTGTCTGGTTGTTCTGGCTAATCTCCGATACGGCTGACGAATTTTTACGGAACTTACACTGGCAGATAGTTGATTTTATAAGGATTCACATAGGCTACTTTTGCTCTTTGCTCCGCTAGCACACTCCTGTGGGCTAATTCTAAACGAAAAAAAAAACAGAGAGAGATAATTATGTATAATAATGTATTTACCCATACTTGTCAAAGTCATCAAAATTTTAGCAGCCGCCCATCCAAGTCAACCACTCAAACGAATCAGCCACCAAGCTACGTTAACAGTTAAACACTCACGTTCCATTCAATTTCCATAACCGATTTAACTAAGGAAGCTATAAGGAAAATATTACATGCTATGCCAAGTTTATATACGAGCAGTATATCGCACAGTGTGATGTTATTAGAACACAGGTGGTAGGTGCCAATTTTACAGAAATAATAACTTACTCCCAGCTGGCTTTTGTAAGGGGAAAACGTACGCGAGGTTATGGCATAGTCGTATAAATTTTGTTCTCAGTGTAATATCAATAAGAATTGTATTTTATTTGTAGCTGTTAAAGAGGTTGAGCTACATGATTACTGATAAATGCATACACTGACTGGACAAGTCCACTTAGTCTGTGTGGTTCTGTCCTCAAAATACAATTTCAGACACCAATCTGCATGGTCTTCACATGATCTGACCACGATTTTGTCTAGACTTTAAAAGAGACTGTGACCTCTGAGTTTTTGGTCTTTCTTCGCCAAGTAGTCAGAAGAAAACGCTGACCTCGTCTAGTTTTTAAAATTTGATTGGCATGTTTAGGTTTTTGTGCAAAAACCTTCTAACAGAAATCAAATTATTTATCATGTTTCATTTTTAAAATGAATATACAAAAAGCACATTTTCCCACTTATTCAGGAAATAGAGCGCTTTGTGTTCTTGAAATTTTGATAATTTATCTTTTTTTATATAAAAGAGCCCAAATTTTGCACACACACACTTATAATAAGTAAACACAAAACAGCCTACATATTTTCTTCAATATAACCGAAAACAATTTTAGATAATCTTGCTAAGCGAAATAATTTAATAGTTAAGATATGAATTTAGTAATCATTGCCACAATAATTTACATAACAAATTAAATTTTTAAGATTATCATTAAATTCCGAATTAATTTAAACAGATTAAAATATTTTAATTGTCATTTTAAGCATTCAACAATCTTGAAGAGGCTGTCATGGTTCGATAACATTAATTTTGTTAAAATTAAATATAGTATCTTAATTAAGAATCCACGAAATTAGAGATTGAGTCGCTTAAATATTCATCTTTATACAATCCTACTAATATTATAAATGTTTCGATGTTTGTTACTGAATCACGCAAAAAACGGCTTAATGGAATTGGATGAAATTTGGCACGTAAATAGATTTTAATCTGGAATAACACATGGGATACTTTTTATCCCGTACGTTCCCGTGGGATATTTTTTGATCTTAAGGCTGCCCTCTCAAAAAATGTTTGAAAACAGCATGCAGATGACACCACTTTTCGTCGGCATTTACAAAGAAATTACATTTGAAAAAAATTGTTAGTAATCTACTTAATACGTCATTTTGTTTAGACATAACTTTTCTATGGGTATCAAATAATAAGAAAAAAAAAAACACCAAATCACCTCCAAATCGTTGAGATGAAACCATTTTACTCCTTAATTTTTTTACAAAAGAGTTAAAAAAATGTCTACTGCTTTTCAATACAAAGGAAAATGATTTGATTTTGTAACTTTTTACAAACATGCATTATTTTTGTTATAATAAACTAACTAAACTTAACGTAACTTAAAATAACTTCACAGATAAAACTAACTAAAGCACTTGTTAAATGAAAATGCAACAATCTCAATGTGTACCCTTCATTTTTTATTTTTTGTTCTACTCCTCTTGTTATTCACTTCGAACTTAAATGCAAAGAAAAAGCGATGGAATTAAAAATACCTGAAGATTCGTTTACATTGGAGAAAGCTAACTTAGTTAATATATATCAATTTTAACTGATCCTATCTGGGTTGGTGTTATTTTTAAAAGATGTTTTTTTTTTTTTAACCTAAAGCGAATAGGCACACAAACTGCAATGACCAAAACATTTACCTTTTATGTTATCTATAACATCTCATCATCTCATCATCTCATCTGTTATCTATCTATTTAAATATCATCTTCACCATTCAATCATCATAATTATTCATATATACAATAAAACATTATCTATTTGTATCTTTCAGCATCACATTTTTTTGTCCACTGCACTCACCGCCATTGTATCCATTGTACTTATATGTAAAGAAATTGTAAAACAAGCTTTAAAATCTACAAATTGAACAAAATCAGTGTTAAACTCCTTTTTCAAAATCCTGATCAAAAAGTAGCCTTCAAAATTAATAAAATATAGATCCAGCGAAATCAAAATGTACTTATCTGCACACACACAGATTCAGTAATTTGCATGAGGATAGCTGCTGCCGACCTCAGTCAGTTCTCCGGACCGCTGTAGTCACCATAGTTATTATTATATCGTGACGATCGGGACTCGGAACTGTGACGTAACGATCCCGGAACTGATGTTACTACAGATTGGTTCTGAAATCGGTTTTCCGTTGCGGTTGCGGGATTAAGTTTAATTAATACTGGTGCTGTTCGCTGATCTGTTTTGCTAATGATTATTATCTTAAAAACGAAAAGAAGCGAATGCCAACGTACCAATAGGTATAAGTAAATAGTTCTGCTTCTAAATTCCATCAGCATTTCGACGTAACCTCAGTAATTTTTACTCGGACTTATATTCGGTGCACGGTACAAAGATATTTTTTAGAATATCACTACTAAAGAAAGTGCAGTTTCATTGACAAACACTCAACGTTTTTAACGAATATTAAGTAACGATCAAAAAGATATACTCGTACGATGGAGGTTAGCCCGGCTTGTGCGGAGGACCGCCGTATCCATGTGGAGGCGATCGGCGGCAGCGATCTCTCGCGTCCAGCGCTGGTCCAAGCCATGGTACGGAGCGAAAGTGCATGGGTAACTGTCACCTCCTTCTAGGAAACAGTAATGCTCGCGAAGAAGGAGGCGGCGCACGCGATACGCGCCCTCAAGGCCCTAGTCGCCGCAGAAGACGCCTTTGGCGTCGGGAATCCCTGGCTGATTCCCAGCCACCATAGGCGCGGGCTTGCGGATGGCGAGTAATGGGTAGCTGCCTGTCCGGTAAGGACCAAGCCCGGATCGACGGCGCGTTGTGTTCCACGCACGCCTCAAAGAGATGTCATCATCAACTGGTGGGGTCAGCAAGGGCCGATGCCTGTCAGTGATGCGGGTTGTTCGAAAGAGATACTGAGGCCCCTGGCACACAGAAAACTGAAGGAACACGGGTGGGTTTTAGTCAGTGAAAGTCTGACACGCTCTCCTGCTCCACCCAGAGTGGGAGAAGTTATTCAATGATTTCAAATCCTCAAAAAAAAAAACGGTCAAAAAGATTTGACTTTTAACGATTCGACTCATTAATATCTCAGTTACATCTTGTCATCATCTTATAAAATCTAGAAGCCGTATGAAAAAGTACATTAACCCCAAACGACAGCTGATCTTTTAGTACCACAATCAGCTGTTAAACTCAATATCATTAATGTTATCAGCAACCTTTCTGATACTTATACTACAGCACCCCATTCACTTATATTGCGATAATGAGAAGAGGAAAACCTTTGAGCTAAGACGGTTAATATTCATGGTAATGACGGATATATAGATTGCACTTTGATAAGGAGGACGAGAACGTTACTTTAGCGAGAGCCACGTAAAAATATCTTTATACTATTTCTCAGAAAGTACGGCCTTTACATTACTAAAGCTTTTTTCTGCATGTTGTTGTGTTACAAATTGTATTTTTAAAATGAAAAGCCTAGATAAGAGAAAAGGATAGAGATATGGAGAATTTAATTAGAGAGAAAAAATGTTTATTTTCGGTTAACATGACGCAAAAAGAAACTGGTAAATATACAAAAATAAGAAAAGGTTGAGGGGAACATGCGTCACATCCACGCAAAACGGCTATCGCTCAGCATTTTATTGCGACCGACCGATTGCGAAGACAGAGCCCCAGCGCTGGTTTTCAGTGACAGCCGGCTTTAATTGTAAAATAAGTACCGCACTAAAAAGATACTCAACTAAAATACTCTGTAACCAGTGGACTTTATACATAAAAATACTCCTATGGCGAAAATATCCAGTAGCTACCATTCAAATCCCAGCAAAAAATATTTACTTTAAAAAAACGTGATAGTGACGATGAATCACTCAGCTACGAAGTTGACCTATTTACTGCAAAAAGTCCAAAATTTCTAATAGCTACATAAGTAAAGCTGGTGTACCGACGTTTTTGCGCCCGTTGCACACTAGGCCACTAAAACCAAAACAAACGCGCAGTGGAAGCTATGATTCGCCACAATAGCTCCAATACGACACTTTCATTTAGTGTTCTGATTAAGAAAACATTTGCTCTTTCGGTATCCAAATGATAATGGTTTGATCTAGCGATGTTGCTCACGCAGTTGTTCTGTTCTAAAAAATAAAGCCATGTCCAAACTGATACCCATGCGCGATTGTGTCAACTAAGTTTCAAGGAGCTCTTCAAACGGAGGCGAATAAAATAGTCTTGTGACTTCCTTGTCATTAAAACAACTGATGCGCAGTCGCGTCCAGCGTCCCGCGCGTGTATTGCCCCAGAGTAGCCAATGCTTAATTTTGTTATAAGCATTTCACAATCATAAGTTATTAGCGGTTAAAAGTGGCGAGACATCTAATGTCAGTCAACACGATAACAGCAACATACATAGCTTGCAGTATGGAAGTGTGTTTCACACACATTTTTATGCTGCAAATTCACTTCTTCTGGTACACTTAAAACTGTGGTCTGTCAAAACACACCACTGTTTCGACGTCAGTCAAAACTGACGTCTACATCCTGAGCAAGCCGCTGTACATACGGCGCGCGTACAATGTGTCAAGTTTATGAACAGTTTTTTGACAGACTGTATGAGTATGTGGCATCTTCATCGCCACATGCGAACTACGTATCATGCTGTCGTCATGCAAAATCCTGCACAACGCAAGCAGAGTTTACCAAGCGAGTAACATATATACGATATCCACTACATACAACCCGTCTGGTCTGAGGATGTATATAGAAGATGGGTGAACTTTACACCCTGTCCCTCATACTTCTATAACTGAGAATCAGCACAGCAACTTGTTGGGTTACTATCCAACATACTGTAGTACCTAGCAGTTGCTAAGTATGCAGCGGAACTTATGAAACCTGTTCAGAAGTTGGTGGCTGCAAAAATGTAGGCGCCTGAGGGAAACAACTTTTATTACAAATGTACCACACTTTATTCATATTACGCTATATTGTGTGGGTAGGCATGTAATTTACCTTCACACCTAACGTTATATGTACTACTTAGACGGAAATATATTGTAGTAGACGCTCGCAGTTTTTGGAAGGCAATTAAGGTTGGGAAATTAGTTGTGAAGCAAATTGTTATCCTATGTCGATTTGCCGTGTTATCGCCATTTCATACGACTGTCAAGGAATTATAGTTGCAATTTGAATATACGCAAAAATTAAGATGGTAGTTGCTTTTAATAATTTATTTCTCAAACTGTACAAATTTACAAGACATCAGTGACGTCTGGGCTCCGGACACAAAGTCAGTTTGCGTTTTCTTGCTTGGTTACACAAAGTTGGTAAGTACAGTAGCTTTTAGAGCGAATTCTTATAAACGTATTTTAAACCGCGTTAATTTCAATTTGTACTGAAATTGAAACAGCGCCGTCTGGTGGTCAGGAAGACCCAAGTGAACGTTAGCATTAACACGATCGTGTTGATGTATTAAATAAATTGCACTGTGCCGACTGTAAATTGACCTCGTGTCCGGAGTGTATTAAAATCCTTAAATAAAACATATTTTTAAATCTATGATAACATTTCTAATAACTAGTAATTAATTTCTAAAAGTCAAAAGGCAGTGACCTAGCATCCAGCTTATCCCAATTCTGGCCGCATTAAACGAAAGCCTTTTTAGATGAAGACTGAAATAAAACATAATGTAAAGATCGCAGTAAAAGGCAAACTCATTTATTTAGCCCATGCTTATCTTACTGCGCACTTATCTTCAACGTAAGAGGATCGCAAGAAATAAAACAGGTATAGTCTACACCAAAATAAAGTGACAGTTGTTTAAAGTTGTACAGGTGTTTCGGTAAAAAAAAGAAAAGTTTGTGTTGTGTACAAAAATTTGGTTCGTTACTTGAAAATAAAAATGAGCGAAACATATGAACATGATACGTGAATAGACCTTTACGTAATCCCCCCCAGTGGGTCCGCATTGTCATTGCGGGGGGGCTCAGTAGCCGTGGCCTCCCAGCCACGGTGAAGCGAAGAGGAACCCCAAGGTGGGGCCGCTCGCCAGGGCTTTTGCCTTCAAGCCAACGACGTAGCGGCCACAAAGTGGGTTGCGGTGAGGTGCACCGCAACTGAGGTGGGCCGCGATTTTGAATGGGAGGCATCGCGGCTGAGGGATACAGGCTGCGGCGAAGGATTAGTGCCGGTAGTTCTGAGTAGCTCTCTTCCCTTCCGTGGCCTGGACAGGGCCGCAACCGAATGATGGCGGACGCAGTGGGGCCGCAGGGGAGAGGAGTGTCAGTATAGCGTTGGCCGCTCTGCCTATCCCCTGTGGCCGAAAAGTTGTAGGCGGGACGGCGCGTTGTGTTCCATGCGCGCCGTCTGAGATGTCAGCACCAACTGGTGGGGTCCGCAAGGGCCGATGCCTGCCAGGGGTGCGGGTTGTTCGAAAGAGATACCGTCGCCCTTGGCACACAGGCAACTAACGGAAAACGGGTGGGTTTTAGTCAGTAAAAGTCTGACATGCCCTCCTGCTCAACCCAGAGCGCGAGAAGTCATTTGATGATTTTCCACCGTCAAAAAAAAAACTTTACATAATAATTTCATAACAGTAACGCCTGCAATCCCCGTTGGGTTAGACAGAGGTGTACGTATACGTACGTACGTATACTACGTATAGTACAGCCACGGTTCACCAGTTATATCAATTGTTATTGGGTTTTTGCATCAGGATTTTTTCAGTAGCAGCCCAGAGTTTGCATTTGTTTCTGGTTAATGGCAAAAGACTCGCATCCTATTATAAGGGGGCAGAAACATGACTGGCTAAATGCGCGTAACCCTTCGAGAAAATACAGGCGTTAAGTTTATGTACTCGTATAATGCTGCGACACTTTTTAAATGTCGCAGCGTCATGCTGAGGTAGGAGCCTTTTGGCCTCGTACAGGACTTTCTGTTTTATTTTTGACTTACAAGTTTTTTTTTTAAGTATGTGATCTTTATGTGCGAGTCACAATAAATACTTTTTCTTCCTTTCTCTTTCATTCTTTAAAAATCGATGTCATAAAACATCTACCACCCTGCTCCGGGGCCTGCGGGGTGGATTTGGCCCACTCCTTCTCATACAGAGGAGGCATGTGTCCCAGCAGTAGGAACATTATAGGCTGACCGTGGGGCGTGCGCAATGTAAAAAAAAAAGTTGTGGACATAAATGGGGTTCTTTGGTAAGAATGCCACATTAGTAAAAAATACTGGTTTAAAAACCTGGACGATACCATTTATTTCGCTGACCACATCATGTCAGCTATTTGATTGGTTATTTTATTTTAGTAAATTAATCAAAACACGGAAAACGCACCAATAGATCGCTAATCAACTGTTCAGACAGAAACCTACCGAGCTACCGAGTCCGTTTTACTAAATCAGAACATTGCTGTAAGCCACTGAAAAGACAACCATATGTAAGTACACCACTAACTAATGATACAGGAAAACATCATGTGTTTCTCTTATGAGGGGACGCTTTTTCCTCTTCAGTAAAACAATAGAAAATACAAACTAATATTATGTTGCTGACTGTACTACACTTTAATTATCCTGCCCCATACATCTTTGATCACAAACATGATAATCTTACGCTGTAATTTCAGAGAAAATACATTATTTTCTCTCAAGAAAATGTTCAGACTTAAAAAGATGAAAGCCATTGTGTAAGCCTCCTTTAAATACCTCTCAGGTTTCTTGGAAAATAGTAGCCAATTGTACGTTAGTGTGTAGAATATTACAAATAGAATAAAGGCTTTCAAAAAAGACACGCAAGTAGCGGTACTAAGTGTTTACTAATTCATACTTTCATTATCTAAATGAGGCGTTTGAGGCTAAGTAATGTAACAGACATGCAAGTAATTGATCCGTCAGGTTAAGCTACAATTGCCGTGGCTGATCCGTGGATGGGTGACCATCTTTATGTACCGAGTCCCGTTTGTGCCTCGAAAAGTATATTATACCGTTAGTCACGGCGGTAATCCGTGGATCTTTGACAGTCGTTACGGATCGTCAGAAGCATGAATGTCTGTTAACCAGGGGGACATAACGTATTACCCAGTAACTGAGTTGTGGAGGTCATAGTGGAGGCATCCAGCTAGGCTGGAAGGTGACCCCAACATGGTTAGGAAAAGGTTAGGAAGATGATAGCTTCCATACTATTCAAACTTTTTTTTTTAAATGAAATTTGATAATTAGATGGCCTGGGATCTGGAAAAGGACACAGGATATATTTAATTTTGGATATTTTTGTATGAATAAATTCGTGGTCACTAAATAACTAGTTAATCGTATGCCAAATAGCAATATTATGCCGTTTATTAGAAAACCCATGGTCAAGTGGACTTGGGGACCATTTCCCGTTTGAGTAGGTATTGGTTGAGCAGTGGACAATTTCGAAACAAATGCCATCTCTTTCAGCTAGTTGGATATTTACTAGAACTCTTACAACATTTCTGGATAAATAGGGATAATATCACACTTAATTATTTAAATATTAAAATGCTCTTTCCCAATTGGAGGTAACAACACTGAATTACATTTATCTAAAATCGTACTTGATCTAAAATCTTGCGGTATGATAATGATACAAAAACTATTTTGTAAAATGTTTAGGGGGTAAAGTCATTTACCTTAGAAAAATGGTGTCCCCTTGTTTCGCAGACAGAAATTTCATAGAATTTAGTTTCCCAGAAAATTTTTCATATAATATTTGATCATTGTATTTTCATTTCGAATATTATTGTTTCAAAGACTATTAACTTGAATGAAACATATTTCACAGAAATACAATTCAATGAATTTTTTATCACATTTTTTTGTTTGGCAAACTTATCAAACAGTAAAATATTTTTTTAACGATTATTGTTTGTTTCGGTGTATTTTTCCAAGGTATTTTATTTCAACGAATTAAAATATTGTTATAAAAAGTCAATATGTTGTGCTACAAAAGTTAGTGACGGAAAAAAATCGCTGCAAAACCGACTTCACATAGTTTTGTTTGCCCTACCCCTAGAGTGTAATTTAAACCCGCGTAGGCGCGAAGGGGCAAGGCGGCCCGCGAGCTGAGGAGCTTGTGGTTTTAACGCCCGCCGCCGCGGCTGAGGCTAGCCGGCTGGCCGGCCAGCAAGCCGAAGCTGTGGTGGTGAGGGTGAATACCATCTGCGACGATAAGCTCGCGTGGGACCGCCGGGGCCCCGCAGCGCCGGAGCCGTGACAGAAACCATGCCTGCTGCATGTTGCATGCTTGCTTGCACGTTGCATGCTAAATGCTCGCTTGCAGCATGCAAGCAGTAGGTTAGATTATTCTATGAAAAAAAAATGATGAGAAACGAAATTCTATAAAACTATTAGCTATAAAACAACGCACAGTCTAGAAAAATACTTATTTTTATTAGTTAGGTTAGACATTTTGTCACTGTTTTCCTCATCACACAGATCAATGTCTGTTCCGCACCCCACAACGTTTTCTCTTAACCTGTTCTCATGTTATATAAACCATAAGAAATCCTCTGTCATCTAAATATTAATACGTCAAGCAAAAGCGTATCTTGTATCCCTTTTCATGTAAATTACGTGGAAGGAAGAGTATGAAATTTGGTACAGTTAAAATAAAACATCTATGTACTGTATTACTCATGTTTGTTGGATTATTGTTGGTTAAAATTTAAATGATTTATTGTCATATTTCGACCACAGGTTTGATTAAATAATTACGTAGTACACAAATACTATTACAGCCAGGCGCCTATTTCATAAAACTGTCAGGCGACGGGTGACAACCGACAATTCGATACTCCATTAATTTAAAATTAAGATTTTTCATATTTATTTTGTTTTTATGAAACTCGCACTTTAGAAAATGTGACAATTTCATATTTTTCTTTTGTAATAATTGCCAGTTACTTGAAATACACCCCAGGTCCTAGTTTTCCGAATTCGTTCGAGTTATTAAAGATTCACATCATAGGAAATTGCTTTTCAACCAATAATACCTTCAATAAACATTATTTACGAAAATAGTATCGTTACCTTTGAGTTCCCTTTAAAGGGAAAAAGGTCTGACCGATTGCCAAGCCATTTAAATTTTTCATGAGCCTCGATTTAGTCCGTGGTTGGTGGTTTGTGGTCAATGTGGTGTATGTTTTGTAATGAGGCGCCTTCGTGGAAGGAGCTGTAATTATGTAAGTTTGTTCAGGCTTTTGTATTAATTAAAAATGTTAATTAATAAGCTGTTTGTTTGCTTTTAACGTAACATCAGACCTGTTTTTTTTAAAGACATTGTAGAAGAACACACATTATTTTTCCAATTAATAAAAGACGAGCTCATTGCATGCCATTTTGGTGACTGACTTAATTAACTGCAGACTCGGGAAGGTGCTAGATATGCCGTGCGGGACCGGTCATTGTTGTAGTTCTTGGATGAAGACTTTGTCCAGCAAAGTCGGTTTTCCGTATTCCATGTTCAAGAGTATAAAAAAAGCATGTTTGAGTCTCAACCCTTGTCCAGTTTATGTCACATCGCCATAAAGCTAAATAAGTATAACTGTTGTTTCGTAAAATAAAAAGCATTGAACCTAGGCTGTGACACAAATCTTGTCACAGAAACAACAATAGTCACAACTTATGTCACCTCGACACATGTTTTATACGGCAAAAGGCACCTCGTTTAGTATGGGATTAGTACCGAAAAACGGCGACGCAATTGCGAAACATTTGTGTCCCATTGGGAACGATGTACCTGTACCAGTGATTTGTGTAATGGCGTACCGGTTTGAGAATATAAATGTCTGCTATGAATTTAAAGTGCTTATTTAGAGATTCTTTTGTCAAACATTAGCAGTCCGATTTGACTGTCTCTTTTTGTTTATTTATTGGTCGAAAGTGCTACTGCTGAACATGATAGATTTCCTTAGGTCCATACTCAGGTCGGAATAGAATAGGTCTTTATGTGTTTACAATGTAGGTACACAAAAATAAGTTGTCAATTATATAATAGGATCCATGTACAATGTACATGGATCCTATTATATAATTGACAACTTACATTGTACATGCTGCCTTAATATAGCATGCAAATCTATATAAATAAAAAGAAAAGTCCTGACTGACTGATTATTGACTGACTCATCAATGCCCAGCCCAAACCCTTGGACCTAGAAAGCTGAAATTTTGCACAGAGGCTCCCTTTATAATGTAGACAAGGAATAAGGAAGGATTTTTCGAAATTCAATCCCTAAGGGACTTAAATAGGGGATGAAAGTTCCGCGCGGGCGTAGCCGCTGGCAAAAGCTAGTTTAATATAAAGTAGAGATATTAATAATATCGGCATTTAAGAAATCCTGCACAGAATAATAACATTTGTCTAGAGAAGATTCTATGAAACGCTTCTTATATTTTTGCAACGGTAAATTTTTAATTTCATCAGGTATTTTTACTATAGACTATAAAGAGCCATAGAAATCACATTTCTTTTCAATAAGCTAGTTTAGTTAATTTCTGAGTAGAAGTCCAGATTCTGGATTATTTTTCCGGTTGATGGCAATACGCTTGCCCCTATTCAAGGCACTTATACCTAACAGACTGACGAAATTTGGGTGTACTATACGTAAACTTAGAAAGTTACAAGCGTGATATTATGATACATTATTTAATATAATGTTGAATGCAAATGAGGGTGGGCACTGATACCTATGTTACAACATATTAACTTACCTTAGGTATTAGTAGCAACTCTAACATGTAAAATAATGTAAATATATCAATTTTGAAGAAGCAAATATTTTTTTCTCAACCAGATTCGAAATCGTTTGTATAGCGATTGATGCTTTTGGATCAAGTGTCAAATTGTTTAAACAAAAAAACTGCCTTTAGACAGCAATTTTATACCATGCAAATGGCTCTATTTTTCTAGACTTTGCAATGGAATGCTCTATAGAGGCCCATGTTAATTCAGCCCATGTTCAATATTTGTGTGACCGCTGGAAATCGTTGAAAATACACATGTTGCTTTGAACCCTGCGTTATATAAATACATGTGCATATGAATACACATGCTTCTAATGTCACATTACGCTAGATTGGTTCCTTATTTCAACATACAATAGACATTTTATTGAGAAATTAAAATATTGCAATCGATAAACTTTTTTTCTAGAATAGAAGAGAAATAAATTTTTAAATAAATGTTGTAGAAGTTTGTTAATAGTTTGTTTTCGGTGTACATAAATAAATAAAGTTTCAAGTAATGTTCTTAAGTTAATCTGTTTAAATTAATGTGTATTTTTGGTTAAGTATAATCACGTGAAACTTTTGCTGGAGTTTCAATCAAACTTACACTAATTACTTACTACCACTAAAGTATAAAGGACACTGCAGCCACAGCTAAGGTACCTACGCACGTATAATTAAATTTGCTTAATATGAAAATGAAGGTGGAATTATTGACTGCGATCCAAGATCACGCCACGTACTAACGCGTGGCTGGAAATCAGATGAAACGCGCAGCTAAAATTGCAAACCTCTTCGTGCTCATCCTACGTAGGTACCATGTAACGATCGACTTGAAACACTTTCTACCCTGAAAACTCAAGACCCTACACAGTCTTGCCTAATGTTCTAATGCGTACGTACCT
The DNA here is from genome assembly GCA_949987655.1 of Polymixis flavicincta. Lineage (NCBI taxonomy): Eukaryota > Metazoa > Arthropoda > Insecta > Lepidoptera > Noctuidae > Polymixis > Polymixis flavicincta. Next base: position 3,174,516 of record OX465183.1, on the reverse strand, counting down.
CAGCCGTTTCCAGACACCTCAATCTCAAATATTTGACAGCTCATCACTATCCACATTGAGTACGCCATCTTCCCCCAAACTTATTTAACTTATTTGTCTGCTCACCGACAGAATACCAATGCGGTGTAGTGAGGGTTGCCGCGGTTGCGAAGTGTTGCGTTGAATAGTAATGAAGAAATATCGGTCAAGTGTGTACCCTAATGCTGTGGGCCTGTAAAGGTATATTGGGCTCGTGTGATATTTTTTCGGGTGGCTGATTGGGAGCTATTTTTAAGACCAGGCTTAGGGATCAGCAGGATTAGGTTTATTATTTTTATTTTATGTTCAACACATACACACTCCATCACAATCACACACAACATACATTAACAACACATACAACTTACTAGGTTAGCCTCTATTTTATTTTTTATTCTTCTTATCTTATAAATTTTTATCCTTTTATTATTTTGTTTAAAGTTTTATTGTATATTTCTTTTCTAGTAGATTACGAGTACATTAGATGAAATTAAGAAATTGATTGTGACGTGAATATGAATACCTACCTATTTCACATAAATGGAACGAAGGAGCCTGGATCTCGCTACACTATTCCTTGTGTCGTGAGATGCAGGCTTTTTCGTTTCTAGTGTGAGTTCCAAGAAGCAACGCATTTGAATGTATTTTTTTAAACAACATTATTCCTACTCCTAATAACTTTTGGTAACTTAATCTCGTAATGTAATTCATACGTAGCGATTAATCTGTAACGTTTTACCTCTAAAAAGAACTCTCTCATAGGCCCCTAGCTAGGGATGTGATTTATTCGTACCTAAGACGATAACAGATAAATCATTTAAGATGGTAATTTCCAAATCGATGACAACGCTCAGGCGATATTAAAATTCTTGGCATGAAATATGCACAAGACATTCTTTAGGTGGCTCACTTGGAAAAGACCTGGATCCAATTACGTAGGTACCAAATAATTAGGTACATATATGGAACTTGTAAACATTCGTTGTTCAAATCTACACTATTAAGTTAAAATTGATATCATTTCCTCTGGTCCAGAAGTAAACATTTCAATTTTCTTCAAAATCATGGCCAAAAATTTCCAATTTAAATAATAGGGCAGAATGGAATCGAAACGACCTATTATAATTCCATTTGTCCATTTTCAATGCGTATCTTTTCCAGGAATACCGTTTTCTGGATCCCCTTGACTCGATAGTCAAACAAGAACCTTTCGTGTTCTTAAAAGTTTATGCGCTGTACAATCTTGTCGTAACGACTACCAGTATAAGACATCTGTTGTGCTGCAGCACTTTAATATTATGGTATAGTTAATTTTGTTATTATTACTGTCCATGATATTATTTCTACGATACGTGTGCAATATCAGACTATTTTTTTAGGATGTCCATTCATATTTACATTCTGAGAAGGTTATGTTGTGTTTCAAAAATAATACATTTATTTCTTTTCATATTTTTGATGTTCAGTGGATTGATAATGTTACTAGAAAAAACATTACCACGATCTATCCATTTTAATCAATAGTGAAAAATCGTTGATTTTTCTGACACAGATTAGATAAGTCGTTTAAATATATTAAATAAGTAGGTATATCTACGTAACAACACGTCTTACATTCAGGAAAACAATGTTCTTTGTTCATCTTATTATAAATGTTTGATAATCCATTTCATATTATTCCTGTTTAATAATAAACCAACTTCGAAAAACAAGACCCAATTCTTAAGACCCTAAAACAATGAGATATTTCCTCGAAATCTTTGCGTTTTTCCATATTTACTCTTGACAGACGCGATATTAAATAGACTGCAATATTAGCGCACGTCTCTGTGGGGATTATGACGAAAACGCTGACGTCTTATTTGTCAAGAGTTTCTTTAAATTGTTTTTCGGAGTATCTGTTGTTTTTTGATGAAGCTGTTTGATTAAAAAATCTATATATATAAAAGAAAGTCGTGTTAGTTACACTGTTTATAACTCAAGAACGGCTGAACCGATTTGGCTGAAAATTGGTGGGGAGGTAGCTTAGAACCAGGAGACGGATATAGGATACTTTTAATCCTGGTATTAGGTAGGGTAGCGTAGGTAGGGTAGGTAGGATAGTGTAGAGTAGGGTAGGGTAGTGTAGGGTAGGTAGGGTAGCATAGGTAGGGTAGGATAGTGTAGGGTGGGTAGGATAGGATAGGATAGTGTAAGGTAGGGTAGTGTAGGGTAGGGTAGCGTAAGTAGAGTAGGTAGGTAGGGTAGGATAGTGTAGGGTAGGGTAGTGTAAGGTAGGGTAGTGTAGGGTAGGGTAGTGTAGGGTAGGTAGTGTAGGGTAGCGTAGGTAGAGTAGGTAGGGTGGGTAGGGTACGGATTTTGTATGAATGACTTTTGGATGGACAGGACAACGTCTGTCGGGACAGCTAGTAATATATAATTCTCGTTAAACTTTAAAGCTTAAAAATTAAGTGACACAAGTTTGTGAGTGACTGGTGACTGCACTAGGAATACTCGTACCTGTATAGCAAATCACCAGGGTCCCATCGCACGGTACATACACATTATTAGTTATTTAGTAACTGTGAAGGAATATGGCATAACATAAACATAAGTAATTAAAAAACTTTAAAAACAATAATTAAAAAAGTCAACTCACAGATTAAAAACAATAAAACAAAAAGATAAGTAAGTGGTAAAAACGGTGATATGTATGTGTTCGGAAGCTAGCGGGACGGACTATTTTGGATGACTTAGTAATTCCTCAGTTGCATTATAATCTAGATTATGGAGCCATTCAACTAGAGCGCTTTTACAAGCCTTTGTTGTTAGATGATAGATCTTTGTAATACGATTAAAATTTCTTCCGAACCGTTATAAGTAGACAGTTTAATTCAGTGTGTATTTCTATTGCCACTACAACAACAAATAATAAAAATTAAATTAGCTTAAAAATTAAATGGGATATCTTTAAATGTTTAAATTTATTTTAGTTATACCATACAATAGACGTCTTTTTAAGTTAGTAGTGGTGCAGAATCCATTTTGTGCCAGTGCGACTCGCACTTGGCCATTTTTTTATTAATAGTATGTAATCATATTTCTCGTACTTATTAAAATTGTTCCTTAAATACCCTTCACAATACAATCCATTGCTACCTGCGTTTTAAATATGGAGAATTAAAAAAAAAAAGTTTTTTTTTTGTTTGTTTTAGTGTATCTGTACTCTCATAGTAGATACATATAGCACATCTCTTACCACTTACTTATGCGCACATACCTACCCAGACACCACAAAATAAATAAATGTAACCAAAACAACAGCTGCTAACAGAATAATATTTTAGTAGCCAATTTATCCAGTATTATTATAAATATGTATATTCAACCTTATTCTTTTGTATTGTCTAGCTAAATATAATATGTATCTATTCAGCAACAGGGAGCTAATGTCGAATAATGTTAAGGCAATAATAAAATATTATTTCGTTATATTTGTTTGTATCTGTAAATAATAGCTGTGTTAAATTACTAAGGAACCTGGGTAGCATTACTACGACAGTGGAAATGACTATATTTAAAAAGGTAAATTTTATATCAAACAAAGTTGTGCCCTTGAACTGTCATTTTCCAATACCATTAAAGTAGTGTTTATCGTGGTTGGTAACAAAGCTTCAATTTACCATTCTATGAAACGAAAACTCATTATAAAAACTATAATGCCAACCACTAACACTTACACAAAAGCAATCCCCTTTAAAAATCTACCCACATAAATAAAATAAGAAGCGTTTAGACAAGTTCGAAGTCTATTCACGTCGCTACTCCCACAGTCTGAACGAAACCTATTATTGGGCTCGCATTACTCCGCGCCATTTGCATGAACGCTGCAATTTCTGAACATTTACTTCTACGTGATCATTTGGTACGAGAGTTCGATTTAAAAGATTATTCTGTGTTTGTTTACATGAAAGACTAACGTTTTCCAAGTTAGTATGAAAACATGCAAATCCGTTTTGATAAGCAGTTGAATATTGATGTACCAGTAGAACTCTTAACGCGGTTTTGCATAAACACTTTGGGGTTTTAAGTTGCAACTTGTTCCCTGTACGTGAACCCTGGTTTATATATAGTAGAAAATGAGTTGTTACAGTTCATTGGCTCAGATCGTGGCTTTCATATAATAAGTTCGCGTTCATGAGTTGTGGAAGACTTACGTCCCTTAATGATAGACGTGTTCGATATGAGTCTCATAGGAATGATCTGTTTGGTGTCTTGAGATTGAACCGACTTGATACACATTCCATAAATAAATACAGTTTTTTTTAGTTGTTATTTTAATTTTGCGTGATGGTGACAGTTTGCAATAACACAATGCAAGTGTATCTGTACATTTTTTAATGACATTGTCATCGTAACACTATTTACAAAAAAAAGTTTTGTTTAATTAAGGAAAAACTCACATTAAGTTTTACCATAACTTTATGAGTTACGTACCTCACTGTGACCTTCATTATTAATAACTGATGATAAATAATGTTCCTAATATTAATAGTGCGAGGAAATACTCAGTGAAGGTTATATGGGACTAAATTAGAATTTATGAGTTGCGAAGACATTGTTTGGCTTCATCATTAATTTATTATGACATAGATAAATGGAAGTAATTGGTGCAAAAAAAAAATGCTGAAATTAATTACTATTAATTAAATCCAGTTTATGGAAGTTGTTGCCATTATTGGGACTAAACTAACCTTGTATAATGTAGAATACTAGTCTTGTAAAGATGAACAAAAGAAAAGAGAATAAAGTGGGGAAGCAAAACTTTTAGAGACTAATGAGTCACCTTTTTACCGCTCTAAGGCAACAAATAAAAATAAGAACGACGTAAAATATTCAGACACTCCAAAAAATCCAAAAAAAAAAACGGACAGAAATTACTGGACAACATAATTATGTCACTCATAAAGAGACACACAAAGCTAAACACAAAATCGCCACGATAACTTAAACAGTAGCGGTTTTTGACATGCATTCAGCCAATGTTGGGAAATACTGAAATCTGTTGAGTGTAATGGGTCGTTCGAGTGTGCGAGATTAGCGAGAATGGCGTCGTAAATATGACGCGATCTGTCGACTCCCGGATAAGTGATATTAACGGTTGGAAACATACGGGTTCTCAATATAATGTGACTTTTATGTGAAAATTCTTTCCTCTTTTTTCTTGGGTTGCTGCCAAGATTCGTTGCTGTAACGGTTGTGGTTGCATCTCTATCGGTATCCGTACGAGTACGTTTCTTCATCTATGACGTTTGGACGTTCAACTTAATATTATTATGTATTTAGTTCATTGTCTAGTTTGTAAGCTGTAATATAAAATATACCACATAAAAGATAATGGATGAATCCAATCTTTCGTAACCAATTTATTCGAGACATGCGTAAAAATCACTGCCATTGTTGAAAATGATGAAGATATTCAGTGAACAATTCTTCAGTATTATTGAAATTCATTTCTGCAAGATTAATTTCATTGCTTCGATAAAAATGAGTTCGCAACAACTGGTGCCTCTTGATGACAACTTTGCGACATTCATTTCGGAAATGCAAAATGCAAAAATATTGTGTTCCGTTGTCGACATTGAATAACGAATCAAAAATTAAAGTAGGGACGTTTAAGCGATGGAATGGTGTTGACAGCTCATTCCATTTGCACTCAATTTCTGATACCCGATTCAATTTTAATTGATTGTCAATTCGTAGTTTTCGGAAAAGTTGTTTCGACTGCTGCCGTCAGTATTTTCTTTATTTTATGTTTAAAACGATTTGTGAGTAATTTGGAAACCACAATAATTGATGAATGCGAGGTCCTGGCAACTAGGTAATAAGTTAAAATACATTTAACTTGACCTTATAAAGTATTCGTTAAAAAAATATTTTCAGCAATAGTATCATCAATATTCAAATGGATATTTAAAAAAAAACCAATGAAAACACCTACTCATTAACACAGGGCGACGTCTTCAACAATCAATTTATTGATCAAAGACCCATAGTTAGTTTGGAGCTATGATTAAAAAGGTTGGTTATAATAACAAACAAAATTCAAACTCGATAGCAGAAAATAAACAACAAAAGTTAATTTCATATAAACTGTAGCACTTAACGCCCTACATCAGCAAATTGATTTCATAATTAGCATTTAATTCCAATAACTTGGGAGTGTTTCGATGAGACGTTTCTATATCGAGCTTCAGAATCGAGGGTCAAACGGATTAAGTGTACCTAATTGGTTATTGATCTAGTCTCGGACTTTCACCAGTTCCCAATATTCTCATAGCTTGGCCTGAGGCATGGTGTATCAATTCAATTTCTGTTGGTATGGATAAGGTTGTAACCAATATTTCCGTTCCTTTGATATTGAAAAATCCGGAATATTAAAATGGCTAGAGCAAAAGATTGAATATTGCAGCTTGCTTACCTGGATGACACAGCGGTAGTTATTGAATTTTTGCCTGTAATGGCGACAGAGTTTTATATGAAACTAGCAGCACTCCGCGGTTTCACCCGCGTAGTTCCCGTTCCCGTGGGAATACGGGGATAAAATATAGCCTATGTTACCCGGGGATAGTGTAGCTTCCCAACAGTGAAAGGATTTTTCAAATCGGTTTAGTAGTTTCGGAGCCTATTCGATACAAACAAACAAACAATCAAATTTTTCCTCTTTATTATTAGTAGTATAGATAAATAAATTACAATGTTGCATGATACTTTTATCTTAACGGTCGAAACATGGGAGTCTTTAATTCTGTCCACCCTTTACTGCGTTACAAGCGTGATCTTACAAAGTACTGTGACTGTAGTGACTGTACTCATACAAAAAACAATATGTATATCCACAGAAATTGAAAACCGTAGACCAGGGCCTGAATTCGCTATGACCACTTAACGATTCCTGACTCGTAACCACGTCAATCACACACAAAACCTGCTACTATCGTATTAATAATATCGAAAAATTGTCTTAGAACATCCAGAATATGACATTTCAATCTCCTACCGTTACATTGGTTTCTACAAAACTCGCTATTGACGTAGTTTGAACGTAGTAAGATTCCGCGGGGAATCATTATAACGATACAGAATAGGGTGGGGGCCTAGGATCGTTAGCTACCAAAACATTGTACTCCAACAGCAAATTTCTTTTCTTTGCTTAATAGACACCATACATCGTAACTGCCAAGGGAAACTGACCTCTATTCAGGTCCATCTGACTTGAATTTCGGTCATCTTAGAGCAGACATTCAGGGAGTATAATATAAGGCTGGCTCAGTGTCTAGCTAGGTGGTGTCGCATGGATGACCTAGAAAGCACAGGCAGTGGTCGCTTATGAATGGTTCGTGTAGAAGGGGAGATTGCAAATCGAACAATAGATTCTGTAATTTATTACAGCCGTATCTTATAGTCAGTATACTAAGGACCAGAATGTGTATAATGTAGTGCAGAGTGTAAGTACTGTTGTATTTTCCATTGTTATCAATTTGTCAGTATTTATTTCATGTTTTTTTTTTTTATTGTTATCTTGACTCTCTATTTCTTCACACATTTTGCAATACGACACAAGCTTTATTTATTCTTGCTTCAATGAAATGATCAAAAGTTTTATATAATGGTTCGAAAATGTCATATTGGACTTGTAAAGTAATCTGAATGTTCTTAAAATAAAAAGCAGCATTTTTACTATTTTGGGTAAAATAACTAGTAGAACAGAATACTGTATGTTTTTTAACCGACTTCAAAAAGAAGGAGGTTATCAATTCGACATGTTTATATTTTTTTTTTATGTATGTTCGGGCATAACTCCGTCGTATATTGACGGATTTGCAAAATTATTTTTTTGTTCGAAAGGGGTTTACTCCGAAATGGTCCCATTACAATTTCATATAGATCTGATGATGCGTTTCGGAGACAGACAACGGAACTCTTCAAAAAATTATAGCAAATCAACCTCGAATGTTGCTATCGCATAAGTATGCATTGTTTTAACCCCAAGGATGATGAAATTTCGAATTGGTAACTAAAAAGTGAAAAATAAAATATTTTTTCAAAAAAATAACAACCGACTTCCAAAAAAACACCACAAAGTGCAAAATAACTTTAATTTCGGAAGGCGGTGACAAATAATTAAAATACACATCCAAAGTCACCGACTTCCGAAATTAAAGTTATTTTGCACTTTGTAGTGTTTTTTTGGAAGTCGGTTGTTATTTTTTTGAAAAAATATTTTATATTGTTTTTAATTTGTACGTAGGTATACTATGAAGAGTTGGTTTTATTCTCAAGTCATCATCATCTGCCTAGCCTTTTCCCAACTATGTTGGAGTCGGCTTCCAGTCTAACCGGATGCAGCTGAATACCAGTATTTTACATGGAGCGACTGCCTATCTGACCTCCACAACCCAGTTACTGGGTAATATACGATACCCCTCGGTAAGACTGGTTGTCAGACTTTCGGGCTTCTGACGACCCGTAACGACTGTTAAAGATCCACAAATGACAGCCGGGACCAACGGCTTAACGTGCTTTCCGAGGCACGGAGGGGTCTTGGTGTGTAAATAGGGTCACCCATTCACGGACCAAACGCGGCAAGCGTAGCTTAACCTGGTCGATCGACCCGTGCAGCTATTGTTACTTAGCCACAAGCCCCTCTGGTTTTATTCTCAAGTAACCTTACAAAATAACAAAGAAAAATATCAGCTTCCAAATGCCAGCTTTACGATCTAGTCGTACATTTACTAATGAACACTCACTGTATCATTAAGAAACCCGATACTGAACGATAATGAACTTGGAGATTCTAAGACAATAGGAGTATACGTAAGTAAGGTATGTACATAGCTATAGATAGACGATACTAGTGATGTTCCAGATATCCGTACCCGAGGATATCCGTATCCGTTACATTTTTACGGATCCTTTACCTTATTAATAATTCCAAATTGCACTACTAAATTTCTTTGTAGACATTTTTAACTCGTACAACAAACACAAACATTTTCTATGCTGCATCCGCGCATTTTGACGCCGATTATCCGTATCCGGATCCGTATCCGGATCCGTATCTGCGGGTCTACATTTTTTATGATCATCATACATCACTAGAATATACCATTCTTCTCGTTTGTCTCTTTTATTGTTCCAAGTATGTTAATTGCAAACCTGCTTTGCAATGAACATACTTGGCCCAATAAACCTCTTTGGCATTTGTAGAACATGGAATTCCTGAAATATCTAGATTGACCGTGACAACAAAATGACAGCAAATGACTTGGTATGAATGGAATTAATACTGTTGCTGACTCACTATGGCCGACTACGAATTTTACGCTTAATAAGTTGCCTAAGGCATACTTCCAAGCGGACACAGACTCTAGTGTGCTCTTTCTTTATTTATAACAATATGCTACATCTGTTTCATCGTGGTTTTACCGGACCAAAATTAAGTCTTGACTTTAAAAGAGATAGTGACCTTTGAGTTTGTTTCGACCTTTCTTTTCAGAGTAGTCAGTTAGGAAACTCCGAACTCATCTAGTTTAAAAAATATGATTGACGTGTAAAAATGTTTTTTGAACAAACCTACTCACTATCATTTCCGCCACCAATCTGAGCGTTCCATCGTCGGTTACTGTATGTATACGTATCCATCACTCAAATTCCAGGATTCTTTTTCTTCTTCAAGTGATTAGCAGAGGACTTTACAGGCATCATTATTAGTAGCTATTTGTACATCTAAATCACACACCTTCGATAGCATACTCAATGAATTATGCTACCTCAGTAAATAACCTGAACGGACAAGTCCCCAAAACAGGCTCGTATATTCCGCCATTGACTGCTGATTAACGACACCCATTCATATTTTGTCGAGGCCACACGCTTGACGCTATTGCTGTGTTAATTACTTTAGTAAATGTTCACATTTCCTTGATGTTGTGGCTATTAAGGATTTCTGCTGGTATTTCTTATATGCTGCGGTTTTTGTTGAATCTTCATGGCTGCAGTGATCACACACTGGTAAATATTATTCACAAGCTTTTGCCCAAGGCTTTGCCCGCATAGAAGATAAAAAGTGTCGTTCGTCGTACCTCAGATCATGGTCTACCATCTGTTTAGGCGTAAAAAGTTATCAGATATACGGACAAAACTACTATAGAATTTATAATGTACTTATGTACGTATTAGATGACGTAGGAAGTAGCGTTTGAACGCCTCCCATAAGGTGGACCGATAACCTAGAAAAGGCCGCTGAAATCCGTTGAATACGAAAAGTACAGAACCAGGCGAAGTGTCGGTGCTTGGAGGAAGCCTATGTCCAGCAATGGACGTCTGTAGGAAATGATGCTGGTGACTGATTGCATTAGCAACAGTATTTACCATCAATATAGGTATTAACAAAAGTAGGGCTTGTGGCTAAGTAGCATAAGCCGCATGGGTCGATCGATCAGATCATCTTTATATACCAAGAACCCTCCGTGCTTCGGAAAGCACGTTAAGCCGTTGGTCCCGGCCGTCATTTGTGGATCTTTGACAGTCGTTACGGGTCGTCAGAAGCCCGAAAGTCTGACAACCAGTCATAACAAGGGGTATCGTATTACCCAGTAACTGAGTTGTGGAGGTCAGATAGGCAATCGCTCCATGTAAAATACTGGTATTCAGCTGCATCCGGTTAGACTGGAAGCCGACCCAAACGTGACTGGGAAAAGGCTAGGCAGATGATGGTAGGTATTAACAAAAGTAGAGAGGTTACTCTATTTAGACTCTAATGAATTGGTAGATAGTTTGTAACTGGGCCAAAAATATAACATGCATTTTTTGTCATATCATGTGAGACATATATATCAAACCAATAAATTTCCGTAGATGAAATCATAGTAACATAAGAGAAATGTAATAAATCCGTACCCTGATTTTGTAACTTAGCAACAATTACTACCCGATACAATCTCGATGTTCTTTTTCCTTCATGATTCGATGCGAAATAAATCAGAAATCTGTAAAGAGCTCAGTTTTTAAGCGTTAGTAATTCCACTACTGCGAATGCCGGAATCTATTTCTATATATTTTTTTTTTTTTTTACGTGTGCAGTTCAAAGAAAATTTTGCAAACAGCATAAGCCAAAATGTAGTGCGAATTATAAAATTGAAAACCGTGGGTTTAAATAAAAGTTCGCGCACCAAAAAACACTGATATGAATTCCGTTGTGAATCTGTCCACAATTTTCATTTTTTCATCAGCATTCGATAAATACGATAGTATACTAATTGTTTTTAATTGGCTGGTACACCCCGTATTTTTGTCGTATACCTACGGATTTTTTGCGGCTGCGACGTATTTCCACGTCAACGTTGTCGTATTGACATGGTTTAGCGACCATGCTCTGCAATTAGTTGTAGTTTCTGATGCCGATGTGGGAATACGGGGATAAAATATAGCCTATGTGACCCGGGGATAGTGTAGCTTCTCAACAGTGAAATAATTTTTCAAATCATTTCAGTAGTTTTCGATCTTATTCAATACAAACAAACAATAATATCTTTCCTCTTTTTAATATTAGTATAGATAAACCTTCTTACCTTCCAAGCAAATTTCAAATAATATTATCAACTACACGCAGCGAGTGTACGGGACTCTGCGTGTACAATTTAACAACGCGTTTAGGGTGTTGTTTGGACTGCTACGTTTTTGCAGCACGTCGACTATGTTTGCTGAGGCGCACACTGATTGCTTTTATGCAATCATACGTAAGCGAAGTGCTTCGCTGCTCAGACGCGTGCGTGGCACCGCAAACGGCATCCTGGATGCGTTGGCAAACAGGTGGGATTCGCCACTGTTGAAGCAGTGGATGAGTATTCATGCAGAGGGCGCTCAACCATGCTTAAATTAAAACGTTTTACAGAACGAGTACTAACATTAAGCTAAGTTTATTGTTACTAACACCTATGGATATAATTTTTTTTAATCCGAAATTAATTGATTTGATTTGATTTGATTATTATCCGGCTTAAACTTATTTCTTCTTGTTTAATGAGGTGAGACAAGAGAGATCAGCCACAGCATGTATCCGAGTATTTGTAAAATTGAAAACGTGCCAATTGCCTAGTACGTATGTCTGTAATTTTCAATTCGCCCAATAATAAATAAAGATTGTGCGAGTCGCCTAGATAGAAAAAATATATAATTGTAAAATGTCAATTTGCCCTATTCCGTCGACGACCTTCGTGCAAATCAACTAGGCCAATTATAAGTTTATGACAGAGAATTCTTGTGAGGGTACTTAGTTACCAAATGATAGCATACAATTGGCAAGCGAAGTTATAATCAGCAATGCTTTTCACTGAAACAATTACGAGTGGCGGCATAAATTAGTCTCTGTTGTTATTGTTACTGTACCAATACCTATTTAAACCAATATTAATATTTGTTGTAGACGTTCATAATATTGACCATCCTTGTTTACCTCCAAAAACATCGACTTTTTGTTCTCTTCAGCATTTACTTAGTCGCAGTTCAAATTTAATAAAACATAGGACCTTTTATAATTCGTTTGTTACAATTTGTGTTGTAAATTTTTTATTAACATTTTTGAGTGCTTTCCAGTATCTAATATGCTTTAAGATGCCCATTAGCTTACAAACAATTCATTATGAACGACTGCTTTTGAAGTAAGTAAATAATAAAGTAATTATGTAAACAGAAGTTCTTAATGCAGCATTTGTTTATGAATTATTCAGTAGTTCTTATGTAATGAGTGGTTTACGCTATTGAAACTTAGAATAGTTTAGCAGTAGTCTCAGGGCCCGCGTGGTGTATTATGGCCAATTCCTTCTCATAGAGTGGAGTCCCAGCAGTGGGAACATTATACGCTGATTATGCTTTTGCTCATATGCAGTGTAGTTATTTTGTTAATATTTTTCTAGCAGATACATGCAAGTTGTTTGAAAATTTGTTTCATTTTCAACTCACGGGTCGGCATTCAGTTATAGACCGTTGATAATTTCGCGTAAAAAATAATTTAGGGATTAATTTTACTGTAATGTCTGGAGTGTGTAGAAAATGAAGCCGAGGAAACGAAAATTTACCGTATTTTCAAATAATTTAATCGCTACAGAGGCTGTTTAAAATGTATTTTTATTTTCACACTTCTACGAAATGGCTAAAATTTAACGCAGAGAACCAATTTGCTTATAAATTGCTTTTATTTCTTTGCTTTCTAGTTTCGAAAGAGAATATTGGTAAAATGAAGATGCACTTTATTTTACTTCTACGTTTCAAATAGCAAATTCTTTCAGATGTAGATTTCAGTGCATGTGTCGAAACGGAAGAGAATTAAACACGGAACGTAGACAAAGGGAATCGCTATAGGAGCTATTTGAGTTTTTTTTTTTTTTTTTTTGGGCTTCGTTTCCACTGTGATTTGGGAGAAATAGTTTGACTTCTATTTGGTGCAAATTCTTTATTAGAGGAAGCAATATACTTTTAGTTTCAGGATGGCATAGTGGTATTTGTTTAATTAAAAAGTTTTTTACTCAAATGCAGTTATTTTTATTTCTGTAAGTACGACTGTTAAGACACTAATACTCATCAGGTTTTCGGTCGATATTTTCCTTCAAAATCAAAAGTCATTTATTCAAACTAGGCTGAGAGTCAGTACTTTTTGAACGTCAAAATTACATAAGACAGTCCCTCAAAAACGCCCGCCCTTCACCACTTCCCAGTGCTTTAGCTGGGAAGAAGAAGTGACGCAACAAACTCCCCAGCAGCACAGCTGTCTGTTAAGTTGGAAGAACTTGATTCTACAGTCACGAGCACTAATATGTATACGCCTACCAACTTTTAAAAGTGATTTTCTCCTCTTGAACTGATTGTAATTTTATTTTATTATGAAAATAATATTTTGGAACCCACACTATAAATTAATACCTAGGTTTTCTCACGGTTGCAATCGTTAGTTAAGAGAAAATTGCTTTCGAATTTGGCTATGTGTATACATATTAATGCTCGTGACTGTACACAATAGTAGGTAAGTATTCAACAAAAAAAAAAAAAAAAAAAAAATGATCTTCATCTTGTTTTGTAGCGCTAGCATTTCCTAGCTAAGTAATCTCTGATAGCAAATGCCAAAATAAAACACAGAGGTCAGTGTTTCTTTTGAAGTCCATTCTACTGTAATATTACTACGATAAAACACCTCGATATTTTTACTGTCGGACGAATTTTATCCTTTTAACAAAACATCATGCCCGTTAGCTATTCAATGCAATTAAAACATTCCTCGAAATGAGAAAACATTTCTGTGAAGCTCGGCTTTTATACGATACTTATTATGTAATTAATTAACTCCAAATAATGCTCATATCATGTCAATATTTGAATAAAGGTGGGGAGGCCTATGTCCAGCAGTGGACGTCTTTCGGCTGAAATGATGATGATGATGATATATACGGTTGAATTGAGAACCTTTTCCTTGTTTTTCAATAGATTCAAAATAGAATTAATGGTATTCTTATTAGCAATATTCTGTTTTAGAAAGCCATAAATTCTATTTTTCACTCTATTTTGTTCTACTATTTATAGCTTAATAGGATTTCAGTTTATACGACAAAAAAACATAGTTACACAACACCCAACATACTACGCGACGAGCTACGGCGTAGCTCGCAATGTGCTACGGCGTAGCTCGCCATCGGCTACGGCGTAGTTTGCAATGTGCTACGGCGTAGCACATTGCAAACTACGACTACGAATTACGACTTATGAATTTAGAAGGCTGATTCCCGTATTTTAAAGAGCGTTCGCATTCTAATATCAGTCTAAAATACTTCTAATTATGTCAAGTTTTTGACATTGATTATCGCTGAGTTGAGATTGCGACTAGATTTTGTAGGTTTTTAATTACGAAAGTTTGCCTTTTGGTTTTTAGCATAATTTTTGTATTTTGTCCCCAATCCAACATGCCCATACATTGCTAAGGACAAAACACACCCAGTATATTCTCAACATATTCAAATAGACCGCTAAAAGAAATATTATATACAACTTTTATGTCATGGTAACACCATAAAACTTACATTACGTAACAAAATATTTGTCAAACATCTTGAACGAAATAATAATAGCACAGTAAATTCAGTTACAGTATTACCATTTGGTACAAACGAAAAATCTGAAAATAATAACATACAAAATCCCTTCAAGTAAGAATTTTTTTTACTGTCACTTTATTCACTGTCAGAAAAGACTGTAGTGTCCTAACAGAGTAACCATCAAATTTAATGCTGACCGATCTAGCTGATTTCTGACAGTACATAAGTGCCCGTGTAGGTTTATGTGAAACTAGCTTTTGCCAGCGACTTTGCCTGCGCGGATATTTCATCCCCTATTTAATTCCATTAGGGGTTGAATTTCGAAAAATTCTTCCTTATTCCTTGTCTACATTATAAAAAGAACTTATGTGGAAAATTTCAGCTTTCTAGGTCCAAGGGTTTGGGCTGGGCGTTGATGAGTCAGTCAGTCAGGACTTCTCTCTTTATTTATATAGATAAAAATATTTTAGAGTTTTTGACTTTAAGAGGAGGTCAAAACACAACATCCATAAACTGGTTTTCCAATTTACTAGTGAAATAATTCGATAATGTTTAATTCCTAAGCGTAACGATTACTACATCAGTGATTACTTATCATTCTGTAGGAATTACAAACTCGATGGGAAATGGGCCTTCTGTATCAACTTTACGATAACAAGTTCAAGAGCCAAACGATTCTGTCGAGGGTCAATAAACCGGCGATAAAGGTATTTTATTATGTTAAACTTGATTTATAGCCCTTATTTTATGGTGCTTTTATATAGGAAGCCATAGGCAAGCGATGTTTTAGTATAGAGGGGGAAGGGGGGTTGGTATATTATTGTTTACGGGAGCATAGAATCGAAAATAGATAAACAATACATTACCAAAAAACTGTTGATACCTAAAATCTGGCCTTAATAATATTGAAAAAAAAAAACAAAAGTGATCTAACAAAAGAGAATTTGGAAAGCGTACAGTCACGAGCAATAATATGTATTATATAAAAAAAAAATAAGCTTAAATGCATTTTTCACAATTTTAGTAAGAGGCTGACATTAGTAAGGCGAATAAATTAAAATTACTCAATACCAAACAAAAAATAATTAAATCTATAACGTTTTGAGCACATTTTAAATCGCTCTTGCAAATTGACGTTAAAAGCAATATACCACTCTATTGGCGGCCATACTGCTATTTATTACACGCAAGAAATATTTCCGGTGAATATAAAATATTTTATTTTTCACGTATAAACCTACAGGCGGGTAAAAAGTGTGCTATTTTGTGACTTGTATTATGTGTTGTCTTTAATAAAAAAGATATGGGCAAATTTTGATTTTCGCGCAAAGATTATCTTCATTTTCAACTTTTTAATTTTCTTCCAAGTTTTCGCGAAAATCGAAATTTGCCCCTATCTTTTACTGCGTTGACCCAGGACCTTGATTTTTATACACCTAATAGGGACTATAGACTTCAGTTTCTGGTATAAATTTCAACTTGCTAGGTCCACCCGTTTCTAAGAAAATATCTGGTGACACACGAACAGACAGACGGACAAGAGAGTGATCTTATAAGGGTTCCTTATTTACCTTTTGAGGTACGGAATCCTAAAAACGATATATTTTGTAAAGTATCGTATCTTTTTGGAGTTTAGTTCGTTTATAGTGTTTTTTTTCCTGCTCGTTTTGGCATTCTATTGGGAAAATAATTTGTTTTGTAAAAAGATTATGAGAAAATACTTAGACCAGTTATTATTTTGTAAAATTATAATCTAATAATGCTCATTTTAATTCTGAAACAATTTGGGTGGTACGTAAGATATTACACTTCGTTAGTTAATAAAACTTATAGAATTCTCATCATCTGTTGCAAAAAATCTATATTTATGAAAATGAAAATTAAATTAATCACAATTTTTTTTTTTTTTTCATAATTCAAAATAATAGGAATTAAATGTAGTTATTGATATTTTAGTTAAATAGTTAATGTACTTACTTACTTTTACTTTAGATTCTTTTATAACTTTTTCATTTAATTTTATTGCTTTAATTATCAATGTTGGAACACCGACGTCTCCTCTCTCGGAGGTGGGCGCTAATGGCTGCAACACAGTTTTTTAAACTATCGTAGCTGTTAACGAACACTAAAAATTTGTAAACCTCTTTCTAGTTCCAATAAATATTTGATTTGATTTTGATTTGAATCGCCGAAATGTATGCACGCGCATAACTGCCGAACGACTGCACCAAATTGGATGATTCTTTTTTTTGTGTTCCTTATTGTCAGGACAAGGTTTGTATAGCTAAGCCAATTCAATATTCAAACCTAAGACAGGACAACGTCTGTCGGATCAGCTAGTAATCAATAAAATGAAGTAAAATAATAATCAATTTAACCTTCAATTATTATTAATTAAGTTTGGTTGATCTTGGCCAAAGTGGATAAACATGATAATAATATTGTTTGATAACAATCTTATCATGTTTATCCGGTTCTAGTAAAATCAACTAAACTAAACTAATACTACAATAAAAATTAAATTTAAAATTTAAAAAACCCCCGACCCAAACAAAAACTCAAAAAAGTAAAAAATAATATTTATAGGCCTTTTAATTTTAACGTAATATTTTGATCAGGGCATTGTCAAGTCGGGGGACGGCTAGGCCTCTGTTTGGCGTTTTCATTGACCGTCCCCCGACTTGACAATGCCCTGATCAAAATATTACGTTAAAATTAAAAGGCCTATAAATATTATTTTTTACTTTTTTGAGTTTTTGTTTGGGTCGGGGGTTTTTTAAATTTTTAATTTAATTTTTATTTCTTGCTTTTTAAACTTAATGTCTCCCTTAAATCACCATTTATCTATAATCTATTCATTGAGACCTTTTCAATGATCCCAAACACGATACTTCTGCTGTTTGTTGGTGAATAACTTGGGTTTCCTGGAAATTCCAGGTGTTGCTCCAGCATCAGTTCAAGGTTATTTTATTCGTCTAATATCATTGAAGTAATAGAATCCCAAATTTTGAGTTGATCAGAGGCTAAAATCCGTTTTTCAACCAGAAAAGAGCTGATAATCTTCAAACGGCTGAACCGATTTTGATGAAACATGTCTAAGAACACTCCCGACTAATACACCTTTCAAACAAAAAAAACTAAATCAAAATCGGTTCATCCGTTCGGGAGCTACGTTGCCTCAGACACACACACACACACAGACACGTCAAACTTATAACACCCCGTCGTTTTTGCGTTGGGGGTTAAAAATATTTCCAATGCCTCTACAATATTATGCCAAAATTAAAGCAAACACCATCGGAACGGGTTTGCTCGATATCTACGTAAACATTACACTTACATGAACTTCCAAGAAAACATGTACAGCACAGGTACCGAAAGTACAGTATATTCGAAATCACAGAAGGTCAAGAGAAATGACTTCATAATTCTAATACTAAGCAAATAGTTGCTATGACCAGTGCTGCATTTGGCTAATTATTCGGTTATTAGAGTAAGTATTACCGCTGTTAGCTTTCAATGCAAAAAGGTTTAAAAAAAATAGCAGTTAACTATGACACACCGAAAACAGTCGCAGTAATTAATTTCTTTTTTAAGCGTGGGAAATCATCAAATTACTTCTCCCGCTCTGGGTTTTTTTTTTTTTGGTGGGAAATCATCAAATGACTTCTCCTGCTGAGTAGAGCAGGAGGGCGTGTCAGACTTTTACTGACTAAAACCCACCCGTGTTCCTTCAGTAGCCCGTATGCCAGGGGCTGTGGTATCTCTTTCGAACAAACCCGCACCCCTGGCAGGCATCGGCCCTTGCGGACTCCACCAGTGGTTGCTGACATCTTTGACGGCGCGCGTGTGGAACACAACGCGCCGTCCCGTCTATCACTTTTCGGCCGCAGGGGATAGGGAGAGCGGCTGACGCTATACCGACACTCCTCTTCCCCTGCGGCCCCACCGCGTCCGCCATCAAACGGTGGCGGCCCCGTCCAGGCCACGGAAGGGAAGAGCGCTGCTCAGAAGCACCGGCACTCCTCCTCTACCGCAGCCCGTAACCCTTAGCCGCGATGCCTCCCATTCGACATCGCGGCCCACCTCAGTTGCGGTGCACCTCACCGCAACCTACATTTTGGCCGCTACGTCGATGGCTTGAAGGCAAAAGCCCTGACGAGCGGCCCCACCTTTGGGTTCCTCTTGGCTTCACCGTGACTGGAATCCACGGCTACTGAGCCCCCCCGCAACGACAATGCGGGAACCCATTCGGGGGGGTCCCGCTCTGGGTGGAGCAGGGGCGTGTCAGACTTTTACTGACTAAAATCCACACGTGTTCCCTTAGTTGCCTGTGTGCCAGGGGTTGCGGTATCTCTTTCGCGAACCCGCACCCCTGGCAAGCAACAGCCCTTGCCAACCCCACCAATTGGTGCAGAGATCTCTTTGAGGCGCGTGTGGAATACAACGCGCCGTTGACCTGGGCTTGGTCCTTACCGGACAGTGAGCTACCCATTACTCGATGTGCGCAAGCCCGCACCTCCGGTGGCCAAGAATCAGCCTGGGATGCCCGACACCCCGGGTGTCTCCTGCGGCGGCTAGGACCATGAGGACGCATATACTACCTCTCCCTCACATGCGCCGCCTCCCTCTTCGCGAGCATTATTACTTTGCAGAAGGAGGTGACAGCTACCCATGCACGCTCGATCCGTACCATGACCTGGACCAGGGCTGGACGCGATAGATCGCCGCCGCCGATCGCCTCCACGAGCAGTTTTTAATGTAGGCCTGCTTGCACCACCGATCTTTAGGTACTTAGGTAAATTCAGTGCAAAACTTATTTAAAATATCAAACGAGTCATCTTCAAACGATTGACATCGACAGTACGATTTTTCAAATTCACTTAGCGTTAAATGTGTTGAAGTGATTCGTGGCGCAAGCAGGCTTTGTTCAATTTATTTTTCTTACTACACATGCCATCTAAAGTTAGCCTTCTGTCTCTTCATCTGTATTTTGTCCATATAGGGGTGAGTGATAAATATTTACAAGGGAGTAAGCACACAGTAATGTGAACTTTCCCATTAATATGTATGGAACAAGGTAACAATATCGATGCCATTATGGAAGGTGCTGAGAGCAAGGCAATGTGCTAAACAAACTTATGCCGCTTTTGTTCTACGTTTGTAAAATTATGTTTGAATAACATTTGTGAAGCATGGTTTTGTTTTTAATTATTAATGTACCATTAACAAAATCCCTGTTCTTCCAAAGGGGTTGCGTCTTTGTAAGAGCTTTTAAAGGGTAGATTAACAACGGTATTTACCTGTAAATCAATTACCCCATTCAAGCTGGGGGCGCTTAGGGTCGCTTGAAACTTGTCGAAGCGGGTTTATGCGCTAATTTATTTAGTGACTACCCTGGAGGCTTCGTCCACATGTTAAGTCCTTTTTCCTTCTTGTATTTTTCTAATCTGATCAGGAAGTGTTGTTGCGAATACAGTTAAAAAAGAGCAAAAGTGAGTTTTTGAGCTAAAATAAATATACAATAATTTACTAAAGGTTAATTTGATTTACCTTTGTTTAAACCTGTAATTCAAATTAGATGGCCAAATATTTAATAATTAAACTAAAATCGTTATTTACGTTAAAATAACCTATAATAGATGACACAACTGCCTACATATACAAGGTGTAACGGAATATACGCAAAACTTAAAAGTGGTTTGTTCCTAATTGACTGGTGAATCGATATCAGTAACTTTTAACATAGGTATTTTTTTTCAAAAATTATGTTTTTTTCCATACCTACCACTAATTGTTTAATGACTGACGGATTGATTGAGCCAAAGAAAATTGAATCTTATTTCAGAGCAATAAGACTTAATTTTAAATGCATAAAGCAATGCTTGAGGCAACACGTTTCAATACTGTTAGTATTAAGAAGCTTAAAAAAATAGTTTTGGTCATTGTATTATGCTTTTAACTCAATACTCTAATTGGGGTGTAATAGGTTTTGCGCATTTAACGTTACACGTTACTAGGTACAATTTTAAATGACTAAGTAGCTAACTATACAAATAAATACAAACACTAGATACGTACACAAGACCCCTTCTTTATTTTTTGATTCACGAATTAAAAAGTTAATTAAAAAGCACAAATGGTATTTTACACTTCTGTTTAATTCCGTATTCAGTCTACTG
The DNA here is from genome assembly GCA_949987655.1 of Polymixis flavicincta. Taxonomy (NCBI): domain Eukaryota; kingdom Metazoa; phylum Arthropoda; class Insecta; order Lepidoptera; family Noctuidae; genus Polymixis; species Polymixis flavicincta. The sequence goes on along the minus strand of OX465183.1, from coordinate 3,153,194 downwards.
TTTAATTCCGTATTCAGTCTAATTAGCCGAAATGATGACAGCTTCTTTCGTTGCACAATCAGACTTAATTCTATTTTGTACCCTCGAAAAATTTAAGGGTCAATTAAGAAACAAAAATACCTGCCTTTTTGAATGTTCTATTTTCAAATTGGTGTGGGGAAATCCGAAGATGGATGGCATTTGCCGACTTTAGATAAGCTCAGTGTAAAAAGGGTTGGATGAAAATGAATTTAATAGTATATCTATTTGTGTAAAAAAACTAGACACATTCTTGAGAGTTACCCTAAAGACGTACCTAGCTATGAATTGGTGGGTTGGTAAATAATGTAGCTTGACAATCGATCTTTACTCTATTTTATTGTATCCATTAGAATAATGAAATTAACTTTTTTCTTCAAAGGTTGTATACGTTACTTCGTTACAACAAATCTAGGTGTTAAACGTTAACATCGCATTATTGCAAAGCAAACCAAGATACGACTGCGTAAACATGTCACATCTCAGAACTGGTAATCTGCCTGGGATTAGCACAAACTGTATAAAGGGTAGGGAAAAATAGCCAAAGTCACCAATGTTGCAGACCTAAACGCGCAGGCTTTACCACACGCAACTACTCAAATTTCTCCACAAAATATTCTAGAACTCATTATTATTCTACACGTTCTTTTGCCGACACGTGTCTTAAATGTCGAGGCTTCAGACTGTTCTCTGTTTATGTAAAGTTAAAATAAACGGAATCTTATATTAAAACAAACAGGAGTTTCTCTCTGATATACAGTTTCAACAAACGTATGAAACATCAAAGATACGATTTCTTGAAATATTTTTCTTCATTATACAGAAATTTTTGGTCTTTTTTTGGAAATTTAGGACTGTATACTTTTATATATTTAGATTGAGAGCGACCTTAAGATTCAAAAGCAAACAAGCGTCTATGTTTGCTTTTGAATCTTAAAATCGTAACGAAAATAAACTCCTTACATAAAACGATTTTTTGTTATATTTGTACCCTATTTATAATATGTGCTATGTTCCTACTATAAAGCAAACATTTACAGGGTACGTCTTTCGTTGACTTGAATGTGCCCTGGCAGCTGAGAGTATGTCATGCTCACTCCTGATCTCACAATTGTCACGTGTTCTTGAACAAGATGTTCCACAAAACCTTTTTGGTTGAAAGGAAAAGAAAAAATCAAGCATCATCACGTAAAAAAAATACGTTTCTGGTTTTTGAGTTACCTACATTTTTGTCTTTTTTTTTTTTGCACCAAGTGCAACAGAATTTTTTATTCTTTTAATACTTAATAACGTAACACCACGCCTGTTTTTTCGAAGTGTGGTGCAGTGGTGAACGTAAAGTATACCCATATTTTGCCTAGTGAATACTCCTATAAATACCAGTCTACGCGACATTTACGTGTCCTATTGCAATGTTACTGTTATTGGACCTAATGGCAATTGCAGGAGAACTCTCGACGTAATGTGGTCTTTAATTTCTGCTAATGTAGCACACCTGTGTATTCGACTGCGATACGGGCGAACTTCGAAGCGTGTGCTAAGTGAGCAATTAAAGCTACCTAACTTTTTTATTATACTATAGGTCTCTAATAATGGCAAATGACATCGCGGCAGGCCCAGACGGAGATGGTGGAATGAGCTGGGGTCTTAGTAAAGATTGGTCCATGTCAGCTTTGGACAGACAGAGGTGGAAAGAGAGTAGGGAGGTCTTTTCCCAGCAGTGGGACGTTAAACGGCTAATCCTACTATCCTACTACTATAAATGTGAAAGTTTATGAAGATGTTTGGAAATTTGTTACTCAATCACGCAAAAACGGCTGAACAGATTTGGATGTAATTGGGTACACAGATAGATTATAAAGTAAATTAACTCATATAATACTTTTTATCCCAGTATTACGTTCCCGCGGGACAATCTCTACAACTAGTGAAAAAAGAAAAAAAAAGGTCTCTTTAGGATAAAACAGATTGGCAAAATAGATATCATCATCATCATTTCAGCCTGGAATCACCCACTCTTGCATAGGCGTCCCCTTTTTTTGCCATACTTCTCGGTTCCGTGCGTCTCTCATCCATGTATTTCATATAGGTAATATAGGTATAGTCTATTTTAAAAGTATTTGATGATAATATAAACAAGGATGAGAAAAGGTAACTGTGCATGGCAATTTTTAGTGCCGCTTACAAATTGAGTGCTTCGATTTGAACCCCAAACGAAAGTTAAAATCACCTTATAAATGTGTTTTCAATTGACATTTGAGGTTAAGTACATCATCATTCATAATTTCAGCCGAAACTGTTGGATATAGGCCTCCCACAATTAGAGGGATTTGCCATAATCGCCACGCTTGGCAGGCGGGTTGGCGATCGCAATATGGTGGTAAAATGCATAGAGAACGCTGCTGCCCATTCTCTATAGTATGTCCTTTAGTCGCCTCCTACGACACCCACGGGAAGAAATGGGAAATGTTAAGTACATACCCTCAATTTATGTTGATGACTTTTCAGGTACAATTTATTAACATTACACAATTATTTTATTTTTTTCGAAAAACAGGTGACCGAATGATAAGATGGTTTGGTAGCTAAATACAGATGAATGTGTTACTAACTCCCTTTAGGGAGATAAATAATTTGAATATGGTTTGTTTACACTTTCATCGGATAAAATTGGAACTGACTATAATTGTATCAGAACAACGTAGTTGCGTAAAGTCTATATCACTCAACAATTTATATCATTATGAAAGTAGATTAGAAATAAGAATTTCGCTGGTTGAGTAAGTCAAAGTCAAAGTCAAAGCACTTATTTCAATTAGGCACTTAAAGGTGGCCAAGTGGTAACGGCCGCGACTTACGAGTTGTAGTTCGTGAGTTCGAACCCAGACAGGCGCTTTACTTTGTGTAAATTATTTCATCACCTGCACTGCTCTCAATACGGTGAAGGAAAACATCGTGAGGAAACCGGCATGTTCTAGAACCAAAAATTCGAAGACATGTGACATCTACCAACCCGCACTGGGCCCGCGTGGTGGATTATGGCCCAATCCCTCTCACCGAGAGGAGGCCTGTTTCCCCGCACTGGGAATTATAGGCTAGTGATGATGATGAGGCACTTAAAAGGCACTTTTGAACGTCAACATTTACATTAAAATAGAATTGATTCTAGTCGTAGTTTTTCCAAAATGTAGTTTCGATATTCACACCCAATCAACAAAGTCAGAATGTTGATGTTAGGTGTACCCTTCCGATTAATGCAAGAAAATACCGAATCATTGTTAGATGAGCTCCAAACTTGCTACCAACTTGGCTCCAATTATTGCAATATTTTCTCACGTAAAAGTAAAAGCGTAGGGGTTATAGCTGTATAATTCACAGTCACTTATTGATGAACAAGTTGTGTCTCCACCTTGTTATGAACTTGGAACACTTGGTAACTTTTACATGGTTGCGAACTTACGAGTTTTGTGTCGAAGTAAAAGTAATGGGGTCGAGTAGAAGTTTAATCCGAGGTTGTTTATTTACGTGAGTGTCACACACACACGTACAAGGTAATCTCGATTTACGAACATTATGTTCATGTACGTGTTTGATCTTTTACACCACAACTTGTAACGTATCGCTGTAGTTCTAAGTTAATCTATCCTATTGTATATGTATATGAGAACCACGTGCAGGAAAATGTACCGTTCGGAGGCCTTCCACAAGCCGGACCAATGAACTGGTGAAGGACGCAGGTATCTGATGGTTGCGAGAAGCACAGAACCGGTCGAATTGGTGATTAGGGTAAGCCTATGTCTACGTATTTCGGCTGAAATGATTATGATGATGATAGTATACATACCACCGTGTAGGTATATGCTGTTATTGGTGTAAATGTAAATGTTGTCGGTTCCCAGGAGTCAGATAAATTATATAATGTAAGCCACCAATATAGAGGAATCATTAAGCGATTACGGTCAAGCTTTTTACATGATTTGTGGCAAGATGCTTTGTGTGCTATACTAGTAGTAAGCAGCAGAACCTCTTCCAGACAGATACTAACATTTTGCGATAGTATAAAAAATAAAAACGAAATTATTTGTGGCTTGTCCTAGCTCATGTAGCTATTGGGGTTCAGTGCCACATAACACAGAGACAGAAACCCCTGCCTACTTTTCCTCACAATTTGACGGTGGTAACTGTGTTTATTTGAAAATATAATGTCCCACATGTCCCATTCATGGCATGAAGGGAAAGAAAACTCGTGTCCTCAAGGCGCAAGTTATACAAAAGAAATGTCTCGCGTTGACGTGGCAAGGACGTGTTGCGGGCGCGGCGTACGTTTTCCTCATTATAAAACGTGGTGACGGTGTTACGTTACACTCTGGAAGTATAATACTCCCATTGTGAAACATCTACGTTAGAAAATTATGATAGATTCGTCATTTGAAGCTAAGAAGCAGTGAGAGTTATCTATGTGGGTTTAAAATTGATACATGTTATCTTGATGTCATGCATGTTAAAGTGGACTTAGATGAAACTAAAATAAAACTAGAACAGGAGCATTATTTTCTTGAAATTCTTGACATTTTAGTAGGGTTTGAAAGACTGATGAAACACAAAAATAATTTGGGAGAGTGGGGATAGATTGAGCATTCGCCCGTACCGGTCTAAACTCCGCATTATTCCAAGATAGGCGCTAATGTCGCACCGTCGTATCATCGATGAGCTCCTATAACCACTGAAACACGGACTAAAGTTAAATTCATTACACTACATAAACACATCCTTCCTTTTGCCCTTGACAATAGGCTTATGGTAAGGTTGGCATCTGCCGTTTCGTAAGAAAATATTCAAAAAGGTATATTTCGAGGTATTTGCTTCCAGTCTAGACGCGGTTGAATATTATTCAATATTACATTACATTATTATTGTTTGTTTTGGCCTATAATTAGCCCGGTTGTCAAACTATATGCTGTTAAATGTTGATTGATGTCAGTTGAGCCAACAGTGTGAGCTAAACGTGCTGTTTGAGCTGTGAATTGATTTAGATGTGTCAACACCGAACATTGATATAGTAAGACTGGAATTTCTGGCCGGCTCTTCTCCATAGGAAGCGACAATTTGGAACCGTGCACCTAGCTTCTGACGTTTCATAAGTGCCCATGCAGGTTTATATGAAATAAAATATTTTGATTTGATTTGAATACAGTACCTTGTGAAGGCTGCAGGAATCTGCTGGATGCGAGAAGCACAGAACCGGTCGAAGTGGCGGTTGTGGGGCAGGTCTATGTCCAGCAGTGGACGTCATTTGGCAGAAATGATGACGACATGATAATGATGAGAGTAGTTACCTTTGACGTACTTGGAGCCTTTAATTTATTCATTCTCAAAAATAAACAGAAGAAAACGAGTCTCTTTGTTGAAGATTAGATAATAGAATTTTGCGTCGAAACCAAAAACATCCACGAAATCCAATGACGATCGATCTTACTTGCTAGAAATAGTAACAATATATAACTTAGAAAGAAAAAGAGGCTTGAGATAAATCCATTGGGTATTTATTCATTGTTTCTGTATTATTATTGTAACTATTTAATTAGTTTATTTAATTTATTTATTTAATCATTTAATTCAGGCAACAAAGACCCATAACATAAATAGACTAACATACATAGTTATAAAACCACAAAACATAACACTACACTTGGGAGCTTGGTTTCAGTCGTGCTTCCCTGTAACGTCTGTACACAACTCCTGCGGCCAGAAATCTGTGCTAAGGAAGACAGCCTTCTGCATCGCGGAAACCTGGAGGGTGTAGGACTTAAAATTTATAGCCTTGGTTGACTCCAACCGCGACAGCTTCAGCAACTTTCATTCCTCGGCATTGATTTGACTCTGGCTCCTCCCCCGAGTGGGTTCCCGCATTGTCGTTGCGGGGGGGCTCAGTTACCGTGGATTCCGGCCACGGTGAAGCCAAGAGAGCCCAAAGGTGGGGCCGCTCGTCAGGGCTTTTGCCTTCAAGCCATTGACGTAGCGGCCAAAAAGTAGGTTGAGGTGGGCCGCGATGTCGAATGGAAGGCATCGCGGCTGAGGGTTACGGGCTGCGGTAGAGGAGGAGTGCCGGTGCTTCTGAGCAGCGCTCTTCCCTTCCGTGGCCTGGACGGGGCCGCCACCGTTTGATGGCGGACGCGGTGGGGCCGCAGGGGAAGAGGAGTGTCGGTATAGCATCGGCCGCTCTCCCTATCCCCTGCGGCCGAAAAGTGGTAGGCGGGACGGCGCGTTGTGTTCCACACGCACGCCGTCAAAGATGTCAGCAACCACTGGTGGGGTCCGCAAGGGCCGATGCCTGCTAGGGGTGCGGGTTTGTTCGAAAGAGATACCACAGCCCCTGGCATACGGGCTACTGAGGAACACGAGTGGGTTTTAGTCAGTAAAAGTCTGACACGCCCTCCTACTCTACTCAGCAGAAAAAAAAATTGCATATAAAAATAAAATTTATGTCGCTTTTTTGTCTTTACATCAAAAACATTACTGTACGAAATACCAAAATTACCTTGCAGGAAGTTCCATGTGGTACCAGACGTAAAAGAATAGCACCATCTCATTTCTTCCCGTGGGTGTCGTAGAAGGCGACTAAGAGACTTACTAGAGAATGGGCAGCAACGTTCTCTATACATTTGCCCACCATACTGCGATCGCCAACCCGCCTGCCAAGCATGGCGTTTACTGCAAATCCCCCCCTTTTCGGGGAGGCTTACGTCCAGCAATGGACGTCTTTTGGCTGATTTTCATGACGGTTTTTTTTTTAACCGCAACCTTTTTAACCAACTAACAAATATGCAGCCAAAGTATATATTTCCTACCCAAAATTTGTAACAAAAGGTACAGTAAAACCGCTATTTAGGCTACCTCCTTTATCAATAATAATTCTCTTTAAACTCACCCCGAAGTCAAACGTTCATATCCTGATAGAGTTTACTCATACATACTTTATGTGTTGGGTTTAAAACTCGCCGGTTTGTTGGAATATGAACATTGTAAATACAGGTACGCAGACGGCTTATATTATTGACGATACGTGATGGGGATTTGAAAATACGTGTTTGGAAATACGCGTTTGCACATTTCATTTCTATGGCTGTGTTAAAGATGAAATTACCATAATTAGGGAAAACTGGGTTAGAATACAAAGTACCTAGGTACTGCTCCATAAATTGCCTATACAAATTGAGATAAGGATGATGATGTGCGTTTTAAACTAAAATATTTTACCTTTATATGATCAAAATCTCAATTCTATACTATTAAAAGTATTTATTTAAATTACATCGTAATTGTAAAATGTATTTGGATGACAATAATTGATACCAATTCGAGTAAATTAACGCTGTCCCGGAAAACGTGTGTCATTTTCACGGGAGCGGAACGTTGGGGACAGATCATTAATCATTCTATTTACTTCATTAGTTATGATGTTCCTGTTAATATTATTAATTCGGTCAACGTATTTTCTTCACAAAAACCCATAGCAGTATTTACAGAATATGAGTGCACACACAAAACGTTATTAACACATTTGAGGTTTGGTAAAAGGAACCCTTATTTAATACACGAAATAATGTAGGTACGCACATACGACCCCTACATAGAACCAACCTAAGCTGGTACGTAAATAAGCCCTTTGCTTATGAAAACATGAAAAAGCGGAACGTGGACTTAATTTCCGCAGTGGGGAAGAAAATTACAAAGGAAAATCGAAACGGTAATGTGTCATTTCATGACATTTAGGTGCCTAGTACCTGCCAATAACTGTCAAAGTAAGAAAAGTTTAATTACTATACACAAATACAATCACATTGAAATGGACGGTGAAAAAAAAAAATCATTTTGAATAAAATCCTGAGTCATCTTTGCCAAGTAAAACATGTGACTCTTTTTATTTTAAGAACTATCTGTACAATAGTTCATGAATAGTTTCATAATTATAACTATTTTTTTATATTTTTAAATGTTTTTATATTTTTATAATAATATTTAAAAATGTAATTTATATGTATTTTTAACGGAATAAAGGAAATAATAATAATCAATTATTTTTCAGGGAATGGTAAATTTGGTCCTAGGTAAGATGGAAGAAGATGAAGATTTGTTGAAGATGTTCTTTTATTTATGTCGAATCTATCAACATTATGTATTTCTAGCTTCTATTTTTTATTTCTTATTATAAATGAGTTTTGCTTTGAGGACCTACCCTACAAAGAATGCTAATAACAATAAAAACCAGGTAAAAAAAAAGAAATGCATGCTCCAGCGATCCACAAAATTACTCCACAAGCCCGGTCCATTCTGTTATTTGAAAGAAAAGCTCAATTCCTTTTCAATATCGAAATGCTTTAGTGAACCCACAAGAAGTTATTAAAATTGTATAATATGAATATGAAAGTTAATTAAGAGAAAAGATACAGATGTCTTACATGTGAATGATAGTCTAGCTGTTCTTTCGAAATGGTTTGCCGCTAATAATATTTTACTCAATGCGAACAAAGTTCTCGTTACCAAATGTACCCCAAGTAGGTCTAAACTTAAAACTTGATGGGAAGAAACTAGATGCTATCTCGGAAACTGTATTTTTGGGAATTACTTTAGATTCAAAATTGCAATGGGGTGCTCACATTAGAGCTCTTTCAAGTAGATTAAGCTCAGCTGCTTACGCAGTAAGAAAGATAAGGCAGTTGACGGATGTAGCCACAGCTAGGTTAGTTTACTTTGCTTATTTTCACAGTATTATGTCTTATGGCGTTCTGTTGTGGGGATCGGCAGCTGACGTAGATTCAATTTTCATTTTACAAAAGAGGGCAATCCGCGCAATCTATAAAATGGGGCCTCGCGAGTCTCTTAGAAACAAATTTAGCGAAATTGATATTCTAACTCTGCCGTCTCTTTATATCCTAGAAAATATCTTGTACGTTCGCAAAAACTTAGGCCTTTTCAAAAAACGTTGCGATTTCCATAATCTGAATACACGTAGTAAAGATGAAATTGTGATTCCAAAATTTAGATTGACTAAAACTAGCAAGTCATTTCTAATAAACAGTATCCGCCTCTATAACAAGTTGCCAAAGTCAGTTACAGAACTTAGCGATGGAAAGTTTAAAACGCACATCACACGTATCCTTATCAAAAAAGCATATTATAAGATAAAAGACTACGTTGAAGACAGGGAAGTTTGGCATTAATTCCTTCTGCACATGTGGCTTCCCTGGTACCTCATTAACAGCATATCTATCTGAAAGTCTATTAACTGCTCTCAATGTTCTTTTTATTCTTTTTATTTTTACAATGCTGACATATTCTCGTCATTATTTGACATTATACATCAATTTTAATATCAACTATTTTTTAGTGATTGTCATGTTAATCATGTCACTATGTTTAATTAGGTTCATTTTATTTATGTAGATTATTTTACATATTGTGAATGGGAGAACGTTGTAGGCCTTACAGACTGTAGATTTGTAGACGATTTTCTATTCTGGATTCGTCTAAGTACCTGGTACTTATTTACAGGCCTGCACTGTCCTCCCATACATTTTATATCTGAAAACATTGTTAAAGCCAATCATTTTTAAAAGAGTAACCGTGGAGTTTCTTGCCGGCTCTTCTCCATAGGAAACAACATTTTGGAACCGTGCACCTAGCTTCTGACGTTTCATAAGTGCCCATGCAGGTTTATATGAAATAAAAATATTTTGATTTTGAATTAACTCACTGTAATTAATTTGTACCGATTGCGGCATAAATCTTTCTACGGTTGAGGAGTCGATAATAACAGGAGGAAGGGAAGGAATTCGACTGTGCTTGGAGGGGCTCGAAGCTATGTAGGTAACAAGTATATCGATTCTGTACCCCGGTTGGCTTGGTACTGTGTGAGTTGAATCATTCTGTTTCCTACAAAATGGTTAAGCTGGATGGTGCTGACCTACGCGTCATATTCGTGAACGGGCGTGGTAAACTGAAAATCTCTAAAAATTAAAAGCAATTCAAAATATAAGTTGTAAAATAAGCCAGGCTAGTCGAGCTTATTTTGAATTCTTCGCACTTAAAAAAGCAACAAGAATAATGTATCCAGGATTTTGCAAAATCGTTCTAAAAGAGTGTCGATGGAGATTCTTACCCGTTCACGTCCTCCAAAGAGATTGACCATTCAAAACTACCTGTAGATCTGTCGCGCTAGCATAGTATGATAGTACAAAATAACTACATAGGCGAGATGTCAATTCTGAAATTCTCTGTTGAGTAAAATAGATAGGGCCTCAAGAAAAATTAATGAGACGTAGTTGCATATTTTTAGAGAAGAATCTTGACTGTAATATACATAGATCTGTATTTCATAAATACGAGTAACCACAGCTTAAACTATAGAAACCATGCAGGTTTACTAAACATCTGGCACAGCCGCCAACATGTGCCGCCAGATTACTTCTCTGTATAAGATATTAATTGCCTAGTAGTGCTTTTTTTTGGGAATTACATCTCCCAGTTCAACCTATGAGGTTGTCGTCTGCTAAACCTGACTTTCCTAATAAATTTAGATTACCAACCAGGGCCTAAAAAACTTAAAACTAGAGTGACTGCTCGCTAACGGCACCCCCTGTGGGATACGAACCTCGGCTTAGGGCATCGCTGGTAGAGAGCAGCAAGGGACAGACTGTATCGGATTGAGCTTAGCAGTGCAACAGTAGGTAGTGATATTACAACAAGAACCGACAGGCAGTATAAACAGTGTTGTAATGACATAATTTAAAAGAAAACTGCCTAGCCTTTTTACCAAGTATATTCTGGTCAGCGGCCAGTCTAACCAGATACAGCGGAATACCAGTTTTATACGAGGAGTGTCTATTTGCCCTCCACAACTCAGTTACAGAGTAGCATGACACCCCTTGCTAAGACAGGTTGTCTGACTTTAAGGGCTTCTGATTACTCGTGACTATTATCAAAGATCTACGAAATACAACCGCGACTGATGTCTTACCGCGCTTTACGCAAACGGAGGAGTCTATATATGTAATAGATGGTCACCCATCCACCAACCGAACGCGGCAAGCGTAGCTTCTATCGACCCGTCCGGCTGATATGATTTGGCCACGAGCACGATTACTTAATTACGACCCAATACAAAACACATAGGTAGGTAACTAACTAATTTTCTTTGCCCATCCACTCCACTACTATATTGTAACCCATGAGGCCGGAAACTAGGCCATGATTGATGGCTCGGCTATGTCGTCACCGTTATGACGTCGCATCAAAAGCAGCCATGTAAGTGGATATTACAGCAGTCATCAATTTGACGCGATAACGTTTATGAGTTTCTGGCAAGAACCTTTAGTTATTTATCGCCAACAGTTTTTTAGGAAATGCTGGTTTATAAAAGGCGAGCTTAGATAGTAAATGGAGTTTCTCTTTGAAGGTTTCGTTTATTTATACAATATCAGTGGACCAGCTTTTAAAAAATTCTATCAATTTTCTGTTAGTGATAATTAATTTCCAAAACGCGTTAGACATAGCGGCACCTTAATTATGACTAATTGATTCTGAAATTAAACTCCAAACGTCTACTTGAGCTTTTTTTTTTTACTTTTGTCCTTGGTTATTATAAAACATGTTCCGTGTAGTGCCGGATGTTAAAGAATAGCACCATCCCATTTCTTCCCGTGGGTGTCGTAGAAGGCGACTAAGGGACTTACAGGAGAATGGGCAGCAGCATTCTCTATGCATTTTACCACCATACTGCGATCGCCAACCCGCCTGCCAAGCGTGGCGATTATGGCAAATCCCCCCCTTTTGGGGGAGGATTATGTCCAGCAGTGGACGTCTTTGAAATAACATGTTCTCTATAATCATAGCAGCATATATAAACATATATACTACAGCTGAATTATTTTTCTACCATTTTAAATTTCAGAATATTGATTGTCTCATCTGTACCTTTATTTTATTTAAAACCCCAGCCAATCTCTTTGATCTCGAAAAATAAGTACTTATTCGTCTCCACATTCGCTGTAACTAATCTATTTTATTAATTACTATTTGATGACATAAATTGATTAAACTAACGCTGGGCAACATGTAATCCAAAATAAACCAATTAGGAATTCCCCCTAATTCGGTACAACTTTACATGTGTAAATAATTAATGATAATGACACTTTACACGTATTTTATTTTTTATTTAAACCTTACTCAGTGTTTCCCAACAGACTCCTCTGAGAAGAAACACAGAAGAAAGACTGCAACAAACGAGGAGATCAAAGTCCCTTTTAAAGTCCATATAATTATATTCATCTGCCTAGCCTTTTACCAACTATGTTGGGGTCGGCTTCCAGTCTAACCGGATGCAGCTGAATATCAGTATTTTACATGGAGCGACTACCTGTCTGACCTCCACAACCCAGTTACTAGGTAATACGATACCCCTTAGTAAGACTGGTTGTCAGACTTTCGAGCTTCTGACGACCCGTAACGACTGTCAAAGATCCACAAATTACAGCCGTGACCAACGGTTTAACGTGCTTTCCGAGGCACGTAGGGGTCTTGGTATGTAAAGATGGTCACCCATCCACGAACCAACCGCGGTAAGCGTAGCTTAACCTGATCAATCGACCCGCGCAGCTATTGTTACAATAACAATATAAGAATTACATATAGTTATATTGTAATGGTCAATTATGAGGCACATTTAGGATGATGTCGGCGTTACAAAATGTCATTTATAAACTTGTTGATACCAAAATCCCATTCAAATCTACAGAACCAATATCCAGTATTCCTCCCTAGATCCTCACAGTAAGCACCCAACAAAAATTGATTGGCACCATTTCCTCGAGGCTCAAAATATTTGTCACAAAGGAACGCTGGCTTCGAGTGAATTTTTTCCAATTTATTCCACTGGTATGATTGCTCCGAGCAATGTGGATGTTGCAAATTGGAACAAAGGAGTACTTGTGACACCTGGTGCGCCATAAATTGTCGCTCCTTAACTATTGTAGATAGAAAGATACAGCCCTCGTTTTGTGAGTGTTGATGTTTCGTCGTGAATATTTGAAAAAGGGGTACATGGAATATTTGCTTTTGTTTCTCATCTTGGTGTGGAAATGAAATAAAATGCTTTATGCGTAGGAATACGTGTAGTAAAATCTTTTGTGTTCCATGTATTATAAGAAGACATAAAGTTCAAAGGTCTTAAATTGATCGAACATTACAAATTACCGATCGTGTCACTGTGCAATATTGATATCTACAAGATGATCAGTTCTTTTTTTTTTTTTTGGGTTTTGGCTTTGCACGGTTTGTGCATTTAGCCAGTGTCAATGATATAATATGGCTAGTGTCAAGTAATTTTACTTTTCAATCAAATAAATGGCCCGATATCAGGCACGAAGTTACAAAAAAGTCATAGTCAGTCAAGTCAAAGTTATTGTAAAGCGGTAGTAACTTTACAACAACCTATTAGGAGTTTTTGGAGGGAACACGAAAAGTCCACGTTAGTCACTTATTTTCACCTTCACTACACTTGTGCACTCACACGTAACTAAATTGAATAATTCACTACCAAAATTATACAATTTAATTCGATGTTTCACGAAATTTCATGAAAATGAAAATTCGTGCGACATGTTCCAACGCGATCCCGCCAAAAACTCGACTGCCAAGATGCTCAGTTAACATGTTCAAAATCGTTGTAACTATGAACTTGTTTTTTTTATCAATAACTATTTATTTATTTGTTAACTAGCTGGTGGCTTCGCTCACGATATGGGGTCAGCTTAGAAGGCTGACAGGTGTATGTCAACTTATAAAAACGTAAAATTATTATTGCACCCGTAAACTTTTACTCACTGTATTTTTCTTGGTCATAACGTGATTGATAAAGTTTAGGTTACATCCAGTAGAAGACTGGACCCATCGTCATTTGTTAGGTTACGCACCTAACCAATCGTACTGGCAACTGGTGTGCGTATATGACCATATATGAACGTAATCAAAGCAAAAGGAGGATGTTTATATGTGTGTCTACCCACATGGGAAAAAGTGAGTTTATGAATGTGTATGAGGTATGTATGGTTGGGTTTTCTTAACCAAAACAACGATTCTATAAATTGGGATAATAGTAAAAAACTGGTTCGCCACCACTTAATTTAGACTTGTGTGTTTGTAAATACACTTTTAAGTTTACCATAAACATGTCGTTCATTAAAAAGTAAACGAGTGCAGATGACTAAATATTAGAAAATTAACTCTGCTTTTGCTTTTAAGATATATTTTAGAAGCTTTTGTGATTAACACATGCCCTCCGAGCAACCATAGAGAAACCTCTCAAAACACAGACTAGTTGAATGACAAGTCAAAGCCAAAAGTTACATATTTTTCAAGGTTTTCAGCAACATTCGCAAGTCCCCAACAAATACATTTCTGTTACATAAAACAACACAGAACGCCTCAAGGTTCAAACCCTATGTAACGTACTCAAACAATTTCATCTCAAAATGAACAATGTTCTAGAAATAATTTATGAAGTAAAAGAGCTTAAATCAGAAATAAAAGCAAATCCCTACAGTCCTCATTTTGAAAGTCATCCAGAAAGAGGCCGTAACATTTTTATGAGTATGCGAACACTTATGAAGCACTGGGAACCATAAAAATGGGCATCAAGCTAATAGGCTAACTGGCTTAGAGCGATTTGGACCCGAGCAATTAAATTTAAATGAGGATATCGGCGCTGAAATAAAATTTTGTAGAGGTAAAACATGGATCTATAAATTGGTACAATTTAAAATTAAAATGAATCTTAATTGGATTTGAAAATATAAGGAGGATTGAAATAAAGCCAAGCGATTGGAAATGGTAATAAGTAAAAAGTATTCTCAAGTGTTACAATCAAATCATATTTAGCTCAACTATTCTAAGGTAAATATAAAGATGTAAGTAATGAAATAAACATAAAATAATCCCATTAATATGCTACCAAATTTTCGATATTTTCAAAGATCCCTGTAACAGCTTTACTATAATCTTTATTACTACTTAATGTTAAGTAGTACTTCCCGTCGGAACCTTCATAAGAGGAAAGGGCTGTATATTACAACCTACGCATACAATATATTGGGAAGAGGAATTTGAAAATTCCTTTTTGCGCTTCCGTGAAAACGTCGTCAACTGCAGCCTTTATTTTTCCTTTATCAAACTGATCCGCTTGAAAACTTCCGAAATCGCATCGGAAGCAATTTTGCGATAGCTCCCTTTGTTTTACAGTGTTGCTTTTTATAGAAAATTAAACAAAAACAACGCCAGCGTCGCAAAATCGTTTTATAACTTCTGGATGTTGCGTCTAAAATTCACATCGGATTTTGATTGACTTTAACTTTTAATCCGCTGGTAGGTTGTGGTGGAAATTTTGCGTCATGGTGTTCGCGTGCCGAAAGTCTATAAATGTGCGGAATCCCTTCACACTTCCTATTCATGGGCCTTCCAAGTTGGGAATCCCAGAGGTATTGAGTTTGGGCAGTGTTTTGTTTGCAAAAATAAAATGTTTCTTTGTTTTGGATTGGTGGTGGGTAACTTTGATGGGCTCCCGGAGTAGTTGGAGATTGAATTGTTTGTCTTGCACAATCGAATTTGAAAGGAAACATCTAAATAATTGTGATATAAGTAAAACCGGTCAAGCCCGGGCCGCCCCGATTGGGTACGATAAAACACTACAAAGTGCAAAATAACTTTAATTTCAGAAGGCGGTGACAAAGGAAGTCGGTTGTTATTTTTTTGAAAAAAGTTTTTATTTTTAACTTTTTAGTTACCTACCCCACACCAATTCGAAATTTCATCATCCTTGGGGTCAAAACAATGCATATTTATGCGATAGCAACATTCGCGGTTGATTTGCTGTAATTTTTTGAAGAGTTCCGTTGTCTGTCTCCGAAACGCATCATCATATCTATATGAAATTTTAATGGGACCATTTCGGAGTAAACTTCTTTCGAAAAAAAATTGCAAATCTGTCTATATACGACGGAGTTATGCCCGAACATACATAAAAATATATGTATATAAACATGTCGAATTGATAACCTCCTTCTTTATGAAGTCGGTTAATAATAGAAAATCAATTGTGTCTCATTAGCCGGACTTGACAGATTAAATGTAATTAGTTAATCACTACATTTATCACCCGTGGCAGTGATCGAAACGAATTAAATATTTAAATCAAACACTTACAAATCAGAATGTCAGCACCTACTTAACACAGAACACAAGATACGCATAATTCATGTTCATTCAACATTTGAATGAACACATTAATCACCGGGACATGTGCGAATGAATGATTGAACGACGCCAATTGATTCATGAGTGCGAATAAGCGTTTACTGTTCGAGTTACCAAATCGCTAAGCCTTGTTGACGTGACGCTATCGTTTCAAACAGAACGTTGGTTATGTACTAAAATGTTGGCAAGTAGGCTGCTTGATGAAATTCGAAACATTTAGAATGTTTGCTGGTACCTGTGGTACAAATTACTAATGTTTTCAAATCAATTTACCTACATTACATGAAATAATCTACCACAAAGCAGTTTAGAATTAATACTTCTTTGGAACACGAAATAAATTACAGAGATTAAAGTATTTTTATGCAGTGGCACAATGTGTGGTCCCATCGCTAAAAGTATTTTTTTAAAGGAGAATGATATTACTGCAGTAGTCTGTATCAGTTCGAAAATAAATACTCGGCAGCCATTGAGATTTAAAATTGGCGTTGGGTCAAAAATAATATCCAAATAATACTTATATCTAACAACCACTTCTACGAATTCATAACATTTCTTTAAAAGAACAATATTTTATAAAACACGTAAAAGAACATATTATTTGAAAACAGTCAGAAATACCTTGAAATGTTTCGCCATCTTTACTTCAGCGACAAAATTTTGTGATGTATCATTAATTTCATCTAAAGCAGCTACAAGATGATTGCGCGATTCCATGAATTAATAGCTCATGATTAACGGTCTCCAATGATTTGGGGATTAAAATCAGTGCTGCCAAGCTTTGCTTGATAATTAATTGTCCTATGTTCGCGTGCGACAAGATTGTTACTGAAAATATTCTTGAGTTAGGTTAGGTTTATTTCATCATTTTCTACATTTCAGCTGAAAGACGTCCACTGCTGGACATATGCCTGCCCGTAAAGGGGGATTTGGCCATAATCGCCACGCTTGGCAGGCGAGTTTGCGATCGCAGTATGGTGGTAAAATGCATAGAGAACGTTGCTGCCCATTCTCTAGTAAGTCCCTTAGTCGCCTTCTACGACACCCACGGGAAGAAATACGTTTATTTAAGAGGAT
Organism: Polymixis flavicincta; assembly: GCA_949987655.1. Classification (NCBI taxonomy): domain Eukaryota; kingdom Metazoa; phylum Arthropoda; class Insecta; order Lepidoptera; family Noctuidae; genus Polymixis; species Polymixis flavicincta. Next base: position 3,135,791 of record OX465183.1, on the reverse strand, counting down.
TTAATCCTACTCATCATCATCATCTGCCTAGCCTTTTCCCAACTATGTTGGGGTCGGCTTCCAGTCTAACCGGATGCAGCTGAATACCAGTATTTTACATGGAGCGACTGCTTATCTGACCTCCACAACCCAGTTACTGGATTTAATCCTACTTAACCTACTAATATTATAAATGTGAAAATTTGTGAGGATGGGAGAATGGACGTTTGTTACTCTTTCACGCAAAAACTACTGAACGGATTTGGATGAAATTTGGCACACTGATATTTTTGAACCGACGAAAAAACGGAGGAGGTTACTCAATTCGACGCGTATTTTTTTTATGTATGACCACGCATAACTTTTTTCAGAATAGTCCGATTTTGATAATTCATTTTTATTGGAAAGGGTATACCCCGAAGTTGGTCCCATATAAATTTCGAAGAAAAATTCCAACCCTAAGGGTAAGAAAACAGGGGATGATTGATTGTTAACTCACAGATTTTAATACTGAGTTGTGTAATACAAAAAGTAATCAAAAAAATTAAGCATGTGGTAATTAGTAGATTATAGCCACAAAAAATAATAAAATAAAAACTTTTTAATAAAAAAATTAAACCGCCGAAAAACGATGAAAAGTACCTACCCTATGTGCTAATCCAGGTTATAAAAAACTTTTTACTAAAAAAAACCGCCGAAAAACCGAAAAGTTAAAAATAATAAACTTGCTTTGTCCAACCCCAATAACTAAGTTCGGAAGGCGGTGACATATAATTAAATACATATCCAAAGTCACCGACTTCCGAACTTAGTTATTGGGGTTGGACAAAGCAAGTTTATTATTTTTAACTTTTCGGTTTTTCGGCGGTTTTTTTTAGTAAAAAGTTTTTTATAACCTGGATTAGCACATAGGGTAGGTACTTTTCATCCTGGAAGTGCGGTCCCATGAGATAATTTTCAACCTCCATGCGAGCAAAGTGGCTGGCAAAAGCAAGTATATTGTATAGTGTTGTAACAGAAAGAATATTTTAACCGGCTTTAAAAAAGAGCAGGTTATGCGTCCATGCGAGAATTTGTTTTATGGTTCACCATTTCTCCGTGATTTCTGGGCAGATAATTGTAGTAGTGGCCCAGTGGTAACTGACGCGACTTACGAGATGTACGTCGTAACTTCGAACCCAGACTGGCACTTTACTTTGTGTAAAATATTTCATCACCACTTCGATCAAAACGGTGAAGGAAAACATCGTGAGGAAACCGGCATTTCGATGATGCGTGACATCTACCAACCCACACTGGACCCGCGTGGTGGATTACGGCCGACACCCTCTCACAGAGAGGAGGCCTCTGTCCCCGCAGTGGGAGCGTTATAGGTTGATTATGAATTGCAGTCCCAGATAAATAATAGCTTTTCTTAAGCAGTTTATTTCTAACCTATAATTGTACGTTTTTAATCCTCATGATCTATATTAATGGTGTTATAGTTCTTTTGATGTCGGTTGTTATTTTGTCATAAACATTATAATTAAAATATTTTTTAAATCAAAGTTTTTGTTTTGTTTCAGATCAACTAAAACTTTCATTTGCTGAGACTACTACTCTTACAGAAGACTAATTGAAGCCAAATTCGGACTACTAACGTTTCTTATGTCCCGGATACAACAACCAGGTATTTAAATCTTTATTTTAATTAGTAATTAAGCAATAACTTTAAAGATTAACGTCTAACGCTAGATCATAAATAAATGATTCACCAACTGAAGTAAATAAAAACATAACGTGTGTCTGTAAACGTTGGGCCCGCTTTCAATACCGGAATCAATAGAGTAGGAAATAATACGCTACATAAGTTATTAAGATACAGTATTGATTTGTTTTGCTATTTATTTAAGGAGGATGTGCTCACTCTCACGCGCCATTACATATATCTTACGATATGAAAACAATCGCCACATACTAATGCTAAATTTTCTTCTGTATCAAATGCTACCAGTACCCTAATTGCATAACAGACTATCCATCAAAATATTTTTTGAGGATTATTGCTAAGAATTGCTGGATTTATTTGAAAAAAAAATCTTGAGTACACAAATAACGCAATTAATATTGTTCACAATCATCATTTCAGCCAAAAGACGTCCACAGCTGGACATAGGTCTTTCCCAAGCTCCGCCATTTCGATCGGTTCTGTGCTTCCCGTATCCAGCGGACTCCTGCGGCCCTCACAAGATTATCGGTTCACTTTGTAGGAGGCCTTCCAACTTTAGGTCTTCCGGTACGCGGTCGCCACTCCAGAACCTTTCAGCCCCATCGGCCATCTGTTCTGCGAGCAATGTGCCGTGCCCACTGCCACTTAAGTTTGGCAATTCTTCGGGCTATGTGGGAATGTTGTTGAACTGTCAAAATTAAAGCAATTCGTACTGTTAGTGTGTTACTCGTTTAATAATTTTAGGGTTCCGTACCTCAAAAGGAAAAAAACTGAACCCGTTTTAAGATCACTTTGTTGTTCATCTATCTGTCAAGGCCCTTTTTCTCGGGAACGCGTGGAGGTATCATGCTGAAATTCATATCAAATATTCAGGTCTACTGTCCCTTGGAGCTGTCAAACTTCTAAGCCAACGCAATCAAAACATACAGTAGTTTATGCCGCAAATTTTCGGTACTCGCAAGGGAATCAAAACCTACAGGGTACTTCCCGTGAACTCAGAATCTTGAAATTTGGTGCGAAGCAACGTCTTATAACACAGATAAAGGAAAAATTGCGAAAAGCATAACTTTTACTTATAGGTACAGGTTTATTCGGAACCCTCGGGGCGCGAGTCGGACTCGCACTCTGCCGGGTTTTTTTTTTAAACCAGCCTGCATGATAAATAAGGGTCCTTTTTGAAGACAAGTTTTACAGAACCATGTTGTAATATGTACTGTTCTTTCTAAGAAATAGAGTAGTAATTGAAGGTACTGTAAAAGATAAAATATAATTTATTTGTCAAGCATGCGTTTACATACAAATCGAGCATCGAGAAAAATCTTAAATATAGGTAAAAAGTCCGTACATGTATTGCCTGACGAGGCGTACATTTTTTTATATAACACTAGCAGCGCTCCGCGGTTCCACCCGCGTAGTTCCCGTTCCCGTGGGAATTCGGGGATAAAATATAGCCTATGTCACCCAGGGATAGTGTAGCTTCCCAACAGTGAAAGAATTTGGCAAATCGGTTCAGTAGTTTCGGACCCTATTCAATGCAAACAAACAATCAATCAAATCTTTCCTCTTTATTATATACAAATAATTAATTCAATAGACTAAATACTGGTTCACTAAAATTCATTATTACATTTTATAAGAATAATAATCATTTAGAAACAATAATATAAAGTTCTGCATGTCAAAAGGTATCTGTCAAAAAGTTAATTAAACAAAGTATTTTCAAATTTAAAAAAAACTATTTTAATTTAAAGATTGGGACGATATATTTAACAGAAAAAGAAAATAAAATTTATTTACATTCATTTTCTCCATTAAAAACGATTAAAATCAAATTTATTTTCCGTTGTTTTGAATTTAGCGCCAAAACGCTCCTTACGATGACTTTTTATCACGTGACATCGTGACGTCAGATTTCACTTTCTATCCATAAAAAATCTTGTTAATATTAAACACGACCCTCACTTGTTTACTTACTAACTACTTTAGTTTACACAAAGTTGACGTCACGTGAATAAAAGTCATCGTTAGGAGCGTTTTGGTGGTAAATTCAAAGCAATGAAAAATAAATTTGGTTTAAATCGTTTTTAATTGAGAAAATGGATATAAATCAATTTATTTTAATTTTTTTGTTACATATTTTTGTTTTTAATAAATTGGAAAATACTCTATTGTAATAACATTTGTCTGTCGAATCTTGTTTTTTAAATTCATTTGCTGTCATAGCCCTCTAAGACTGGTATTTTGTTGTATATTTTCGGGGCCATACAGAAAAAGCTTTTCCCCATGAGGGCAGTTTTTGCTGAGTGCAAGCAAAGTTGGCTATTGTCATGTCTCGTCTGTTGTGCGGGAAAAGTGTCAGAAACTGTGACGGTAAAATTCGGGTTTCTCAATTGGCAGTGCTGAGACACCAGTTTTCGTTGTACCAATAAGCTGATTCAATATCATCTATTTCACTCTCGCAATAGCAACGCCGGAATATTAATTAATTTTGCAAATCGGCAGATGTGCCAATTCAATACTAATTTAATTTTGCATCTCGGTAAACACTCGGGTACCGCAGACCTGTATAAACACACATTTCGATTTAAATAAAGACGAAGTACCTTCCAAAAGACGTTTACCTTATAAATAAGCTTCGCCGGTAATTCGTAGAGGTATTCCACTTAAAAGCTGGAGGTTATCTCAAAACCTTCGACCGTGAATACCTTCAGACGTTTTGAGGGAAATGGTTTTAAGATCCAGATTCGTGATAGTGAATTAAAATGAGTAAATATAGCTGTGCTAAAATTAATTGGGATGTTTATTTATAGACTTTCTAGTACACCAGATAATCCTACTATATCCTACTTAATATTATAAATGTGAAAGTTTGTGAAGATGTTTGGATGTTTGTTACCCAATCACCAAAAACATAGACAAAACATTCACATAGACTTTTCTAACAAAAAACATCAGTATTCTCCAGTTTACATCAACAATAAACTAGTACCATGCGATAATACAGCCAAGTATCTCGGTATGACCCTATACGCAAAGTTACGCTGGAAAGCCCACTTCAAGAAGAAAAAAGATTAACTCGACCTCCGATTCAAAAGAATGTATTGGCTGCTTGGAAGAAACTTCATGCTGTCCGTGCACTGCCAGGGGTGCGGGCTTGTTCGAAAGAGATACCACAGCCCCGGACATACGGGCTACTGAGGGAACACGGGTGGGTTTTAGTCAGTAAAAGTCTGACACGCCCTCCTGCTCCACCCAGAGCGGGAGAAGTTATTTGATGATTTCCCACCCAAAAAATTAAAAAAAAAAAATGCTATCCGTGCAAAACAACTTATTGCTATACAGATAAGTCCTGATGCCAGTTTGGACTTATGGTACGAGTATACAACTGTGGGGCTGCACCAAACAGACAAATATTTTAATTATACAACGATTCCAGAAAAAAGTTCTAAGGGAAATTGTAATTGCACATTGGTACATACGAAATGATGACCTCCATCGTGACCTAAAAGTTGGGTTCATTGCAACAGTGATCCAGAAATTTGCAGAAGCTCACGAAAAGATACTTCATCAGCATGTGAATGTCAAGGCAATCAAGCTTCTCGACCACACAAACATAATAATTAGAACACAAAAAAAAAAACGTTCGAGTTAGTGTTTGTGAATAGTGAAAGTAAAAAGTGCAAACAAACACAAGAACGAATTCGCCTTAATAGAGACAATAAGAAAAGTGATATTAGACACATTCTTAGTAAAGACAATATAATAGTTTAGGTTATAATTAAATTACTTATTAGTCTGTCTATACGGCTAGATTGTAATAAGATTAGGGTCCATCCTATTGATGATCCCTAGGACAAGGGAAAAAAAATCACACCAAAAGAGCCGAACGGATTTGGATGAAATTTGGCACACGGATAGAATATAACCTGGATTAACACATAGGATACTCTTTTTCTCGGTAGTATGTTCCCGTGCGATAATTTGTGACGTCCACGCGGGCGAAGCAGCTGGCAAAAAGCTAGTATTATACATGCGAAAGTTTGAATGTTTGTTACTCAATCACGCAATAACGGCTGAACGGATTGCGATGAAATTTGGCTCACATTTAAACTGGACTTTTTATCCCGGTTCCCGTGGAATTTTCGACTGCCATGCGGGCGCAAAATCTAGTAAAACATTAAAACACCAAGTGTATATCTGACTACCTCATTGGTATAGTGGTCGCAACCACTACTTCTGAGTATGAGGTCGTGAGTTCGATTCCCAGGTCGGGCAAAGCGTTATAGGGGTTTTCTATCAGGAATTCCTCAGTAGCAGCCCGGAGTCTGAATTCGTGCCCGGTTGATGGCAATAGGCTCGCCCCTATTACATGGGACTTAGACATAACTGGTGAACTGTGGGTGTAGATACTATAGGCACACCTCTTTCCTAGCTTTCGGTGAAACAAGGTGTGATGTTATGTTATCTGCCGTCCACAGATAATAATTCCGTTAGCTCGCAAATCGTCGATTTTCGTTTTTTGATGCCACCATAATCAGAAAAATTCTCTATATTTCTGTGTAAGCAGTATTTTTCTATTATTTATGGATTCCGAGATAAAATTAAATAAAAACGCCGTTTAACTTGCCTTGTTTGATATGTTTACGCCAAAACGCTGGTAAGCAACATTACTAAACTAAAAAGGGACTAAGGACTTTTTTTTTAATACCTTGCCCTCCGCTAGGAATTTCTCCTGTATTGTGGGTGCGTTTACAAACATTTAATTAAACTCACATACACAAACAGCCAGACCCGGAACAACAAATTTTATGTCATACAAATATTTGTTCCGTGCGGGAATCGAACCCGCGACACGCAGCGCAGCAGTCAATCGCTTAACCACTGCGCCAACCGTGCCGTCAAATTTACATTTTAACTAGAATTTTTACCATCCGTTGCATAACTAAATAGCATGCATTTCATATTTTTCTGCTTTTTTTTTTGTCCATAACTCGAAATATGATTTTGTTAACGGCATTATAGCTTGTGAAAAGCAGTTATGTTGTCTTATCACAGGTGATGACTTCTAGACAATCTTAGGACGGAGTTCAAGACTGAAATAAATGATGGACAATTTCGAAGTACCGTCGTTTAGGAATATCGTATAACCCGGGCTGTGGAGTTTAGGTATATAGTCGCTGCATGTAAAGTACTGGTATTCAGTAGCATCCGGTTAGACTGGAAGCCGACCCCGACTTAGTTGGGAAAAAGTTAGACAAATGATGATGGAAGTATTCTCGTTTAGAGACTATCCCAGTATTTACTGCTCCACGGTTTCACCCACGTAGTTCCCGTTCCCGTAGGAATACGGGGATAAATTATGGCCTATGTCACCCGGAGATAGTGTAGCTTCCCAAAAGTGAAAGAATTTTTCAAATCGATTCAATAGTTTCGGAGCCTATTCCATGCAAACATACAAACAAACAATCTAATCTATCCTCTGTATAATATTAGTATAGATAAAGGGTTCATCTAACCATCACTACAATAACTTATGGCAATCTTGTAAGATAGCCAATACCTATGCCTGAAAGTAAAGGCAAAAGGGAAAAAATGTTTTCGTTTTAACACCAAATTGAGGTATAAAAGTTTTCAGAAATAAACTTAAGGTAAACAGCAAAAAAAAGATAATTTGATTGCAAACAAGTTTCTCAAGAACGCTCCTTAAATATTCATGCACTTTCATAGGCATATAGACATCTACTCAGATTCCCTTCAGGAACTTGCATCTGCATACGAATTTTGTTTAAGAGACCTATAAGACCCGTTGAGCAAGATGGCACGGCCGTTTGACACTGAACGTATGGAGGGCTCTACTCTTTGAGGAGGTAAAATCCTCCTATATTTTGGTCTGAAACGTTGAAGTGGTTGGGTGGATGGTCTATGTAAACGGACGTTTGAGCATGTTTGAATAAATGGGTTTTTTAAATTTGAGTGAAATTGTTAGTAAGTTCTAGTATTAAGTTATACTGAATTCTGGTATAGTTGGGTTATATAATTTTGAAAAAAAGATAGATTTTATTTTAATAGTTCAAGCAATGACGTTCTCGAACACAACAGGCGAAACGTGGGTGTACTATATAGATACCCTTTTGCCTATTCCTTCCGGGATTACAGGCGTCAAGTTTACCATTATTAAGTCCTTTTAAAGAACCATATCTAATTTTCTTTTCCAAATCGGGATCAACAACCTTTTTACAAAGAAATTCATTTACTTCAATTACTGCTGATTTTGCAAGAATGGAAGTTATTTTTAGACCTCTTCCAGATCGGGTTTCATATTTTTATATAAATTAGGATCCCTCAGGTCGTTTACAAGTCTTCGGACGCCCAAAAGAATTATCAAAGTTAATTTTATAAGATTTCTTATTGAATTTTATCGTTCGATAGCTAAATTTTTTTAACGAGAGCGTTGTGAGCGACTTTCAAAAGCAAATAGAAGAATCAAACATGGTTTTAAACTTTATGTTAGCTTTATTTTATTGAACATTACTTATTGTTACCAAAGTAAACGATTCCGATTCTAAATAATTTTGCAAAAACATTGGTGTTTTTGTTTCAAAGTAAGATGGATGTTATTGCTGTGCAAAATACAATGAATAGTCTATCGAGAGTGATAGAAAAATATTGTTGTTATTATTTCCCTTTTTTATTTAATCTTTTTTTTGGGCTTTAGTAACTTTCCTTGTTAATTTTTTTTTCTTAGTTTTAAAAATCTTTGTAGATCACCTTCGATTCAGCTATCCAAAAGAAATTTTGAATAATAACTTCGATGTTATTTCAAGTTGTGACGTTAACATTCGCGGCAAGTTTATTACATTCATTTAAACTTCGATGGCTAAACTTAGATGACCCGATCATTTAAGTTTAGCCATCCAACTTCGACATCTCAGAATCGGGGGATAAGACCGAAGCGAGATGTTGATAGATTGTATGCGGTGAAACTTTGGATTTGCATGTTTGGAACAAACACGTGGTGGTAGTGCTGATGTTTGTTCGGTGCTTTGAACTTGGGGTGAACACAGGTTGAATATATAACTACATTAAAAATGTATATTTAACATAGAAAAAAAAAAACGAACAAACGAAAGTCACGTACAAACAAAGACTTTATCGTAGGCAGAATTTCCTTTACTAACCGGAAATGTTTCTCAAAAAAGCACCTTAATTTATGCCTTAACAGAAAAAATAATTTTATTGTAATCTGCAAGTACTAAACCTAAACTTAATGGGCGGAACTGTCAACACCCAGACTTCTTAAAGACAATTTATTTTAATATATTTTCACGTAGTCAAAGATAAACTTAAAAGGCGGGATTTACGCCTACAGCACATTTTTTATTTATTTCCTGAGTTTTCTAAGGGCGAATTTCACTTATGAAATTCGCGGTCAGCACTGACATCTAAACCATGTTCAAGAGCTGCTAGTGTCATCATAGTGGAATATTGACACTGACAGTTCTTGAACGCGGTATAGACGTCGGTCGTGGCCATATCGCAGATTTGCTCATTTCGTCTCATTTCATGAAATTCTCGTCTTCTTCTGGTTCTTATATTAGGTCTTTACCTATGAAATTGCCGTTCTGCAGTACTGGCCATTTCAAATCAAAATAATTTTTGTTTGGCTAAGAATTCTAATTTCAAATTAATTTTATTTTAAAAACATGGATTTTTTTTTCTAAAAGTAGTCATTTCTTTATTGATTAGTGTTACATTTTCATCGCATTTCAATCTTTTTCGTCATCATGGATACGTTAAAAATTCGAGTAATTATGGAATATGAGTACCGTCGTGGCAGCAACGCGGCACAAGCGGCACGCAACATCAACGACGTTTACGGAGCTAACACTACAAACCAACGCACCACCTGTTATTGGTTTGCTCGCTTCCGTTCTGGAAATTTCGACCTGAAAAATGAACCTCGCGGTCGACCGAAGACTTTGGTCGACAATGACGAATTAAAGGCGATTGTGGAAGCTGATGATACACAATCTACGGCTGAATTAGCAGCAGCTTTCGACGTTAGCGTCAAAACAATATTGGTCCATTTGCGTCAAATTGGCAAGGTAAAAAAGCTTGACAAATGGGTGCCCCACGAACTCAATGATCGCCAGCGCGAAGTACGCGTCGAGACGTGCCTTGCACTGCTCAACAGACACAGAAATGAAGGAATTTTGAACCGCATTGTTACCTGCGATGAAAAATGGATTCTGTTTGATAACCGTAAGCGCTCAGCAAGTTGGTTGGATCCTGGTTCAGCACCTAAACAATGCCCTAAACGAAAACTTACCCCTAGAAAAGTGATGGTCACTGTTTGGTGGTCTAGCGCCGGTGTGATTCATCACAGCTTCTTACCAAACGGGGTGAGCATTACTGCAGATGTGTACTGTGAAGAACTGAACACAATGATGGAGAAGCTGGCGCATCTCCAACCAGCATTGGTCAATCGCTCGTCTCCGCTGCTCCTGCACGACAACGCGCGACCTCATACTGCACAGCAGACGGTCTCCAAGTTGCAAGAACTGGGGTTGGAAGCTCTCCGTCATCCGCCCTACTCACCAGACCTTGCGCCTACAGACTACTACTTTTTCCAGAATTTGGATAACTTCTTGGCGGGAAAAAAATTTAATACCCGAGAGGCAGTACAAAAAGCCTTTGAAGAATTTGTTGCCTCCCGTCCAGCTGATTTCTTTAAGAAGGGCATCAATAAACTGCCACTGCGATGGCAAAGATGCATTGATTGCATGGGTGATTACTTCGATTAATACAAATAAAAAATTAATGAAAAAAATTCGTTTAAATTTTTTCATACAAAACGGCAATTTCATAGGTAAAGACCTATTATTACAGAAGAAGATGGTCGAAGTCAGGTTGACGGAGCCCCACTGCGTAGGGCTCCTATTTCTGTCCGCATGGTTTAAAGGAACCTAAGCAAACCGAACCTCGGGGTGACCCTGACGGCGACCGTCTTCTCGACAAAAACATCTAGACCATTTCATAAAGTGAGCAAATCTACGATATGGCCAGGACATGTTGATCTCGTTGTTTCATTGAAAATATGCCCACTTAAAACTTGATATATCTCCCAAGAAATACAGTTTTTTAAACAACCAAAACTATTGGTTTATAAGTGAAAGGACTGTCACTGCACATAACATAATTAAGAGATCACTTGTACTGTAATAGAACCTTTACATAAGAGAGTAAGTAAAGGTAGGGATACGTCTCAGAGTGAAAGCTTGAAAGGCCCTATGAAAGTGTTTGTCCAGGAAAGGACTGTTAAGGACCACTGGATCTATTGTTGTGGTTAGGCCTAAGTAACGATACCCTTTTTCGGTTCAAAGGAATAGCAGATATTATGAAACATGAGTGTTTTCAACATTAATGCCTATCCGAATGTGAAAATTAATACAAGATATTTGGAACAAAAGTATATATTACACTAGCTTTTGCCAGCGGCTTCGCCCGCGCGGAACTTTCATCCCCTATTTAACCCCCTCAGGCGTTGAATTTTGAAAAATCCTTCCTTATTCCTTGTCTACATTATAAAAACCTCTGTGCAAAATTTCAGCTTTCTAGGTCCAAGAGTTTGGGCTGGGCGTTAATGAGTCAGTCAGTCAGGACTTTTCTTTTTATTTATATCGATTTAAAAAATCTGTTAGTAACAGATGAGTTTAATTCAGGACCTTTCACAGCAAATCTACACGACGTTAGAAAAAGGGATAACCAATTAAATAACTTTCCTATTACATCGTGTAATCCACGGATTGTTTTGCAATTAACCGTGAAGTTTACCGTAGTGTTTACATAGTTACGTAAACAACGTAAATGCCACCCGTACCGAACGTAATTACCGATGTGACCAACAAAGGCCCAAAAGACCTTTTGTGCAGTTCTAAGAATAGTTATTATTTTCTCTTTTTAAAGAAAAGACGCGGTGTAACTTATGTATGTACCTTTAATATAATTATTTAAAATGTAATAATAGTAAGTATTTTCTAATAATAATAAATACCAATTTTATTGCCAGCGTGGAAAAAAAAAGACTGTATCAGTAGCTGAGCACTCGGCATTTAGACTCATAACCACCTGCCTTGCCTTTCCTCAACTATGTTGGGGTCAGCTTCCAGTCTAACCGGAAGCACCTTAAAATCTGTATTTTCCATAGAGCTACTGTCTATCTGACCTCTACCACCCAATTACTGTGTATTATTCGGCCCTCTCATCGAGAAGAGGCCTGTGTCCCAGCAGTGGGAACATTATAGGCTGATGATGATGATGATTGATTTGATCTTGACTATTAAATAGAACGAAATCATCGAAATAAGATTTAGATTTTATCTTTTCAAGCTAATTATCTAGGTACCTTTTTTTCTACCTGACAAGGATGTCCCCGAAAACCACTTTAGGCCTATTCAGAGTTTTGAACCATCTACTTTTTTTGTCGTTTCAATTAACGTAAGTAAGTAGTTATATACCATTCTATGTACCTACCATGAAGTAATTAATAGGATCAAACTAATCAGAAACTCGCCAAATTAATTTTGTACCTCACAAGCTCTTATGTATATAAGTAGGCCTTAGTTATCTGAGCGTGTAATATAATTTACAACATGAAATTATTGAGAACTTACTTTATGAGAAGAAACTCGAGTTCCAGAAGGTATTCTGGAATGAAGTTTTTTTGTAGACAAATATTTTATAAAAATTATACGGCAAATGTTATCGGCTTATTGACAAATTCCGGAAAAATATTAATGAGAGTTTTTGGAGCGTGGAGCTGGGATTTTATATTTTACATTAGGAAATTAAAAGTCAAAGCCTAGATGTATACTGTTAATGGCAACTCGCCTAATGTTCTTCTAGGTGGGGTTTTAGAGTGTTCTGAGTTAGTACCTCTTAGAAAACAAACCAAGATTACCTCATGGCGCCCTAAAATAGCCAGGCGGATCTTCAGCGTCGCGGTAGACCGCAGACGTAATAGTGGAACGAACCGGTCAGATTTAATTAGATTTCGGTACCCGTGTACACACATTACACAGTAGACATTAAGTCACAGGCTCTGCGGCCTCCAGTATGATACTACATGTACAGTTATTATTCTTTAACTGCTTAATCACACGTCCCAAAAATGGGTTCTAATCACCCAAAAATATATATTTTTATACACTAAGTTTCATCTTCTGTACGTGTCTCATATAGATTTTTAAACTGCTTCTCATGTATACTTAAAGTTAACTTTACATTGCAAAACAACAGGAAAATGCAATTTTTACACTCACTTTAAACTGCGTTCATATATCAAATTGACAGCAAAACATTTTTCATATTCTAATGCTCCACTACATGTATAAAATATTTACTGAAAATATTCGCATAGCGTCGATATTGTAGAGTGGCAGATAAAAATGGCACTCGATACATTATGGTGCTCAATACATCGCTTTCAGTGCTTACTTCTTCAGCTATAAACGATTTCGGACGCCGTTCGTCATTCATCTATGATACTTTTGTTGTATTTGAAATGAAATTTATTTAAGGTTCATTTTTATAAAAGTTGTGCATTATAGAAGTGGTCAACGTACTCGTATTAGTGGTTCGGCAGCGTACAGAGCCTCCGAGGCATATAGGCCTCTCCCAGCAGTGGACTGAACGTTCAAACGCAAAAAAAAAAACAAAACTAAAAACATTAATTAGGTACTCAATTACGGATGAAACTTTGAGATCAAGTTTTGCGGTAAAATTACTAACTTTAGAAAACCAACGGATACTACAGTATTCCCCAGTAGCCATCATAAGTCCATGTTATTGAAAACTCCTGAACTTCTTTCATAAAATCTTCACAAACTTTACCTCACGTAACGTTGGAGTTATTCCAAGTTATTCGAAGTGTATAACCGGCAAAACGATTGGAATAGAATTTATGCGAGCAATAAAAGTATTCGAATCGAACGGGAGTATTGCAAAGTTATTGGCGGCAAAATAAGGCTTTGAGTCTTCTTTGAACGATATTAACTCTTTGGTTTCGTGGCACGTATATTTTAACTTTTTTAGATACTAAAAAATTAAACATAAGAAAGCTACAACATTATTTTTTTGCATGGTAAATGCAACTTCTATTCCTAAGCCTCATGCTCAGGAATAGTCCTGGGTTCGATTTATTCAAATTTCAAATTCAAAATCATTTATTTATTTTTATTTTTGATTAATATTAGCAAACAAATTAAAATGTAAAATTATAAACATAATATAAAAATAATTAATTCAATAATATAAATAAAATTAAACAAAAATCATAAAATTAAATCGACTAATATTATAATATTTTATGGGTTGGGCTAAGTGTTCAAAAATTTTCATTTTTCGGTAAAAACCAGACACCGTCTAGATTTGTGCCCGGATGATGGTAATAGACTTGCCCCTTAACACATGGCGAAATGTAGGTGTACAACAGTTGCACCCCTGCCTTATCCTTCGGGGAAGTCAGGTCAGGCGTGGTGTTGTGTTAAATGGTATTCACAAGCAGGAAAAAAGTTCTACAGAAAGCGCTGTATTTTTCTATCGCTGTAATTTTTATACTTTTCCGGGATTTCTCCCGGAAGACCAAGATGGAGATGGCGGAATTAGCTGGACTCCTTCTACAAGAAATGTTCCTTAGAAGCTTTAAACTGAGAGTAGTGGAACGAGGGTGGTGATGCCTTTCCCCTTCTGTGGAACATCACAGGCTTTTAATAATAATAATAAAGGTCTAGGGATCGACAAAACTTAGACAAACATTATTATTTCAGCCGAAAGACGTCCACTACTGGACATAGGCCTCCCGCAGAAGAGGGGTCTTGCCATAATCGCCATGCTTGGCAGGCGGATTGGCGATCGCAGTTTGGTGGTAAAATGTATAGAGAATGCTGCTGCCCATTCTCTATTAAGTCCCTTAGTCGCCTTCTACGATACCCACGGGAAGAAATGGGATGGTGCTATTCTTTTACGTCCGGCACCACACGGCACCAAAGTATTAAAAATTCTCATAACTTCCGTCTTAACATGTAGAAATCGAATTAAAAAGCCTTCTCATATCGTACACAATATATCGTGGACAAACAAGATAAACCATTCAGAAGATGTCAAAACATTCTCATCAAATGTGATTCAGTGAGTTTTCAATGTGAATCAATTTCATCCGGATTTTAAAATAAATAAACGAATCGGTTTTCTGGAATCTTTACCTCTACGTTGAAACAAGTGCCGCTTGTTTGAGGTTGATGAGGTTTAGTTACTAAAGGTGCCAACGCTAATCATATATTCTCATACATTTCAACGTAGCTTTCAGCGTAACTAAGGCTTGTAGATTGACGTGAAAGAGGGTCCTGCTAAAGACGGGACATCGTATTTGATTTTTCACCATTCTTTAACAGGAAACGTGACCACAAAATTACTTCCACCGTAGTCAAATGCTGTCCTTTACCTGTGCCAGAGTATCCTACTAAAAGGACTAACGATCGGGACCCGATTGGGCACGGCTATTAGGCATGTCTTAATGTAACGGCACGTGCCGAAACAGGAAGCTTGTCCGGCCACGTTACGGAATTGAGAATCATGTATAGGTATTTATTTATAGAGCTTTGTTGGGATCACGAAGCCGGAACCGCTTTGAAAGTCTTTGAGAGCAAAGACTTTGAACTGGGATTTATATAAATTGCTACAAGCTGAGTAAGAGGAGGAAGAAATAGGAAACATTACTGACTAAATGCATAAGTATACCACATTGTAACACTGATTAGTGTAAAACACTATGATAGGTACAGACAAAAATTGTCTGCTGGTGTTATTTTATTCGAACAATAATTTATTTGACCAAAAACATAAAAAAAAACAACTGATTTCCAAAAAACACTAGAAAGTGAAAAATATCTTTAATTTCGGAAGTCAGCTCAGCGTCAGGAGATGATGATGACCATACGCAAATGTCTCAATAGCTTTAGAAAACATTTGAAAAACATTGTTAATACCTACAAATTTTGAGGGTTGCCCTCGATTTCTCTGAGATTCCATCGTCAGATCCTGATTTGGTGCCAATGGGACCACCTCAGGAGTATACTCTTTCAAATAAAAAAATAATTTTGAGAATCGGTCCACAAATGGGGGAGAAATCGATGAACATATATTAAAAAATACATACAGTGGAACATATTTATAACCTCCTCCTTTTTTGGAAGTCGGTTAAAAACAATGTTCATTATATTCCATAGTGATGAAAAAGAAATTGTGTAGATAATGTGCCAGTAAAGAAAACCAAGTTTTCTATATTTTATCTTGGCGCTAGTCGCCTCATAATACCTTGGACAAACTTAAGCGACCTTTTCATAGTTTGGAGCCAAACGACGGATGACTTACATAATTTATACCCTAAAAGTAAAAAAAAGTTACGAAGGCGACACACCAAAACTGAACCGAGTTATATTTCTACAACCCTCGTGTGACAGTCTTCCATAAATTTTTACTTAGATATCTGTCTCACGTACAGTTTGTTTTATAAAATGTTCTCACGAAGAAACTGGTCTCGCGAGGTTTCTTAATAATGAAGGAACTCTGAAATCAGTGTGTTTAGAATTCATGTCAGTTTGTCTGGAAAAATGTGATACGCAAGGGAGTCATGTATGAAAGGTGTATGAGACTCTATTCCAGGATTTTATGTTTGTTTGATCTTTGGCATTGGTGACGCAACCTGGTGAAGTACCTTTCTCTAGGCATGGTTGGTAAAGATCTTGAAGTATGTTTTGTATTCAATCTGTTTTTTCCGTCTTTGGATTTTATGGCTTTGTTATAACTTATTAGCAATACTGATTTTAGGCACCAGTTAAAACAATGAAAGTTTTCATATTTCACTTGACCATCATCATCATCATTTCAGCCCAAAGACGTCCACTGCTGGACATAGGCCTCCCCCAAGCTCCACCACTTCGACCGGTTCTGTACTTCCCGCATCCAGCGGATTCCTGTGGCCTTCGCAAGGTCATCGGACCACCTTGTTGGAGGTTTTACTTGACTTTATCCATACCTAATAATCGTTAAGGTTCTACAGATGATATTTATTCGACACCTAAATAAGGTAACAGCAAACGATATAAATTTTCTAAACTGTTCATCATCATCATCAGCTTACAGCAGTCCACTGCTGGACATAGGCCTCTCCAATTGCACGCCATTCAGCTCGATTCTTGGCAACTCTCATCCAGTTGCTACCAGCTATCAGTACCAGTGGCTATCAGTTAAGTTAGGTGTACCTCAAGGCTCAATACTGGGTCCATTCTTGTTCTTAGTATATATTAATGACTTACCATTCTATTTAAAGGGTATCTGTGACATCGTACTGTTTGCTGATGATACCTCTCTTATCTTTAAAGTAGACAGAAATAGACAAGATTTTGACGACGTAAACAGTGCACTCGCAATGGTTACGGATTGGTTTACCACAAATAACCTAGTTCTCAATGCCAAGAAAACTAAATGTATAAAGTTCGCCTTACCGAATGTTAAGAATCTAGAACCGAACATCGTCGTAGATAATGAGGTACTTGAGACTGTAGACTCGGCAGTTTTTCTAGGCATAACAGTAGATGCCAAACTTCAGTGGGGTTCACATGTATCAAGCCAAGCGGTAAGGCTCAGTTCGGCCGCCTACGCCGTCAGGAAGTAAGACAATACACTGACGTTGACACAGCGCGGTTAGTCTATTTTAGTTATTTTCATAGCATTATGTCCTACGGCATTCTGCTGTGGGGCAAAGCCGCAGATATTCAAAATATTTTTGTTCTTCAAAAACGAGCTGTTCGAGCAATTTATCAACTAGGTACTAGAGTTTCTCTTAGAGATTTTTTTAAAGATATTGGTATACTCACCGTGGCATCGCACTTCATCTTGGCCAACATCTTATATATAAGGCAAAACATACACTTGTACACTAAAAACAGTGATTTTCATAATATTAATACTAGAAATAAGGACAAACTACGTGCTCCCTTTCACCGGCTTCATAAGGTTCATAACTCATTTATTGGTCTTGGTATAACCTTTTATAACAAGCTTCCCTCTTCTGTGCTAGATTTGAATTTTAATGCGTTTAAAGCTAAAGTAAAATCCAACCTTTGCGCAAAGGCATACTATTCAATCAACGACTACATAAACGATAAGAATAGTTGGTCGCTGTAATTAACTCAAGACAATGTTTGTGTTCTTTCACCAGAGTTTCCTTGCCTACTGACAGGTCATATCTTTATTAACTTAATTGTTTGTTTTTATTTGACTGTATAAATTCATTTGAATTTACTTAGTGTTGACATAATCTACTCATTGTTTTTAATTTTTAATAATGAGTTAAATTGCAAGATATAGCTAGCTAGCGACCTCGATAATTGGTCTGTTATATCTAGAACAATTTTTATATTTCGTATCCTACCATTGTATAAAATCAAGTTCTTCTAACATAACAGACAGCTGTGCTGCTGGGGAGTTTGTTGCGCCACTTCTTCTTCCCAGCTAAAGCACTAGGAAGTGTCGAAGGGTGGGCGTTTTTGGGGAACTGTCTTTTGTAATTTTTGACGTTCAAAAAGTGCTGACACCAGCCTAGTTTGAATAAATGACTTTTGATTTTGATTTTGATTTACCAGTAACCCTGCGAAGATCGTCACTCCACCTAGCCTGAGGGCGTCCCACCTTACGTTTGCCGATCTTAATATATTTTATAAAGTGTAAGCTGTGCCAAATAAAGATGATTCAATATTCCTTCACATCATAAATAGAGTTCCCGTATAAAACATTACAACACTGGATAATAACAAAGCTTACCCCAAATGTTAACCTCATTCCAAACTCTTAACTGTTTCAAAGAAAAGTGATTTCTCATATTTTCTTTATCATGAAAAGTTACAGCAATCGTTTATTTTCTTTAATAATTTATTATACTACGTTTTTCATGTCGAAAAAATTTCTTACAATGGCGGAGGGGTCGTTCAGGCAATTTGTTCGAGTCGATTCCGGCCCTTTTAAGAGCGCCCACTCAATTATAGGGGATTACTTGACACAAACTTAGTTTTTGTTGGTGTGGTACTGACGTGTCAATGGCTGTTAGTTCCAGGTTCGATACAAGTGGATTAATTAAAAGTTGGCAAATTAGAAGCTGTTGTAGTGTGTAATGGTTTTAGATTTGGCGGTGATTGTTTTAATTGCTTGAAGTTATTTTGTACGGAGATCCCCTTTAGGCTAAGTTTATTTATACGGATTACAAGGGTAATTTATTTTTTGCAAACACAAAAGTGCTGAATTCTTGATGTTTTCATTTCATCATTATTTCAGCCAAAAGAAGTCCACAGCTGGACAAAGGCCTCCCCCAAGCAGTGCATGTTTTAATTGATCCTGACATTAAGTCGTGGAGAACAACAAACAAATTCAAATCCTAATTTTTATTTAAAGTGACCTTTAATATTGTATCTGCATTTAGCCGCGTACATTTTAAAACAAAAAATCATACTAAATTTTCCTGTAACAACACTAAAATATACACAGACTCCTAAGTCCAACCTATAAAACCCAGTTTAAGTCTAGTACTCCACGCACACTTCACAACTACAAAGTCACACTTCATTCAGTA
The DNA here is from genome assembly GCA_949987655.1 of Polymixis flavicincta. Classification (NCBI taxonomy): domain Eukaryota; kingdom Metazoa; phylum Arthropoda; class Insecta; order Lepidoptera; family Noctuidae; genus Polymixis; species Polymixis flavicincta. Next base: position 3,116,421 of record OX465183.1, on the reverse strand, counting down.
GTTCCAAGGTCGCATGCTAAACGCGACTTTGACCGGTGACCTTGACCTCGAGTGGGGCATAGTAGCTCAGTTAAGTAGTGTGGTCGTCTTAATGATACTTTTGTGGTCAGCAGTTGTCTATGGGGTTATGTTGAGTTGAGTGGAAATACGTGTTAGTGGTTTTAGCGGATTTGTTGTAGTTTATTTTTAGTCTTCTGAAGAAGCATCTAAGGATTTGTTTAGTGTTATTTAGGTACTGACCTCAAAAAATCATTTTCTAGATAAAAGGAAAGGTAACTGCTATTGAAAACTATCCAAAATTAACATAACAGAGGAATACAAACATCTTTAGAATGGGAGATAATACAGATGGAGCCTTTAAAATCGACCAAGCCTCAGAAAGAGAACGAAGCGTACGTAATTCACGCCTGTCATACGCAAACAAGCCGTTGGTCCCGGCTTTCATTTGTGGATCTTTGACAGTCGTTACGGGTCGTCAGAAGCCCGAAGGTCTGACAACCAGTCTTTCCAAGGGGTATCGTATTACCCAGTAACTGGGCTGTGGAGGTCAGATAGGCAGTCGCTCCATATAAAATACTGGTATTCAGCTACATCCGGTTGGACTGGAAGAAGAAGCCGACCCCAACATAGTTGGGAAAAGGCTAGGCACATGATGATTATAAAAAGTAAGAAGTAAGCGTACGTATTTTGCAACTATACGTATACGATATCTATTAAAAAAAAAATTGAACTTAAAGTGTGTAAGCGCGAAAATATCTAAATCAATGATTCCCGTGTTTCATCCAATTAGTCGTAAGTCCCATGTGGGAATGAACACACACTACTACCCAAGTTGTCATATTTCCCATAAAACACACAGATCCCCCCCGAGTGGATTCCCGCATTGTCGTTTGGGGGGGGGGGGGTCAGTAGCCGTGATCTCCCAGCCACGGTGAAGCGAAGAGGAACCCAAAGGTGGGGCCGCTCGTCAGGGCTTTTGCCTTCAAGCCGATGACGTAGCGGCCAAAAAGTTGGTTGTGGTGAGGTGCACCGCAACTGAGGTGGGCCGCGATGTCGAATCGGAGGCATCGCGGCTGAGGGTTACGGGCTGCGGCAGAGGAGGAGTGCCGATGCTTCTGAGCAGCGCTCTTCCCTTCCGTGGCCTGGGCGGGGCCGCCACCGTTTGATGGCGGACGCAGTGGGGCCGCAGGGGAAGAGGAGTGTCGGAATAGCGATGGCCACTCTCCCTATCCTCTGCGGCCGAAAAGTGGTAGGCGGGACGCCGCGTTGTGTTCCACGCGCGCCATCTGTGATGTCAGCAACAACTGGTGGGGTCCGCCAGGGCTATTCGAAAGAGATATCGTCGCCCCTGGCACACAGGCAACTGATAACACGGGTGGGTTTTAGTCAGTAAAAGTCTGACACACCCTCCTGCTCCATCCAGGGTGGTAGAAGTCATTTGATGAATTCCCACACTCCAAAAAAAAAAAACATGTTAAAAACCTAATAAACCGTTGCAATAACCTCAACACCCCGTCTAGACATCACAGAATATCACGACTTATCCGGTTACTTGCAAATAAAAGAACAGTTTTCACTTTCCCGAAGGTAGAGATAAATATGCTAATGTGACATAAAACCCTTTCGGAAAGGTTTAGTGTCCTAGGAAGAATGTGACTGGTGGAAAAGACATGATATAAATCCTGGATTGTTTTCTTTGTTTGTTTATAGTCTTACTTGTGAGATTCAGGCGGTCGTTAAAATTATAGTTTATCGTGTCTCGATTGAGATTTAAATTGGGTTTTATGTAATGTTTCATAGGATTGGATATCCTTATTCGTATCGGCTTTGTATCGGTTTTATAGATGTGTTAAAAATGTTAAGTTGTGGCCTTGTGGTTTGAAGGTTCAAAGTCTTATTGTGTGTTGAAGAATAGTCATAGATTTATAAATGAACTTGTTAAGTAGTAACAAGTTCTTAAGGTAAACATTTTGAAGGAAACGACTTACGTTTAGAATAGAATAGAATAAATTTATTGTAAAACATGAGTATACATCAAATTAATGAGCAAGGTCTTAAAATATAAATAGATCTGCATGTTTTGCGATTTATGGCGTACAAAATAACATATTTTTGGTATATTATACCATAAAATATTTGAGTCATCATTGTTTCTATAATTCATGTAAAAGCTTAGTTCAGTTAAACCTATTAATAACTATAAGAGATGTAGATAACAGAATTATTTTCGCGCCACCAGACAGACAGACGAAGAGGAAATTCGATATCATAAATGATCCCACATTTCAAAAGCTATTCCGGTGTCGGAAATCCAATTATGAGTTAATGATTTTAACTGGTTGACCAATCAGTGTAAAGATCAGTGAAGGTCAAAAGTTTTCAACTGTTTTAAACTCACTATATTGAGCTCAGAGGTAATTCTTAGCACAGTGTACGTTAGTACACTAAATTTATTTTCGGACGATAACAATGTTATCTTAGTGATGGTTTGGCTTCACGTTTTAATTTAGGTCACTTCACTCAAAACTCAAGCATTAGGTACTTAAAACTAGTTTGAACAAAGCGATTCGGTATTGGCTCATTGATTGAAGATACTACTTAAGAAATGCTTGAGTTTTGAGTGAGCCTCTGTGATACAGGCCTTAGAATGGCAGCCCTGTTTGGACTAAATTAGAATAAGATGCGAAATTTTTAACATCCGAAAGTTTAGAATGGTATCTAGCAACTAATAGCCTCCCAATATAATCAGAGACAATCGATACCTCGGGAATATGACAACTCAAATGGGCTATTTTCTCAAAAATCATTAACTGCCTAGCCTTTTCGCAACAATATTGGGGTCGGCTTCCAGTGTATCCGAATGCAGCTGAGTTCCAGTATTTTATATGGAGCGAGTGCTTATCTAATCTACCCAGTTACAACCCAGTTACTGGGTAATACGTAACCCTTTGGTAAGACTGGTTGTCAGACTTTCGGGCTTCTGACGACCCGTAACGACCGTAAAAGACCCACGATTGACAGCCGGGACCAACGGCTTAACGTGCTTTCCGAAGCACGGAGGGGTCTTGGTATGAAAAGATGGTCACCCATCCACGGACCAACCGTGGCTAGCGTAGCTTAACCTGATCGGTCGACCCGTGGCTATGTTATTACTAGCTACAAGCCCCTATCATCTCGAGAAAACAGGAACCAATTACAAGACTGAAACCTAAATTAATTTCTATTACGTACACCGTGCCCATGTTTTCTACATAAATCGTAGGTACCTCTCATTTGGAAAGATATATGCTGCTACGCAATCGGTTTAGGGACAGTTGCTGAGTTAATGGCCCTCATTCCTACCGCCAGCTCCATTTAGACACCATTACGGATTCCGTGCTGATCTGACGATAAGGGAGCACATTATAGGTAATTACAGGTGACTGTGGTGCCATTATTATTTAAGGGGCAGGATAGAGAAAAAAAACTCATATTATGTATTTTAATTTTATATGGATTGATCTCAGTTATATATCATTAGTACCGTGTGTGTTGCCGGGCGTAAAAGAATAGCACCATCCCATTTCTTCCAGTGGGTGTCGTAGAAGGCGACTAAGGGACTTACTAGAGAATGGGCAGCAGCGGTTTCTATGCATTTTACCACCAAACTGCGATCGCCAACCCGCCTGCCAAGCATGGCGATTATGGCAAAACCCCCCTCTGGGGAGGCCTATGTCCAGCAGTGGACGTCTTTCGGCTGAAATGATGAATGATGATGATGATGATCTCAGTTAAAAGATTATCATGATCGCGATTTCAGTCTACGTATAACATTGTAATGCTACACATAGAATTAAATTGATCAAAAAATTGAGTTACAATATTATATTGTACTGTCCTAGCTGTGCCCGCGGCTACGCCCGCAAGTATATCTAGAAATATCCCACGGAAACATGCTACCGGAAAAAATCCCCTTATAACACCAGCTATCTGACAGTAAAAGCCCCGTCGAAATCGGCCCAGCCGTTTCGGAGATTAGTCGGAACAAACAGACAGCAGTCTGTCTGTTCTTTTTTTTTTTTTGTTGTTGTTACAAGTACCGCATATAATTTCATATGCATTATAAACAGACATAAATTTTAATTATTTGCAAGTGTCGCTTTTTATTTAAATATTTTTCCTTTTTTAAACGTTGCCACACGCTAGGAATTTCTGCTGTATTGTCGGTGCGTTAACAAACATTTAATCTCACACACACAAACAGCCAGACCCGGAACAACTACTTTTAGGTTATACCAGTATTTGTTCCATGGAGGAATCGAACCCGCGACGCGATACGCAGCGCAGCAGTCAAACGCTTAACCGATGCGCTAAACCGTGCCGTCAAAAGTTAGTTAATTTAGTTTAAGGCCCCGTGCATAAAATTCACTCGCTAGAGTTTAGGCAAATTCATTGCGATACTATGTTTGTGTGCACCGTTCACGCACACACGCCTAAAAGTCGAGCGTAGTGATCGCTTAAACAGTTTTGATAGTACGCAGTAATAGTAGTAGAGTTGTAGTATCCTATAGCTTTATATTTTTTTATGTCTTTTAGGTATGGTTGAGAAATAAAAGTCTAGAATGTTTGTGTATATTCGTTTAGTATATATATCACAATAAACAAAAATGGTACAATTTCGTGTCATAAGCATGTAGACATTCAATAACATTGAGGAAAGCATTTTACATAAATACGAGTAGTTTGCATATTTAGAAATTTAATTGTGACATCATCGATGTCAATAATAGCCAAGATAAACTTATAAAGTTCAAAAACAAAAACAAAAAAAACTATTGAGCCTGGGCCCCACATTTGAAAACTGTTTTTAAAATAAAATAATTAATAATACAAATACAATAGGAGAATTGGAATTGAATTAGGATAAAAAATAAAGTTTTCTAAAATACAAAATATTGAAATTTGAATTTGAATTTAAGGGTTTCATTTTCACAATTTGGCCAAGGAACCGTTAAGACAGCATAATATTTTTCTTATCATGTCTGATCGTCCTTCTTCAACATTTGGAACTACTGATTTTTTCGAGGTGTTGTCTAACTTTGAATCATTATCTTCCTCACTCTGAAAGATCAGTTTAAAAATTATATAAGTGCAGTAGGAATATTATAAATTCATAATTTATTTATATAAGACAACGGCGAAATTTCATTGATTTCCTAAAATTAACAACAATGAAGATACGAATGCACTCGTAAATACTTATTTATGTAGGTACTTCTAACACTGATTGAAAGTAAAAACTAACACGTTCTTGAAACGAAGCCCTATGGCTTCGTTGAAGAATGTGTAAGTTTTGGTTGGAATTACGTTCTGCAAGAATTTGTCTGATACATGCCAATCCCACGTTTCGTCCTTTTTTTTTTTGGTGATGCACTGGTAATGTGTTACTTTCTTTCGACCATATCGACGTACATTTTCGACATTGGTGCCGATTCTGTTGTACACCGAACTAAACTAACTAAACTATAACTAAAATTCCTTACTTTTTACTATGAGAATCTAAACGCTATTCTGCAAAAAAATATCTCTAAATTTAAAAACTATTTTGACACAACTAAAATCGAATTTGACAATCGCGACTCGCACGTGGTATGTTTTGGCTTCGCAACGTGGTACTTGTTTGCCCTACCCCGTGTTTTTTTTTTAGAGCCAGCAGCGTGCCGGGGTCGGCAGCCTCGACGTGATTTATTTGGAATTCTCACTTTTTTCATGGAAAATATGAAAAATTAGTATCCACATGTTGAGTTTTACATGTGTTTGGGGTTCTATAAAGGGGGTCGAAATTTTCATTATTTTTGCGATAGGACACACCGTTTTCGAGATATAAGCAAAAGAAAAGAAATAAAATACAGTACTGTTTTTGCACCAGAAGTCGAGTTGTCGGTGTGAATTTTAGTTCTTGACAACTAATTTTATTCCACACCTATTTAATCGCGATTAAAAATAGTCAGATTTAGTTAGACAACCAAAATTTTAGGTTGAATAGAATAATGAAATTGACAACAACAGAATAGCAAAATTACCATTTTCACTAAACTAATATTTCAGTGCAATCTTAGTGCTGTCAAACTAAAATATAGTTAAGTTGTGTCACTTTAGTCAGTTTCAGAATAGGAAATCGTCGTTTGACAGGAATAAACTAAATTTTGGTGATTTTTAGTCTAGTTTAGAGAATTTTGTGACAACAGAATCGGCACCATTATCTAAAAAAAATATTAACATCAGTAACTTATAGACACTGTTGGGCTCAATCACTGTTTTAACTTTTCACAACTGTCATCTGGGATTTTCTTATTGACCTCATTAGGGGCTTCACTCACTCTTGGAAACCATAAAAACTATCTCTCTGTCTTTCTTTTTTTCCTATTACATCACAAAAACTTTTTGAAATTCCCACAGCTCAGCATAAAAATGATAGAAATTGTCATTTCTATCATTTTTATTACGTGACGATTTCTAAAAGTTTGCTCGTACCAAGCTCCGTTAAAGAACTTCCTTTCAAAGATCTTTTAAACATACAATCAAAATATGTATAACTAGCGAACCCGGTACGAAGTCGTTTCTTGCGACACTTCACCCAGGTCCAACAAAAGCTAAGAAGGATAGAGGCGACCCAAAAAAAAATACATTAGAATTGAACTAGCCGTTTAGGATGAGAAGAATTACGAACACACGTACACCGGTATAACATTAACATTTTGCAAGTACTTAAAATAAATATTAATACTTACCGGATCAAAATGTGGTAGTCGGCGTAAAATTTCTGGAATATTTTTACGTAGAATCGCAGGAGCCCACGTGACTCCTGTGATGCAAAGTGATACGTCCTCACGCTGGGAAGGCCCGGTCGTTTCTGACGGGATCGATTTCGCGCGGTCGATTATATAGTTCACTTTGACTTTTATTTACGAAATGAAGTTGTTGTTTATTATAAAAATAAAATTTAGATTATATTCAATGGTTAACTTAAGATTAATACGTAATTTTTAAAATTTCAATAAAGTGATTTTAAGTAATAGAAAAAAATACTTATTCGTCTAGCAGTTTCCTAAAAATTACGTTATTTCAATATTTATTTTCTGCTATATTTCGTATAAAAGTCAAAAAAATGGTTCCCCTATCTGCAAGTAGACCATTCAATGATGTTACTTGTATTTTTTTTATGTCCAGAATTCTTTGTAGTTGTTTGTAACACGAAGCCAAACATCACTCGCTCGTCACTTTTTCGGAAAAGGGGCTGTGAATATTGGTGATTTTCCACTATTCTATAAGTTATTTGAAAAATCCCTTTCCACCACATGCAAGAATTAGAACTCCACTATTATAATCTATTCTATACATATAGTAAATCTGTAAAGGAACTTTTTCTGTACATTTAAAATATTTCGAAAATAATTGCTTGGGGTGGTAAGGGATAATCAACAGATGACATTTTAACCCTTATCAAAATTTTTGTCTGTAGCTCGGTTTTTCAGTTTCTATGTTGAATAGATCAAGTATCACGTCAAAAGAACGAAACTAATATGGTTATCTTTCATACTCAAATATTATTTATAACTCAGAGTTTATATTAGTCTTTGTTTCATCGCAATCGCTTCGGTCAACCTATCTAAATAATTTAAAGTGTTCAAGAATAATTTATTTACGTAATGTTGAAACACTTAGCGACATCTATTGGCGTGAAACGGTACTAACGAATACTTAATATTAACACACGTCATTCTCATTTAAGTTACTTACTGTGTCTGTGTTATTTCAAAAAGTAATGATACTGATTACTAAAATCGCTTTCCGTTGGTGGTTGATTCCCACGAACCAAAAAAGCTAAAAGAATTTCAAATAAAAAGTTGTGATAATATTAACTGACGTGGTGTTCTGAGTCATATACCTAGAATGCAATGTTAGATAAATATTTATTAGTTTTATCAATCAAATTAATACAAATAGAGGGGAAGAAATCTCATTTTTAATTGTGATAAAAGTCTTAGTAGCGCCATCTAGCATAATATAGCAAAATTAGAGCGGCTAGAGGAACATCTCCATAGAAATTCTTAATCTCTAGCGTCAGTAACGCCATCTAGGTTTGAATAGCAAACATGCAAAGACAACAACTTGATTTCGCGCGAAATTTGATAATGTTAAATTTAAATGCGTGTTTACAGCATTACTCGATTCAAATAATGGGAGTTTTGGGAGTAAAGAGTTGTAAATACTTATGTGCTAATTTTCGTGATGTTAGTTTTCGAGGTGGGGACCCCTCCCCACCTCGAAAACTCAAGCGAGGTCGGATGGTGAAAGTCAGGAAAAAAAATCCAAAATTGCGACCATAACTACTGGTGGATTTGAGTAAATAGATAGGTTTTCACACGGGCAACTGTAGTTATGTCGATGCTCTTCCGAGCAACATCGCTTACAGAGAAGCATTTTCTTAGTTAAAACAAGTTTAAAAATGTATTTATTTATCCATTTGGCATCTCCAACAAAGGATACATTACCTACACAGGAACAATAGAAATCACAATAGTAAAATATTGACAATTTTAAAGTCGCTTCTTTAAATATAATTATCTATTGGTCTACAAATAAATGTATGGCTGAACAAAAGAAACACTGAAACATTTTTGATTACAATTTACAATAAAAAGGCATCGTAACTGAGAGTCGCGGAGGATCGCTCTGTTACGTCCATTATCCTCGGGATCGGGCTCTCTCTCTTCCTGCTGCCTGCGTCAGCAGCGGGGAGAGAGGTGGGGGCGCGCGCGGTATGGCACTACGTAGCAACAACATCGTACTTACTATGTTCATAGAAAATCCGTGCTATACAATTAAATAGTTTTTTTTTTTGCCTGGTTTGGTTTTTTTTTTCAACAGCGCTTATGACCGACGTTACGGGGCGTAGGTAATGGTAACATTCGCAGCGAGCATGTCTTTACGCCGTGTGCTAAAATCAGTGTTGCTCGCTCGCATGTTTTGCCGTAGGTACCTACTACTGACTGCACGAATACTTGCTTGGTAACATATTAGGTGCATTTTGACCCGTGACGCCGGTCAGTATCCACCTTTACAGCGTGATCTTTCTTCATCGTGATAACGCCATGGTCCCACGGGCCGTTAACTGACAGGTGGCGTCAGGTGTTACTGCACTGCTACCTGTCGAGGCCTATCGCAGTCCGTGCAGAGCATTCCCACTGCTGTGGTTTTATTCAGTGGTCAACGTTTGATAAACAAAGCTAAAAGACACGCGCCTGTACGGGCCGAGATAGGCGCCCGCCCCCGCGTGGAATAATGCTTCAGCACACTCAACCAGACGCGCAGTCGATTTATTGAGTAAGTACAGTAAAAGCTCCTTATTCGTGCTTCCTTCATTCGCGTTTTCACTATTCGCGGATTAAAAAAATGCGACCCAATTCCTATATCCGCGGCTAAAGATTTATTTATTTGCGGGTCTAATCGGTACATCGGTACATACATATTAACAAATAACAAAAAGGATTCCAATAGGTATCCAACCCAATATCCTTTGTAAACGCGTCGTCAGATGGACTATAAAAAAGTGAAATAGACCTTATTACAACTTCGCCTAAAGTACATTGTCAAATGATATCGCCGCTGTATTGGTTCGGCCTTTGACATCTACAATAGCCGCCTTCGCCGCGGTCGGTGTTTTTAACCGACTTCAAAAAGAAGGAGGTTATCAATTCGACATGTTTATATTTTTAATGTATGTTCAGGCATAACTCCGTCGTATATAGACGGATTTGCAAAATTCTTTTTTTTTTCGAAAGGGGTTTACTCCGAAATGGTCCCATTGAAATTTCATATAGACAGGGCCCGATCTAGCTATTTAGCCGCTCCGGGCAAAAATAACATTCGCCGCCCTTTGCACTAACACCATCAAAGATGGTATGACCATAATTATGTGATATTCTTTTAACTATATAATATTCACATACGTTAGTCTACTACGGCTTCTGAACAAGTATACAAAAATTCATGAGAGTAGGTATGTTTGTAAGTATACATTTTGCCGCCGCTCATTTTTGCCGCTCTGAGCATTTGCCCGGCTTGCCCCCCCTTAGATTGGGCCCTGCATATAGATCTGATGATGCGTTTCGGAAACAGACAACGGAACTCTTCAAAAAATTACAGCAAATCAACCGCGAATGTTGCTATCACATAAATAAGTATGCATTGTTTTGACCCAAAGGATGATGAAATTTCGAATTGGTGGTAACAAAAAAGTGAAAAATAAAAACTTTTTTCAAAAAAATAACAACCGACTTCCAAAAAACACTACAAAGTGCAAAATAACTTTAATTTCGGAAGGCGGTGACAAATAATTAAAATACACATCCAACGTCACCGACTTCCGAAATTAAAGTTATTTTGCACTTTGTAGTGTTTTTTGGAAGTCGGTTGGTATTTTTTTGAAAAAAGTTTTTTGAGAATGTAAACAAACATAATGAAACCAACCTCATCACCATAAAGTATATTTATATAGCATCATCATCATCATTTCAGCTGAAAGACGTCCACTGCTGGACATAGGCCTCCCCCACATTTATAAATGCTGCGACTTAATAGACATTCCATCCTTTGGTACGAGCCGCTTTGCGTGTTTTACCTATTGTTTCATCTTTCCATTTATTGCAAAATGTTGAAATTTTTTTTTTACTTAAAAACGCTTTTCGACGCGAAAAAATCTGTTTAACGCATAGAGATGCTTGATCGTTTACGCCTTGGAGAGTCGCTTGCATCCATATCACGCTCATACAATTAATCAATATGGTCAAAAACTTCAATTAAATTGTTTTTTTTTTTGTCACTTAGGAACGTATCCCCTATAATCCCATATAAATTACCATTCCATAGTCACGGTTTCTGTATTCGCGGTAGGTATTTTACGGAACGTATACCTCGCGAATAAAGAGCTTTTACTGTACCTACGGCAGGTGCACATTTATTATAAAATGAGCCTCGACCAGGCGCTTTGATCTATATTTATTCTTAAAAATCTGAGTGAGACTTCGTCGCAATATCATTATAACCCATAAAGACGCCTGCAGACCTAGACAAAACACCTTTCTGTTAACGTTCACGCTAAACTCTACGCCAGAATATATGGGAATGACATTACCGTGTCCTTTCCGCAGGTAATGTCATTCCCATACATTTTGGCGTACCGTTTAGCGTGAACGCCAAGAGTAATGTGTTTTGTCTCTAGGCTCTGGACTGCATTCGAAAGCTGTGGTAGATTCCTACCAGGATAGATCGGAAGATCGGAGGAGTGGTACCTACACCGTCAAAGCGACACATTATTGTTTTCCGACATGCACGCGAACGAAGTCGCGGGCACAGCTAGTAACAAAATAAAATGTCTAAATTTCGTTTCCCTAACTCACAACAAGTGATCAAAATTGACCAAAATCAGTTAATTGCACGGAGCCTTAAGAAGTTTGTCAGGGAGCGGAAGTATAACAGTGCGAGGTTAGTAGCAGACAAGAGAATACTTCGGGTTATTCTGATTTCATCAACCCTTTTTAAATCCAAAAAATCTGCCTAGTGACAGTAAACCCGTTTATCAAAAACATTTTATCTCTCTTTTTTGCAACAGAACATTTTTGAGCGTGATTGGCACTGATCCTGCGTAGAAAAACCCGATAAAAAGCGGCAAAGTGGCTAAATTCTTGGAATAGATTAGAAAATGTAGGGCCCAGATGCTTAAGCTTTAATTCTAGGTTTTTTTTTTAACCATCTACAACGAAGGCTCTAAGAATTTTGGTATTAAAATTAACTGAATTTAATGACAGTTCAACCTGTGGTGAAAAGAAGTTTAACCGAGTTACCATGGATGTCTCACTCGCTGTGAAAAGCAAGATTAAGGCTCTCGCGCTCATACTCATGAACAGGTATACAAGAATACACGGACTAACCGTTGTTGTAAAAACAACAAATAGGCAAACTCAATCAATCGATGTGGGTTTCCGGTTCGTGATTATTTATCAAGACAAATTGACATGTGGATTATAACTTTGTACGACACTCAAGAGAGTCGTAATTTTGGTCTATCAGAGAGAAACAATCTATTACCTATATAAATAAAAAGAAAAGTCCTGACTAATTGACTAGACTCATCAGCACCCAGCCCAAACCCTTGAACCTAGAAAGCTGAAATTTTGCACAGAGGTTCCCTTTATAATGTAGACAAGGAATAAGGAAGGATTTTTCGAAATATATCTATGTAAATAAAAAGACAAGTCCTGACTGACTCATCAACGCCCAGCCCAAACCCTTGGACTTAGAAAGCTGAAATTTTGCACAGAGGTTCCCTTTATAATGTAGACAAGGAATAAGGAAGTATTTTTCGAAATTCAACCCCTAAGGGAGTTAAATAAGGGATGAGCCCAGGACGCAATTGGCATTTTCTGTGACCTCTCAAAAGCGTTTGACTGCGTTGACCACAATACACTGATCTGTAAATTACACCACTACGGAATTCGTGGACAAGCTGCTGATCTTGTACTTTCCTATTTATCAAACAGGCAGCAAAAAGTAAACGTTAATGGGGCGACGTCCTCGGGGTCTCTAGTTAAGATGGGCGTGCCTCAAGGTTCAATTCTTGGCCCTTTTTTATTTCTAGTTTATTTATATGACCTTCCTTACCTGATGGCTAACTTCTCGGACATAATTTTATTCGCTGATGACACTTCTCTTATTTTTAGAATAGATAGAAAAGATACGGATGTCTTACATGTCAATAATAGTCTAGCTGTGCTTTCGAAATGGTTTGCTGCTAATAATCTCTTACTCAATGCGAACAAAACTAAATGTCTTAAGTTCTCGTTACCGAATGTACCCCAAGTAGGTCTAAACTTAAAACTTGATGGCAAGAAACTGGATGCTATTTCGGAAACTGTATTTTTGGGAATTACTTTAGATTCAAAATTGCAATGGGGTGCTCACATTAGAGCTCTTTCAAGTAGATTAAGCTCAGCTGCTTACGCAGTAAGAAAAATAAGGCAGTTGACTGATGTAGCCACAGCTAGGTTAGTTTACTTTGCTTATTTTCACAGTATTATGTCTTATGGCGTTCTGCTGTGGGGATCGGCAGCTGACGTAGATTCAATTTTTATTTTACAAAAGAGGGCAATCCGCGCAATCTATAAAATGGGGCCTCGCGAGTCTCTTAGAAACAAATTCAGCGAAATTGATATACTAACTCTGCCTTCTCTTTATGTCCTAGAAAATATCTTGTATGTTCGCAAAAACTTAGGCCTTTTCAAAAAACGATGCGATTTCCATAATCTGAATACACGTAGTAAAGATGAAATTGTGATTCCAAAATTTAGACTGACTAAAACTAGCAAGTCATTTCTAATAAACAGTATCCGCTTCTATAACAAGTTGCCAAAGTCAGTTACAGAACTTAGCGATGGAAAGTTTAAAACGCACATCAAACGTGTCCTTATCAAAAAAGCATATTATAAGATAAAAGACTACGTTGAAGACAGGGAAGTTTGGCATTAATTCCTTCTGCACATGTGGCTTCCCTGGTACCTCATTAACAGCATAACTATGTGAAAGTCTATTAACTGCTCTCAAATACAATGTTCTTTTTTATTCTTTTTATTTTTACAATGCTGACATATTCTCGTCATTAATTGACACTATACACCAATTTTATTTAGGTTAATTTTATTTATGTAGATTATTTTACATATTGTGAATGAGAGAACGTCGTAGGCCTTACTGACTGTAGATTTGTAGACGATTTTCTATTCCTAATTCGTCCAAGTACCTGGTACTTATTGACAGGCCTGCGCTGTCCTCCCATGCATTTTATCTCTGTAATTTGAAAATATTGTTAAAGCCAATTATTTTTAAAAGAGTAACCGTGGAGTTTCTTGCCGGCTCTTCTCCATAGGAAACAACAATTTGGAACCGTGCACCTAGCTTCTGACGTTTCATAAGTGCCCATGCAGGTTTATATGAAATAAAAATATTTTGATTTTGATTTTTATGAAAGTTCCGCGCGGGCGAAGCCGCTGGCAAAAGCTAGTATATATATAAAAGGAGAAACTGACTGACTGATCAATCAACGCACAGCCGAAACTACTAGGACTAGGAACGTGAAATTTTGCGCACGGCTTCCTTTTATAATGTATGGGAGCACTAAGAAGGAGTTTTTGAAAATTCCACCTGTAAAGGGGTGAAAAGAGGGGGGGGATTTTGTTTGTATGAAAAATCTTATTCCTTGAGTTAAATGATAAATGATTTTATTTCTGTAAGTAGGTTTGTACAAACACTTTTACACGTCAATCATATTTTTAAACTAGGTGAGGTCGGCGTTTCCTAACTGACTACTCTGAGTTAATAAAGTTGTTACAAATACTTTTCTAAGTAAATTATAAAGTTGGTCATTTATTGTTTTTCTAAACTACCCCCCAAAGGGGGATTGGGGGGTGTCAAAGTTTGTATGGAAGAATTTTAACACGAGGTCTGATTAATTTGAAACTCAGTATTTACACCTAAAACCAAAAATAAAGAATAAATGGATCAGGATTTTTCCAAAATCTACCCCTTTTTTTTTTTTTTTTTTTTTTGGGTGGGAAATCATCAAATGACTTCTCCTGCTGAGTAGAGCAGGAGGGCGTGTCAGACTTTTACTGACTAAAACCCACCCGTGTTCCCTCAGTAGCCCGTATGCCAGGGGCCGTGGTATCTCTTTCGAACAAACCCGCACCCCTGGCAGGCATCGGCCCTTGCGGACCCCACCGGTGGTTGCTGACATCTTTGACGGCGTGCGTGTGGAACACAACGCGCCGTCCCGTCTACCACTTTTCGGCCGCAGGGGATAGGGAGAGCGGCTGACGCTATACCGACACTCCTCTTCCCCTGCGGCCCCACCGCGTCCGCCATCAAACGGTGGCGGCCCCGTCCAGGCCACGGAAGGGAAGAGCGCTGCTCAGAAGCACCGGCACTCCTCCTCTACCGCAGCCCGTAACATACAGGATACTTTTTATCCCGGTATTACGTTCCCGCGGGATAATTTCCGACTTCCATGCGGGCGAAGCCGCGGGCGGAAGCTAGTTCAACCCATAAGGGGGTTAAATAGGGGATGAAATTTCCGCGCGGGCGAAGCCGCTGGCAAAAACTAGTTTAAAATAAAGCGTGTATCAGGAAGCATGGTCATAATTTGAGAGTGTTCTACAGACCATGATACAGTGGTAGCTCAGTGGTAGGTACCAGCCCCGATATACGAGTTGTACATTGACAGTTGATATTTCTTCGTGATGAACGTCCCTAGCGATTGACAGGCTTTCAATTCGATTTGAAGTGCATCGTGGATTCGTGGCTTCGCTCGCGTGTACGGTCTTTTAATATTATTGTAGATAAAAATATTGATCACAAATTATAAACGCTTTTAAAAATATGAGGAATGCCATGACTCTGTTTATAATGTAGAGTTTTAAGTTATGATAAGGAAAGTAACTGTGTCACCAAAATATTTCCTGGCCATGAAGGCCAAGCAAGGGCAGTAAAAGTCATAAAATCAAAGAGAAATACCTATGTGCGATTTCTTAGCTATAGATGATAATGTTTATTTTTATTAAAGTAGGTTAAAGTAGCTAGAACTATTTCATTTTATTGGTTATCTTGTTCCTCTCTTAAGGCCGGAGCATGTTGGAATCCCAACACTAAATGTTGGTAAATACTTAGTACGAACATCACTAGCATGCGGTCTCGGTAGCAATTTTTATTATTTGAATGTGTACACGTTCACTTTTCTTACGGGTCCGATCCGAGAAAGTTCGACAACGTGCTTCTAACTATTTTATTGATAGTGGTAAGTTTATATCTCCAGATTTGGAAGAACTGGCTTTTTAACACAATAACACACTTTTATACAATGACATTAAAATATCGCTTCTTCATTGTGAGCTTTGGTAAAGCATAATCAACCTTTAAGCATGTTTCAACTGATGGGACATAAAGAACCTACTCAATTTCTGTGAGAGGGAGTGGGTCGTTATTCACCACGCGGGCCCAGTGCGGTATTGGAAGTCAGAATGACTTCGAATTTTACACTCTAGATTATGCCGGTTTCCCGGATACACAAAAATACCCCGGTTTCATCCCGATGTTTTCCTGTACCGTTTTGAGAACAGTGGCAATGAAATTAATTGCTCAAAGTATGGCCTGCCTGATTTTGAATACACGACCCGCAACACGAAAGTCGCGATCATTACACCGCTCTCCGTCTTCACAACAGCAAATCCCTCTAAATAGATAGGAAGGTTGACAATACCTTTACAAAATCTTCTTCGGAGTGTTTCGTTGTGATTCGCCCCAGGGTATTTGTTACTCCTCAAATCTTCACACCGTACCCCGCGAGGGGTCGTCAAAAGCGCGTCTACATTAATTAACGAGATTACTATCGGCTTTGTGTATATTACTCAGGTTGGTTACTGAGATCATTAATTTACATAAACCTGGCTTGAGTTTTGGTGTTTCGTTTCTACTGGTTGCTGTGTCTGTGGGGGAGTGAAACTTGGGAATTTAACAATACGATAGTAGGTATAAAGTGAATCTATCCCAGGCTGATTCCCTGCCACCGTAGGCGCGGGCTTGCGGACGGCGAGTTAGTTGTGTTCCACGCGCGCCTCAAAGAGATGTCAGCATCGATTGATAGGGTTCGCAAGGGCCAATGCCTGCCAGGGTAGCGGGTTGTTCGAGATACCGTGGCCCCTGGCACGCAGGCAACTGAGGGAACACGGGTGGGTTTTAGTCAGTATAAGTCTGACACGCCCTCCTGCTCCACCCAGAGCGGGAGAAGTTATTTGATTCTTTCCACCCTAAAAAAACCCTAAGTCGATTGCGCACGCACGATTGAGAGGCGTCACAGCGTCCTACACGTCCTACGAAACTACATTTTGAAAGTAGTAACAACACTGACAGCTCTTGAACGCAGATTAGATTTGCTGATCAGTTCAGACTGATTTGTGAAATTGTCACAAGAAGATACTTCTGACGGCACGGTTGGCGCAGCGGCTAAGCGATTGACTGCTGCGCTGCGTGTCGTGGGTTCGATTCCCGCACGGAAAAAATATTTGTAAGACCTACAATTAGTTGTTCCGGGTCTGGCTGTTAGTGTATGTGAGTTTAAATGTTTGTAAACGCACCCACAATACAGGAGAAATTCCTGGTGTGGGGCTACGTTTAAAAAAAACCAATTGATTCTATTTAAAGCAAATGTTTACGTTCAAAAGTGCCCTCACCTTCCGCCTGATGCAGGTCCTCACCGGACACGGTTGTTTCGGGAGGTTCCTGTTTCGCATAAGGCGGGAGGAAACGCCTGGGTGTTTCCACTGCGTAGATTGCCCGGAGGACATGGTGGAGCATACGGTGGAGGTCCGCCCGGCTTGGGCGGAGCACCGCCTTGTCCTCGTGGAGGCAATCGGCGGTGGCGATCTCTCGCGTCCAGCCGTGGTCCACGCCATTTTTTCTATTCGCTGAGACTCACTCGAGCTGCACTCTGATGGAATTTCAATGCTCGGTAGAACACCGAGAGTAGAAAATCCAGTGCGCGAAAAAATCCCGCGGCGAATTTATTACGTCTGTGTGTATGTCGACTAAAAGAGTTTTTTGTTAAGACTCCCTTAAAAAAGTTACCAAAAGTTAAGACAACCTTAAACGTTTAAAAGTTTACGGTCAAACAGACGTTAGTCATTATTTAACTTTAAGCAACGTTTAAAAGTACCTTAGGGGATATATATTGTATATTCTTAAGATATCCAAACTTTATTTTGTGAATTCACTTCTTCTTTCTATTTATCAGAAATTTTGTGCTGAGAAAAGATTAATAAACCCCAATTAAGCAAGACTAACTTCAAACCGCTGCTTTTTGTCACTGGTATACATCTCTGCCAGAAAATAACCCACCGTAATACAAAGCTACAACGTCCAAAATTCCGTCTACAAAAATAAATACAACAAGGAGAAATTCTAATTATTTCAGCAAAGTATCTGGCCGAAAATGTCCTCAAGGATTCCAATAATATGGAC
This sequence comes from Polymixis flavicincta, assembly GCA_949987655.1. Lineage (NCBI taxonomy): Eukaryota > Metazoa > Arthropoda > Insecta > Lepidoptera > Noctuidae > Polymixis > Polymixis flavicincta. The sequence goes on along the minus strand of OX465183.1, from coordinate 3,098,316 downwards.
TGATTAATAAACTTTTTTCTTTCTGTCACTCGATAAGAACCAAACGGAGTCGCCGTGTTCAAGCTTTTTATTAAATTAAAAGAAAGGAATGATGGTCTTATCTTATTTCAGGTAAAACATCTGGTATTCTCGATTTTCGAACTTATTCCATGTTCACAAGGTTGGTAATTCCTCGCCGTGCTTCTAAATTCGTATATATCTCCACCTGAAAGTAAGTATTTGCGTCTGTTGTTTTATGGAATGACGTTTTGGTTATTTATTTAGGCTGGATTGCCTTTCATTGAAGTGTTAGATATAAAATATTGCTTGGAAATATTTACTCCTTAATTTGACTTGAGATTTATTCGGTCTCAATTAAATACTGAGTGAATTTGAACATAACTTGGTTTAAAATGTTTGTAGTTTCAAAATATTAAAAGTAATACACAGCTGTTGTTATAAGCTGCTACTGTTATGTTAAGGATTGCCAAACTTTAGTATCAGTGGGAAGAGCACTTTGCTCGCAGAACAGATGGCCGATGAGGCCGAAAGGTTCTGAAGTGGCGACTTCGTTCCGGAAGACGTAGCGTTGGAAAGCCTTCCACAAGGTTGACGGATGACTAGTGAAGGCCGCAGGAATCCGCTGGATGCGAGAAGCGCAGAACTGGTAGAAGTGGACGAGCTTGGGGGAGGCCTATGTCCAGCAGTGGACGTCTAGCGGCTGAAATGATGATGATGATGATGTTTGTTATACCTAAACTTAAAACTCCTTTTGAAAAGTAACAATAGAATTTGAACCAATTTTGTATTTGGCACTGATATTATAAATAGTTTCCGGTACTAGGAAATAATCACAACAAACCTGTCATTATTTTATGAACAAAAGTACTACCTTTTTTATACAAATTATCGTCAATTGAACCATATAACTAACAACAAAAAGTTGAAAGTAACTGGGCCCCAATTCTGAATGGTTACAATGACTCCCCGCGGAATCTTACTTTGTTCAAACTACGTCAATATAGTATTTTTTAGAAACCAATGTAACGGTAAGGAATAGAAATCTCATATTCTGTATGTTCCAAGACAATTTGTCGATATTATTAACACGATATTAGCAGATGTCGTGTGTGATTGACGTCGTTACGAGTTAGCAATCGTTAAGTGGTCATAGTGAATTCAGGCCCTGACGAGATAAGTTGTGGAATATTGACACTGACAGCTCTTGGACGCAGATTAGATTTTCTATCTGATTCTGATTCTGATCAGTTCAAATTGATTTGAGAAATTGTCACAAGAAGATACTTCTGACAAATGCGTGCATCATCTGGACTCTCCTTTAGCTTCGTTTACACCGGTCATACGACCTTATCTAGTTTTAATATATTATTTACATGTAAAAGTCATTAACCTCAGTCAACAATGAATTCAGCCTTTGGAAGTACACTGCTGGACATAGGCCTCTCTACTCCTGGTTTCACCTGACCAACCGGCCATCGGTCTTTCGACTGACACAGCCAGCTGACTATCATTCAGTTTGGTTACTCAGCAAGCTGTGTCGCTAGCTCCGGTTCTTTTCCAAATAATTTCACTTCTATCCTTCAAAGAAACTCTGAGCATAGCCAGACCCATAACGCGGTAAGCGACCTTGAATTTGTGGACCAGCCCGATTTTGAGTGACCACATTTCGGCCATTTCTTTCCGTGGGTGTCATAGAAGGCGACTAAAGGACTTACTATAGAATGGGCAGCAGTGTTGTCCATGTAATTTACAACCATACTGCAATCGCTAACCCGCCTGCCAAACGTGGCGATTATGACAAAACCCCCCTTTTGAGGGAGGCCTATGTCCAGCAGTAGACGTCTTTCGGCTGAAATGATGAGAAATAAAATTTATCGTTTATTAGCCTTGCAGGTCAAGAGCAAAACCATAAAATAAAAACAACACAAAATACGACCTCCTAATATAGCCAAACCGGATCCGAATCGCTGATCAAACACTTCCTGCCCCGCCTTTGACTGACACTGTGCCTAAACACCGTCGCACCCTATCCGCCCTAAATTACTCCTCGTTACCTTCTGACACAGAGGCTTCTTAATAGGACTTATGATGGCTTGAGAATGTCATATTTTTACTCAATGTAGTAAATGTACGGTATGCTGCGCGTCGCACAATCATGAGATGGACCCGTTATTCTATCGAAACTCCGTACCACAGGCGAACAGCGTAAGGTCAAAGGTTCTTGAATACTATGGTAAAGTTAGTACAGTACATAGGTACTAAGTATTACAAATTTTTTTTTTTTTTTTTTTTGTTGTTATGTAGGGTGTTAATCTCTGGAACTACTAGTAGAATTTGACTTTTTTTTTTTTGACAATTCTTGAGAATGGTTTAATGATATTTAACGTCACGCTACAACCCATCGGGTTAATTTCCGACCTCCACGCGGGCAAAACTGCTGGCAAAAGCTAGTTCTGTATACATTTTGGAAAGTGAGACGAGCTAAAGTAACTTTAACTACTATTATTTTGTTTTGCCTAGTAATTGCAGTGCCCTCCAGAAAATAATGTGATGTAAATATCTAAAGTTGGTTTTACTAACCGTGGCATTTCCACTATTTTTTTGAGAAAAGTTTGAATGTATGTGTATCTTGCAATCTTATGGTTTCGTATGTACTTTCATTCGACAAACCATTCGTCTTGTCTTTTATTATTTCATTCATCATTCTGTTTCGTTCGGAAACTTGGATAAAATACGGTTACATTCAGCCCCACTGATTGCCTTATGTGTAACATGAACTGAATATTAGCTATATGCATGTGTGTTGAGATTTATGACTTTTGTTTGAAGAAATACGGAAATGAGGGAAATGTAGGAAATTGTTACTTGTTAATTTGTCTGGCTGTCGAAGTAAATATAAAATTAAATTTACTTTACTGCTGCGTGTGGTGACTGGTCGTCTTGCTAGCCATGGTTTTTGTTATGTAAAACGGGGTGAATAGTGACTGTAGGGGTGAATCGAGACGAGACTTTTAAGTTGATTTTACTGTTGAAATTATGATCGCTTGTAGCCAAAAAGGACTCTAATGTGTTTACTGTCAATATCCACTATAACAGTTTCGTTTCCATTCACCCTTTTTTTTTTTTTTTGAGTGAGAAATCATCAAATAACTTCTCCCGCTCTGGGTGGAGCAGGAGGGCGTGTCAGACTTTTACTGACTAAAACCCACCCGTGTTCCTTCAGTAGCCCGTATGCAGGGGGCCCTTGGGGGCCCCATCATTTGTTGTGCTGACATCTCTTTGAGGCGCGCGTGGAACACAACGCGCCGTCGACTTGGACTTGGTCCTTACCGGACAGCGAGCTACCCATTACTCGCCGTCCGCAAGCTCATGCCTACGGTGGCCGGAAATCGGCCTGGGATTCCCGACGCCCAGGGCGTCTCCGTATCCTGCGGCGACTAGGGTCGCGAGGGCGCATATGCTGCCTCTCCCTCACGTGCGCCGCCTCCCTCTTCGCGAGCATCACTACTTCGCAGTCTCTATTCATTAGTATATGGTATATGTATATGGTATTGTTATTAGTAATTAACTGTGTATTTATTTTACTCCAAAGGTCCTACGAGTAGCTTAATATTTGTTAATACAAGTTAAATCTAAATGAACATAATGCAGCATTGCATATGTGAGCGCCCACACCCTTTATGCCTGGAGCCTTTTATGTGGGTATCGAGTTCTGTTTACGTTGATTGTTTTGTTTTTATTATTTACATGTTTCTGCTTGAGTTTAATTACTATGTTTTGTTGGTATATTGGCGTGTGCTAGCTGACATATGGCAATTAATTTAATTTTATGTTTTGAGTTTAGTAATGTTAATTACTTACCTGTTATTGTATAGAATCAAGTTCTTCTAACTTAACAGACAGCTGTGGTGGTGGGGAGTTTGTTGCTACACTTCTTCTTCCCAGCTAAAGCACTAGAAAGTGGTGAAGGGTGGGCTTTTTGAGGGACTGTCTAATGTCATTTTGACATTCAAAAAGTGTTGCCTCTAAGCCTAGTTTGAATAAAATGACTTTTGATTTTGATTTTACTTCCTTTTGGTATAACATGCTTAAGAGATTTTTTAAGTCCCAATAACAAAGACTAAAAGAGGCATGCACATAAGTAATTCCACTGTATTGATCACTTATTATCTAGTTACAATGCAGTGTGCCCGAAGGGATGAAATTTAAAAAAAAAGCTCAAGCTCAAAATATTTATTTCAATTAAACCTTTTACAGGCACTTTCGAACTGTCAAAAAAAAATCGAGGTTGAAGCTAGGTGCCCATTCCAAAACGTAGATCTCTATGGAGAAGAACGGGCAAGAAACTCCAAGGACACTCTTTTAAATCATGGATATTACAAAATGCCCATTTTCTTTAAATCTTGTGAAAAATTTAATGTTTATAGACACGGCTGTTAAGATTGTGCATTGTCTAACACGGTTTTTTTTTTGTAAGCAGATATTCATTCACCGTATGTCTAACGAAGTAACCAGCCTATCCCTCTCCAATAAAGTCCAATAGCATAAAAAGATTTCTGCCTACCACTGCACATCATCCCTGACATATTTATACCTTTATCAATCACAAAAGTTATTTCAAACAATAAAGCGTGATCACAGAGGGCAGGGAGGGACTCATGCCAGAGTTTATTGTTAGTTTGTACGAGTTTGTGCGACTCTCAATGTAACTCCCTCGACAATTCTGCCACGAGGCTAACGTGAAAGATAGAATATCGAAAGTTGTTTTATTGAGAACAGTTCAGCTACATTCTATTTTGACGTTCAAAAGTGCCTTTTATGTGCCCATTTTCAAATCAATTATTTTACTTGCCATTATAAAGTTTAATAGGATAAGCAATGTCAATATTTTAATTTGCAAAATCAGGATGGTAATAATCTTGCCCATTGTTTACGAAATCAATGATTGTGGGATCTAAAGTTTGTATCTTATTTCAGACGATAAATCTTTGAGTAAAAGGAGGAATCGCATAAAAAAACTTGCACGTATTTCACGTGTGACTTGACAAGATTTACCGGCTCTTCTCCGTAGCAAAACATCAAATGGAATGGCAATGGCACCTCTCTTCTGACGTTTCATAAGTGCCCATGTAGGTTTGTGTGAAATAAAATGTTTTGTATTCCAAAATCAGGGTAATTTAGTCACTTGTAAGAAAAGAATGACGAAAATATCTCAGTATGTACATCTCGCAAGAAAAATACATTAAAACAGAACTGCGTATAGCGGTTCAATAGAATCACAAGGAAAAAGCGTGAATCCCTATAATACCCTATTACTTTTGTCGGCCATACTGTGCTGCAATGCTCAACGCAATTTCAATACGTCAGGCGGAATCGAACGCATTTATATTCTTTATCAGATTCGCTCGTAAACCCTCCAAGAGGAATAACTTTTAAGGGTAATTTTATGGTAGGTATAGCCGGGTATAAGGAAAGATGTTATTTCGGGTCATGTCAACAATTTATGTATGGTTTTTCAGCATTATCCTGAAAGTATCTCGTGGTTAAAATTTTGTTGTTTGACGTTTGACATAGATTGGTCCTAAGCGGCGTTTGGTCTTTTCATAATTCACTAATAAAATTAATCAAGTCATGATAATTGGCAGAAATTATCAAATTAAAAGTGTGAGTGATAACTTAAAGAGAATTGCGTTTTCTTCACGATGTTTTCTTTTATCTTAGGAATTGACTTAAACATTTACAAGAGAAATAAAGTTCATAATGGCTTTTAAAACGCAAATTGAATAAAACGTTTTCTTTCTTCACCTTTGAACCTGCAAACTCTTACTTCGGAAGCAGGTTAATAAACCACCAAGCCCCCATATCCCCCTTACATTGTTTATCATTAGCCATAAAACCTTCAGGTGTCAATGAACACAAGTCTACATACAATATAATATGTGTTTTAGTACACAGTCGTAAAACACGGTACAGCACGTATAAATATCAGTTGTCTCACTTTATCCAATAACGTTTATTGCTTTGATTTTATTATGTTGTGTTATCTTCATGCTACGTTGGATTTATGGGGTAAACAGACGTGTTTAGTAGCACTTAATCAACTGTTTAATCTATGTTAAAAAAAGAAATGTAGAAATACAACTTTCTTTTGAGACACGATAAAAAATGCCGAAAACGTTAAGTACGTTTAGCAAACTACAGAATTAAGTTTTAAATACTTACTTATCTACAAATGCCTACCTATTATTATTATCATCTAAGGGTCAGTTTCCACTCTAACCGGATGCAATTGAATACCAGTATTTTACATGAAGCGACTGCCTATCTGACCTCCACAACCCAGTTACTAGGTAATACGATACCCCTTGGTAAGACAGGTTGTCAAACTTTCAGGCTTCTGATGACCTGTAACGACTGTCAAAGATCCAGAAATGACAGCCGGGACCAACGGCTTAACATGCTTTCCGAGGCACGGTGGGGTCTTGGTATATAAGTACTTACCTACTGTAGCGTAAATCCACTACTGTTATAACTAACTAATTAACGGCTAAACTATGTGCAAAACACCTTAAAGTAGGTATTTTTATGCGATCAAATAAAAATCAATATTTCGCTTTCAATATTAGGTACTTATTTGATGGTTTTCCTAGAACTGCTTTGATATTTTTCCCTCACATAAGTCGTATAGTATTAATCTTTTTCAATAACTTCGTCTTGCCTTGGGCTGATACATGAGCCCCTCAGTAGGCTACCCTTATTCGACATTTTGTTACAACATCATGTCAGAAATAGATTCTGATGGTACCTAAGATATTGGCAGCCATTTATTCTTATGAGCGGTACTAAACGGTTACAATCTAGACTTTGAAGCTTGGCTGAATAGCGTGTTACGTAAAACATCGATTTAAAAAAAAAACGAACTTGTTTTTGGGAAAATATCGAATAGGTACGTGCAGACATAGGCATTCGGGTATCGGTACTCTTGTTATATGATTGGTTTAAGATTATTTCATGCATTTACTTCCAATTTTTATGCTGTCAGCAGAGCGATAAGTTGTATTGATTCGAAACCTTTACTAACCGACTTCAAAAATAAGAAAGTTATTACATATTGCTGCACTGCTAAAAACTGCGATACAATGTAAACACGGTCCAATTAAATTTTGTTACGGTTTTAATTGGTGATTATTGTTCGTAGTTTGTTGTTGACTGGTAATGTAAAGCGATGCGAGACTCGTGGCTGAATGATACCAGCTAAACGGATAACTGAAAGGCTAAGCTATGCTCGGTTTGTGGATGGTGACCATCCAATACTCGTACATATCGAAACCCCTACATTCCTCGGAAAGGCGGTTTTCATTCGTAGATCTTTGACAGTCCCAACCCGACACACCCACACACCCTAAATACCACACACACACACCTACTTACACACTTGCACACACACATACACACACAACCTCCACACACACACCCCACACATACACACACACACACACTACACATACCTACTTGGTAACACGATTCCCCTTTGTAAGCCTAGGGTATTGTGTAACCAAATAACTGGGTTGTGAAGGCAGATAGACAGTCGCTACATGTAAAATATTGATATCCAACTGAATCCAGTTAGACTAGAAGCAGATTGATTGATTTTGGAAGTGAAAAGCAATTAATGATTCTCAAAGGCATACTATGTAGGTAGGTATATGTACTTATTTGACTTTGCACGATTTAGTGCTTTGAAGCTACCCATACCTGTTTAACTCACTCCGGTGTAACCACATTACTTGGCGAGTTCACAGTAATATCATTACTACACACTTACGGGAGCGACCAAACCACATACAATCGCTTTAGCTCGAGTAAATTGGCGTGTAATCTCATTAGGAGACGCTTATGAGTTATGTGACGTCATAGTCACAGGAAACAAAAGGCCTATTAGTGGAAAGATTATTATTGTGTGTATAAGAAATACAGGGAGTAACAAGACACTTCACGAAGCCAATACCTTCGCATTCAGTACATCAAACTGAGTGCTTTGTGCAAAAATAATTCCTAGGAAACTACTTTTATTTTTGGTGTTAAATTTCGCTATTTACGATAGAACGGCACACATGATCATAGGAATATTTAAAGTTAAGTTATAGCATTTCAGTTAATAAATTTATCTAAGTAGGTATTTCATTTAAAACTTCCGTGTGGTGCCGGACGTTAAAGAATAGAAATATGGTTGTGTACAATGTGCATTAAACAAATATATTAATGAAGACAATTTCTTAGCAAAAGAACAAAAATAGTCACCAATTTAGGTACATAATGAGGATAATTTCGTTAGGAAAGTATTGAGTATGAATGTGATGGCTATAAGAGTAGGGGGAGACCAAAGAAACGATGGATGGACTGTGTGAATGATGATATGGTTAGAAAGGGTGTGACTACGGAGATGACGACTAATAGTGAAGTGTGGAAGAAAAATACATGTTCCGCCGGCCACTAATAAATTGGAATAAGGTCAGAAGAATGATCTAGATACCTACCTATGGAGCTTGTGGCTAACTAATTACAGCCATAAGTGCCTGCTGGGGAGTTTGTTGCGCCATTTGTTCTGTTTCAAAGTCAAAGTCAAAGTCAAAGCATTTATTTCAATTAGGCACTTAAAAGGCACTTTTGAACGTCAACATTTACATTTAAAAAATACTAAGTAATATGATTCTAGTCGCCCATTCCAAAATGTAGTTTCGTATGGAGAAGAACGGGCAAGAAACTCCACCGTTACTCTTTTAAAATGTTTTACATACAATTTATCATAGTACATTCACTATATAATTATATGTGAAAACGATGCACCCAGAATAAAATTACTATCCCTAAAAAGGTAACAAAATGCAACTGAAGCAATAAAGATAAATTAATTCTATGATAGATACATGGTGCTCACATATTTACAAACATTGTAAGAGTAAGTCTACGATTTTCCCAGAATATTAACAAGAAATAAGTCAGTGTGTGAGTGTAAATCAATGTCATGAATATAATGATTTATATAATTCAATTAGCAACCAGTTGGATTTTGTCTAGACTCTGGATTGTCGTATGGAGCAGGACCAGCATGTTTCCAAGCATTTTTATCTTGGATATAATCCTCTAATGTATAATACGCTTGTTTACAAAGTGTACTTTTAATATGAGTTTTAAATTTCCTTTCATTTAATTATTTTGTTATAACATATAACACAGTACCCCATAAAAGATGAATGTACTTGAGCTAATCTGAAAAATGTTCAGCTAAATCACTAGGAATGAGAGAACCTTGTAGGCGTTACAGACTACATTTGTAAACGATTTCTATTCTGTATTCTCATTCCTTGAAGTACCTGGTACTTATTGACAGGCTTGCACTGTCCTCCCATACGTATTATCACTGTAATGTAAAAACATTGCTAACGCCAATTATTTTTAAAAGTTTAACCGTGGAGTTTCTTGCCGGCTCTTCCCCACAGAAAGTGACAAATTGGAACCGTGCACCTAGCTTCTAACGTTTCATAGGTGCCCATGCAGGTTTATGTGAAATATAAAAAAAAATATACCAATAACCGATATTTATGCTTAATTTCGAGTTTGAGCTTAATTTAAAAGGTCGACAAAAGTTGCTGAAAATTGCTTACCTTACACGGACTTTGTAAACAAAGATGGGAGTAGACGAATTTGCATCCTGAGCAAACCGCATTATGATCTAAAAATGTCCAGTACGATCTTTCAAACAAACGTGGAATTAGCTAGTTGGGTATGTTGTACATTATCTCCGCAAGGAAATTGACTTAATAAACTAGTAAAAAACTATCACATAAAATATAAGTCATCTTGCGTTTTAAAAAGTGTTATTATAATGTAAAAGACTACTTCGAGGATAAAGATATTGTTTTTAACTATAACAAATTTTTGTACATTAACTCAATACAATAATAATTACAATAACTGTGACATTATTAATTGCTTGACATTAATGTTATAATTTATTTGTTCAGATTTAATTTAATTGACTATTTATGTATGTTTTCAGTGACAATGTAATTTAATAAGAAAACTGATTATGAATTATATGTGTCTTATATAAAATAAATGTCATAATGTTTCCTAATACCTATATTTGCACACCTCATATTATGGTTACAATACAGTGTACCCTATGAACCTTTACAACATCCTCTGAACCTGTAATATGCAAATAAATGATTTGATTTGATTTGAAATATCAATGTTGCATTTTGAAGTTAAACTTCGGTATCTGTGTTCTGTGTTAAGTTTTACAATTATTTACGTTTTAACAAACATTTTGAAGTGTTTTTGTAGGTTTTTCATGTTTTCGTTTTCACAGTGTCTTCCTTATACTGTAATAAATTACGAAAATAAACATTTTCAGCTGTCCTGAAATATAAGCACAGCTGTTTTGTGCGCAGTCCTCTTGTCTCAACAGAACGACGGCGACTGTTTTTTAAAACTAAAATATGAATAACATTAGCGCAACGTGAACTGAAAGATGATTTCTTCCACAATAAGAACGTCGTAAGTGCTAAAAGCTTGTAGTCGTAATAAAACTAAAAGAACTTTCAAAATATGCCCACGAAATTTCGCCGTCTGTTAACACAAATAATCATCAAATTTATATCCCAGTAGTAGTCATTGGCATACTCTCAAATTTCCACGTATTTTTGAGTTTCGAGATGATTTTACCTAAAAATTGTGTTTCTGTTCCCTTCCAACTTTGGAAACATCATGACGTAGTTACTCATATTATTTTTACTTTGCAGGTAAGTTTAATCAATTTTAAGGAAAATCAAGTTGACGATGCCTTGCTGTACCCTCTTAAGCCGTTAGTCCCGGCTGTTTTTTGTAAATTTTTGACAGTCGTTACGGCTAGTCAGTAGCCTGCAAGTCTGACAGCCAGTTTACTAGGGTTACCCAGTAACTGGGTTGTGGAGGCCAGAAAGGCACATACACAAGGTAATAAAAGTATAATTTTGTGTGGAGATTTTAATATTAATATTTTAGATGTTACTCCATTAAGTATTAGACTACTTAATCTATTTAGGTCTTTTAATTTAATTAACTTGTTTTCTGAACCTACTAGGATCACGGCATCTTCGTCAACATGCCTTGATAATATTTTTAGTGATTGCGATGCCAAAAATAAATTAGTTTTAACTGACTTAACGTCCGACCACTGTGGTTTATTAGCTAGCTTCCCTTTATTCTTACACAAAAAGCCGCATAAAATAGAATGCAGGCCTTATACAGCTAGTCGTTGCAACAAATTTAAAAATAATATATCTCGTAGGATTACACCATCTTTAATAGAACATGAGCATCCTAATGAAATCTATGGAGCCCTTTTTGATATAGTGCATAAAGAATACCAGTCTACTTTCAAAACCAAAACCATTGACATTAATGGCACCTCCGTCGGCTTCAACCAATGGGCCACACCAGGTATTTATAAAAGTAGAGCGACACTATACGAGCTGTATGGTTTGAAAAAATACAGGTTTGATACTCCTTTCCTGGAGTATGTCAGAAATTATTCAAAATTATTTAAAAAGATCTGTGCTTTTGCTAAATCTAAATTTTTAAGCGATACTATACAAAAATCTAATAATAAAATAAAAACCACATGGAAAATTATTAACAATGAAACGGGTAAATCGGTTAAACAGGAAAAACAACTAGAGATTATGGTCAACAACACATTACTTAATGAAGCTGCTGACATAGCTGAGGCTTTTAATGAGTTTTTTGCCAACATACCTTTAACTACGACTCACACCTTAAATTCGTCCCCGTCTAAAGCTGAAAACCTTTTGCATAGTAGTGTGCCCAAATGTAGTAGCTTATTAAGTTTCGAACATGTAACGCCTCGTGATGTAGTAAATATTTTTAATACACTTAAATCAAAAAACACTGGGGATTACTGGGGCATCTCTATTAAACTTTTAAGTAATATAATCGATATCGTAGCCCCCTATCTTGCTGTTACTTTTAATAAATGTGTTGACTCGGGAACTTTTCCTGACCTCATGAAGATTAGTAAAGTCATACCATTATTTAAATCGGGTAATAAAAATAACGTGGGCAATTTTAGGCCTATTTCTATATTACCGGCATTTAGTAAAATATTTGAAAAATTAATACTCAAGCAGTTGCTAAGACATTTTAATTTAAATAGCCTCCTTCATGAGGAACAATATGGCTTTACAAAGGGTCGTTCGACTACAGATGCGGGTGTTGCTTTGTTGAAACACATATTTAACGCATGGGAGAACTCGCAAAATGCTATTGGAGTTTTCTGTGATCTCTCCAAAGCCTTTGATTGCGTGCACCATGAAACGCTTTTGCGTAAACTGCGTTATTATGGTGTCCATAACGAAGCTTTAAACGTAATAAATTCTTATTTACATAGTAGGTTCCAATGTGTAGAAAGTAATGGTGTAAAATCTTCTGGGCTACCAGTTCAGTTAGGTGTGCCTCAAGGCTCAATACTCGGCCCATTCTTGTTTTTAGTATATATCAATGACTTACCATTCTATTTAAAGGGTATTTGTGATGTTGTTCTGTTTGCAGATGACACTTCTCTTATTTTTAAAGTAGACAGGAATAGACAAGATTTTGACGACGTAAACAGTGCACTCTCAATGCTTACGGATTGGTTTACGGCAAATAACCTAGTACTTAATGCCAAGAAGACAAAGTGTGTAAAATTCGCCTTACCGAATGTTAGAAATCTTGGTCCAAACATCGTGTTAGATAAAGAGGTGCTTGAAACCGTAGACTCGACAGTTTTTTTGGGCATAACAGTAGATGCTAAACTTCAGTGGGGCTCACACATATCAAGCCTAGCGGGAAGGCTCAGTTCGGCCGCCTATGCCGTTAGAAAAGTAAGACAGTACACTGACGTTGAAACAGCTCGGTTAGTTTATTTCAGTTATTTTCATAGCGTTATGTCCTACGGCATTCTGTTGTGGGGCAAAGCCGCTGATATTCAAAATATTTTTGTTCTTCAAAAGCGAGCTGTTCGAGCAATTTACCAACTGGGTGCTAGAGTGTCCCTAAGAGATTTTTTTAAAGATATCGGTATTCTCACGGTGGCATCGCAATTCATATTCGCTAACATCTTATATATTAGGCAAAATATACACTTATACACTAAAAACAGTGATATTCATAATATAAATACTAGAAATAAGGATAAACTACGTGCTCCCTTTCACCGGCTTCATAAGGTTCATAACTCATTTGTTGGGCTTGGTATAACCTTTTATAACAAGCTTCCCTCTTCTTTGTTAGATTTACATTTTAGTGCGTTTAAAGCCAAAGTAAAATCCAACCTTTGTTCTAAGGCATACTATTCTATTAACGACTACTTAAACGATAAGAATAGTTGGTCGCTGTGATTAACTCAAGACAATGTTTGTGTTCTTTCACCAGAATTAGCTTACCTACTGACAGGTTGTATGAATTACATTCACATACTTAATTGTTTATTTTATTAGACTCTTTAAATCATTTTATTTTTTACTATTGTATTGTACAGTATCAAGTTCTTCTAACTGAACAGACAGCTGTGCTGCTGGGGAGTTTGTTGCGCCACTTCTTCTTCCCAGCTAAAGCACTAGGAAGTGTCGAAGGGTGGGCGTTTTGGGGGGACTGTCTTATGTTTTATTTTTTTGACGTTCGAAAAGTGCTGACTCTCAGCCTAGTTTGAATAAATGACTTTTGATTTTGATTTTGATTTTGACTCGTTTCATGTAAAATACTAGTATTCAGCTGCATCCGACTTTACTGGAAGCCGACCCCAACATAGTTGTGAAATGGCTAGGCACATTGATGGTATATGCTTACTTAAAACTTACGTACTGTTTCATTTCTTTTATGTAACAATTCCGACCAATGACAATACCCTTTTTTTATTTGGGTGGGAAATCATCAAATAACTTCTACCACTCTGGGTGGAGCAGGAGGGCGTGTCAGATTTTTACTGACTAAAACCCACCCGTGTACCCTCAGTAGCCTGTATGCCAGGGGCGGCAATATCTCTTTCGAACAAACCCGCACCCCTGGCAGGCATCAGCCCTTGCGGGCCCCATCAGTTTGTGCTGACATCTCTTTAAGGCGCGCGTGGAACACAACGCGTCGTCGACCTGGGCTTGGTCCTTACCGGACAGCGAGCTACCCATTACTCGCCGTCCGCAAGCCCACGCCTACGGTGGCCGGAAATCGACCTGGGATTCCCGACGCCCAGGGCGTCTCCTGCGGCGGTTAGAGCCGTGAGGGCGCATATTCTGCCTCCCCCTCACGTGCGCCGCCTCCTTCTTCGCGAGCATTACTGCTTCGCTGAAGGAGGTGACGGCTACCCATGCACTCTCGCTCCGTACTATGGCCTGGACCAGGGCCGGACGCGAGAGATCGCCGCCGCCGATCGCCTCCACGAGGACACGGCGGTGCTCCGCCCAAGCCGGGCAGACCGCTACCGTGTGCTCCACCGTGTCCTCAGGGCGATCTTCGCAGTGGAAACACCCAGGCGTTTCCTCCCGCCTTATCCGGAACAGGAACCTCCCGAAATAACAATACCCTATAGGGCAGACAAGGTATATTCCCAGTCCATATTAATTAAAATTTTATTCCCTACGTTAGCGGGCCGCGTACAATAGTTTCGACGTTGCACCAGTTTGATTTCAGCTACTGAAATTCACATACATCGTTATCACGGCAAACTGTGTGCCCGGTCATATACGTAGCTCATATTCAACGACGACGCTTGCATATTATACATATACGCTGATTTTATGGCTATGTCTAATGGTCATGAGTTAATTAGTGATCTCACATAACATGACGCCTATGTTACCCAAACGATTACAGAAGTGTACAACAGGATAAGTTTATAACCAGTGCGCAAACTGTAACCATAAATATAGCATGTTTTATGCACTGGAGGGAAAACAATATGCTGAATTCATGTTACAGTTTGCGTACTGGTTAAAAACTTAACCTGTAGTATACCCACATTTCGCTAGTTATGTTAAAGTCCCATGTAATAGGGAGCAAGCTTTTTGGCATGAACCGGGCACAAAATCCACATAGCGGGCTGCTACTGAGATATTCCAGGTTGAAAAACCCAATAAAACTTTGCCCGACTTGGTAATCTAACCCAGAACCACACGCTTGGCAGTAGCTCTCCGACCACTAGACCAACGAGACAGAGAAGTTATCTTTTTGTGCATCAAACGTAAAATAACTATTCGGTTTTTGCAGCTCAAACATTAAGTTAAAGAAAGGTTTAATGTTTAGTTACGGATGTTATCTTGATTTATCTTGAGCCACATGTTTTCGTGAACTAAATATTAATGTGTTTTATTTCTAAAACCTACAGTGAATCGAACATAAAATACTTATTCGGTTTTCACAGCTCAAACATTGAGATCCAGAAAGGTTTATTGTTTAGTTGAGGATTTAAGCTCGATTTATCTGGAGCCGAATGTTTTCGTGATCAAAATATTAATGTGTTTTTTTTTAAACCTACAGTGAATCGGACATAAAATACTTATTCGGTTTTCACAGCTCAAATATTGAGATAAAGAAAGGTTTATTGTTTAGTTGAGGATTTAAGCTCAATTTATCTTGAGCTGAATGTTTTCGTGATCAAAATATTAATGTGTTTTATTTCTAAAACCTACAGTGAATCGAACATAAAATACATAGTCGGTTTTCACAGCTCAAACATTGAGATCCAGAAAGGTTTATTGTTTAGTTGAGGATTTAAGCTCGATTTATCTGGAGCCGAATGTTTTCGTGATCAAAATATTAATGTGTTTTTTTTTAAACCTACAGTGAATCGAACATAAAATACTTATTCGGTTTTCACAGCTCAAATATTGAGATAAAGAAAGGTTTATTGTTTAGTTGAGGATTTAAGCTCAATTTATCTTGAGCCGAATGTTTTCGTGATCAAAATATTAATGTGTTTTATTTCTAAAACCTACAGTGAATCGAACATAAAATACATAATCGGTTTTCACAGCTCAAACATTGAGATCCAGAAAGGTTTATTGTTTAGTTGAGGATTTAAGCTCGATTTATCTGGAGCCAAATGTTTTCGTGATCAAAATATTAATGTGTTTTATTTCTAAAACCTACAGTGAATCGAACATAAAATACTTATTCGGTTTTCACAGCTCAAACATTTAGATTAAGAAATTTTTATTGTTCTTCATTATTTTAACTTGATTTATCTTCATCCGAACTGTTATCTTAATAAAAATTAAAGTGTTATAATACTTTGTTTACAGGTACGTCTTACGGCGGAATCAACCACCTGATACAACATTCAAAGTGTTTCAAGTTAGTCTTACCAAGAATAGCTAATTTATGAAGAAATACACCTCTGAGTTCCTTTGAATTCTTGTACAACTTTACAACGCTATACAGAAGTTTTTGTAGAAACTTTATTTACTCTTTAAGTTTCAGCAAATTAAGTCTCAATTTGCCAAAGATAGCTACACAAAAATAAATATAAATATCTTTAGCACCTACCCTTTTCACAGAATAATCTTTTTTATTTTCATAACATTGAAACGACATAATTGAATATCAAATTGCTTACAATAAAATAAATATTTGCGTTGTAAAATATTGAAGTAATATGAGGCATAAACCCAGTATTAACGCAATATAAACCCATACATGAAGTAAAAGCCTAGTGTCAATAACATCGTATTTTTAAGTTCTTTCATAAAAATAAAATTGTTACACCTCGTCTTGTTTACGATCTAGATTAAATTCAAGGGTTCTTAATAAAAGTCTGGATTTTAAATGAGAGTGCTAACATTTTGATTTCATTGAATTTTTAATTGAGAACCAGAATAAATTAGGTAAAGTTTTTCAGATAAGCTTTTATTACGCTGCCACTTCAGTCTATAAGTATACATTAAAATGAAATTACTTTTCATTAATCTCATAAACTATTTGCCTGTGTGACTACGTTGTGTAGATTTCATAAATATTACGTTTACTTTTAATAAGGCTGTAGGAAAACGGTGAAGAAACACATCACTAGGAAACCAGCATGTCGATTCTGTTACTATCTCACCGGGTGAAGTGACCTGTCAGTGTCATCCCACTTATGCTAGGGATTGACCAAGCATTAGGTGAAATGACACTGACAGTTCACTCCACGCTCACTTCACGCGGTGAGATGGTTGTAGAATAGCAATGCAGCACTTTGAACAATTCGTAGACATGAAACATCCACCAATCAGCACTGGGAATATTCACATGCTTATACTTATATTATTAAAAGAA
Source organism: Polymixis flavicincta (assembly GCA_949987655.1). Classification (NCBI taxonomy): domain Eukaryota; kingdom Metazoa; phylum Arthropoda; class Insecta; order Lepidoptera; family Noctuidae; genus Polymixis; species Polymixis flavicincta. Next base: position 3,080,964 of record OX465183.1, on the reverse strand, counting down.
AAAACGTTCGATGTTTTTTCAAGTCTAAACAGTCACTAGTAAGTAAATAAATAAATCTGTCGAAACATTTTTCACCATTTAAATGAGATACTCTTAAAATTTCGTAAGTGTCTTCTCGTTTGCCTTAAGACCAAATCAATCTTCGATTTTCGCACTCTCCAAACCTCCGCAAAAGTCTTAGGCGCGTGGCTCCGGAAATGGAGAGTCGAGGTCAACTCTGACAAGAGTCTGGCGGTTCTCTTCTCGAAACCGCGTAAGCTGCCTCCCCAGTTCCCGGTTCGATCACTATGTATGGTAAGCCAATCCCATGGGTGAAGCAAGCCAAGTACTTAAGAGTGATCGTCGATCACCTACTTTCCTTTTCGAAGCATTTAAAGACGGCTCTTTCTCGCGCCGCTTTCGCTCTGGGTAGGCTCCACTTCGTACTGACCGCCCGTAGCAAATTGTCCCTTCGGTGCAAATTGCGTATCTACACCGCGGTCATACCCTATCATGACTTATGTGTGCGCACACGCTAAGCCCCATCACATCCAAAGGATGCAGATCGCCCTGAACTGTTTCCTAAGGAAGGTCACGGGAGCTCCCTTCTATGTCCGAAACGAGAATTTCCATCTGGATCTCAGAGTGCCCACTATCCAGCAGTTCATGAAACGCCTCTCAAAGCATTTCTTTGACTCAGCTGTGAAGCATCCCAATCCTCTCATTGCGTAAGCCACCTGCTAGGGATCCCGTATTAGTAAGATTCGCCGACTGGGGCATACTGTTACCATTCCCGACGACGCTACCGGTTCAATGTCCGTCCCGTCCTTTGCTCGAGCCAACCCGCGCCGCTGAGCCTGTAGTATTAAGTACGTCCCCTAATAATATCAGTCCAATTCAGTTTGTCCCTTGCTGCCATCTACCGTCTACCGAGATACGTACCCCACAAGAGGTGCCCTTAGCGAGCATCACTCTAGTTTTAAGTTTTTTCTTAAACCCTGGCTGGTAATCTTAATTTATTAGGATTATCACAGGCAAGTCCGGTTAAGCAGACGACAACCTCATAGGTTGAACTGCGAGACGTCAATTAAAAAGAAAAAAAAAAACAATCTTCGATTTTCTTTTTTTTTCTAACAATAATAGTAATATAAAAGTAAAATAAAAAAAATATGTATTATTTTTGTAAAAATATTTAAAATATACTTAATTATGTACAAAAGAAAATAAAAGACATAATAGTAATATAAGCATGTATTTATTTTGATTTATGGTACATAGATACAGGGTGACACTTAACTGAAAATGATCAATGACCCGGGAACCGATCACTTTTCCTAGTTTTTTTGTTCCAATTTTATTTTACCGAAAACTATTGACCGACGTCTTTTTTGCTATATGCATTATTTAACACCTTTTTTCAATAACGTAAATAACGCAATGAATATTGTTGAACTGTCAAATTGAAACAGATTGTGATTAATCGTGAGTTACGCAATTAGGGTACCATGCCGGTCTCAAATAATGAGCTTTTATACCTACATGTGGAAATTAGTTTTCACTTATAAATATAGATGTAGTAAGTATACATGTTTTCCTTTATTGACATCAGTGATGTCCAAGATAAACTCAATTATTTGTATGGCCTCTAGATATTTATTCACATTCTAGGCACAGGTGAAATATTTGTGTCGTTTTCTAAAACAAACATTTTCTGCTTACTCTTTCTAACAAAAATACTCTAAAAACGTTTCCTTTTAATTCAGACTCAACATTTACACAGTTTGCTGTGTCATCGTTCCCTAAAAAATCGAAGTAAGCCTTAAAGTAGCTCCCTGGGTGAACAGCCAAAAACTGGCGCAGTCAACATTAAAGGAGTTAGGGAATCCTTTCTATTGCTCACTGAACGATCACTGGATCTTAGTGAAAGTTAAATTGTCATCGTTGAAGTAACTGGGGAGCTTATACGAAAAGGAATCTCTCTTCGAATTGAGAGGCTTTGTTAAGTAAGATTATTATTGATAGAAGTTTCTCAGAGAGAAATTATAAGTAGGTATACATGGAATTGATAGGGTCACATTGATTGGCGAATACTTGTCGGTATTTAATAATGGCTTCATTTTAATAATTCACTGGAAATAAAAATACATTTTTCTCAGTTAGTCTTTCGTGGAAATATGTGATTCTAGAATTCTACGATTTAATGAGTAGGTACCTAGATATTTAAGACGTAAAAAAATTGTTCTTAAATTCTGTTACTAATTGAGTTCTATTTTTAAACGGATTTTTACATAACATAATATCACGCCTTGTACCTCCGAAGGTTTGGGCAGAGGTGTACATTTAGTAAACCTACATTTCGCCAGTAGTGTTTAAACCCCATGTAATAGGGGGCGAGCCTATTACCATCATCCCAGTGCAAATCTAGACTGGCTGATACTGAGATATTCCAGACAAAAAAACCTAATAACACTTTCCCCGACCTGGGAATCGAACTAAAGACCTTTTGCTCAGCAGTAGCTTTTGCAACAACTAGACCAACAAAGATTTTTATATGTACAAACAAATCTACTAAAACAACTGAACCATAGAAAGCTACTAAGCCTTAATTACGATCCGTCAATCAAAAAACATGCGTATGTTCTTCTGAACTCAGTCTATATTCCAACGAAGGTACAGTACATAAACCTAGTTTTGTGGTCGAGAGCTCCTTAGGGAAATCTCAACTAAATTGATGATTTTGTTTTTATGCCAGTGCACAGAGAACTTATATGAATAGGATTAAGTTTATATGACAGCTGAATACTTTTAAATTAAAACGTACACCCACGTTTTATTCGCATGGGGATAGGCAGACGTCAGAACGCAAACTTCTACCATCAGTAGGGCCAGCACGAACGAGCATAGTAATCGTAATAAAAATTAGAAAGTTTAAAAAATTTAAAATACTTAAAAAAAAAAAAACAGCAACTGACTTCCAAAAAACACTACAAACTGAAAAATAACTTTAATTTCGGAAGTCGGTGAGTTTGGATGTGTATTTAATGTTTTTGTCACCGCCTTCCAAAATTAAAGTAATTTTTCACTTTGAAGTGTTTTTCCGGAAGTCGGTTGCATTTTTTTTTTCTTTTGTTTTTGCAGTTTTTAGTTATAGTACACACCAATTCGAAATTTCATCATCCTTGGGGTCAAAACAATGCATATTTATGCGATAGCAGCATACGCAGTTCCTTTGTCTGTCCCCGAAACACATCATCAGATTCATTATGAAATTTGAATGGGACCATGTCATAATAAAACCCTATCGAACAAAAAGAAGAGAATTTTGCAAATCCGTCTTATGACGGAGTCATGCCCAAACATACTTAAAAAAAATGTATAAAAAAGTCGAATTGATAACCTCCTTATTTTTTAAGTTGGTAAAAAATACTCTTTACGCCGATCTAATTTATTTATTTATTATCTTTACTTTTATCCTTTACATGTGGTTTTGTGGTGCGTAGGTACTTATTTACATATTTGTTAGTAATTTTAGTTTTGTACTTGTATAAGGTTGTAGGTGTAAGGGCCGCCTATTGCGGTGAAAGCCTCCTCCAAGCCATTCCACATGTCTCTATCTTTTGCCTGTCTGGGCCATAAGTTTCCGGCTATTTGTATTATGTCGTCACTCGATCTTTCAGAAGGTCTACCCTTCCTTCATTTTATTTCTTTGCGTACTAAGTTGAAATAATTTGTGACCATCTTCCATCCAAAGCTCTCTAACCTAACCATTTCCATTTCATTGTCAGAACCTGTTTGACCGCATCTCTATATTTGTATGTGTGTTATTTTTCTTAAAAGAAAACGCCTATCTTACTTAGTTTTAAGACTATGCTCATATCTAAGGGTGATATTTATTGATTATTCACAATTTCAAAGAAAATGCTATAGGATAGTTGTATTTTTGAATTGACGTTATTTTTCTATCGCAAGCATGGCCGGGGGCCTCTGCAACTACATATTTCTTAAAAAATAACCGTTTTTGCTTTATCTCTTTAAAACTGGAACCATAGTCAAATACAAATCGTAGGCAGCCTGCAAATGCCGTTGCTGAATATTGACCCCGGAAATCTACTCTAAAATTATAAAGAGATAACAATATTTAATTTTGTTTGTAAGCGGTAATCTTCAAAACTACTGATTCATTTCCGAAAATTATTGCACTAATGTCAAGCTACGGTTTTGCTATTGTCATATAATATATTATATTTTAAAACAAGATATTTAACATGAGCAAAGTTGCGGGCAGAAGCCAGTAACATCTGCAAAGAATGGAACGTGGCACTCTTTCAAAAGACACACAAATTGCTCCCAAGTAGCAGATGGCTAGTTATAATCGTATGAAGACGTAATACAGATTGTATTTCTAACATTTTCCATACTCTCCTACATCTAGATCTCCGTCCACTCCTTCCATGGTTTTTGCAATTGGATTGTCACTGGAAAATAAGGAATATAATACATATATTTTCACCTCACAGGGTCGGAAAGATTCTGTTTGTCATTCGAAATCTGTCTGCAAAAGTGCGTTAACGCGCTAGCGTGAAAACAGTTTTTGAAATTCGAACCTTTCTACTCAATAATTTTCTATACAGCCAGTCCACTGAAAATGCAATAATACTTATTTCATGTCAGTTCTCTAACCCCATTTTTAGAATAATAGAACTGGCCAGCAGGACGACTGCATGATAAAAAATAAACTTTGTTTTTTTTCGTCTGTATTCAATTTGCTTTCCATAATTTTGGCTGAGAATGTTGGTTTGTTTTTTTATAAAATCAGATAAAATCGTAAGAAATCATATAGATAATATGAGCGAGTCCACCAGCGATGAAGATATAAATTTAACACCTGCAGAGTTTGTGCAAGTGGTACCACTTATAATGCCGAATTGAGTTATCTTCCGGAAAAATCGCGTGAAAAGTACATAAAAGCGTACAATTTGTTCAATGCATGGAGACGTTCTAAAGGCGTGAAAATGTTTTCGAAGACTACAATGCAATGCTATCATACTTCATTGAACTAAGTACACTAATTTAATGTATTATTTAGGCTATTTTTCTTGCACCTAGCGTTTTCCTGTAGTGAGGTGAAACATTGTGTTGTGCATTTTGCACCTCGTACCTTTGAAGGCCTGGCTACGCTCAGTTTGAACCAGTTGCTTCACTCATGGTTCAATCCTAGAATCCTTCGCTTGTCAGCGAAGCTTTCAGCACAAGCCTTGCATAACAAATAACTATTTTCTTTCAAGAGCAGACTGTTTAGTAACCAAACGCTCCAAAAACTGGTAGCTATTGATATCACTTAAAGTTGGGTATCATCTCCGAACATAATATTGCGTTCCGTGACTCGAATACAATATTCAAGATTTATGTCCACAAAGACCTTACAAAAACAAACAAGATAAGTGCTTACAATTTTACATATTATTCAGTAACCATTTAAAGTAAGCCTAGAAAATCCAATTTACGAGGAACGAGCTTGTTTTAAATATTTTTCGTCGTCCGATCACTAATCCTTTCGTTTTAAGCGATCGGTTTCGACGAGGGTGAGAATTGGAAGTTTAAGACTGTGATCTTGGACATAGGAGGTAGCGGAGCGATTGACGTAACGAGCGGTTATTGCAGATGATCCCAGTTAAACAGTTCTCTTCTCTCGCACGAACTAAGTTTAATTTTAATATAAAAATATTCAGCATGCCTGTGGTGAGATTAAAGACAAAGACGCGTAAAAATTAAAGGTAATTTCGTGGCGTTTATCTAACGTAAAAATAATTATCATAATTATCATATTATTTTAATTTTATACCTCAGTCTTGTCAATTTTAATTTTTGTTCAGTTTAAATTCATGGCCCTCGTCTTGTGAGAGTACAATTACTGTTTAAGATACGATGGGACTGACATACGCTATGCGTAAAAGCCCATAAAAACAAATAAAGAAAAAAAAAATGTCAAATCGAAAACAATAATTGGCAATTGTGTTTCAGTCACCCCTCTTAATTAAAGTTGCCTAAAGGGTGTCGCGCGTAAAGGTCTATCCACAGACAAAAATATCAATGCCGTGCCTGGAACTTGCCAGGGCCGTGGCACACACAAGGCAGGCACTGAAGCTCCATCCGGCCCGGTCACAGACGTGTGTGAACGAGTTCACATAACGGTAAAGGTAAACACATTTTTTTTTATACAGGGGCGGGCGGTATTTCTTTGGAACTTTGGTAGGCATCGGCCCTTGCGGGTCCCATCAGTTTGAGGCACGCGTGGAACAGAACGCGCCGTCGCTGCCGCCGATCGCCTCCATGAGGACACGGCGATGCTCCGCCTACGCCGGGCAGATCTCCACCATATGCTCTACCGTGTCCTCAGGGTGATCTACGCAATGGAAACACCCGCGTTTTCTCCCGCCTTATCTGAAACCAGAACCTCCCGAAACAGCCGTGTCCGGTGAGGACTTACGTCAGGCGAAAGGTGAGGACGCCATGGCGCCTTTCCAACCACTCCTCAAAGAGAGGACTTACCGTCACAATCGTGGCGTGCCCAGCCATAATATGGTTGGATAGACCTTAAGGTTTGTCTGCTCTTGTCACTGTCATTTACTCGAATCTCACTGTCTCGCTCCTGCCACATCAGACACCACAGCCTAAAGGACTCAGTTTGAGAGGGAACTAGAGTACCGGGAAGCAATTACTCAGCTCCATCTCGGTATTATTTCTATTCTGTGGTTCGACAACGAGCGAAACTGAGCTGATGGGGACAAATGTTTTAATTATGCAGTTTTACTGAATGACGTGAAATAAATACTTTGTTTAGAATTGGATCTTTAGTAGCAGAGCTTCTTGTGTATTATTTATCATGGCAAGTACATTTTAATCAAATCAAACAGTATTTTTATAATCAGCCTATAATGTTCCCACAGCTGGGACACATGCCTCCTCCCTGTGAGAGGGAGTGGGCCGTAATCCACTACGCGGACCCGGTGCGTGTTGCTAGATGTAACACATGTCTTCAAATCCTTCACCGTTTCATCACAGCATTTAAATAGATGGATTTTGTAATTTCTTGATTTAACAGAGTGTCCTTGAAGTTTCTTCACCATAAAAAGATAACTGCGAACGGACCTACTTCTTGACAATTCAAAAAGTACTGGTTTATTCGTTAATTGGTTGTTGTAAGACCCTATTCCAACTTTCAATGAGTTAACTAGAACCCGACAAACAACAAAAATATCAATCGGTTTTTATTTATTTGCTTTTGAGTCGGTATTTTATTTCATTTATTCATTTTTCTCTTCTTTCAATAAGATTTCCCTATGCTTATAAATTAGGTACTAACTTCTGCCCAGGAATTCGTTCACGTTTTTTTAATTTTTATTTTACATAAAATATATCCTATACCTATAGCATTACATCGCTCGCCCGCGATACTTCTTCGTTTTCTCTTAACGTTCTTTTTTCTATTTACTCGGCTGAAATTGTATTCCCTACACAAAAACAAGCAAACATCTCATAGTAACATTTTTAAGTACAGATAATACTTTTTTACGCTAACCTAATTCCCAATTACTTCCTTCATTCTGCATTACCTCGCCCGTCTTTTACAAAGGCTATCAGCATACTTCAGTCTACCGGAAAACACGTGAGATAAGGAAAGATTATTATATTTTCCACCGTAGCAATCGCTTCAATGCTCTTCGGGGACTATCCTTGAATTTCGGCAGAAGCCTTTTATATGGCTACTTGGGTTTTTTCTAGCGAGAAATCTCGGTTATTCTCGAGAAAGCTTCCTGGGTTGTTCGATAAAGAGGGTGGTCTTACTGTATCATGCGGGGCCTGTTTGTTTTCTTTTTTAACCGACTTCAAAAAGAAGGAGGTTATCAATTCGACATTTTTTTTTTTATAAGTATGTTCAGGCATATCTCCGTCGTTTATAGACGGATTTGCCAAATGATTTTTTTGTTCGGAAGGAGTTTACTCCGAAATGGTCCCATTGTAATTTCATAAAGATCTGATGATGCGTTTCGGAGACAGACAACGGAACTCTTCAAAAAATTACAGCAAATCGACCGCGAATGCTGCTATCGCATAAATATGCACTATTTTGACCCCAAGGATGATAAAATTTGGAATTGCTGTGGGTTTTTTTTTTGGGTGGGAAATCATCAAATAACTTCTCCCGCTCTGGGTGGAGCAGGAGGGCGTGTCAGACTTTTACTGACTAAAACCCACCCGTGTTGCTTCAGTAGCCCATATGCCAGGGGCTGTGGTATCTCTTTCGAACAAACCCGCACCCCTGGCAGGCATCGGCCCTTGCGGGGCCCATCATTTTTTGTGCTGACATCTCTTTGAGGCGCGCGTGGAACACAACGCGCCGTCGACTTGGATTGGTGTGGGGTAGGTAACTAAAAAGTGAAAAATAATAATTCGGAAGTCGGTGACTTTGGATGTGTATTTTAATTATTTGTCACCGCCTTCCGAAATTAAAGTTATTTTGCACTTTGCAGTGTTTTTTTGGAAGTCGGTTGTAATTTTTTTTGAAAAAAGTTTTAGGGTTCCTTATTCAAAGGTTACAAATAGATACTTCTTCTTCCCTTTAGTCTTCTTTTTATTGCTGAATAAGCCTGCACTTGACCTCGATTACGCCTGCACTTGATCAGCGATGGATGAGGTCAACAAATCAACTCAAAATATTTTGTTTCACACATACTTACAAAACGTCACAAGTTAGGTGCATGGTTCCAAATGGTCGAAAATTCGATAGGAAACTAAACATGCCATAATACATTAAATAGATCTTGAAAATCTCAGAGAGAGAGTGTGAGTAATTAAATAAAACTGTTTTACCTGCTTCAAAAAGGCAAGATGTCAGAAATGTCCCCAATTCGAAGATATTTTTGATAACTCTTTTTTTAACAAAGAGCATATTCAAGGTAGATATATAGTCTTTACAGATAGTCTTTGTAAAGTATACGGTCTACGTGGTTTTACTTTCCTACTCTGTGGTATAACAAGAAACTACTTTAGTCGTCTGGCGCTGTTCGTGACGCGAGTGGTTTCCGAATCAAATCGTCTTAGAGTTCTGGCATAAGCACATTCGATCAATTGAATCAGGCGACGCCGACGCCTTGAAATTTCCATCGGCTTTGAATGTTGAGTAGTTATTAGCAGTTTGGTTTGCGAAGGAACTAAAAGCCATGTTGAAATAACAGGAAAATAAATTAGGCAAAGAAGCAAAGTCAAAAAATTGTGCTGTTTTTGACCCAGAATTTCTGTTTCTTTTGTGTATAATGTAAGTTACTATTACTGCTAGCATCATTCTACTGCTGGACAAAACCCTCTCCCCAAAACTTTCAACTCTTTTGATTCAGGGCTAAAGTGGACCATTTGTCGTATTTTTTCTCCAGCTCTTCCCGCCACCTTCTAAGGGGTCTGCCGCGATGCCTTCTGGCTGTATCAGGGCTCCATGTAATGGTTATTTTGACCCACACATCTGACGTGGTCAGCGTAGTTCCACTTTAGCTTAGCGGCTTTTTAAAAAAACGTCAATAATCTGTTTTGGAGCGCAGTGTGCTGGTGTTGCTAATATGGTCTGTCAATTTGGCACCTAGAATACTGTGCTCCATTGCACGTTGGCAAACCTTGAGTTTTGACTATTGATTGTTTGAGCAATACCTGGGATCAAATGGGAAGAATGAATAACTTCATACTGGAAATGTTTTCACGACGAACTTTACTGTACTGTAGAGGTATCAGGAACAGGGTCAGTTCACTCATTTTCTATAGAAACAGTTAGTTGCGCGACAAACTCTGCTAGCACGATGCAGGATTTTGCAACAGTGTGATTCGTAGTTCGCATGTAGCGATGTAGATGCCGCTACAGTCATCATCTGCGTAGCCTTTTCCCAACTATGTTCTGGTCAGTTTCCAGTCTGACCAGATGCAGCTGAATTCCAGTATTTTACATGGAGCGACTGCCTATCTGACCTCCACAACCCATTTACTGGGTAATAAGATATCCCTTGGTAAGATTGGATGTCAGACTTTCGGGCTTCTGGCGACCCGTAACGACTCTACAAATGACAGCCAGAACCAACGGCTTAACGTGCTTTCCAAGGCACGGAAGGGTCTTGGTATGTAAAGATGGTCACCCATCCACGGACCAACTGTAGCAAGCGTAGCCTAACCTGATCTAATCCTCACCTTACCTAACCTAGACTCGTGCAGCTCCACAAGCCCCTCTAACGTTTTGAGCAGTCATTAAGGTAAATACCCCAATTAAATTAATACCTATTCCCAAACAATAATCCAATAACACTTTAAACTATATTCAACTTGAAATTGCGAACACAGCACCTAATTTCAGAAGTTAAAACCGTACGTAACTCGATAAAGAGTCTTATTTCTGGACGTTCAACGGTCAAATCATTTTTCTCGGGCCTGCCAAACGGCGATTTTATAAGGTACCTGAATTACTCCTAAAAATTTGGAAGCAGTCGTATTTCAGTACAAATTGGATATGTTTTTTGTAAGATGGCAGTGAAGTGTGGCTAAAATTGGGTCAAGTGGAGAAAAGTGTCGATATAAGTACCTATGTACATATCTGCTGAGCTTGTTATAACGAAAGGTTTTGAAAAGTGATTATTTAAAATATACCAAAGGGTTAGTTAATAATTTTAAGTGGGTCATAAAGTAAATGAAAAAGGTTAATTTAATATTTATATTAGATATACCTGCTAAACAAATTTTATATTACATTTTCAAAGAACACGTAGGTGTAACATAACCTACGTACAGAGGCCATCACATCAAGCTTCCCCACTTTTTTTACGCTTTTCAACTTTATTGCAAAAGCACAAGGTTCATGTTCAATTTGAAAAATTTGACGGTTTTTGATAGCTTAAAGTGCTGGCGGTCTGTACGTTTCACCTTTACGAGTAACGTTTACCTACACGTTGTTATCTTTAAACTTCACACATAACATTTAACACTTAAATAAACAAAATTTAGCAACATACATTTACACACATTAGATACAATTTAAGGCAATATAAATACGCGCTTTTGCCTGCGGTTTCACCCGCATGGATGTCGGAACAAATCCCACGGAAACGTATTGCTGGGATGAAAAGTACCCTTTGTGCTAATTTTAATTCAAATCCGTTCAGCCATTGTTGCGCGAATCCCGAACATTATGTAGGTATATTCAGACACACGGACAAAAAATTTTCGTTACTATTATATTTCACAAAATTATAAACTCCAAATTACTATTTCATCATATCGCGTGAACGCAAATGACAATATATCACCTTAGGGAAGTAAAAGATCAATAGTCCAAAAATAAAACATTTCCTATTCAATTCACAAAAATAATATAAATAAGCGCAGCTCCATATAAAAGTAACAAATCGGTTTACGGCTCAAACCGAGAGAAGAAGATTACAGCGCGTATTCTGGGAACATTAGACGGTAATGTGAAATTGATGGGTGCGTTCAGAGCGTTTGATGACAATCAATGTTCTTTGTAAGGACATTTAATGGAAAAAGACACGAACAACAATTTTGTAAGCATTGTGACTAAAAATTATGGCAACTGTCCTACCACCGGCGATAAATAAGAAGCGAGTAGAACTAGAAACGCGTAGGCGAGCAACGAGCTGCGAGTGCGCGACGGCGACGAGCTATTTATTACTTGCTGTGTCCTACCCTCAAAGCGAGCATTGTTTAGCGAGTACTCTCTTTGTTAGCTCTTGTCGCCGCGACAAACGAGACATCGCGGGCGGTGTGATCAGTCAGCGATTAATTTACAGGGTGTTTGGCAGAACGTTGAACATACGAAAATGGTGGTCATCTGCTACTTACTCAGCCCACATGTATTTGGCCCTGGCCGCCTGGATATTTTTTTAAAAATTGATTTAATTTTTTACATCTTTCTGTAAGTTTGAGGACTCATAACTTTTTTCTAGCTAAAATCTGTATAAAGCAATAATTTTATAAGAATCTGCCAACATTTAAGATTTTTTTTAAATTGCCTTTTTACCCATTTTTAATAAAAATTACACTATAAAGTTAAGAAAGTGGTGAAACTAGAAGAAAACAAAAAAAAAAGCATATCCAGTGGGCCATGGCCAAATAAATTAGGGCTGAGTAAGTAGCAGATGACCCCACCTATCCACCATTTTCGTATGTTCAACGTTATGTAGATTTTGTACGTTTCTTGATTGAGAAAATCGTTGATAGCTAGGCGTTTCCTTGGCGGTGGAGCCGGTGCAATCTCTCTTTTCCCTAGTCCTACGGAACACCTATACCTTGAGGCGGTAAGGGACGTCAACGCGCTAACTTACCAAGTTACCAAGAATTCAAAACATAATAAATTCTAGACTCGATCCATGGTACCGAACAGTTTGCACATCAATGTCACTTATGCAGGTATGTAACAACAAAAACAAAAGCTAAAAAAAACAGTTCAGTCTGTTACCTTTTCACGCCTTCACGTTTTTTTTCTTGGTGAGAAATCATCAAATAACTTATCCCGCTCTGCGTGGAGCGGAAGGGCGTGCCCGACTTTTACTGACTAAATCCCACCCGTATTCCTTCAATTGCCTGTGTGCCAGGGGCCACGGTATCTCTTTCGAACAACCTTTCCCCCTGGCAGGCATCGGCTCTTGTGGACACCACCAGTTGGTGCTGACATCTCATTGAAGCGCGCGTGGAACACAACGCGCCGTCGACTCGGGACGCCTTTACGGTTGAAGGGATTTACATTTAATTGGCACACATTTGGCACACAGGTAGACCATGACCTGGGTTCGGACTAGGATACTTTATCCCGGAAGTTATGATCTCTTGGGATAATTTTCAACCTCCAAGTGCCAAATCCGCGAGCAAAATCTAGTACCTAATATTTTAACTATGTTATGGGTAAGTTTAAGAAGGAAAAAATTTCAAGATTACACCGAGACTTTTGATCGCTTTTATTGCGTCGGTGAAAATACAGACATTTCCTGCACTGAATATAAAAATTCAAAGCCTCCACATAAAACCAAAAAACCCGTCCAATTTAAAATGAATACACACTTAATTTGTAAATTCAGCAAATTTTTCCTCAATGAAGCGACGAACCATTTCACACAAACGATTTGTTTTAACACTTTTTTTGCGTAAAGAATAGGAAGGTGAAAAGGAGATATGAAAAAATACCAACAAAAAAAACTGCCTTTCCTGGTTGGCTTCCAGTCTAACCGGATGCAACTGAATACCAGTTTTATTTATATGGTTCGACTGCCTATCTAGCCTACAAGACCACAGGGTTTTGGAGGTCTTAAAAATGGTACCTAGTAACTCTATTTATTTATTTAGGATCTCCAACAAAAGATGTACACAATACATGACATAAATAAAGGGCAATATCAGGTATTAGGGGGCTTGTGGCTAAGTAACAATAGCTGCACGGGTCGATCGATCAGGTTAAGCTACGCTTGCCATGGTTGGTCCGTGGATGGGTGACCATCTTTACATACCAAGACCCCTCCGTGCCTCGGAAAGCACGTTAAGCCGTTGGTCCCGGCTGTCATTTGTGGATCTTTAACAGTCGTTAAGGGTCGTCAGAAGCCTGAAAGTCTTGACAACCAGTCCTACCAAGGGGTATCGTATTACCCAGTAACTGGGTTGTGGAAGTCAGATAGGCAGTCGCTCCATGTAAAATCAGGCCGGTTAGACTGGAAGCCGACCCCAACAGAGTTGGGAAAAGGCTAGGCAGATGATGGTCAGGTATTAAGTAGGTGTACTCCTTCACTTATAGGAGACCACAGCATGTGCAATAGAGTTAACAACTAAGCTATATATAATATAAATTTGGAAACAGTTAAAGCATATTTAAAGGGCATACAAAAGTACTTGGCAACACGGATACCCCTTGGTGAGACTAGTTGTCCCACTTTTGGCCTTTTTGACCTGTAACGATTGTCAAAGATCTATGAATGACAGCTGGGACCAATTGTCTAACGTGCTTTCCGAGGCACGGAGGAGTATCGATATCTTCGATATGTAATAGTTGGTCACCCATCCACGAATCGACCGCGGCAAGCATAGCTTAATCTTCGATCGACCTGTGCAGCTGTTATTAGAGCCTGGGCTCATCGAGGCATGATATGGCGATATGACAGAGATACCATCAACTATTATGACACCATCTAACAAATATCATTTGTTTGAAGAAATTGCCTGTTAAAAATACTGAAATACCGTTTACTACTGAAATACTAAAAATACTGAATTAACCGGAACAAAAATGTTGCCCCTTCTTGAAGCGAGCAAATAAACTGTAATATTAATATTATGACGCGCAAAATCCTGGGAATTCGTTATCAGAATATTTCCGTGTAGGTATCTTATCGTAGGTATACGGGATAGGTACACTGGCGTTCAGATAAAATTGGTCAATTATTTTGGTGTATTTATTGGGAAGATATATGAAACCTTGGTTAGACCAGCTGTCTTGTATGGGTCAGAATGTTGGGCCACAAAAGGGATGAATGAAAGGCAATTAATTGTATGTAGCTGAGATGAGAATGGTGTTACACGAATGGATAGAATAAGAAATGGGTACATAAGGGGAAGTCTGAAAGTGGCACGGATAACTTAAAGTTTGTGTGGAAATCGGTTGTCATGGCATGGGCATGCGATACGGAGGAAAATGTCGTGATAATAGTTTTGAGTATGAGTGTCGATGGCTATATAAGAGTAGGGGGTGGCCAACGAAACGATGGATGGATAATGTGAATGATGATATCGTCAGAAAGCGACTACGGAGATGACGACTAATTGAGAAGTCTTGAAAAAAAATACATGTTGCGCCGACCACAAATAAATTGTGGATAAGGTTGGATCTTGATTTTGGTGTCTTTTTTTCCAAAAGCTCGTTTTCCAAATAAACTCCGGGCCTATTTATTTATTTAAAAATATTCTATAACATGTGTTTTGCTACCTTACCATTCCCCTGTCTTTATCGCCCTTATCTAAAAAATATCTTACAGCAATGCTTCCTTTGGCTGACGTTAAATGAACATTCCCTATGCTCGTAAAAAGTTATTGGTTTCGTACGGAAGTAAAGTGAAACATTTATGAGTTGCTATTCACATAAGTACCCTCGTACACTTAAAATGCATTTTGCATAATCATCATCCGTAACCAGAAACGAAATTAGATACTAACATAAAGTAACAAAATAGTCCAGTCACCCAATACTTTTGCAGTTTCTGTTTTAAAAACAACCATGCCAAATACAAATATGAGGAAATCAAACTTTATTTCCCCTCACATCTCTAAAGTGTCGTAAAAATGTCGAATCCATGAATTAATGTTGTATTCCTGGGGTTTAAACCGAAACTTAGCCACAACTTTTGCTATGGACTTCGTCCAAATTTTTACGAATCAAAGCAAACCCTTTGGGAAATCAGATTTCCAGAATCGGATCAAACGAATAACTTTTTCATGTCAAACGGAACTTTCAACAAACAAACTCAATTTGCCCATAATAGTATAACAATATAATTCTGGCCACCAGTGTATTTTCTTCCCACTGTCACCGATGACGGCCGAGTGCGCCGCCGCTTCAATCGCGACCCATATCTATGGTAATGCGGATTTTCTTCCAACGCCTATCGATATTTCCGTATGATAGGCACGGGACATCTCTTTTTCGGATATTTTTGTTATGGTCGAATTAAAATTAGGTTAGTCTTAATGTTCAAGCAAAACTTTTAATTTAGCCTAAACTTAATCTTTCTATGTAGGCACACCGTTATTACGCCTTTAGTAGTTAAGTTAACTAGAACTAGAGGGCACTAAAAAATAAAAGCAAAACATAATAACTGCAGTTTAAAAACTTTCACGTTTTTTCATTTTAAAATCAAATTTTACTTCAATTCGTGCTCAACCTTGTAAATAAATACCGCGTTAATTATTAACCTTTTAATACTTCGCATTCACACGACGGACATTGAAAAATATGCTGAATTAAGTGAAAATAGAATTAAAACTACGACATGAGATTATAATTGTAGGGTACCTTACTTGTACCTTAATTATATGGTTCATAATTTATTCTGAAGTATGATTAAATTAGTGACGCGTACTATTGTTCCCATAATTTTGAAAAATAGAGATAAAGACGTAGTAGGCTACTTTTATCTAAAAACATGTAGTACAACACTTATTACCAACTTTTGAGGACAAATTTAATGTTTAGGGAATTCGCACTATTTTGACAGTGGCAGGAGTTATGCAAGTTATTTCGGATCATACCGTGAAATAAATAAAAAATACAATGTATTTAGCACTAACTAAAAAGCACAAGACCGTTTTTTCCAAAAAAACACCACCATTCTGCAACCATTCCCTCTCGCATGATATTTTAGCGCATCCATGACGAAATAACCTTCTCCGATCACTAAAATTATTTTATTCGCCATGCATATTTCAATAAAGGCTTATATCAATTTATACCTTTGCCTACACAAATACAAGGTAAGGGTAAGGGCACAAACACGGATATCATATAAACAAGATTATACAGTAAACCCTTTTACGGAAAATTCGGATTTCAAATGTCAATTTTGTTACAAAAATGCCAACTTTACTCAACAATGGTACACGGTGGAGTAATATTTCCTTTGAAGACATCAATAGTTAGTAGCCGTCGATGTTCCCAAATTACGATTACAGATACGGTTACAAAGGTTTCGGATATAATAATGTCGATTCGCAAAAGTTCGGATACGGCTTCACATCTCTACGTATTGTATTATTTCGGATTAGCATTTGATTATGGTAATCGTTTGCGAACATGTATGAGTATTATAACGATATTAGTGATTTTCTTTCGTATTTTCTAGGCTTTGTATTCAGAGATAGATTGGAAATGAAGAATACGTTACATAGGTAATTTTCTCCGTAAATAAAAATGCGGTGGCGGTGGCACTTTCCGATTTTATAAGTAGGTTAAGACTTTTTCTTAACAATACCATAATCCCAGTTGACAGTATGAGGTTGAGAATTATATTTCTGAAAACAAAAGAAACTCAGCTTTGCTAAAATCCATACCATGTACTATAAATTAACTTTGTGTACTGTTTGGGTCACCAAGATACAGGCTGTGCCTAGTTTGGGACCCGCTGCTCAATCCGTGTAAGTTTTTTATTTGTGTAAATTTCATACCATGTAAAACCACTGTATATTTAAGAAACTTGTGTAAGCTAAATAAATGAATTTGAATTTGAATTCGAAAGTAACGCAATCTGTCTCATTGTCACTTTTTCACACCTAAACCAGTAACCGATCGATATAAATTGACAGATTGATAGATTTCTGGGAGCTTGAGAAGGACTTAGATTTAATACTGAATATTTGTATAAAATACACGCTAACGTAATCTCGGGCTACAGCTAAAAAAAATTACAATATAGTTATATATTCTTGAAGTAAAAGCTCGAATGTATCACTCGTATCTTACCTAACCACAGTCCAAAGCACAAACTAAGTTATTCACTAACAGGACATAACTAATATCACTCGCCGCATGACCGTAAGTGACCAGCGAGCTGTTGAAGTAACGATGTTATATTCAGAACGGTCACCGTTCTGAATATAACATCGTTACTTACTACTTAATTCTGGGTGGCAGTGTTTGACTTTGAATTGAGAATTAGCCACTGTTTTGAATTTCAGAGAATACAATTACGTAAGTCAAACTCAAACTCAAAGCATTTATTTCAAATAAACGAATTACAGGCACTCCACAACTTTACAGGATTCGAGGATTTATTCGGTGTATTTTAATATGACGAGGAATGGTGTAAATATTTTAAAATGTGATGTTAAGTGATCCCCGAGGGGTTTAGCTGAGATACACTGCATTTTTCCAGTTTTATTTAAACCCCATATAATAGGGGCGACCCTATTGCCATCAACGGGGCATGAATCTACTGAGAAACTTCCTATAGTAAACTCTATAACTCTGCCCGACTCGGAAATCGAACCCAAGAATTTACGCTCAGCAGTTAAGCTTGCGTCCACTGGACCAACAAGGCAGTTAAATAACACCTACCTACTTATAATGTTTTGTAGCGAACACAATTGTATGATTACTTACATGATGCAATATATCAGCCAACTGCAAGATAAAGATATCGTAAATCAATTATTTATAGATTAGTCATATTTTTAACCGACTTCAAAAAGTAGGAGGTGCTTCATACGGTTTCTAAAATACATCATTCCTACTAAGGACCTTGTGATGCTTAGCCGACCCTGATCTCAGGAATGATCAAGTAGGTACCCAATTGGTATTAAAAAACAACAAACTACCAATTGTTTATTGAAAGGCATAAATGCTTTTTCAGGGCATGTCTGAGAAGTTTTCAAATATATCACTTTGTTTGAAGCCTAACCTAATTAATGTTTTTGACCTAGTTTTTACAGTTTCTGGGAAAAATACGCGTCGTTGACGTAGTATTGACTTTATCGGTTTTAATTTAAGAACTAAAAGGAGATTCTAGGATAACTTAAGCAAGGTTGACTTTTCAAATTAACTCTGTTGTTGTAAGTTATAACTTAAATGTTCGTGCTAGTTTACCTAAAAAAATAATATAATCGAAATAACAAAGAAATATGTCCAATAGTGGTCGTGGTGATTGATTTGAGTGTTTTTTTTTTTATCGAAGCATATTGTTTTTCCATGATTTATTAGAAATGGAAATCTTAAGACGTTACTTTAATTTTTTCATTCACTTTCCTTATTTAACCGACTGTGTTTTTGTTTTGTTTCTCACATGTATTTATGTATCAAAATCAAAATATTTTTGTTTCATATAAACCTGCATGGGCACTTATGAAACATCAGAATCTAAGTGCACGGTTCCAAATTGTTGTTTCCTATGGAGAAGAGCCGGCAAGAAACTCCACGGTTACTCTTTTAAAATAATTGGTTTTAACAATGTTTTCAGAGATAAAATGTATGGGAGGACGGTGCAAAGTACCAGGTACTTAGACGAATACAGAATAGAAAATCGTCTACAAATCTAAAGTCTGTAAGGCCTACAACGTTCTCCCATTCACAATATGCAAAATAATCTACATAAATAAAATGAACCTAATTAAACATAGTGACATGATTAACATGACAATCACTAAAAAATAGTTGATATTAAAATTGATGTATAATGTCAAATAATGACGAGAATATGTCAGCATTGTAAAAATAAAAAGAACAAAAAAGAACTTAGTATATTTTTAGTATCTTTTTATCATCCCATCCGAACGTAATCTTGTCAACCTTAATTCAGATCTCCTGAAAATTACGTCCCAAGCTTTCATTGAAATTAAGGCACATCTTTCCACGTGAGAAAATTAATAATCCCAAACCCAAGCCCTGCGTCTACGACAGGTCATAAATGTAGTACGTCATAATGAATGCGTGGGTGTCCGCCATCTTGTCTTGAAATGACGGATTTCCGACGAAATTTCACTTTTATGTCACTCACGTCTTACCCTCGTGGTTTACTTGTGTGCGATTAGTACGACCCCTAGAAGATCGAGATAAGACCGTTATTTAATTTAAGTAATATACATTTTTTATAGGTAGGGAGGTTCTATTGCATAGATGACAAGACCAAGTAACTAACTGGTCTTACCAAGGTGTATCGTATAACAGTTACTAGGTAACCAAGTAACTGGGTTGTGGAAGTCAGATAACTAGTCGCCACATGTCATCTACCTAGCCTTTTCCCAACTATGTTGGGGTCGGCTTCCAGTCTAACCGGATGCAGCTGAATACCAGTATTTTACATGGAGCGACTGCCTATCTGAACTCCACAACCCAGTCACTAGGTAATACGATACCCCTTGGTAAGACTGGTTGTCAGACTTTCGGGCTTCTGACGACCCGTAACGACTGTCAAAGATCCACAAATGACAGCCGGGACCAACGGCTTAACGTGCTTTTCGAGGCACGGAGGGGTCTTGGTATGTAAAAATGGTCACCCATCCACGCACCAACCGCGGCAAGTGTACCTTAACCTGATCGATCGACCAGCGCAGCTATTGTTACCTAGCCACAAGCCCCTCAGCTCCAAGCAGTCGCTACATGTAAAATACTGATATTCGGTTCCTTCCAATTAGACTGGAAGCTGACTCCAATATATTTGGGAAAGTCTAGGCTGATGCTGGTGATGAGATACTATTAATAATAATAATAAATTACTTAATTCAGGCAACAAAGACCCCTAACATAAATACCTTATAGACATATTTATATTATTAAAAAACCACACATTGGTAGCACTTCACTTTGTACCATCTTTCCTTTGTGCTGTCCTGTAGAACTTGTCCACGGCAGCGACGGAACACCACGTCCTGCGGCCAAAAGTCCTCTTCCATGACGACGGGCAGATAACAATTCGGCACGCGCACCACGAACAGTGTCTCAAGACGTTAGTCTTTAACCAGTGTGTGTTGCCAGTGTGTGATAGACGTGGTCGCTCACAATGGGCCTTATCAGAAGGCTTAAAGTCACCCAAAGGGCAATGGAGAGGGCTATGCTCGGAGTTTCCCTACGCGATCGAATCAGAAATGAAGAGATCCGCAGGAGAACCAAGGCAACCGACATAGACCGAAAAATTTCCAAACTTAAGTGGCAGTGGGCAGGGCACATTGCTCGCAGAACAGATGGCCGATGGGGCCGAAAGGTTCTGGAGTGGCGACCGCGTACCGGAAGACGTAGAGTGGGAAGGCCTCCCACAAGGTGGATCAATGACCTTGTGAAGGCCGCGGGTATCCGCTGGATGTGGGAAGCACAAGACCGGTCGAAGTGGAGGAGCCTAAGGGAGGCATATGTCCAGCAGTGGACGTCTGTTGGCTGAAATGATGATGATGATGATGACCACGAACGCCTTAAAGTTGACGTTGCGGTGCGACTCCAGTATCTGCACCCGAGGGTGCAGATACGAAGTCAGCAAGTATCAGTTACACGTGTAACTGATACTTGCTGACTGGTTATATGTGGGAACTGGCGAAATGTTCTGCCATCTCTGTACACCTCTGCCTACACAACATTATTTTTAGTATATGCGAAACCTGAATATAGTTTGTCCAGAATAAATGACTGAATTGATTTTCCTGTGCGAGTCACAATAAATACTTTTTCTTCTTCTTCTTCTTCTTCAATAATTTACACCTTATATTTTTTCCCATAAAAGTTTTGCAAGTGTAATGGAAAATGTTTTCACCAGTTAATTACAATACAATCGCCGTACGGTTAGGTACCTACTACCTAATTATTATCAACTAGCTTTTGCCAGCGGCTTCGCCCGCGCGGAACTTTCATCCCCTATTTTACTCCCTTAGGGGTTGAATTTTGGGCACGCCACGATTGCGGCGGTAAGTCCCCTCTTTAAGGAGTGGTTTGAGAGGCGGCATGGCGTCCTCACCTTCCGCCTGACGCAGGTCCTCACCGGACACGGTTGTTTCGGGAGGATCCTGTTTCGGATAGGGCGGGAGGAAACGCCCGGGTGTTTCCACTGCGAAGATCGCCCTGAGGACACGGTGGAGCACACGGTGGCGGTCTGCCCAGCTTGGGTGGAGCACCGCCGTGTCCTCGTGGAGGCGACCGGCGGCGGCGATCTCTCGCGTCCGGCCCTGGTCCAGGCCATGGTACGGAGCGAGAGGGCATGGGGAGCCGTCACCTCCTTCACGAAGCAGTAATGCTCGCGAAGAGGGAGGCGGCGCACGTGAGGGAAAGGCAGCATATGCACCCTCGCGACCCTAGCCGCCGCAGGATACGGAGACGCCCTGGGCGTCGGGAATCCCAGGCCGATTTCCGGCCACCGTAGGCATGGGCTTGCGGACGGCGAGTAATGGGTAGCTCGCTGTCCGGTAAGGACCAAGCCCAAGTCGACGGCGCGTTGTGCTCCACGCGCGCCTCAAAGAGATGTCAGGACAAAAATGATGGGGCCCGCAAGGGCCGATGCCTGCCAGGGGTGCGGGTTTGTTCGAAAGAGACACCACAGCCCCTGGCATACGGGCTACTGAAGGAACACGGGTGGGTTTTAGTCAGTAAAATTCTGACACGCCCGCCTGCTCCACCCAGAGCGGGAGAAGTTATTTGATGATTTCCCAACCAAAAAAAAAGGGGTTGAATTTCGAAAAATCTTTCCATCATCCTTGTCTACATTATAAAGGGAACCTTTGGTCAAAATTTCAGCTTTCTTGGTCCAAGGGTTTGGGTTGGGCGTTGATGAGTCAGTCAGTAAGAACTTTTTGTATGTACTCGGAGATATAGATGAGCAAAATACGTCGCTGGATGCGCAGGCGACTGGGGGGTGCCGCGTGGTGACCATGTTTGTTTAGACAACTAAGTAACATAAAAAGCTATTATAACTTTGTGATTTTACATGATATCGTTTTAAAATGTTGTAAATAGATTGTTTATATAAAAATCCAGACACGTGTTTCGGGCTTCGCATTACTAAAACTAAAGTTGTATATGTAACGTTATGTTTAGAATTAGAATTAGATTTATTTCTCAGTATATGGTACATTGAGATCTTACATTAGACATTGTTTCACACATACTACCATTGCTGGTGTAGAAATATTAATTGTATTATTTATTTGTAAACTAGCTACATGCAAATCAGAACCTGGTACTGGTACTGGGGTTCGGTACTATTAGAGAGCAGAAGACAATGACCAGTTTGCAGCAAAAGACAGGATGGGACTGAGTTAGTACGAAAAACAGCAGTATAAATTGAGATAGCTTACCGACATTCGAGGAGTGGACCCAATTGAAAAATAGTTTACATAACCTAATTTATAACGGGAGTGCGTAATGATTTTGTCTATGACGTTTTTACTGTTTATAGTAACAATAAAGCCAGTGTTTCTAGCGAAGATAATAGGCCGATTTTGGACCACCAACATTATCATCATCATCATCATCATCATCAGCCTATAATGTTCCCACTGCTGGGACACAGGCCTCCTCTCGGTGAGAGGGACTGGGCCGTAATCCACCACGCGGGTTGGTAGATGTCACATGTCTTCGAATTTTTGGTTCTAGGACATGCCGGTTTCCTCACGATGTTTTAACATTATCACCTCTACCAAATTTACAGTAATGTAAAACTAACATCGAATATGGCAGTTGGGACTATCGCCATTCTCAAGCAATAAACACGTTCCATTTTACTATCCGCGTCTCCTTACGACCATTTTAAATAGCATTTTATGGCTCGTATCAAAATGGCGTAAATTCTTCGAATGCCAAACGTTCAGGGAAGCAATAAATATAGGATATCACCCTGTAGCTACTAGAAATGTACTTTGAATTGGGATTTTTGCTTACGGCTTTGGCTGTAATTAGAAATCAATATTTCAAGCTTTAGTACATTGGCTATATCCTTTTTCATTTTTCAGTGTAGTCTATGTTTCATAGTGGATGGTAACAATATCTACTGAGCGATTATTATCACATAGGGAACCATGATAATGATTTTGCCATTAAGTTAATCGCTGGAAATTCTGTTCGAAATGCAAAAACTGACAGGTGACCGACGTGTAAAAGTGCATTCGTAGAACAAAATTGACACGAATTAATTTCCAAGCATAAATTATTACATAAAATGGTACATACGGTACGGTATATTATGTAACATAGTATAAATGTGGATGGCTATAAAAGTAGGGGAGGACCAAAGAAATGATGGATGGACTTTGTGAAAGATGATATGGGTAGAACGGTAGTGACTACCAAGGTGACGACAAATATTGAAATATAGAAAAAAAAATTGTTGCGCCGTAAATAAATTGCGATACGGGGAATGACCATAGTAATAAAATTTTGGAATAGAGGAGTGGCCTGTATGATTACGCTGTGAAATGGAAATCTTGCTAATTCACTCAATCAAGAACAAAAACTGAGGAAAATCTAAATACGAGTTCTTGCTGTGCTGCAGCCCTGCTTCTTAATTGTTCTCAACGGAATTTTGAGTTAAACATTCGTTTATAAATACGTCCAATCATGGGCTATGTGCATAATATTAATATAGCTGCTTTTCCATTCAAATTAAACATTGTTTAACTTTAAAATGATGCCTCTGTTGTTGAACTCCAATATAACAGAATGCCAATTAAAATAACGTGAAACAATATGAGCGGATTCATTCTGAACCCTGTACGATTTCTCTTTGGGGTTCCGTAGCCAAATGGCAGAAACTGATTGGCCATTGATATTCGTCTGTATGCATGTGAAATACTCGTAGTCATTTTAGAGTTAAACTATTAGCACTACATCAATGAAAATTGGAAAGCAGTGAGATTATTGTGCGCCGCTAAACAATGACATTGTGAAATTACGAAAAATATTAGTACGTGGCACTGCCCTAAAATGTAACCTAGGTATGAAAAATTTCAATGCTTAAAACCTTGTAAGGTAATATTTGTTTCCATTCATTTAAGAATGTATAACAATTTTTGAGATATGAACTATTTTGTTTTACAACCGCAGAAATAACTGTTGTTTTTTTTTTGTTTTTTCTTAATAAAATCAAATCCTATGCTTGCTTAAATATTCATCACAACTACGGGATACTTCACTGTTTGAGGTGCGGATTTTTGTTTATCAATAGAAATAGGAGGGTGGAAGGTAAATCAGTGGATCTGGTATTGGCAGCTCATTCATTTATCAATTTCTCTCTTTGTATGTGGTTTGATCTGTATGATAGGGATTTTTGTTGAAGGAGCGCTCGTGATTGCATTTTTGTGTCGGTTTTGCATATTGATTTCGGGATTGGCAGATTTCAAAACATGCTTGGAGCAGGTGTTTTGTTTTCAAAAATAACACAAAGTTTCAACATAAATCTTGCTATGAAACTACATTTTTTTTTCTTTATTTATCTTAGGAGTTTTATCACCGCAATGCGTATGACAGTCCCATCGTACCCTAAATACAATACTTCTCATTACATTTGTGCTATGAACCTGAACAGACTCTTCGCATCATCACCATTTGGTTGGCACAGAATTTTATGAAATGTGCCCATATCAAGTCGGTTCATCCTCAATTTATTTATTTGTTTCTATCCATATTTATTAGCTAAGCTTAAAATTAGTGAGTACATGACCGTTTTAGGGCGCAGCAAGATAAAACCAATAATATTACTGTTTTTTTTTTTTTTGAGATCTAATATGACTTCATTAGGGACTTCCACACTTAAAATATTCATCATCATCATTTCAACCGAAAGACGTCCACTGCTGAACATAAGCCTCCCCCAAAAGGGGGGTTTTGCCATAATCGCCACGCTTGGCAGGCGGGTTGGCGATCGCAGTAGGGATGTAAAATGCATAGAGTACGCTGCTGCCCATTCTCTAGTAAGTCCCTTAGTCGCCTCCTACGACACCAACGGGAAGAAATGGGATGGTGCTATTCTTTTACGCCCGGACACCACACGAGACCACCACTTAAAATATTATGTTAATTAAACTTACATCTAGCTTTATACATAAAAAAACAAGATATAATTATTATTAACACGCAGTTAAAATATTTAAATTTTATTTTCCATAAATTCTAGGATACTATACGAGTAATAACATTTTTTACGCTTTAAACACACTTAATGGACCGTGGACCGCATATTTTAGATCAAAGTACGATTTTTGCACACATTTAAAATTCATGAACACGTCCTTGTAGTTTTATTTTCCCTAATGTTTAATTACTTACTTTCGTTCAATCTGGTTACATTTTTTTTTCTTTAAAATCCACCGCTATTATAGTAGATGATAATATAACATTCGAAGCTCAACGTTATTTCAGTGTAATCCTTTAGTAATTTATGCTGAAACTTGATGGATGTCTTTATGCTGTTGGACTGCTTAATCAACTAAGACTTAGTTACTATAATCACTTCTGGGTTTTGACGAGAAAGCTAATCAAAGATGGAAACGGTTATGTTGTCGTTAAGCATTTATTTTATTTTAGTTGTCAGGATCTAGCTAGGTAGGAACAGGTAATACTTTTTGTTTTATTTTTAATTCTTTGTATGTACTGCTGTTGGTGTACCGAATAAATAAATAATAAAAATCTCACTCACCTGGAAGCACGTTGTCAGAAGATATTAAGTATAATTCATATAGTGACAAAGATATTAAGTGCCCCAGAAACATTGAGGCACTTAATATCTTGTCAAGCGTGTCCTGTTGTCTGCACGCTACAGGAGGTGATGGCCGCTGCTGATAGTGCTAACCTCGTAGCCAAATTCTGCACTGACTGTATTCAGATTGCTACCGATACGCTAAGAAGAAGATTATTATTACAGTTTCAACCTTTTTCGCAGAAAAAATAGAAAAAAACGGCACCAACAGGCAAAAGAACCTACAAGAAAAGATGATTTCGCTTTTGAAAACATTTTCCTCCAAAAACAAACAATTACTTTCATCTAAAATATGAGAGTCCCCTAAATCTTCGAAGCTGTCCCCAAATGGGTACTGTCAGGGAGACGTCGACACCTAATTAAATCAGACGAGCACGGGATGTCCCCGGACTCTGTCGGGATGTCCCCATTTGAAACACTTTATTCTGCTTGCTTGATTAAATCTCCATTACTTTATGTTGGTGTTTTATCGAATCAAAGAATCTTTGACTTTGTATTGGGCTCTTGTGAATGTAATGGCTTGTTAATATTGGTGTTACTTTTGTATTGCGTGCGCCCAACCATGCAATCTCCTATAGTTTTAAATTAATTGTTTAAAGGGTTTTTTAAGGCGCACCCTTAAAAACCCTTGCGCAATTTTTAAATTTTTTAACTTCAAAACTGTTTATTTTAAAATCATTCAAAATGTATCTGGGACCTTTAGAACAAGCCCCTCTAATTTGATATCACACGGTACAGTTTGCAAAACATTTCTTTGTATTTTTCAAGTTTCTCCCGCTTATGTGACACCCAAATTCAAAACTCATTTATTTATGTTAAACGTCAGTGTTTACAAAAATTCATATTATTATGTGTACCAAATTCGACTTAATCAGTCCAGTAGATTTGGAGCATTTTTGCTGTGACAGACGTATGGACAGACAGAGACACGTGTCATCTCATGTGGGTTCCATGCTTTCATTAGTACAAAAATGTGTGATGCGCATGAAAGCAATTAAATAATAGTACATTATGGTACAAGTGTATAAGGTTGGTGATTACCGCTGAGGCGCCGTCAGGCGAGGGTCTTAAGAGAGCCGAGGACGGTAATCATCAATAGACACGTGTACCATACGACGTTTTTCAACACACTTGTGAAGAAAATAATACAAAAAAATCATTTTGTCCTTGGAGTTTTTAGGTAGTAAACTTTCCATAACGTTAAGAGCTTCACATCTTAAATCGGGCGGTGTTACAACATAAATAATTTTCTTCATAACTAGTACTTGTAGTCATTTTAATGAATAAATAACTATAATTTCAACAGTGGGAAAAAGTAATTAGTTTTCCAATGCGCGCGCATCTAACAATGGTGATCGGCCTTATACTAAGGCCGCATTCCGAATTAGAAAAATAACGCTGTGAGCGCTCACATCGATATTTTGCGTTCCGAGTTAAATATCACGATTCTGACAGCTAAGAACCGTCATTTTTGTCATCAATACGGAACGCTCGTGATCGCGATAAAAGTGTTCACTCAACGTTAAAACACATTATATTCACCATATTAAACTTGTATACACCACACATTTTTTCTTCTTATATAGTAGCACTATTTCAAATAAATCTAAATTAACTAAAGATTCGATGTGACTTAAAACAAATCATTTTTGACAAGATGGCGCATGTCATGACGTCATCTATGACGATTCGCGGGACGTCGTGTGTGAGCGCGGTCAAATCGATTTTATTGTAACTCGGAACGTGGCCTAAAAGAATGACGTTTCTTTTTTTTTTGCTTTTCGCGGATAGGGATTTTTTTTTTTTTTTTTGGGTGAGAAATCATCAAATAACTTCTCCCGCTCTGGGTGGAGCAGGAGGGCGTGTCAGACTTTTACTGACTAAAACCCACCCGTGTTCCTTCAGTAGCCCTTAAGCCAGGGGCTGTGGTGTCTCTTTCGAACAAACCCGCACCCCTGGCAGGCATCGACCCTTGCGGGTCCCATCCCTTTTTGTGCTGACATCTCTTTGAGGCGCGCGTGGAAACTTTGAATTCCTCATTTTGTACGAGGGCTTTAGCCACGTACAAAATGAGGAATTCAAAGTTTTCTTTATTACAGAAAAAAACAAATGTTATAATTGAGTGAAAGTTTTATTTATTAAAAACTTAAAAACAACTTGTAGTTGAAATAATCTATTTAATTACGAAGTTGCATGAAATGAGCAAGCAATAGGTATATTAATTTATTTGTACTATTGAGCACGACCTTTTTTGTATCGAAACTTTTTAAGAACAAAGCAACTCAACTAATTAAAAAAAAAGCTATAACTCACTAGTAAATAATAGTAATGAAAAAGTCACAGTTTGATAATAGTTGTCATTATGTGCCTAATTGCGGTGAAATTAGAGCCATTTTATGAGCAAGTGTGTTGAAAAGAAATGAATAATATGGGGATTCAATTATAGACTGGAAAAGCTTCACAATTAATGTAAATAGTGCGCAGTAAAATGAAACAATAAGCTGACTTAAAGGGAGAGACAATGTAAAATGAAAAACAAAACTAAATGGAACTTTTTCAGAGACACTAATAAAATGAAAAAAAAAACATAACCTTTAGCTACATAGCTCTGTTTCTTCATACTTATAAAGAAACAGAAAACTAGCCATATTAAAATTGCATCTTTGAAACTGACTGTGTCTGTTCTAAAGAAATTCAAAATTACTTCCATAGAATGTAAGAATATCATTCAAAATTTACCATTTCCACGACAGCATTGTAGCTGAAATATAAACAAAAACCACACATTAACACGACATACAATCAGAAAGAGAAGTATGATTATGTGTCTCTATAACGTATAATAAAAATAAGACCATAATGAAAACAGTTATACATTTTTAATTGCTTGCAAGCTTGCGAAGTCGAGGGCTTATAGTTGAAAAGGTGGTAAATAAAAGATAGCAATGGTTCTAGACGGGCTGTGCTGCGAAATTGTGTCATTTTATTTGGCAGAAGCGCAATATTGGAGGCATTTAT
The DNA here is from genome assembly GCA_949987655.1 of Polymixis flavicincta. Classification (NCBI taxonomy): domain Eukaryota; kingdom Metazoa; phylum Arthropoda; class Insecta; order Lepidoptera; family Noctuidae; genus Polymixis; species Polymixis flavicincta. The sequence continues at coordinate 3,051,727 of OX465183.1, read as the reverse complement.
AGTTTGAGGTGGCACAATATTCTGTAATATGGTGGCAATCTAAACAGCTGGCTGCTACTCTACTAATTAAAAAACTGTGTTTGGAGAATGTTAGAAAGAAAAAGGTTTTATAGAGGTTATTTGATTGCAAGCGATTTCATGTTGTCAAAAACTATGAAACAAGTAGGTATACTCACTAATCTATGACGGAGCTTTGTGCGGTAAGCCGCATATCCAAAACCAGTAGTTACATACATCAGGTCAAACCCTTTAGTTTTCTGCCGGAGGCTCTACGCGGGGATCGTGCGGTCCATGGCCCTATACGGGGCGCCAGTGTGGGCGCCTACATTGAGGCGCCAACCAGCTCGCAAGCTGAGGGCGTCCCATAGGGTCATGGCGATCAGGATGATCCGAGGATATCGCACGATCTCCGGCGAGGCGGCGGGCCTCCTTGCCGGATTACCGCCATGGGATCTGGAGGCAAAGGTCCTCGCGCAAATATGGGAGTGGCGCGAGGAGGCCAAACGCCGGGGCGTAACTCCGCTGCCGCAGGAAATCGCGGCACAGCGGACAGAGCTCCGGCGGGATCTCATGGTGACATGGAGAGAGCGATTGTCGCAACCCAGTGCTGGGCACGCCACGATTGCGGCGGTAAGTCCCCTCTTTGAGGAGTGGTTCGAGAGGCGGCATGGCGTCCTCACCTTCCGCCTGACGCAGGTCCTCACCGGACACGGTTGTTTCGGGAGGTTCCTGTTTCGGATAGGGCGGGAGGAAACGCCCGGGTGTTTCCACTGCGAAGATCGCCCTGAGGACACGGTGGCGGTCTGCCCTGCTTGGGCGGAGCACCGCCGTGTCCTCGTGGAGGCGATCGGCGGCGGCGATCTCTCGCGTCCGGCCCTGGTCCAGGCCATGGTACGGAGCGAGAGGGCATGGGGAGCCGTCACCTCCTTCAGTGAAGCAGTGATGCTCGCGAAGAGGGAGGCGGCGCACGTGAGGGAGAGGCAGCATATGCGCCCTCGCGACCCCAGCCGCCGCAGGATACGGAGACGCCCTGGGGGTCGGGAATCCCAGGCCGATTTCCGGCCACCGTAGGCATGGGCTTGCGGACGGCGAGTAATGGGTAGCTCGCTGTCCGGTAAGGACCAAGCCCAAGTCGACGGCGCGTTGTGTTCCACGCGCGCCTCAAAGAGATGTCAGCACAAAAAATGATGGGGCCCGCAAGGGCCGATGCCTGCCAGGGGTGCGGGTTTGTTCGAAAGAGACACCACAGCCCCTGGCTTAAGGGCTACTGAAGGAACACGGGTGGGTTTTAGTCAGTAAAAGTCTGACACACCCTCCTGCTCCACCCAGAGCGGGAGAAGTTATTTGATGATTTCCCACCCAAAAAAAAAAAAAAAAAAAAAACCCTTTAGTTTTACGACTTTGTACGGCCTACCCAAAATTTCATTCGTACCCTATTTCATTTTCTGCTGTAGATCCCTTACAATATGGTAAATAAAAAATAAAATAAAAAAAAGATTCTTTGTTACCTTCAGTTGTACAAAAACACTTATTTAAACACTGCATCGTTACAACTAAGGGAATTGGTGTTTTCGATGAACTGTGGCACCCAATGTAAGATTCCACTTGTGTTGAGGGTGCCAGCGTCCTCGCCTATCATTGAACATATATTAGTAGTTGTAAGACAAGCACAATATATTAATATTAAAAAAACGATTTACTAATAAATGCAACTATGATATGGCCTATTAAAGTACCTATGTATGGGGAATGTGTATGTAATTGAGAAGGAGCTAAATATGGTGAAAACTTGCCTATATGTATACAAATAACAATGATATAAATATCAAAAGCAGCGCTTGAAAAACTTAAACCCGAAATAACTCTTATTAAAGCAAATAATAAACAAAAGACAACCCCAAAAATTATTGCACTCCAACTGCCTTTTATCCAACCTCATCAAAATCTTGAATGCCTCGCTCATTAAAATTCAGCCTCACCTTTTAACATTCACGTCGAAATTAAATTATAAAACGCAAGTGTTAGAATACATGACGATTTTACTTTTATTGAAATGAATACGTCGATACTGCCTGTCAAGTTAGACTTAGAGTCTGAGATGACAATTAAGACATCTCTGAAAATTTTAAATGTATGTTTGTTGTGCTTAATAGTTAGTGAAATGAGAATGATTTCTATCGAAATGCAGGTGAATTCTTTAAAGTACTCGTATTTTAATATGATGGCGGGTATTTCGGCTTAGGCATTGTGGTCGCAAGCGCTACTCGTTAAGCCCCCAGGCCTTCGATACCCAGGTCGGGCAAAGTGTCATTGGGTTTTTCCATCTGGGATTTCTCTGCAAAATCCTTAGGGAAACATAGGCGTGATGTTATATGATGTATTATAATTCTTGCCAAAAACTCTTAAGGTGAAACAAGTCTACATTTTTTCCATACAAATTTCGGGAGGGTTTTACTCCACTGTTTGTGAAACAATGTACATCATAACTTAAACATAGTATGGTTTTGTCTCATTATTAATATTGTCGTAAAAATCCATTAAAAAGTTATGAGCCAACAAAGATTCGTTTTTCTTGCTAATTTAACCTAACTTTGGGCGTGTTTAAGTAATAAAAGAAGTATAAAATCTCCAAAACCAAGTCAGTACCGACAAAGTTCAATTATCGATAAGTTCAATAAACTTTATTGGTCATTGATTTATGCAGTGGTTTTTTCATAAAACCCGATCTTCCGAAGGACTTTTCTTAATTTTTTCGCGAATGTTTTGCTATAAATGCTCCTGCATCTCACTCAATAACGTTGTGCGTGTAGACTAGCGTCTAACTGCTCATCACTGATACTATCTCTGTCGTATACGAAGCCTGGTGAGACAGCGTGATTTTTAGCCAGACCCACCAGTGAGTTCGAGCCCGCGAAAAGTGTCCCCTTAAAGACAGACATCAACGATAACTCCCTAAATATTCCCATCATAAAAAGCAATTCAAGACACAAATGTGATCAGACGTAAATGTCTCTAGCATCCCTCCGCACTTATGCTCGCCTGGTACCTTGGCACCAATCCCGCAAAATGCAGCTGCCCAAAGTGAGCGTTTTGCATCGAATAAATCGCGAGTAGTATTTGCAGCAAAGCCGTCACGATTATATGAACTCCTGGCAGGTTCCGCCAAAATGATGCGTATCAAGCCGTCTTTATCGATGTATAAAAGAGTGTCATCACCAGTGATCACCATAATAGAGCAACAAAAATTTAAAAGGACCAATTTTATTTTTTTGCTTAAGTTTTTTTTATGTACTATTTATTCTAGTGCTGAGCAGAGGCCTCCCCTTACAGCTTTCCACTCTTCCCTATGTATTACCAGCAAGTCTCTCATGTCTACCTGTCGTTTCGAAAGGGCGATGGTGCGTACCGTATTGGGTGTATCTCTCAGCGAGCGATTACGTCACTATACGTTTCAAAACACTGCCAACAGTGTTTTCCCTGGGGATGCGGGTTGTTCGAAAGAGATACCGTGGCCCCTGCCAAACAGGCAACTGACGGAACACGGGTGGGTTTTAGTCAGTAAAAGTCTTAAAGGCCCTTCTGCTCCACCCAAATCGACAGAAGTAATTTGATGATTTCCCACCACCACCCAAAAAAAACAACGTTCCAAAACAGGAATCGCCGATGTGGGTAACCAGTCTGCAAGGCTGAAGTGGAATTCGGCGGATCATAATGTAGGACGTACCGAGATTCAAAACGGCCTACGATTCTGTTTTGAGATCCCACTGCTATTTTGATCTTTAAAAAGTAGTGATCAATTTATGAAAGTTGTCATTAGAATAGATAGCCTCCAAGAAGTTACCCATAACGGCTTCCTATTGTTGCTGTTTAAACTCATTACTCATTTGTCCACGTCCAAGTAAAAGGTCCGTAAACAATGCAACTAATTACAAAATTGTTAACAATGCGTTAGTAAATCCCAACACGGACGAATGAAATACTGTTCATTAGTACTATTGAAATACTAGGCATTAATATTAATACACAATTAGTACACAATAATATTTAACAACAATAGTAATGAAGTCCCTCATTACGATTGTTGCTAAACATTGCAGTGTACCTTTTATATTCATACAAAGCTGTTTTTTTTTTTCTTTAAAAAAAAAAACGTAAAACTGATTTCGAAAGAAATATTTGTTTTTGATTTTCAGTAAATTGAAAGACTAGCAAGAATCGTATCTACCGAGAATCGATGCTTCAGAAGCCTAATAACAAATCCTCAAAGGTATAAATAACAATACCCCCGAGAAAACTTACGAATTGATTTTAACAAGAATACTCTTTTGTAGATCGTTGTTCATACCTACAACGCCATCAAGCGGAGAATAGCACAAACATTCTGCGGCGTGAACATCGTGCAATCTGCCAGTGAGTGGCAACACCGTCGCAACCAACTTCACTTCATTCTCCACGAAAAATCGCTAACAGCCATCCATGTGCATCTCTCGTTTTGTAATTTAAAGAAATATACGTTTTATATTTTGAAATCAGTTAATAAACTACATCCTTGCCCTCATCATATAGGGACATAGGGAACAGCCCAAACTCAAGTCTTATTAATATTTATAATTGAACTACTTATACGTATATACATTACGAGTTAAAGCTTTTCACTATCAAATATTTAACTACCTTATATACACTCAACCGTTTTTAAGTGAATGACTAAATCAGTATTTATGACAGACTAGCTTTTGCCAGCGGCTTCGCCCGCGCGGCGGTTGGAAATGATCCCCCGGGAACATCTTACCGGGATAAAAAGTATCTTCCTTTTTATCCAGTGCGCAAATTGTAACCATGAATTTAGCATATCATTCTAGACCCCCTAGCGCAGAAATTTATCGCCGGTTGTACAAACAAAAAAATCTGCTGTTTCATAGAAAAGTGCAATACCTACGCGGTCAAAATGTATGCCGAATTCATGGTTACAATTTGCGTACTGGATAAAAACTTACCCTGTATATGCCAAACATCCAAATCCGTTCGGCCGTTTTTGCGTAAAAGAGTAACAAACATCCATACATACATACAAACTTTCGCGTTCATATTAATAGTAAAGAAATTATCTCGCTAAGTAAACGAAAACAGATTTTACGATTACCTAATTATTTAGATTTTAAGCTCAGTGTTGAAAAGGCAAATTATGTTCCCAAGCTATTTCAGGACTCAGTTAAGTGGATCCATTAGCCAAAAGTATTAATATATCCCTCTAAATTATTCTCCACGTTTTTTGGGAGAAAGAAATGTGAAAAATTGGGCTATTCTGTTCACGGCTGCCGGCGGAAAATAAAATAAGTGTCCCAGAGATTAAAGCATACGAATTGTGGTAAATAAATCTATTATGTTTTTGAGAATTTTTAGTACAAACTATAAATCTTTTAACTTTTGAAAGAGTTTTCGCCAGCTCATTTTAAGTAGGGTCGACAAAAACTGCCTAAATAAATCTCGAAAAGGTTTTAAATGTTTATCTCGGAGACCACTCGTTTCACGGCCAAATACCCAGAAAAACAATTACTGGCGCTTTGGAGACCGTAAAACCTCAATTAGGTCTAGAACCTTCATTGTCCAAATACGTAAAGAAACTACTTATTCAAATACCTAATTAGTCCAGCAGCCTTAAGAATATAAATACCAAATGAACTAGAATATGTCCAAATTATTCAGAACTTAATTAGGTTTCAGGTATAGTGGATTCACAAGTTACTTTAACTCTTGTTTTACTAACAACACGTTTGCGTTGAAACAATTTCCAATTCAAAGGTGACTGAAAGTGTGTTTAGGACCAAAAAAGTAAGAAAAACATCTCTTATACATACAGTTTATTTTGAAAACCAGTAGCTACCTACAAGGTTCCAATTTGGCTCATGTTTAATGTCTGTAACAATTTTTGGAGGAAAATTCGGCACTGTTTTCACACCCTGTAGTTAAATTTTTGTTCGAAAATTGAGACTACATTGAAAGCGCGAAGGCAAAATGAGTTGAATGGTTGAATGTTTTGAAATTTATCTAGTTAATTTGTGCTTATATTGCTTGCATATGTAGACTTCCTGATTGCTTGCATGTTTAATTAAAAACTACTTTATTTTGAGGATCTCAAAAATAAAGAAGGAATTTGTAGAAAGTTTCTAGAAATACTAACTACCACAGTTTTGTTTGGTGATGGCAATTAAAATGAATAAATTCTTCACAATATCATTTCATGTTGGTATAACCGTAAGTTTCTGGCTGTCGGCAAATAACTACGCATACAGAAAGTAACCTTTTCTCTTCAGATAAGTATAGGATTTATAGCTCAAGAGGTAAATCCAGGATAATTAAACGAACCATTAAATCAAAGCACACAATAGGCCAGACTAACAAACGGCTTCCCTAAGCTATTAACAGAAGCGATTTCTGCTGCCTTACATAATAATGGAGGGCAGAATACTGTATTATTTCAAACATGCTACTGGTGAAGTTAGATTTCAGATGAAGGTTAGTAAATGGAAGTATTTGAGGACATTGATTAATTATAAAATATTAATTTTCATCGCTTAGAACTCTGCAAAAAAACACAACGAAGTCTTTGCAGAATACTGCGCGTGAGTTGGTTTATTTATTTATTCAACCATACCCTCATATCCTCAGAGCAGGGTCGCTCACAATGGGCCTTATCAGAAGGCTTAAAGTCGCCAAAGACCATTGGAGAGGGCTACGCTTGGAGTTTCCCTACGTGATTGAATCATAAATGAAGAGATTTGCAGGAGAACCAAGGCAACCGGCATAGCCCGAAGAATTGCCAAACTTAAGTGGCAGTGGGCAGGGTACATTGCTCGCATAACACATGGCCGATGGGGCCGAGAGGTTCTGGAGTGGCAACCGCATACCGGAAGACGTAGAGTGGGAAGGCCTCCCACAAGGTGGACCGATGACCTTGTGAAGGCCGCGGGTATACGCTGGATGTGGGAAGCACAAGACCAGTCGAAGTGAAGGAGCCTGGGGGAGGCCTATGTCCAGCAGTGGACGTCTTTCGGCTGAAATTATGATGACGATGACCCTCATATAAAAAGACAAGAAGAAAGGAGCTGAAAAATATGTACAAAGGTGTATTTTACTGTCAGGGCGAAGTTTTAAAATATTTGCTAGGTAATCAAAACGGTCCTTTTTCAACAAAAAAAAAATCACAATCAAATACAACTGTATAAACATAATAAATGAAACAGATTACACGTAGTATTAAACATACACGTGGTCCATCGCTTTCACTGCATCAACAACTGTTACTACTTCAGTTTTACAATCCCCAAAGTCACACATCGTCTTCTCAAGTTTCATTACCACTGATGGCTATGATACCCCACCTGATAGCTATGATGGTCTTTATGATACTTGCGTGATTTTTCAGCTACATTATGATATGATATATTCTACCAGATGTTCCCTTTTGCGCTGAGCCTACCGTTATCTTCAGAATCTTCTCCTTGAAAGGTTTCCATCTTATTTCGTTTACTTAATTCAGGAGCAATATTTTTCGCCGCTTATTATATCTGTGGTTATTAAATATGAATAGGACTTGTGATACTTCAAGATTTAATTAAAAAATCTTACATGTAATATGCCTATGTCCAGCAGTGGACGTCTTTCGGCTGAAATGATGATGATGATGATGACATGTAATATTCCAATAATAGATCCCTCAGGGTATTGGCCTCCTAAATAGGTACAAGCATTCATCGCCACGCTTGTTTACTGTTTGCTGGCAGTTTCGGCCCATTACGGGGGTCACACTATGTTTTGAGAAAATAAAAAACGGAACATCAAAGTCAAAGCATTTATTTCAAATAGGCATTTAAAAAGCACTTTTGAACGTCAACATTTACATTAAAATAGAATTGATTCTAGACGCTCCTTCCAAAATTTAGTGTCGTATGTAGAAGAATGGGTAAGAAACTCCACCGAAAGATGTAGAAGCCTGTTACTTTTTATTGCTCTTCGAAGTAGTCTCCGTTCCTTTCTAAGCACCATCGCATGCAGTAGGCCCACTATTATTTAACTTTCTTTACCAATATTCCTATTAAAACTACAGAAACTTTAAATTCTTCGCCCGCACTTGCTATTGATTTATTAAGAGCGAATGTTTCAACCTGTCCTGTGGAATTTAAATTTAAACATATAAACCCTGTGGTCGTTGTAAAGACATATAAGCAACTTAAGATCAAAATTACGGAAGATCTGTGGGGCATGTCTACTAAAGTATGTCAATCCATTATTGAGACAGTTGCACCCTATTTGGCGTTAATATTTAATTTGTGTGTAGATCAAGGGGTGTTCCCAGATTTAATGAAGTACAGTAAAGTTATTCCACTCTTCAAATCTGGCGACAGCAAAGATATGAATAATTATAGACCCGTATCGGTTTTGCCAGTTTTCAGCAAGGTGTTTGAAAAAGTTATGTTAAATCAAATGCTCAATCATTTTAATCGTAATAACATCCTACACGATCAACAGTATGGTTTCACAAGAGGACGTTGCACAACTGACGCTGGTGTCACCTTATTAAAACACATCTTTACCGCATGGGAAGAGGCGCAAGATGCAATAGGTATCTTTTGCGACCTATCCAAGGCGTTTGATTGCGTGAATCACGAAACACTTCTCTTGAAACTTGAGCATTACGGACTGGGTGAACTTGCGCTTAGCTTGGTAAAATCGTACTTGAATGATAGACTGCAGCAAGTTCAAATAAACGGTGTGAATTCCTTGGGCTTAAAAGTCAAAATGGGAGTACCGCAAGGTTCAATATTGGGTCCGTTCCTCTTTTTAGTATATATAAATGATTTACCTCATTTACTAAAAAACCAACCACAAATGGTGTTATTTGCTGATGACACATCACTGATTTTTAAAGTTAAGAGACACGCACAGGAGCTTGACGAGGTAAATAGCGCTATAGTTAAAGTCCATAATTGGTTTACTGTAAATAATTTGGTATTAAATGGAAAGAAAACTAAATGCATAAGATTCACGTTACCGAATGTCAGAAGTAGTGAATGTCACGTTGTATTGAATAAGGAGATAATAGAATTCGTCGAACAGACGGTTTTCCTGGGGATCACGCTTGACTCAAAGCTACAGTGGGGTCCTCACTTAACATCACTTGCAGGGCGGCTAAGTTCTGCCGCTTACGCTGTTTGGAAGATCCGCCAATTAACAGACGTGGATACCGCGCGACTTGTTTATTTTAGTTACTTTCATAGCATCATGTCTTACGGTATTTTGCTATGGGGACGGGCTGCGGATTTTGAGTCGATCTTTATTCTGCAAAAGAGGGCTGTCAGAGCCATTTACAACCTCCGCAGACGCGAATCTCTAAGGGAACTGTTCAAAACAATTAACATCATGACGGTACCTTCTCAATATATTTATGAGAACATTAAGTATGTTCGGAAAAATCTACATCTTTTTAGTAAGATAAGTGACAGGCATAATTTTAACACTAGAAATAGGAACAAATTAGATCAACCACGTTTCAGATTGTCTAAAGTACATACTTCTTTTATGGGGTACTGTGTAAAATGTTATAATAAACTACCAGTCGATATTCTTGAACTAAGTGAAAATAAATTTAAGTCATGCATTAAACGCACACTATGTAGACAAGCATATTATAAGTTAGATGATTATATCTTAGATAAAAATGCCTGGCTTAATGCTGGTCCTGCTCCACAGCCACCTAGGCTTACTAATTAACATTTTAATATTTGGAAGAGATGCTTCCCCTTTTTTTTATGTTTTCTGACATTACGAACACTGTTCCTATTATTATTATTTTTCTGACATTGCGAACATTTCTGTTCCTATTTTTATTAATTTTGTGACATTACGAATTTG